>CM071937.1:49327772-49927772 GCA_016081115.2 Rehmannia glutinosa | reverse complement strand
AGATAAGACAGGCACATGATTGAATGCCTTCGTGCACAGTCAAATTCCTAGAGTGACTTTGGAAAAGGGATCTTCAAGCAATGAAGCATCTCAGAAATCCAAGACACCAAATGTTGCACCCACATTCATCCCAAAGCACAATTACAAACAAACTGGCCTTGGATATAAAGGAAAAGGAAAACAACCAGTTGAGTATGCTGAGAGGACAACTGAGAAGAAATCTAGCAGGGTTCCAGAGCTACCAAAAACCTCAGATATTTTATCAAAGAAACACATATGATGGGAAAGGTAGAAACTACCTAAGCCAAGCTGATTGGAATAATGTGAAAAATTAGCAAAGACCAATGGAATACAAGCCTAGATGGCAAAGACTTAAACCTCAGCAAAGGTCATTCCAAAGGCAAAAGAGCTATTATCAACACACATATGCACCCAGACACTACACTCAGAAATATCACATCTACCCAAAGAAGGCAATTGCTAAAACACACACACAGCCATACAGACAAAATAGACAGTTGTATGAACCTAAAGCCCCCAAGTAATTTGCCAAAGTGAATTATGATTATGGCACAGATAGATGACAACCTCTTAGAGTCAAATCATTTGGCTATAGGTTGGTTGGATCATCTTACATCACTAACCCCTCAGGACCCAGGCAAGCATGGGTACCTAAAAACTAATTTCCTTGATTGCAGGTTCAAGGAACAACTCAGTGCCAAGGAACCTGGTATATGGATAGTGGCTGTTCCAGACATATGACAGGAAACAAGAAAAACCTTTCAAGATTCAAGAAGATTAGAGGTGGAAAAGTCATATTCGGAGGAAATGAAGCTCCATGGGAAATCAAAGGTACAAAGATCCATCAAGAAGAATGGATTAGAGATCTGAGATGTTGCATATGTTGAAGGTCTCAAACTCAACTGTTAAGCATCACCAAAACGCGTGACAAAGGCTACAATGTTGGATTCAATATGGGAGTGTGCCAGATCAAGGATGCTGAATCAAATGAAATAGTGCTACAAGGATCAAGACAGAAGAACATGTATATGGTAGATTGGTCTACTACCACACCAAGCACCTGTCTGTTAGTAAAGAGCACAATCGAATCCAGTTGGATGTGGCACAAGAAGCTGAGTCATCTGAATTTCAAAACAATCAACAAGCTTGCAAGGAGTCATCTTGTGGAAGGATTGCCAGACTCAGTATACAAGAAGGAAAGTGTATGTGATGCATGCCAGAAGGGAAAGGAGATCAAATCTTCATTCAAGGAGAAACCTAGTCCTTCTTCAACAAGGATATTGCATCTGTTGCATATGGATTTATTTGGTCCAGTTGAACCAGCTAGCATAAGTGGAAATAAGTACACCTTAGTGGTGGTGGATGATTATTCAAGATATACATGGACAATCTTCATGTGCAAAAAGAAGAAAATTTTGCAGAAATTACCTCAACTGATGAAAAGAGTTCAAAATGAAAAGAGCCAAACCATTATAAAGATAAGGTCTGATAGAGGAACTGAGTTTGTCAATGGGATAATAACTCAGTATTGTGTTGAAAATGGTATTGCTCATGAGTTATCTCATGAGAAGAACTCCACAAAGAAATGGAGTAGTGAAATAAGGAACATAACTCTTAAGGAAGCCGCAAAGACCATGTTAGTCAAGTCGATTGCCTAAGAGATTTTGGGTCAAGCCATCAACACCGCATGCTATACTCAAAATAGATGCATGATAAATAACTGACAAAGACTCCTATGAAATCGAATAGGGAGAAAGCCAAATGTTGGGTACTTCAGAATAGTTGGATGTAAATGCTTCATACACAACAATGGCAAGGATAATCTAAAGGCTTTTGATGCTAAAGCTGATGAATGTATCTTTTTGGGATACTCAGCTGAGAGCAAAGCCTATAGAATGCTGAACAAGAGGACTATGGTCACAGAAGAGTCCATTCCTGTGGTTTTTGACGAACCTAATGTGAATGGAGAAGACATTGAAGAGTTAGCTGATAAGCTAAATCAGCCAACTATGCAGAAGAGTCCTTATGTCGAAGCTGAAGCGAGTGTAATCAACCAAGACGAAGATGAGATAGCTGAATCTCAAAGACAACTGGAAAATCTGCAGCTGAATGATTTTGAAAGAGCTGCTCAAGACAACTTAGCTGCGAGACAGCTGAACCTAACAGATTCGCTTCGACCTGATGTGAGATGGCTGAGAGACCATCCACCAGAGCTAGTCATTGGAGATGTTAGAGATGGTGTAAGAACCAGATCCAGAGCTCAGCAAGAAGCAATGTTCACTTGTTTCATTTCCCATATAGAACCAAAAGATGTGTCTCAAGCATTGGATGACACACAATTGATTCAAGCCATGCAAGAAGAGCTGAATCAGTTTGAAAGGAACAAAGTATGGGAATTGGTGCAAAGGCCAACACATCAAAATGTTATTGGCACAAAATGGGTTTTCAGAAACAAAATGAATGAGGACGGATCTGTGGTAAGAAAAAAAGCAAGATTGGTATCCAAAGGGTATTGCCAAGAAGAGGGAATAGATTTTGATGAAACATTTACTTCTGTTGCAAGACTAGAAGCAATAAGGATGTTTCTTGCCTATGCTGCACACAAGAATTTCATTGTATATCAAATGGATGTGAAAAGTGCATTTTTAAATGGACTGTTGGAAGAAGAAGTCTATGTTGAGCAACCTCCAGGCTTTGAGCAGAAGACTCTTGGAGATAAGGTGTACAAGCTCAAGAAAGCTTTATATGGACTGAAGCAGGCACAAATAGCATGGTATGATACATTGTCTCAATTTCTAACTGACAATGGATTCACCAAAGGCAAAGTGGACAGAACACTCTTTAGAATCCAAGATGGAGAGAGTATACTGCTTGTCCAAATATATATGGATGATATCATTTTTGGATCCAAAAATAAAGAGCTGTGTGATAGATTCTCAAACCTCATGCAAGGCAAATTTGAAATGAGCATGATGGGAGAGCTAACCTTTTTCCTAGGACTTCAAGTTAAGCAATTGAAGAATGGAACTTTCATAAGTCAAACAAAGTACACCAGAGATTTAATGAAGAAATTTTGTATGGAAGAGAAGTCTTCTGTGAAAATACCAATGAACACATCTGTCAAGATGGACATGGATGCAGATGGTAAGGCTGTAGATCAAAAAAGATACAAAGCACTTATTGGATCACTGCTCTACTTAACATCAAGCAGGCCAGACATCACCTTTGCAGAGGTGTATGTGCAAGATTTTAATCGCACCAAAAAGAGAGTCATATGATATGACTAAGAGAATCCTAAGGTATTTGAAGGGATGCCAAGAAGTCGGCTTATGGTATCCAAAGGAAGGTGGATTCAAGCTTATTGGTTACTCGACTCGACAATCTTTGGATGTAGAGTTGACAGGAAAAGCACTTCGTGTACATGTCAAATGCTTGGAAATAGATTGGTTTCATGGTTTAGCAAGAGGCAAAACTCAATAGCCACATCCTGGTGAATCGAGTACATAGTTGCGGGCAAATTTGTTGTGCCGTGTCTTATGGATGAGACAAAGGTGAGAGATTATGAAATTGAAGAAAAAGAGATTCCAATTATGTGTGACAACACAAGTGCTATTGCAATCACTCGTAATCTCGTGTTGCATTCAAGAACAAAGCACATTGATGTCGATATCATTTCATAAGAGATCATGTTGAAAAGAAAGACATCACTTTGGAATATATCTCAACCGATAAACGATTAATGACATATTCACCAAGCCCTTGTGTGAATCAAGATTTGAAGAGCTTAAGCATGAGCTAGGGTTAATTGAGCTGAGTTAACACTCAAAAGACTCAATGAGAAGAGATGAAAGAGAGGAAGTGAGAAATGAATCAGTTTTAATATCACCAAGTGAAAAAATGACCATATCGGAAAGTCACCAGATTGTATCAAGTTGACAAATTTGAGTCGCCTAATGGAAAGAGAGACGAAGAGTTAAGTCATTTGTGAAATAAGCTAAGTCATTTATGAGCTAAGTGACAAAAACGCAGTCGTTTTAAATAAGCGGGAATGTTTTTAAGGATGACGTCAGCGTAATAATGACGGGTACAGTCAAAAGCTGCACAATAAGCATATGATTGGATATAAATATTGCCGCATTAAATGCGAGGAATTAAATGCGGTTTGACGTGCTAAATCTGAGCCGTTGATCTTGATCAAATTTCAAAAATCAAAAACCTGTCCTTTCATAACCCTTATATACTCATTTTTCAGTCTTCTCTCTCTCGCACTCAAAATTGTTCATCTTCAAAGCAAAAGAAAGCAGGTCTCTGTTTCTCTCAAAAACCCTACGTGTTCTCAAGCAAGTTTATGAAGTTTTATTCGGTAAAACTCTCTACAAATGGCACCAAAGTTCGATTTTGTTAAGCTATCAAAGCAAATCCACTTTGGATCAACCGTGGATTTTGAGTGATGATGGTTTTCTAGTAAAGAAAGTTTTAAAGTCCGATCTTAGGCCTTTTCTTACAAACTTTCAACTTCAATGATGAACCAAGCCCCCAAGGTTTCATCATCTTTTGACCGCGATGTTGCATCGCCGTCTTAGGGCATGAGGAATAGGTAATTCATGGAAAGAAAGAACCGGAGTGTCATGAAGTAGGGTGAGAAGATATTCTTAAGACTATCAACGATGGATGTGATTGCAAAGTGTGTAAACATGAGTTTGGCGGCTTCAATCAACCTACTCAAAGAAAGTCTCGTCATGGTTGCGATCATGTAAGGAAAGAAAGTCCAGAGGCTCGAGTTCACGTGCTCACAAATGTTGGGAACAAGTCAGCAAGGAAGATGGATCCTTTGGAGGATCCTCAGGCTATGGCCGGTGATTTCAATCCCTCAGGGCATTCCACTCCAACATGACACTTTTGTAAGCAATTATTTCCCTTTTTCACTTGAGCGAGAAGATCGGATAGTTATCCCTACCGATTACCTCTCCCATTTGCGCCAGACTGATGCTTAAGAAGAAGGTTGATGTCGCATCCGTTCAAGAGGCCGAGAAAGAAGCACAAATACCTTCTCGACTATAAGGTGCAAGATGAAAAACCGCCTCTAAAGAAACTAAGAAGTCCTTTACTTTGAAGAACAGGAGAAAAGATCCGAAGTCTTGAAACCAAGAAAATCCGAGGATGGAGAGATTGAGAAGATCGATGTTGAAAATGGCCTCATTAGATCTCGTGGATCCGGACAATAGAGATGCCACCTTCCATCCCAAAAAAGGAAGGACAAGAAAAGGAGGATTAAGATGATGTGATAGTGGTATATCCGGACATTGTCTACATGAATGGAGGGCGTGAAGCTGTTCAAGGAGAAGATTTGAACGCCATGAGTTCATAGAAGAAGAGGAGGAGTTGTTAGAAAGGCATCACCAAAGTAGTTCAACTTGATGAAGATAAATGCTTGAACATCTTGCAAATCTTCAAGAGCGTTGTACAATAAGACAATCGAGAAAGTTGATATATGTCCCTCATGGAACTGGAACACACTCACCCTCATATAGATGTGTTGTATGAGAGTGATGAAGATATGGAGACTGTTGCCGCAAAGGAGAATGCATGCGAGAGCTATGAGAGAATCCAGGATGATGAAATGAGCAACACATGCTTGAAGGATATGAGAACAATATCTCATCAGAGAGATTTATAATCGCAACTACTTCCTCTCTGGCGCAAGATGGGTCCAAGGACTTAAGCGATGAATTGGGAATTTGGGCAACAGTTGAGCCATACAAGGTGTGTTTGATGAGCATGAAAGTCCTGGAGAAGAGTGACCCCATGAAACTACTTGGAGACAGGTCGGAGGATAACTCCACAATGAAGAAAGGAGGCAAAGCGGCGTAAACGAAACTAATGACATTGAGCCAAATTTCATCGAAAAGACAATTAGTTGAGGCACATGATGGCAAGCTCGGGAGTTAACACTGGGCATTGAAAGTGCAACAAGGGTTCATCTCTCACGGTCCAAGATGACTTCGAAGGAATGTTGAAATTGAGAGCTGGATGTGTTGAAGGCCTAAGGGAATTTGAGACCTCCTAGGTAAAGCTCAAGCCCTTTGAACATGCCAAAAAGGGAATATGAAAAGGAATGCTCTTCATGACTCCCGAGAAGACAATCGACATATCAGTGCACTCTGTTGCACATCAAAAGACCAGTGAGATGAAAATCGAGTTTTAAAGTCCGTCAAACTTTCAACTTCAATGAAGAAAAGGAAAGGTTTCATCATCTTTTGATGACGCTTGATGTTGGGGAGAAAGGTAATTTGAACCTTAATGATTGTTGAAAGGCTCGCCAATGGCCAACCTACTCAAAAAGAAAGTGCTCCCACAAAGATCCACTCCACCAGATCCGCCATCGATAATGCGAGATGACACTTTTGAGCAATTATTTCCCTTTTCACTTGAAGGGAAAGATCTAGTTATCTACCGACTCCATTAAAGAGACTTTGACTTCGATGTTGAATGCCCAGTGTCATTGAGATCCATGAAGTCTTCAAGAAAAAAGATTGAGAAGATCGAAGACATCGCCTCATTAGAGTTCCGGACAATAGAGATGCCACCCTCAAAAAGACTTAAGAGGGATGCCCTTAGTGAAGCGATATGAACAAGATCGATATTTTAAGGCGTTGTACAATAAGATGCTTGTTTCGAGATCCTGACAATGTTGATAAGAGGATCAAGCGTATGATATTCCATAACTCGAAATGAGTTCTTGTGTGAATTTCATCGAAAAGAAATTATGCGTGTTGAGGAAAATGAATACAAAGTTCATCCTTCTCATGGTCGAAATGAAACTAGTGGCAATTGAATCAAAGGCCAAGAATTTTGAACAACACATGCCCAAGACTCCAAAGAACTCGGCTCTGATGGACTTCATGCTCGAGCATGTTTCGGGGGATTCCTCTCCTTTGATGATGCCAAAAAGGGGGAAGAGGAATACCGAGGAAATTGAATTCCAGAAGAAAAATGAAAAGCGATTGTTGAGAAGAAAAAGGAAAAGCGATTGAGGGGAAAGGTCAAAGGATTTGACCTTAATGAAAAGGTCATAATCCGGAAAAGACTTCCAAAGAATACCCAATCGAACACTATGTCGGAAAAGAAAGATGTAGAGCATCGATTAGAGTTCGATAAAAAAGACAGATGCCCTTATTGAAGCATTGATGATACAATTGGTTGCATTAGGCAGAAAGGATCAAGATGATATTCCAAATGACGAATCCGACCCAAGATCGGTTGAAAAATTTAAGACGCTCGAATCAGAAGGCTATTTGTGAAGAGTAGCCCAAGCCTGGGAAGGGAGAAAGTCAAGAGAAGTTATGTGAAGAAAGACTACGTGATCATTCGATTGTGAAGACTCATGTATAAGTATACACGAGAGGAGGAGGAAGATGTGGTGGAGGAAGAGGTTTTCGAGCTAGACCTTTGCCCAAAAATATCGAATATGTAGATCCCGGAAAGAGGGAAAGGATCTACTGGGCTGGCTACGATGAAGTAGCTAATCTGGAAGTGGCTAGGAAGAATGTAGATTATGTGAAACGAATAGAAGAGGAAAATAGAAGACAAGAAAGCTATGGGAAGAAAGGAAGAGAAAAGATGCTGCTGCGAAGAGAGCTTATGAAAAGAAGAAAGCAGCTGAAGATGAAAAAAAAAGAAAGGAACCGGATGATGACAGAGCTGAATATGAAAGAAGGAGGCAGCGAAGGAGATGAAGTGTTGTTGTGAAACCTTCATGTATTTTACTCTTGTAAATACATTGTTATGTAAGTCATCTGTATTTTCAATAAAATATTTTGTATTTGTATCTTAGCATAGATGTTGGTGATTTGCTTAAATAGAAGTATGCTCTGATACACTTTGTAAACAGCTGTGCAAAAGGACAAGAATGTTATGGTCAATAAAATGATTGATTCTACGCATACATTCGTTGTTACTGCATTGTCTGTATGTTAAAATTTTGAGTTTTGGCATCATCAAAAAGGGGGAAATTGTTGGGGAATTTATTGTTTAGATTTTGATGAATGCCATGTAAAACTTAGACTGTAAAGTTGGCACCCCATTTTCCTTGTAATTTGCATTGTAATAGATAGGGCTGGAAAAGCTGAGTCGAGTCAGCTAAGCCTGGAAATACAAGAAGTCAACTGAAGACTGAAGTGAAGACTCCGCTGTGGAACAACTGAGTATGGCCAAGAAGGTAGATCAAGAACTTGAGTGAAGATGTATCGGAGAAACAAGCTTGATTGTGTGAAGTGTCAGTCTAAGTCATCTCAAGAAGCCAAGTCACAAGTTGAAAGTGACAGTTGAGTCTTCAAATGATTGGAGCAAGCTCAAGTCACTTGGGGAAATAGGCAGCAACCAAGAAGCGTGCTTAAAGTGCAAAAGGAATAAACCAATGGGAAGCACTGCAAAAGGAATAAACCAAGAAGCGTTGCACAGAAGTCAAGAACATTACTTAAATAAGTAATACTTCCATACTTCCAGGTCTTAAAGTGCTCATCCCAGAAGCGTGCAAAAGGAATAAACCAATGGGAAGCACTGCACCTCGTGTCAAAACCTGAAAAGCTGAACATTCATTTAATACGAGGAAAGGTCTACATCTCAAGATTAAAGACCAAGAAAAGACAAGCCAACGAACACAAGTGTCTTTTGAAAATCAGCATATCTCTTCAACGGGCAAATTTTTGAATGTTCACTATAAAAGGCTGAGGAAACACATTGAGAAAAGGTTACCTGAACCACAAACGAGCAAGTAATATTCAAACAGTAACGTGCAGATATTATCAAGATATTCAAGCAAATCCTCAAGCCTGAAACTCGAAGGACATCAATCCAACACAAAGCTGTGAAGGAAAGATAACTTCAAACTGTTGAAGAGGAAACTTGTGAAGAATCAAAAGGGGTCTACTTTCCAAGGAAGATTGTAGGAGGGTTCAAGGTCGAACCAGTCTCAAGTTTTTGGAGAGCTACATGATAAAATCCAAGAAGCTTGAGAAAGTGAGCTGAAGTAGCAAGGCAGCTACCCTGTGAAGAAGCTGAGTCGGAAGAGAAGCCAGTTGTGTGACCAAGGCATCTCTAGATTGAGTCCAAGGATCAAGTCAGTTGTGTGAACAAGACTTGTCTCTAGACTGATAACCACATTGTGAGTTGATCATTACTTAGTGGATTCCTCCAGGAGTTGGAGAAGAGCGGATTAGAAGAATTACCCCATCTTCTAACCTCTATAAAAATTATTTGTGTCATTTACATTTAGCACATTTACTTTTCTGCACATTCATTTCATATCTGCTGATAACTTGCTATCCAACTGATAATTAACTAACTGCTAAAACCAAGTTTTAAAACCAGTTTAAATCAAATTCAATGGTATTAAGTCTTCCGCTGAAAAACTCAACACAGCCAAGTTAAGGTTTAGGCTAAACAACTGAGTTATTCTATCAATAGCTCTATCAAGTCTGTTGAGTGGCTAACTCTGCTGATTAACTAACTTAGTTGTCCCTCAAGGACTTAGCTGCGTGATTAACTCTGTAATATTTTAAAAGGACTAAAATAGAAAAGTTGGTAAGGTTTATTCAACCCCCCCTCTAAACCTTACTTACACCCCTTGGGACCTACACTCAACTGAGAATAAATCCTATCGAGTGCTAAACAAGAGGATTATGGTTACAGAAGAACCTATCCATGTGGTGTTTGATGAGCCAAATGTAAATGGAGAAGACATTGATGAGTTAGCTGATAAACAGAATCAGCCAATTACGTAGAAGAGTCCTTATGTTGAAGCAGAAGTGAGAGCACTCAACCCTGATGATGATGAGATAGCTGAATCTCAAAGACAGCTGAAAGGTCTGCAGCTGAATGATGATGAAGAAGCTGTTCAAGACAACTTAGCTGCAAGACGGCTGAATCCAGAAGACTTACTCCAACCTATTGTGAGATGGCTGAGAGACCATCCACCTGAGTTAATCATTGGAGATGTTAGAGATAGCATAAGAACCAGATCTAGAGCACATCATGAAGCAATCTTCACATGTTTTATTTCCCAAATAGAGCCTGAAGATGTGTCTCAAGCATTAGAAGACACGCATTGGATTCAAACCATGCAAGAAGAGTTGAATCAGTTTGAAAGAAACAAAGTATGAGAATTAGTTCAAAGGCCAACCCACCAAAATGTTATTGGTACTTAGTGGGTATTCAGAAACAAGATGAATGAGGAAGGATCTGTTGTCAGAAACAAAGCAAGATTGGTAGCCAAAGGGTATTGCCAAGAAGAAGGTATAGATTTTGATGAAACCTTTTTGCTCTGTTGCCAGATTGGAAGCAATAAGGATGTTTCTTGCCTATGCCATATTGAAGAGTGCATTTTTGATTGGACTGTTAGAAGAAAAAGTCTATGTTGAACAACCTCCAGATATTGAGCAGAAAATTATTGGAGATAAGGTCTACAAGCTCAAGAAGGCATTGTATGGATTGAAACAAGCACCAAGAGCATGGTATGATATATTATTTTAGTTTCTAATTGACAATGTTTTTGCCAAATGAAAAGTTGATAGAACACTCTTCAGGATTCAAGATGGAGAGAGTATACTGCTTGTTCAAATATATGTGGATGATATCATCTTTGGATCTACAAACAAAGAGCTTTGTGACAAGTTCTCAAACCTCATGCAAGGAACATTTGAGATGAGCATAATGGGAGAGATGACTTTATTCTTAGGACTTCAAGTCAAGCAATTGAAGGATGAAACCTCATAAGCCAAACCAAGTATACAAGAGATTTAATGAAGAAATTTGGTATGGAAGAGAAGTCATCAGTGAAGATTCCTATGAAAACATCAGTCAAGATGGACATGGATACAGATGGCAAAGCTGATGATCAAACTAGATATAGAGCCCTCATTGGATCTCTGCTCTATTTAACCACAAGCAAGCCATACATCACCTTGTTGTAGGTGTATGTGCTAGATTTCAGTTTGCACCAAAAGAAAGTAACATGACTGCAGCTAAGAGAATCCTAAGGTATTTTAAGGGATCCCAAGAAGTTGGCTTGTGGTATCCAAAAGAAGGAGGATTCAAACTGGTAGGATACTCAGACTCAGATTATGCAGGATGTAGATCTGACAGGAAGAGTACATCAGGTACATGTCAAATGCTTGGAAACAAGTTAGTTTCTTAGTTAAGCAAGAAATAAAATTCAATAGCTACATCCATAACTGAAGCAGAGTACATCAATGCAGGCAACTGTTGTGCCCAAGTCTTATGGATGAGACAACAACTGAGAGACTGTGATATACAAGAAAGAAAGATTCCAATTATGTGTGATAACATTAGTGCTATTGCAATCACTCAGAATCCAGTGTTGCACTCAAGAACAAAGCATGTTGATGTCATATATCATTTTATAAGAGATCATATTGAAAAGAAAGACATCACTTTGGAATACATCTCAACTGATAAACAGTTAGCTGACATATTCACAAAGCCCCTATGTGAATCAAGATTTGAAGAGCTTAAGAATGAGCTAGGGTTAATTGAGCTGAGTTAGGATACTCAGAAGACTTAATCAACAGAAACAAAATAAGAAAGAATGAAAAATGAACAAGTTTCACAATTCACCCAAGTGAAATAGCCTAGACGGGAAATCAGATGTATCGAGTTAGTCGACAAATTTGAGTGATCTAATGTGAAGAGAGAATCAAAGTTAAGTCGATTTTGGATGATAGTGAGTTATTTATGAGAAGCAGAAGTTTTATGCAAGTAGGAATATTTTTAAGGATCACGTCAGCATAATTATGGCTGTCAGTACAAAAGTAGCACGGTAAAACATATGATTGGATATAAATGTTGTTGCATTTAATGCGGGGAAATTAATGTGTTTTTGAAGGTTAAATCCTGACCGTCGATTTTGATCAAGTTTTTCAAATTCCAAAAACCATCCTTTCAAGTCCAATATAAACCAAAAACACATTTTTCTCTCCTCACAAAAACTCTCTGCCTTCAACAAGGAAGAAAAACTCTCGCAAAAGTTCGAAAACCCTACTTTCAAAACTCAAGATTTTTTGCATTTTTCACGGGTTATTTTCTCTAAAAATGGAAGAATCATATGATCTCGTTAAGTTATCTGAGAAGATCCACTCAGGATCAACGACTTCAAGGGGATGGTGAAACAGGGTGCTGATGAAACCTTGGTGAAGAAAATTATTGAGAAACTCGAGAAGTTTGGTTTGAAGGACTTTCTCACTATGGAGTTTTCTCACAAGTATCTAGAGGAGGTCGCGATATTCTATGAAACTGCGGAAGTGCATGATGATGAGATTCGCTCATCTATTCATAACAAGGCTATCAAGATCATTGTTGCGGATCTTGTTGAGCATGGTAAGTCGCTCTCATCGATGGGCTGAAGGAGAACATCGAGAAGGATGTCAACATTGTTGCGGCTTGGAAAGAGATAGCCAAGCCTGAGTCAGCTGCGAAGGCTGTTTATATAGCCAAGAAGGAGTTAATCAAGGAAGATTACCACAAACTGATGGACATCGTGTCCAAGTGCTTGGATATGAAGTTTGGAAGCTTCAACCAACTGTCTCGGACTAAGATGGTGGTGATGCCTGCGATCATGGAAGAAAAGTCGATTAACTGGGTTGAGTTTATCTTCATCCGTATCTGCCAAAACGTGATCAATAAGTCCATTAAGGAAGATGGGACTTTTGGATGCTCATTGGGGTATGGCATAGTGATGGGCCATTTGATGGAAGTGAAAGGAATTGCCCTGTGCCATGGAAAGCCATTCCATGTGAACATAAAGATGTTTAAGGCAAACCTTCCTCGAGCTCAGAGGAAGGCGCATGCCGATAAAGGCAAAGCCGACACGAGTGAGGGTGAGTCGGTGGCCTGCTTTCAAGACACACTGAATCGCTCCAGCCTCTCTCCCGTAAGCCTATTCAGAAGAAGAGAGTTGTGGCAGCTAAGCAAGCACTCGCCCCCAAAGTGACCGACCCAGAGCCCCCGCTCGTAAAGGAGACCGAGAAGGATTCTTCTATGCCTTCTCAGGTTGTGAATAAAAAGTGCACAACGACGTCCTGCAAGCCAGCTGTTGTGAAAAAGATAAAGCTGGTGGAGCCAGAAGCCACCAGTGAAGAAGTCGAAGAGGATGTTGTTCCTCTTTTTCGAACGAAGAGGAGAAGACTTTTTAAGAAGTCTGAGCATGAAAAAGTTGAGTCTGCCACTCAGCCAGAAAAGCCCGAATAGACTGTTGATGCTCAAGAAGAGCAGTCTAAAGAGAAGGATAGTGGAGATGCAACCACCATGGATGCAGAGAAGACTGTTGATGCCAATCAGTGGAGAGTAGAAGACCCAACTGCTCGTGAGACAGCTATGGAGAAGCAAAGAGCTAAGACAGCTGAGACTCTTGATGAAAGAGTTGTCTCGTCCTCTCAGACTGATGCCAATATACCTGAGGAGGAGAAAGCTCCACTAGCTATGATTCCGGAAGATGGAGATGATGATGATGACATGATAATGTACTCTCTAGTCTACCCGAATATTCAATAGAGATTGAGGGATTGGAAAAGATGGAAGCTGAACTTCTCTCGACAGCAATTTAAGCACCCAGAGTACATCGAAGAAGAGGAGAAGCTCCTAAGCTTCCTAGGAAATGTCTCTGTCCACTATGCCCTAAATGAAGAATTTTGCATGGACGCCCTTCGCGCCATAAAAGAAGATGAAAAGGAGAAAGCTTTGGAGAAAGCCAAATCTCTTGAAAATCAAATATGTGCATGTTCACTGGAGATCATGAGCATTTCATGGAATCGACGGATAGAAGCGATCTTGAAGAGATTGATCGTGCTGAAGATGTTGAGAAGGCCGAGTTCCAACAGGCCATCAAAGAATCAAAAGCCATGCACGAACAACGTTTGCAAAAGGGTCTGGGAGAATCTTCTAAAATCTCTCCCAGCTCTAACCCTTTGGATGTGGCGTAGAAGATAGCTGCTGACATAGCTGCCACCACATCCCCCATGCAATCTGAAATTGGCTCTAAGGGGAACAACGATGAAGCTAGGGAAGGAGATGAAACGGGAACCCTAGCCAAGCCAACCCCCAAAGAACGTGTTGTGACACCTGCCCCCATAGCTGATTACTCAAAAGGAAAAACAACCGAGTCTTAGGAGCAGAGTAACCCCACAACCGTTAACTTCGCTGGTGCGCCAGCTGAGGGGGAAGCTCTCTCCACCACAGCTATGTCGGAGGATGTTGTGGAAGACCAAACTATGAAATTAGGAGGTGAAGGTGAGAAATCAATGGATCATCAGAGTGAAGTTGATGAAGCTCGTACGATTGAGACACTCTCAGCTGAAACTTCTTCTGCACTGAAGACCGATGATGCAGCTAAGGCAAAAGATGGAATTGAGACCATTGGAGTTGAGACTCCTGGTCCTGAAAGTACAATCATAGGGGTTGAGACTCCGAAGGATGCCACCAAAGACCCCAAGGCAGCTGAGTTTGTCAAAGGGAAAACTGTCCAAGACCCTACTGCAGTTGAGACTACACATAGGGATGTTGAAGGCCCTACAACGGTTGAGACTGCTGGGTGTAATGAAGGCCTAAAGAAGGTTGAGACTTCCTTAGGTAAAGAAGTTAAGAAAGAGCAAATTCCTCATGTCGAGACGGCTAATGAAGAAGCCAGAATCAGTGCTCTTAGTGATTCCTAGGAAAACATTGACACATAATTTCTGTAATCCGACAATGAAGCCGAGTCCACTCCTATTGATGAATCTGCCAAGGACAATGCTGAGGATGCTCAAGACTCTCGGAGCACTGCCAATGATAAAGCAGCTCCGATGAGGTTCATATTCGATGATGAGCCAACCCCAATGGCTACTTCCCACTCTGATGAAGCTGATCAAATAGCTGAGGACCAGTCGACTCAAAAGGAGACGCAAACGGATACCGAGGAAGATGTTAAGACGATTTAAGCGGTTGGATCGGAAAGCAGATAATACAAATCGCTCAAGATGTAAACCACCACCGAGCAGTAAACATAGTTGCTCCCACTGCTGCCGAAGTTGGTGCAGTTGAGGCAAGTCAAGCTGACTCCACTCAAAGGGAGAAAGGAAAGGCTCCACAAGTTGGACCTACGGGAATCCCTCTCATCCCAGATAACATGTATGAAGAGATATTCTATTTTGAAGCAGAGTTGCCACCTCTGGATGCCGAGTCTGCTAGAGAGCAAGCCAAGTACACTGTGGAAGTAGAGCCTGGTGTTCCAGCTGAGTCAACAATAGTGCCTATATGTTTCGATTTTTATGTTGTTTGGCCTGGGGTCCGCGTCTACAGCTAACTTCCAGAAGGAATTTAAATCCATTTTTGAAGAAATTGAGAAAATGGAACACGGCTTAGCATCATTAGACCTAAGGCTAGACAACCGTGATGCAAGTATCAGAGGGATATTCGAGGTGTTGTTCTACGAATCAGAGAATGAGCTGCCCAAACAACTGCTATGAGATTAGAGCAAGTCTGTTACTTCAAGTCACTCTTTGCAGAGTTGCTAGTTTGGAGTGCGGATAATAAACAGTTTCATCAGAGGTAGAAGGAGTACATGGTGAGAATTGAAGAATCTCACAAGTCGGACATGGAGTTACCTAAGCTGCAACTTGAGCAAAATTGCAAAACTGGAGGCCAACATGAACCAGCAGTTCAGTGTTCTCCAGACTGAAATGAAATTAATGCCAACTGAGTCCAAGGCTACGCGATCAGAATTCAGAACAACCTACTCCAAAGTAAATGACAAGCAAAATTCTACGAACAACCGACTTGACTTCATTCTCAATGGATTGTTCCCTGGTCTGACCCTTTCGTTTGGTGAGGATGCCAAAAAGGGGGAAGATGAGGCCTTGGAGGAACTAAAGGAAAACAAATGGAGTCATAAGGCGGAAAAGAAGGAAGTACAAGCTAAAGGGGAAGGAAGCTCGAAAAACCCGCCGTTGACGCTTATGTTTGCCCAAACTTCTCAACAAGGAGAGATTATGGCTGCACTTCTCAGCAAGCTACCGAAAGAGGTATCAATGAAATAGAAGGCTGAGTTGGCAAAGAAAGAATCAAGGAAAGCCATCGAAGCTGAGTTCAAAAAGATGGCTGAGAAGCATTCTGCGCAGATTCAGATGATAAGGACGCAATATGATGGTCCTCCAGCAGGAAAGGAATTCCCTGCGATGAAGCCCCCAAAAGACATTGCTATGCCTGATGCTGGGTTTGAGCCCAGATCATTAGAGGAGTTTCAAACTCTAGAGGCAGAAGGTTACTTCCAAGATATGACTCTACCGCAAGCCTGGGACATGTACTGGGAGAAGGGTCTCGATGTGGTTAACCTAGCTGATGTGCAGCAATGTTCCAACAGTCACTCAGCTTGAAAAGCAAAAGCTCCAATATAGTACACTCCTAGAGGAGGAGCTGAGTCGGTAAGAGGAAGGGAAAGCCAGGTGGAAGTGAAAGAGACAGAGGCTATCAACCGCAGCCAAAGCCTCAAGACATAAAGTATATTAATCAACATAAGAAGGATTAAACTACTCTGGGCTAGATATGATCATCTTGCTAACTTGGAAGTTGAACGGAAAAATGTTGAAGCTGTGATAAGGCAAGAAGCTGAGAATGAAAGGCTAAATCGCAAATAGGAGGAAAAGCAGCGTAGGGATGACACTGTTGCGAGGCGAGCCTATGAGAAGAAGAAGAAGGATGAAGAAGAAAGGAAGAGAAGGAGAGCTGATGAAGATAAAAGAAGAGCTGAAGATGAAGAGAGAAAAAGGAAACAGCCAAGGCGTTGAAGACGGCTGCAACCCCTTTATGTATTTTACTTTGTAAATACACAGCTGCAAGTTCCATGTAAGTTAGATGTTAGCTCTGATACCTTGCTTGTAAGATTTCTCTGATACTTGTTGTATTTCAATGTATGTACAGAGTGTATTGTTGTAATCAGCTTTCTAAAGGACAAGAATGCTATGATCAATAAAATTGATTATTTAAAGAAAACACTCTTTGTTACTGCACTGCTTGTGTTTGTTGCTTATTTTATTTAAATTTTGGCATCATCAAAAAAGGGAAATTTTTTAGGAAATTTATCTGTTAGATTTTGATGATACCATGTATAACTTAGACTAGGAAGTTGGCACCCCATTTTTCTTGTAATTCTATGTTGTAATAGATAGGACTGAAAGAGCTGAGTAAAGTCAGCTATGTCGAAGAATGCAAGAAGTGAACTGCAGACTAGAGTGAAGACTCTACTGTGTGTCAGCTGAGTATGGCCAAGATGAAAAACAAGGACTCGACTTCAGGAGAGCTGGCTAAGGAACAGTTGTGTGAAGTATGAGGAAGTGTCAGTCAAGTCAGTAAAAGAAGCCAAGTCTAACAATTGAAGTGACAGTTAAGTCATTCCCATATGTTTGGAGGAGACTCAAGTCAAGGGGTAAAGGCAGCAGTCAAGTCAAGACAACTAAAATTGATCCATTGAAAGAAAATAAAGAATATTACTCGATATAGTAATAAGTCCAAGTTGCCAGGTCTTAAAGTGTTTGGCCCAGAAATATGCAAAAGGAATAAACCAATGGGAAACACTGGAGCATGTGTCAGACCTGTAAAGCTGTAGAGTCATTTAATACAAGGAAGGGTCATCATCACATCGCTGCAGACCAAGAAAAGACAAGCCAACGAACAAGAAATGTCATTTGAAAATAGGCTATTTCTTCAACGGGCAAATTTTCAAATGAGCACTATAGAAGGCTGAGGAAGCAATTGAGAAAAGGTCACGAGAATCACAAAGGAATCAGGCAATTAATCAAGCAAGCATAACCTCCAATATTCTCAAAGCTTATAAAGAAAATTCCTCAAGCCTAAAACTCGAAGGAACTCGATCCAACACACACTGTGAAGGAAAGATTACTTCAACGAGTTGAAGAGGAAAAGTTTCAAGAACAAAAAGGGGTTTACTCTCCAAGTTTGAAAGAGCTGTAGTGAGGTTCAAGGTCGAACCAAAAGTTTCAAGGTTGTTGGAGGGTTGTGTGATCAAATCCAAAGACTTGAAGGAAGCTGAAGTAGCAAGGCAGCTATCCTGTGAAGAAGCTAAGTCGCATGAGAAGTCAGATATGTGATCAAGGCTATCTCTAGACTGATTAACTGCTTTGTAACCTGATCTGTTACTTAGTAGATTCCTCCAGGAGTTCGAGAAGAGTGGATTAGAGGAATTACCCCATCCTCGAACCACTATAATTTTGCTTGTGTCATTTACTTTCAGCATTTACTTTCTTGTGTATATTTTCATATCTGCTGATAAGTTATATTGTTATCCAACTGATAACAAAAAGTGCTAAAACAAGTGTTAAAAACGTGTTTAAAATTTTACAAAGGGTGTTAAGTCTTCGGTTGTATAAAACAAAATCATCTAAAAAGTTATGTGTTAGCTGATGCAGCCGAGTTATACTATCAACAGCTCAGTCGAGTCTATTGAGTGGGTAACTTAGCTGAAGATAGCCAACCTAGTTGTCCCATAAGGACTTAGCTGATTTGAGTCAACTCTGTTGAAATTTTTAAAAAGACTAAAAGTGAAAATTTGGTAAGGTTTATTCAACCCCCCCTCTAAACCTTACAACACACTCCTTGGGACCTACAATTTGGAAGAGATTTGGAGAAGGGTTTGAGTATTTGGGAGAGAACTTTTGAGTTGTAGGGTTTGGGTAGGACAAAGTGGGATACAAATTGAGTATTCGAGGTTTAAAATGAGTGAAAAATTCATCTGGTCCTGTCGCACGGCACGACCGTGCGGCCCTGGGTGTCTGTCTGCACTATGCTGCTTTAATCCATACGACTTGGCCGTGTGACACATCTCTGTTTTTGAGTCACATGGTCCATGTGGTTCAGTTCACACGGCCGTGTGACATATTTTCCTACTTTTCTTTGGACACGAAGTTTGCCGTGATGCCTCCTACACAATAACTCACAAAAGCAAAAAAAAAATTAAAATTAAGTTAATACTAAAGTTGAAAGATGCATTAAAAAAAACGAAGGCAATAAAAACAAAATAAACGAAAATAAGAAATAATTTGGGTTACCTCCCATAGAGCAATAAGTTTTACGTCTTCAGCCAGACTTCTTTATTTCTATGTTCACTGCCATTGAACTGTGTTAGATGAAATCTTTGAGCCCTCGTATTCTTTACCATCCATCAGATGAATGCCATTGCACTGTTCTCTCGAATTGAGTTCACTATCGCTTGGGAATTTGCCTATTTGATGTTGGCCTTCCACTGCGGTAGCGATCTGGGCTACTTGTGTTTCTAGAGATTTTAGTCTTTCATTTACATTCATGTTCAACTGAGTGGCTTGTTTCTCAATCCTGTCTATTTTCACTTCCTCCTTATTCAATCACGCTCTAGTTTCTTTGATAAATGAGAATAACATCTCCTCCACAGATGCTTTCTTGTCGTTTGACTCCGCTCTCCCTT
This sequence comes from Rehmannia glutinosa, assembly GCA_016081115.2. Taxonomy (NCBI): domain Eukaryota; kingdom Viridiplantae; phylum Streptophyta; class Magnoliopsida; order Lamiales; family Orobanchaceae; genus Rehmannia; species Rehmannia glutinosa. The sequence goes on along the minus strand of CM071937.1, from coordinate 49,908,250 downwards.
GATTACCCACAATAAATCCCAGAGGTGGCTGCAAAATATTTTTGTTATTAGCATATGAAAAGTTCTCATGGTTTCGCGGCCCCGAATGATAGTAATTGGGTATCTGATTATTTCTGTTGTTGTTGTTGAAGTTTCGTTGTTGTCCCACAAAATTAGCCTTTTCTTCAACAGCCGTAGGATCCCTAGGAGTCACTTGATGCATCGCATCCAGTTTCATATTTAGCACGGATGCATGTTCAGTGAGCATGACAACTTTCTCATCTTGAACCTCTGCCACAAGTCAGATATTTGATCTCTCAGATTGCCACTGGTAACTATTATTTGCCATCTCTTCTAACAATTTTAGTGCCTCCTCTGGATATTTCCCTAGCAGTGCACCTCTAGAAGTAGCATCTATAATAGTTTTCGTGTTTCCACTTAAACCATTATAGAAATATTGAACCTGTTGGAAATCGGGATATCCATGCTGAGGGCATTTCCTTAGTAATTCTCTAAATCTATCCATGCCTCATATAATGGCTCTGAATCCAACTACCTAAACTGGACGATTTCTAATTTTACTGCAATATTTTACTAGGGGGAAAGTATTTGTCTAAGAACCGCTGACTTAGTTCAGCCTAATCTGCTGCGGGTGGTGTCAAAGAACATAACCATCCCTTAGCCTTATCGCGCAAAGAGAATGCGAAAAGGCGGCATCGAATGATGTCTTTAGAAACACCATTCATCTTGACAGTATCACAGATATCTAAAAATTCCGCCAGATGTGTGTTTGGATCCTCAACGGCTTTTCCCCCAAATTGATTTTGTGAAACCTGTTGGTCGAAAAGGCTACGATAATCTAGAGGGTAGTGAATAGATTATGCCGATTTTTCGCAAATCACCCTCTTTTTCGAATGAACAAGTAATTGACAAGAATGTAAATGTGGAAATTAAACAACACTCGATGATTTATAGTAGTTCAACCCACCTAGGGCCTAATCTACTACCACTCCGGTATATCTGAAGTGGATTTCAAAAAAAAAAAAAAATTATTAACAATTACCACAGTTGTTACAACACCACCTTTGAAGATTACCACAATCTTCTTACAACACCTTCAAGGAGATTACTACAATCTTCCTTCAACACCTAAGATCACCCAAGTGTGTTCTTACCATAAAAACACTAACAAGGATATCTTGTTTTGGATGATAGAAAAAATCAAGATTACAACTCAATAAATGAAGTATACAAACTTTGAGTGCAAGTGTAATCAAGAATGAAAAGCCGAAACCTCAAGATTGTGCAAGTGCAAAAACTAGGTTATTACAACAAGACTGTAAAAATAAAAGCTTGGAGAATTTGCAGATTTCTTGTTGTGTGTTTGCTTGTATGTGTTATATCTTGTGTCTTTAAGTCATCCTCTATTTATAGTAGAGTCTTCATAGACATAGGCTCTTCCTTCTTCACTTTTATCTACAAAAAGAGGATCACAAGATGTAGAAATATTGTACAAAAATCAAAAGCAAATCTTGCTGATATGGAGTTCAAACGGCACAATTTTTGCTGTCAAAAAATACACAGGGCGACCGGTTGCCCTATAGAAAATTTTGAACGTTGGAAAGAATTTAGTGCGATCCAGGTATAGGTTGGAGGGGGTCCGACCGTTTGGAGGGGGCCCGACCGGTCGGACCCCCTGCCCTTGACCGGTCGCCTTCCCTTATTTTTCATATCCAGTACGTTTTGTTTCATTTTATGCGTTCTCCAGGTACCAGTCGACCGTTTGCTCGACCGGTCGACCTCCAACTTGAAATGTTGTCCGATTTTTATCAAAAATAAACTTCAAAAAATATTCCGAAAAATTAGTAATAATATTTTAAACCAATCGGGAGTATTTGGACAACATAAGAAATATCATTTTGATGTAAAAACGCATTAACACAAAATCATCAAAAGTGTTGTCCAATATTTTAGTCGAAAATAAACTTGAATAAATGCTCCGGAGAATTTACAAAAACATTTTAAATCAATTGGGAGTATTTGGACAACATTTATAAACATTGTTTTGGTATAAAAACTCATTCAAACAAAATCATCAAAATCTTGATAAAAACATTTATCTAACAAACTCCCCCTTTTTGATGATTACAAACCAAAACAATTTTAGGAAGTCAATTTAAAACAAAACATATATTCCGGTCTAAAACATCAATCCATTACAAGCCAGATTTATCATAAGTGAGACACACAAGGATGGGAGCAAAGATTTTTCAAAACATTTTTGCACAAGCTCCCCCTATCAATATGCATATCAAGAACAAGTATAAAAACAACCAACTAAAAGCTAAAAGCTTAGCTTTTAAAAAACAAGCTTGAATTATTTGAGCATAGGAGCTCCCCCTGTCATAAAACATCATTAGTCAAGCATAGAAGTCCACAATACATCAAATGGACTAAGTAATATTCACAGCTTTTGGCTTTTGAGAGCCCTAGCTTATAGCTTTTCTTGCGAGCTTATTTTCGCTTCTTTGAGCATATGAGCGTTTTTCTTGTTTCTCCCCCTTTGGAATCATCAAAAAGAGTGTTAGCACGATAAAAATATCATACAATTATATCAAAGTGCGCAATTTTATCGATTTATCGAGCGTTTTGAAAATTAAAGCTTAAATTCCAAATAAAAGGGAAAAATTGATCATTTGATTTTCAAAAGCTCATTTGATTGATAAAACATGATCTCAATAAATATATAAGACATTTGAAAGCAAATGAGTCATGTAAATGTTGAAATTTTCTTTGAGACAATTTATCGAACACGTTGTGGGCGTTAAAAATAGAAGAAGTTGTATAAGGCCCTTGTAAATGTAATCAAGCCAAAATTTTCAACACCAAATCAATTCAAACAATATTCATACAACAATAATTAACGAGTTCATCACAATCATATGAAACTAGCATCAAGAGTATTTCAAATAAGGCAAAAACTCAAGGGTTCAACCCAATTGAGCTAACGGAGTATAATTTTTACCATTTAATTGGTAAAGATGAGCAATGATGATGATAAACGAGCCTAATGAAGTCCAAAATATAAAATGTATGCAAGAAAACAAATTTGAAGTGAAATTTATGTGCAATTTGTGAAGGGGACGAAAAATGGATAAAATGAGCCAAAATGGCTAAGTGTTAAAACAGAGACGATTTAAACCAAAATGAGGCGATGGGCGACCGGTTGGAGGTAGGGCGACCGGTCGAAGGTATGGCCGACCGGTCGGCCTTACCTCAGTCAGCCCACTGTTTCATTCTGTTTTTCAAAATTCGAAGTTTGAACCAAAAATCCGATTTTTCGCCCCTAAGTTTTAAAAACGTGCAAAATACAAACGTAAACCTCATTCAATATGAATTATGTCTAACCAAGCTCGTATAGACGCAAAAGTCTCGGAAGATAGCGGTTTTGTAAAAATGTCCGCCAATTGATCTTGAGATGGTACGGAAGATATCTCAATTTTTCGTTTAGAAACACAATCCCTTAGAAAATGATGTCGAATCTCAATATGTTTAGTACGGTTATGATGAACCGGGTTTTGAGCAATATTTATAGCGGATATATTATCACAAAAGATAGGAACATTTTCAAAAGAACATTTGTAATCCGCTAAGGTTTGTTTCATCCAAAGAAGTTGAGTACAACAAAAAGCCGCAGAAATATATTCGGCTTCGGCCGTTGAAAGTGAAACGCAATTTTGTTTCTTTGAAAACCAAGAAACTAGGCAATCACCTATAAATTGACATGATCCGGAAATACTTTTACGATCATCAATATTTCCCGCATAATCCGAATCACTATAACCTTTAAGAGGAAATTCATTCTTTGGATAAAATAAACCATATTGAATAGTGCCTTTCAAATATCGAAATTTTTTTTTAACGGCACTCATATGAGATTCTTTGGGATTGCTTTGAAAACGAGCACATAGGCATACGGCATGAAGAATATATGGTCTACTTGCGGTTAAATAAAGTAAACTACCAATCATACCTCGATACTTCGATTCATCAACCGGCTTGCCTTTTTCATCTTTGTCAATCTTGACGTTTGTTGCCATTGGGGTAGAGACGGTTCTTCCTTCTTCAATGCCAAACTTCTTCAAAAGCTCTTTTGTATATTTTGATTGTGAAATATAAATTCCTTCTAGGCATTGCTTAATTTGAAGTCCAGGGAAGAAGTTGAGCTCCCCCATCATGCTCATTTCAAATTCACATTGCATTAACTTAGAAAATTTCTTGCACAAGGATTCATTAGTAGCACCAAAAATAATATCATCAACATAAATTTGCACTAATAAGCAATCTTGCCCCTTTTAAAAAACAAAGAGAGTAGTATCAACTTTACCTCTTGCAAAACCATTTTGCAAAAGAAAAGAGTTAAGTCTATCATACCATACACGGGGTGCTTGTTTCAAACCATACAAGACCCTTTTAAGTTTATAAACATCATTAGGCCTAGAAAAATTTTCAAACCCTGGAGGTTGTTTTACATAGACTTCTCCTAGAATAAGACCATTTAAAAATGCGGATTTTACATCCATTTGGTAAAGCTTGAAATTTTCAAAACAGGAATAGGCAAGTAAAATACGAATAGCTTCTAAATGTGCTACGGGTGAAAATGTTTCATCATAATCAATACCTTCTTCTTGACAATAACCTTGAGCTACTAACCTTGTTTTGTTTCGAACAATATTGCCTTGGTCATCGAGCTTGTTCCGAAATACCCATTTTGTACAAATAATGGTTTAAGATGGAGGACAAGGTACTAATTCCAATACATCATTCCTTTCAAATTGATTCAATTCCTCTTGTATTTCTAAAAACCAATCCTCATCTTCAATAGCTTCCTTAGCATTTTCCTCGAGTCATTACTATATCAAGGGGATCACCAATAATAAGATCTTTTGGGTGATCTCCCTTAAATTTTAATGCTACGGGAAGATCCGAAGTATCGCCTTTGTCTTCTTGAGGAACATTTGAGCTTGAAGGTTGATCATTTTGAGCATCATCTTGAACAATGGCTTCAACAATATCCTCTTCATCACTTTCATCATTGGGTATCCTTTCAACACCCGAAGCTTCATTGAATTTGACATGGATGGATTCTTCAACAACCCCACTAGTTTTATTGTATATGCTTTGCTCTTGGTTGAATACCCCATAAATATTCCTTCATCAGCCTTAGGATCAAGTTTCTCCAATTGATCCTTAGTATTCAAAATAAAACATTTACATCCAAATATTTTGAAATAGCTAATATTTGGAGTTCTTCCTTTCCAAAGCTCATATGGAGTTTTATTCATTTTAGGACGAATATAAACTCGATTAATGACATAGCAAGCGGTACTTATGGCTTCGGCCCAAAAATATTTTGGAAGTGAAAATTCATTGAGCATGGACCGACTCATTTCTTGAAGTGTCCGATTCTTCCTTTCGGCTACTCCATTTTGTTGAGGTGTCCTTGGAGCCGAAAAATTATGACCATATCCCTTGGTTTCTCAAAAGACTCTAAATTCTCCATCAAATTCTCCACCTCGATCACTTCGAATAGACTTAATATTATCTTCCTTTTCATTCTCAATAAGTCTACACAACTTAACAAACTCATTAACGGCATCGCTTTTTTTTGCAAGAGATAGAGCCCAAGTATATCTAGAAAAATCATCAACTATAACAAAAGTATAATGTTTTCCACTTAGACTTGCCGTACCAATATCCCCATACAAATCTAGATGAAGAAGTTGTAGAGACTTGGTTGTGGAAATTTCATTTTTGGGCTTAAAACTACTCTTAACTAATTTGTTCTTTTTACAAGTGTCACATAAGCCAAGATTTTCAAAATGCAATTTGGGTAGTCCTTTTACATGTTGGTTTTTCTAAATAGTTTGCAAATTTTTATATCCAACATGTCCAAGTCGCCTATGCCATAAACTAGTTAAATCATTGTTGGCGACAAGACAAGAAACATTTTGACTAACCAAGTCATTTGTACAAATTTTATAGAGGTTGCCTTTTCTACTAGCTTCACAAATAATTTTACCATTTTTAAGAACAATGCATTTTTCTTTATTAAAAACAACATCATAATGAGAATCACAAAGTTGGCTTACACTTATCAAATTAAACTTTAGCCCATCAACTAATAAAACATTATTAAGAGAGAAAGAAGAATTACCAATGTCTCTATTGCCAATGATTTTTCCTTTGCCATTGCCGAACATGACCATACCCTCTTCTTGGAGCTTGATGTTGGTAAAAAGTTCTCTCTTTCCAGTCATATGGCGTGAACATCCGCTGTCCACAAGCCATTTTGAATCCTCCATAGTTGTTATAGCCCATATGACCTACAAAAGAATTATTTTTAGGTACCCTATAGTTTTGGGGTCCATGGGGGTTAGCCTTGAGACCTTTGGGTCTCCAAACAAAGCTAAAATTATTCTTCAACTTACAATGACTAACATAGTGACCAACTTTACCACGATAAAAACAAATAAGATTATGGGCACTACTAGCACGTACAAAAGTCGGACCTTGTTTTTCGGTTTTAAGAGTACGGACTTTAGTAAGAGTAATGGCATGAGCTTTATCAAGAGATTCATAAGAAGTAAATAATTTATCCTTTTCCAATTTAAGCTCTTTATGCTCCTTTTTTAAGGTCTTGTATTTAACAATCAAATTTTGAAACTCATTTTGTAATTCATCAAAATCACATTGTAATTCATCAACTAAGGAAGAAGATGAAGCATTAGAGCATACCTTGTTGTTTTCGTCGTCTATGGCCATAAGACCATGTTCGGATTCTCCTTCTTCGTCACTTGTTTCAAGAAGCTCATCCCAAGTTTTGACTTCCACGTTTAGAGCCTTCTTTTTCGGAAAAGGCTTCTTCTTCTTTTGTTCCTCCTCCTCGAGTTTTGGGCAATCGGCTATGAAGTGCCCAGATTTTCCGCATTTAAAACACGAGTTGTCTCTCGGTTTTCTCGCTTTATTTTTATTCACAAATTTTGCATAGTTACGAACAAGAGCGGCCGTCTCCTCGTCATCCTCATCAATATCATAGTATGCATTATTTTGCATACCCGATTGATTTATGGATGGTTTGGAATTTTTCCTCTCCTTGAGATAGACTTTGTAGATGAGGAGGTTCCCGATGAGCTCATCAAATTTGAGTGTCTCGAGATTTTGTGCTTCCGTGATAGCCGTCACCTTTTCGGACCATGAGCCGGGAAGAGCGTTCAATACCTTGGTCACCTTGTCTTTTCGGAGATGACCTTTCCAAGAGCCACAAGAGGATTGACAATGTTGTCAAGCGTTTCCACAAGCATTTTTTTCTTGCTTGCTTCACTTTCTTTATGCCCTCATAGATAGTTTCTAATTTTTCCCAAACTTCATGTGCCGACCATATGCCTCTTATATTTAAGGCCTTACCGTTTAGAGAGAAAGCCTTCTTGTCATTTTCATCGAACTCCTTGAACAGTTTAGGAGTCGAGGTGTCATCCTCCAATTTCGTGGTTGGTTGATCAACTCCTTCAATGACCACATTCCAAATATCAAATCCGCACCCTTGTAGAAAGCACTCCATACGGTCTTTCCAAAATGCGGTGTTGATGGCGGAGGCACCGGTGGTGACGTAGATTTTGTTCGTAGCCATGGATCTTTCCTCTTCACTCGGAACGAGCTAGCCAAAGAGTCTGGCTTTGATACCACTTGTTAGTCCAAGTGGCTACGATAATCTAGAGGGGGGGTGACTAGATTATGCCGATTTTTTGCAAATCGCCCTCTTTTTCGAATGAACAAGTAATTGACAAGAATGTAAATACGGAAATTAAACAACACTCGATGATTTATAGTAGTTCAACCCATCTAGCGACTAATCTACTACCACCCCAGTATATCCGAAGTGGATTTCAAAAAGAAATAAAACTTTTATTAACAATTACCACAATTGTTACAACACCACCTTTGAAGATTACAACAATCTTATTACAACACCTTCAAGGAGATTACCACAATCTTCCTTCAGCACCTAAGATCACCCAAGTGTGTTCTTACCATAAGATCACTAACAAGGATATCTTGTTTTGGATGATAGAAAAATTCAAGATTACAACTCAATAAATGAAGTATACAAACTTTGAGTGCAAGTGTAATCAAGAATGAAAAGTCTAGACCTCAAGATTGTGCAAGTGCAAGAACTAGGCTATTACAACAAGAGTGTAAAAATAAAAGCTTGGAGAATTTGCAGATTTCTTGTTGTGTGTTTGCTTGTATGTGTTATATCTTGTGTCTTCAAATCATCCTCTATTTATAGGAGAGTCTTCATAGACATAGGCTCCTCCTTCTTCACTTTTATCTACAAAAAGAGGATCACAAGATGTAGAAATATTGTACAAAAATCAAAAGCAAATCTTGCTGATATGGAGTTCAAACGGCACAATTTTTGCTGTCAAAAAATACACAGGGCGACCGGTTGCCTATATAGAAAATTTTGATCGTTGGAAAGAATTTAGTGCGATCCAGGTACAGGTTGGAGGGGGGTCTGACTGGTTGGGGTCCGACTTGACCGGTCGCCCTCCCTCATTTTTCATGTCCAGTACGTTCTGTTTCATTTTATGCGTTCTCCAGGTACCGGTCGACCGTTTGCTCGACCGGTCGACCTCCAACTTGAAATGTTGTCCGATTTTTATATAAAATAAACTTCAAATAATACTCCGAAAAATTAGTAATAATATTTTAAACCAATCGGGAGTATTTGGACAACATAAGAAATATCGTTTTGATGTGAAAACACATTAACGCAAAATCATCAAAAGTGTTGTCCAATATTTTAGTCGAAAATAAACTTGAATAAATACTCCGGGGAATTAGCAAAAACATTTTAAATCAATTGGGAGTATTTGGACAACATTTATAAACATTGTTTTGGTATAAAAACTCATTAAAACAAAATCATCAAAATCTTGATAAAAACATTTATCTAACAAAACCATCTGGATCAATGCAGCTTTAAGTTCAAAGTTGTTTGCGTTGATCGGCAGAGGTCACACCCCCATAAGTTCGACTAACTTCAGGCTGGAAGTAGTCCCTAACTGCCCTTCTCGCGGGCTTTTCAACAATCTGGTTCTGTTCGTCCGCTCCTAATGGGCGTTCCTCATTACTTCTATTATTCATGGCATTCTGATTATTCCCATCTGCCATTGCTTTAGATCTTTGCTTTAGTTGTTTCACTGTCTTCTCGATTTCCAAATCAATGGTTATTGGCTGGGTAGATTTGGAACGCATGATCATTCACTATCTGCACTTAACAAAAACAATGTTAGAACCAAAGCAATAAAATAATTTGCAAAAAAAAATCAAAAATGAAAAAAATAATAAAAAAATATTTACAAAAGCTGCAATTAAGATTGAACTAATTATACTATATCTTAGTAGAATCATTACATCCCCGGCAACGGCGCCAAAAACTTGTTCGCCAAAAATATTTGGATCTCTATACTGCAAGAGTACAATGTAGTTTATAGGATAATGGCAAGCAAGGTCATAATCCTTAGGGATTGAATACAAAATACTTAGGCTATAACAACATCATATTCCATTTTTATTGAAGCGACCGTCATTGCCATTATTCCTACTTCCTTGTCCCTCCGAGTGAGCTGGGAAGGTGACTACATCGAGATCCCTCGCCACTTCTTCGATCATAGGGGTTGGAAAGATAGTAAGAGATGATTCTCCAACACCCTTGAGCTTAGATTGCTCATGCAGCTCATGGACACTTTCAAAGCTTTCTTCAGCTGAGCAGCTTCAACTGCGTCAACTCCATTGATTGGTTTTTCTTCGTCGCTGCTGGTCTCTATATCAGAGAGAGCCGCAACTCATTCCCAAAAAGACATATGTGGGTCTAGCTGGCTCCACTGTCTTTCCCTTTTCCAGAGCTTTTACTTTCTCAGCTTCCTTCTTTTCAGAGAGGACTGTGGTGAAGCAGAGTTCATCTATAGCACACACATTAGATGAATCATCCAAGAAGCCAAGTAGATATTCTTCTTCTTCAATCATCAGGGGCCTTATGAATTGGATTATGTTGTTGCTCAATTTCGACAGTCTCCAAAATCACAGCATGGGCTCGATTTCAGGATATGCTAGAGATCATGGTTTTTCAGAGACAAAAGGGTCTTCAATAGTTGGTTCATTCTCTACTTGGGGCACAGTAGAGTCACCACCTCCAACAATTATCTCGGCTGCTGCTTTTTCAATTTCAGATGCAGTAGTGTCATCGACAACTTCTTCAACATCTCACTACAACATAAATGACATTAGGTAACACTCAAAAAATGTTACCTAATGGCCATAAAATGTTACAATAGACAATAGGTAGCACTTTTATGGCGCTGCACTTGCCCGTGCTACCTATAGTCTAAGGTATCACTTTTATTAGCTTTTAGTAACACTTTTTCTAAGTGTTATATTAAGTTTTCTATTGGTAACACTTTGAAGCAATATTTCTAAAGTGTTACATATGAATCTTATTTAACACTTTTTTGTAACACTTTTTATATTTGTAACACTTTAAAAAAATACTTCTAAAGCGTTACATATGAATCTTATGTAACACCTATTTTGCAGCACTTCGTAGAAATACTATTTTGTGTCAACAAGTAGATTCGAACCCACGACCTGTTATGTATGCAAGTGGCAATTTGCCACTAAGCTAAGTTGATGCTTAGTACAACTTTTGATTTGTTTTATATATACACATACACACACACACACATATATATATATATATATATATATATTATATGTATATATAATATATTTTATATAATAAAGATTATATTTTATAATATATGTATTAAATTATATTATACAATGTATATATCAAATTTTATATTGTATAGTATATAGTTTGAAAATCATATTATATTATATATTAAAGGACACAACAAATTAAAAATATCAAAAATATATAAAATAAATTTATCGACTGATAAATATTCATTCGGTAAAAATAAAAAATATATAAAAATATAAAATTAATTTACTGGCAGATAAAAACGTTCTAACAGTAAAAAAATAAATAATAAAAAAATAACGAAAAAATAATTTACCGACGGAAAAAATTCCTAAGTAATTACCGACAACATCAATTTTCATTGGTAATTTTTTTAAAAAAATTAAAAAGATATAAAAAAAAGGTTAATGATGAAATTGGTCTCCGTTAGTAAAAAATAAAAAATAATAAATAATAATAAAATATATACATGTGCATTTTTCCATCGGTATTAAGACGAAATTAATTGCCTTCGTAAAAAATAAAAAAATAAAAGCAAAACTAAAATACTTTGTAAAAAGAACACAAAAATTCAATTAAAAAAAACAAAGTACACGATGTCTACAATTTTTAGGTTTGGTGACATCAATTAATTAAATAAATATTTGACATGATTTAATGATAGTTATAGATTTGTGTTTCTAAAATATAGCTTAAAAAGTGTTACAATCAATAAAATATAGTGTTGTCAAGAGTGCTTTTTAAATAAAGTGATACCTATTTGCGTTACAAACGAAATAACAAAAATAAAGTGATACTTAAAAAGTGTTACTTATATAAAAGTGTTACATATAAGCGTTATATATTGATAAAAGTGTTACCTATTTGTCTTACAAAAGAAATAACAAAAAAAGTGATACTTAAAAAGTGTTACATATATAAAAGTGTTATATATAATTGTTATATATTGATAAAGTGCTACAAAAGTGTTACATAAATATTGTAATGTAAAAAGTGTTACAAACATGTGTTACATATGTAACTTATGTAAAAAGTGCTACAAAATTTGTGTTACCTAATGTCATTTATGTTGTAGTGTCTTCAACTGTTGGGGCACAACAACAACAGTTGTGTTTGTTGCAGTTGTTTCAGTTGCCTCTGCTGCAGCAAAATTCTTTACAAGTCGTCTCTTGGAGTGCCTCTACCACAGGAGAATCTTCATCCTCCCTATCAGATCCTTCATCCAAAACTCGGATGGCTGACTCTACTGCAGGAGATTCAGCTGTAGGCTTAACAACAGCCTTGGCAACTAACTCTTCTTCGTCTCTCAGACCAGCAGTGGCCTGAGTCTTCTGCTTCTAAACAACTATTCCGGGGTTCAATTGTCCTCCTTTTCTTTGTTACCTCAGAGGCAATGACAACAGGTTCAGGAGAGCAGACTCTAACGTGGGCAGCTATCTCTTTGGGAACATGCTCAGCTGATTCCCCCTCAGATGCGCTTATCTTCTCGGCATGCTCCTTTTTCTGAGCAGCTGATAGGTTCGCCCTAAACAAACTCTTGTTCACATGGAAAGGCTTCGCTTTACGAAGGGGCACACCCTTTTTCTCCAGCAAATACCCTAGGACTAGCATAACATTTTGGACAGTCTACCATAGCTTCTCAAAGATGAACTCGCTCCAATTCACCTCTAGCTCTTCCAAAATCGCAGCCATCATGATCAGCTTAGTTTGTGACAACTGATTGTATGACCCAAACTTAATATCAATACACTTAGCTACCACATCCATGAGCTTGTGGTATTCTTCCTTGATTACTGACTTTGTAGCTGAGGGATTCAGCTTATCAGCAAACTTCTTCTTAGCGATCTCTTTCCAAATAGTCATGTAGCCGAACTCATAATATTTAAGTTATGTGAGTTCATTGTTAGGTAGTTGTAATAGCTTAGTAAAGTCGGCTACAACCAACTTCATTTCTTTCCCATTCACTGACGAGTGAATGCCATCGTCGTGAACAACAACGTTAACGTAGAACATCGCAACCTCCTCTTGGAAGGTCTGTGCCATCTCAATTGAAAGAAACTTCTCCAAACCAGACTTTTCGAGGTGCCCTTAAATGTTTCTAGCATTTTCCTTGTCATCTGACTGCTGGATAAAGCCTTCAAAGTCCACAAGTGCATCGGAGTACACTTTTTTCTACAATTTTATTGAAGTCGAGAGCGGATTTCCTTGGTGCCATTGATGATTTCTGGAGATTTCTTCAAGCAAATACGAAGGGGTATTCGCATAAAATAATTAGAGAATTTTGAATGTTTGAGAGTGAATGTGAGAAGAAAGAGAAAATTAATTTGGATATATATGAGACACGAATAGACAGTATCAGGATCTTTAGAATTTGAAATGCGATTGACGGTCAGGATTAAACCGTGCAAAAACCATTAATCCCATCGCATTTAATGCAAGCAACAATTATAGACAATCATAGGTTATTGACGCAGCCTTTTACCATTTTGCATTTAATGATGTTGACATCAACATAAAATATTCCCGCTTTAATATAAACGACCTCATTTTGTTTGTTAGCTCATAAATAAGTCAGTTTTCCTCATTTATGACTTAACTCTGCTTATATCTATATCTAGTCTGCTGATGGAGACTCAGTTGTTCAATTAACTCAATTCCGCTGAATGACTAAATAGGTTGTTTTACTCTATTGATTGAGCAAAACTCTTCAAAATTTCAATTCTCCCACCTCTAACACTGCTAACTGAGTCTTATTAGAAGAATGCTGATCAAATGCATTTTCTTTTCTTAACCACACACCAAGATCGAAAAGAATGTCGTTCCTGGGCCTATAAGACTGCTGATTCCAAGCTCATTCTTAAGGTCTTAAAATCTTAATTAACATAAGGGTTTTGTGAATATATCAGCTAACTGCTTCTCAGTTGATATATATTCCAATGTGATGTCCTTTTCCACATGATCTCTTATAAAATGATATCTGACATCAATGTGCTTGGTTCTTGAGTGCAATATAGGATTCTGAGTTATTGAAATAACACTTATGTTATCATTGCACATAATTGGAATTTCCTTTTCTTCAGTGTCATAATCTCTCAGATGTTGCCTCATCCATAAGACTTGGGCACAACAGCTGGCTGCAGCAATATATTCTGCCTCAGCTGTAGATGTAGCTATTGAAAAAAAATTCTTGTTGAACCAAGAAATTAATATGTTTCCAAGCATTTGACAAGTACCAGATGTACTCTTTCTGTCAACTCTACATCCAGTATAGTCTGAGTCTGAGTATCCAATTAACTTGAGCCCATCATAAACCAACTTCTTGGATACCCTTCAAATATCTCAGAATCTTCTTAGCTGCAGTCATATGACTTTCTTTGGGAGCAGATTGGAATCTTGCACATACACTTAATGCAAAGGTTATGTCTGGTCTGCTGGCAGTTAGATAGAGCAATGATCCAATGAGAGCTCTATATCTTGTCTGATCCACTGGCTTTCCTTCTGCATCCATATCCATCTTGATAGAAGTATAAATAGGAATCTTCACAGATGACGTTTCCTCCATACCAAATTTCTTCATTAAATCTTTGGTATACTTGGTTTGACTTATGAAAGTTCCATCCTTCATTTGCTTGACTTGAAGACCTAGGAAGAAAGTCAACTCTCATATCATATTCATCTCAAACAAGAATTTGTCACACAACTCTTTGTTTGTGGATGCAAAGATGATGTCATCTACATCAATTTGAACAAGAAGTATAATCTCTCCATCTAGAATTCTGAAGAGTGTTTTGTGTAGGTCCCAAGGGGTGATAGCGTAAAGTCTATAAGGGAGAGGGGGTTGAATAGACTTTACTAAAGTTTTGATTTTAGTCCTTTTAAATCAGAGTTTAGTCACAAGTTAGCTTAGTCCTTTGATTGACAGCTTAGTTCGACCTTCACAGTAGAGTTAGCCACTCAACAAACTCAAATGAGCTGTTGATAAGATAACTCAGCGGATTCAATTAACCTTTCTAGAAATACAACAGACTTGGTTTTTCAGCGGAAGTCTTCCACCCTTTGATTCAAATAAGTTTTCAACACTTGTTTTTAGGTCTAGTTATTATCAGCAGACTTGCAAAATATAACAAACAACAAATAAGATATGCAAGAATTAAAGTGATGAATGTAAAAGACACATAGCAATTTTTATAGTGGTTCGAGAATGGGGTAATTCCTCCAATCCATTCTTCTCCAACCCCTGGAGGTAATCCACTAAGTAACAGTGACTTTGTTACAGAAGGATGGCAGTCTGAGACAACCTTGATCTTACAACTGGATTCTCCTGGGACTCAGCTTCTTGACAAGATGGTTGTCCCGCTACTACTTGACTCCTTAAGAGTTTTGGATTGATCACACAACCATCCAACAGGTCTAAAGCTTTGGTTTGAACTGGAACCTCACTACACTTCCTTCATCCTTGGATGTGTAGACCCATTGTCTTTCAACAAAGATTTCCTTTTCAACAATTCGAAGTTGTTTTTACTTCAGTGAGTGTGTTAATCAATTTTCTTCGAGTTTTAGGCATGATGATATAATAGAATGCTTGAGAGTATTTTGCTCTTGTTTTGCAGGTCTAAAGCTTTGCTTGCATAAGTGACCTCTCTCAAATGAATTCTTCAGCCTTTTATAGTTCCTGTTTGAAAAATGTAAACGTTAAAGAGATGGATGCATTTTTCAAACTACACTTTGAGGTTGTTGGCTTGTCTTGTCTTGCAACATTTGATTTTGACAAATCCTAGTATTAATGCTCTGTAACTTTGCCCGAATCTCTGCAGGTTTGCAGGAGCATCCCATTGGTTCCTTGCTTTTAACACTCTTTTAGCAAAATAGCTTTATGGTGTGTAGTCTCACATGTATCTACTTTCAGCAAACATTTGACTTTGCTTGACAACGGATCTCTTCAATTTTCTTGAGTCTTTTTTGTTGCTTAACCCCTTAAACAGTCATTTCCTCTTAACTGGGAATGTCTCAGCTGTCAGTCTACTGACTGAGACAGCTTTTCTGGTGCTTGACTGATCCTTCATTGCAACACTCAGCTGACACACAATAGAGTCTTCACTTCGATCTTCGATCAACTCCTGCTTTCTTCAACTTTGCTTCTTCAACTCAGCTAATAGAACTGTATCTATTACACAGTTGATTTTACAAAAAAATTGGGGTGCCAACTTCCTAATCTAAGTTTCACATGGTATCATCAAAATCTATTACAGCCCAAACATGTTTGACGAGTGCAAAGAGAAGATCGAAAAGACAAAGAAAACGGACGAAAGCAAGTCAGATAATCAGCCCGTGTGGGGTGCCATGACCATGTGAGCTCCCGCGTGAAAGTTACACGATCATGTGAAGTGTTCAGGAGAAAACAAAGACAGAGACGTGTTACATGTTCTGCCCATGTGGGACCACATGACCGTGTGGCGTGGCCGTGTGAACTGACATGGCCCATGTGATGTGTCTGCGGCTTATTTTGAGTCATTTTCCCATCAGAACTCTACAAATGATCTCTCAAAGCACCTATATAAGGGGGACCAAGGCTCTGCACGAAAAGATAAAATATTACACCACAAAATACAATACAATACAAAGGATTACACAAATTAAAGGTCTTCTTAGAGAGGAAGGCTACGTTACGAAGAGCACCACAAGACCTTTCATATCTATGGAAGCACAAGAGTTTCGAAGGCGTGGACGGAGGATCCATCTTGACAAGGAGTGGTTTTCTTTCTTAGTTTAGATCTCTTGTATGTACTTAAATGATGTCACAATGTTGATTTCAAGTTTGTCTATGAATTTGTTACCAATGTTTGGCTAACCTTTCGGATCCTAGGGCATAATCAAAACTGCGGGATCGTGTTAAATCTTGATTGATTATTTTCTTAATTGATTTATGTGTTCTATTTTATGAATTCAAGTGCTTATTTTCTTGTTTATTATCTGATCAATAATTTGCATGTCATATTTGTTAGTGCAAAATTCGGGAGATGAGTTCTAACAAAGAGAGAAATTGAATTCAGACATAAATGGGTGTAACGAGTCGGGATACCTACAACTGTTTGTGGGGAGTCATTCAATTCAAAGATCTTTTGGGTGTTGATAATAGTTGTAATGTATCGAAAGATCTACAATTGTTATTAATCTATTGTTTATGCACCGCCCGGGAGGGTGAATAGACTAATTTACGAATTGAACCCATAGAAATACATGAATTGGTTTTGAAAATTTGATTGGATTTAATATTGAAGAAACATGTTGAGATTATGTGCCCAGAGTTGCTTTCGTATTTGTTAAAAAGACTTGTGGAGTTCAGATTTTTACAAAATTTACATCTTTTATTTTTATTTGTTTAGATTAGATATTAAAACTGTTGAACTGGGATTGAAGAAGTAAAATAGGGTAACCCAGTGGAGCCACGACCTAAGATAGTTGTTGAGACAGCTAAGGAAATGGATAAACATTCAATAGAAACATCCCAGTCCCTGGTGACGGCTGACCCAGTGGAAAAGCAATCAGCTGGTGAGTCAACTGAGGAGGAAGTTGTTCACACTGCAACCAGGTCGGAGGAGGCTGCAGGGGACAAAGAAAATTTGTTGTTAGGAGGTTATAGTAAAACTGCTGAAAAAGAAACAGTTGGAACCAATGACGCTGTGATGGTTGAGACTGTCTCAACTGAGGAAAGAGATGCATTAAGGCTAATGAAGTTACAGAGGTCCCAATTCCTGTAACTGGGGCATAGGATGAAAGTGGGATGACAGAGCTAGTTGAGACTACTAGTCTTGAAAGTGTAATCCTAGAGGTTAAGACCTCAAAGGATGCCATTGAAGAAGACCTAGATGCAAACTCATCTGCAGTAGGGAACATTGAAGGCCATGTAGTGGTTGAGACTGCTGCCAAGGTAATTAAAGGCCTTATGGCGGTTGAGACTGCCAGGGGATGTGGTTCTATTTTTGAGGATGACCCTAAGTTGCCAGAATCTGAGTCCACTGAACCAATGGTTATAGATCCCTTGATTAACTCTGAAGTTGAGTACACTGACATTGAAGAAGATCTTGACGAATCAGCAGAGTCAGATTAAGAGGCCAAGGGCTTGGAAGCAAGAATGAAATCCTCAAGGATGAGTTTTGTACTAGTTCAGGGCCACCCCACTAGTTCAATCTCTTGCCCGTGATGTTGCTAAGGCTGCTGAGGCACTGATTACTCAAAAGGAAGACATAGTTGTTGCCAGTGAAGCTGTTGAGACAGTGAGGCACAGTCAACTAGGTAGGCTTCCAGTGTTGCCCCTGCCAATGAAGCTTCAACGGCTCAGTCAAATAGAGTTGCGAGCTAGGGTGAAGAAAGAAGTATTCCCGAAGGAGGAGTGGGAACTTCCTTGGAACCTATTGGCATGTTCGAGATGCTTCAATTCCCGTTTGTCAAAGAAATTCCATTTGAAGCTGATACTGCGGAGGAAGCAGCTTGTTACAACGTTCAAGTTGACCAGCATGTTCCAGCGAAGTCAATAATTGTCCCTTTTGGCCATGATTTTGAGTCACTCCTTCCTGAGGATTCAAGTCCAAAAACAACAGACTTTCAACGTGCCTTCTGAGCCATGTGCAAGGAGATGGAGGCCATGGAGAATGGTTTTGCCGAGCTAAACAATAGGATTGAAAATCATGACGCCACAATAACTGAACACATCCATGGAGCAGTGTTGACAATCATGATGCCACAAACTAAGGCTCTTCGCAGGGAAAAAAATGGCTACTTTAGATAGTTGTTTCCAAGTTGCTGGTCTGGGGAGCTAAACATGTAACCTTACAGTAGAGACAATGGGACAATATTGACAGAATGAAACGAAGCCACCTAGTTGATTTGGAGCTGCTGAAGATGACCATGGAGAGGAAGATGGAGCACATGGAAGCATCATTGAAGGATGAAATTATTGCTATGAAGAATCAGTTGTACTCACTCAGCTCTGACCAAAAAGTAGTAGACTCCATAACACACCAGAAGCTCGACTCTCTCCTGAAGTCAACACATTTTCCTTCTAGTATCTCCAAGGTGATGATGCCAAAAAGGGGGGAAGATAAGTCTGAGAAGACCCCCATGAAGATAATTCTAAAATCAAAAGACACCACCTCACTTCTCTCTTAGATGCCTCAAGACTTGTTAGCTGAAGAGAAAGCTAAATTAGCTTTCCAGAAGAACAAAGCTGAAATCGAGAAGCTGGACAAAAGTCAAGAAGGCAAAATCAAAAAGCTCAAAATCCAATTCGGAGGTCCGCTAGAAGATCAACTCGCAGCTGAAGAAAGGGAAGAAGTCACTCCCCCTTCTGGTCCGTTGGAAGAAAGATCCAATCAAGAGTTTGCTACTTTTCGATCAGAAGGTTTCTATGATGGAATGCACTTACCAGTTGCATGGGATTTGTACTGGGAAAAAGGGCTAAGAGGCATTGAATCAACCAGGAAGCAGACGACTCATGAAAAATCAAATAGTCAGAGGTTACATCCTAGTCAAACCTACAGAGGAGAAAACTCTCCCAGAGGAAGAGGCAGAGGAAGAGATTCCAGCTCTGGTGGGAGAGGCAGAAGCTCTCCACCAAGAAGACCAACTGGAATCATGGAACAAATCCTCTGAAAAAAGGACTATGAATATTGGATGGGCTTTAATGAAGCAAGAATAGAAAAACTGCTCGTGTCTCAGATGAGCTTTAGTAAAGATATGATGAAGATGCTGAAAGGCAACATAGGCTAGCATACGAGAAGATGAAGAGAGATTATGAGAGAAGAAAAAGGAAAGAAGAGGGGGGAAGGAGGAAGAAAGCTGAAGAGGATTGCCTAAGGAGGGAAGAAGAAGAAGAAAAAAGAAGACAACAAAGATGTTGAAGTTAGCTGCCAAAACGTTTTGTTGTATTTTTACATTCCCTTATAAATACACAAAAATAATGTAAGTGATCCATGATTCATTTAATAAAATGATACATTGTTTCAATCGTTCCATTTTAGCAATTTATATTGTAATTTAAGTTTTGGCACATCAAAAAGGGGGAAATTGTTAGGAAATTTATTTGTATAGATGATGATGCATAGAAAACTTAGATTAGAAAGTCGGCACCCCTTTTTCTTGTACGTATTTCAACTTTGTAATAGTTAGAAAGATAGCTGAGTTATCAAGCAACCAAGTTCAAGATGCAGAAAGCTGACTGAAAAAGTGCAGAGAAGATTCATATGTGTCACAGTTGAGTATCGAAAAAGACCTTCAGTCAAGTAAAGAAGTTGTGTCTTTCAGTAGACTTACAGCTGAGTCATCCAAGAATCAAGGAGAAGACTCAATAAAGGGGGAAAGCAACTGAAGGACTGAGAGAAAGTTTAAAAGTCCGTTACAAAGAAAAGTCCAGACTTACTCAAAATGGTAAGGGACATGCATGCCACCTTAAAAACTGTCTTGCGTTGAAAGAGTGCAAGTAGCTGGAACCAATGGGATCTTTGCAGAAACCTAGTACGATTTAGGAAACCTGTAAAGCATTTATGTTAAGTAAATGTCAACATCAAAATCTACACAAGAAGTCAAGCCAACAAACAAGAAGTGAAGTTTGAAAATTGTCTCTTCAACGGACACATTTTCAAACTCTTACTATAAAAGGCTGAGGAAATCACTGAGAGAAGCATGATAAAGAACACAAGAGAAATTTGAGCAATCAAACAAATCTGAAATACTCTCACTAAGCTGAAGTTTCAAATCCTCAGGCCTAAACAATTGAAGTATTTCTAACCAACACATCTCAGTGAAGGAAGGAAGACAACTTCAACAGTTGA
Source organism: Rehmannia glutinosa (assembly GCA_016081115.2). NCBI lineage: Eukaryota > Viridiplantae > Streptophyta > Magnoliopsida > Lamiales > Orobanchaceae > Rehmannia > Rehmannia glutinosa. Next base: position 49,887,616 of record CM071937.1, on the reverse strand, counting down.
AGAGGAAATTTGTTTGAAAAACAACAAGGAGTATGAACATCCACAAAATGAATGAAGTGTAGTGAGGTTCAAGTTAGAACCTGGTCCAAATCCATTGGAGAGCTAAGTGATCAAGTCCGAAGAGTTGAAGTAGTGAGGCAGCTGCCTTACGAAGAGTTGAGTCCCAGGAGTGAAACCAGTTGTGTGATCAAGGCTTTCTCGGACTGTATTATCCTTTTGTAACTGTTGTTGCATTAGTAGATTACCTCTAGGAGTTAGAGAAGAGTGGAGTAGAGGAATTACCCCATCTTCGAACCACGATAAAATCACTTGTTTCATTTACTTTCAATGTTTTATCTTATGTTTGTTTATTACTGTTGATATATATGTTTGCTCACTTAACTCATAATAACTTAATCTAAAATAAGTGTTGTAAACCATAACTCAAAAAGGGTGTAAGACTTTCACTGTTAAAAAACAGTAGGTCCGAAGGGGTGATAAGTACAGTCTAGAAGGGGGGTTGAATAGACTTTACCAACTTTTCGTTTTTAGTCCTTTTTAGAAATTCAGAGTTGACTCAAGTCAGCTAAGTCCTTGGTGGACAGCTAAGTTTACTTGCACAGTAGAGTTAGCCACTCAACAGACTCGACTGAGCTGTTGATAGTATAAATCTGTTGATTTAGCTAACACTTTAAAATTACAATTGACTTGGTTTTTACAGTGGAAGATTTTCACCCTTAGTTTTGAATATATTTTTCAACACTTGTTTAAGCCAGGTTAGTATCAATAAACTTAGCAATTTAACAAACATCAATTATAAAGATATGCAAGAAAGTAAGTATACTGAATGTAAAAGACACAAGCAATTTATAGTGATTTGAGGATGGTATAATTCCTCTAATCTACTCTTGTCCAAGATAGTGGTTCGAGGATAGTGGTTCGAGACAGCTTTGATCACATAGCTAGCTACTCATGAGACTCAGCTTTTTAACAAGATGGTTGCCCTGCTACTTCAGCTCCTTCAAACCTTTGGAATTGTTCACATAGCTCTCCAACAGGTTCAAAGCTTCTGGTTCGATCTGGAACCTTACTACACCTCCTTCAACTTTGGAGAGTAGACCCATTGTTCTTGAAACAAGATTTTTCTCTTTAACAAATGAGGTTGTCTTTCCTTCACTGAATGTGTTGGATCGATTTCCTTCGAGATTAGGCTTGAGGATAATCTTGGAATGCTTGAGAGATATTGCTTTACTTTGCAGGTTAATGGATTTTGCTTGCGTGCTTCGTATGGGTTGCCTTCTCTTTGTGTGTTGGGAAATTTATTTGTTAGATTTTGATGAATGCCTTGTAAAACTTAGACTAGAAAGTTGGCACCCCATTTTTCTTGTAAATTGCATTGTAATAGATAGGGTTGTACGAGCTGAGTCAAGTCAGCTATGTCTGGATATACAAGAAGTCAACTGAAGGCTAAAATGAAGACTCCGCTATGAAGCAGCTGAGTATGGCAAGGAGGAGAAGTCAAGAACTCGACTGAAGGAGTATCACCATTTGTTCATTTTGTGAGAAGTGTCATCAAGTCAACTCTAGACAGCCAAGTCAAGTTAAAGTGATGAGATGAGTCTTCCATGATTGGGAGCCGACTCAAGTCACCTGGGGAAGTTAAGGAACCGCTGTCAAGTCAAGACAATGAAAAAGAGTCCGTTGCACAGAAGTCAAGAAAGTTACTTAAATAAGTAATACTTCAATGCTGCAATATTCTAAAGTGCTCAGTCCCAAAAGCGTGCAAAAGGAATAAACCAATGGGAAGCACTGCACCTGTATCAGGCCCTGGAAAGCTGCAAGACATTTAATACGAGGATATGTCAGCATCAAGGACTGCAACAAGACAAGCCAACGAACACTAGTGACTTTTGAAAATCAGCCTATCTCTTCAACGGGCAGATTTTTAAAAAATCACTATAAAAGGCTGAGGAATCACTTTGAGAAAAGGTTACCTTGAATACCTAAACCACGAACATTCAAGCTAACATTCGAACTGTAACCTGCAAAATATTCTCAAGTTATTCAAGCAAATCCTCAAGCCTAAACTTCGAAGGAAATCGATCCAAGACCATGCTGTGAAGGAAAGACAACCTCATACTGTTGAAGAGGAAACTTTTGAAGAATCAAAAGGGGTCTACATTCCAAGGAGGATTGTAGAAAGTTTCAAGGTCGAACCAGTCTCAAGTTATTGGAGGGATTCGTGATCAAATCCAAGAAGCTTGAGCAAGTGAGCTGAAGTAGCAAGACAGCCACCCTGTGAAGAAGTTGAGTCGGACGAGAAGCCAGCTGTGTGACCAAGGCATCTCGATCGAGTCCCAAAGGATCAAGTCAGTTTGTGTGATCAAGACTTGTATTTGGACCGTTAACCACTTTTGTACTGATCAATACTTAGTGGATTCCTCCAGGAGTTGGAGAAGAGAGGAGTAGAAGAATTACCCCATCTTCGAACCTCTATAAAATTTATTGTGTGATTTATATTTCAGCATTTCATTTCTGCATACTACATTATATCGGCTGATAATTTGCATTCCAATTGATATTTAACAAAGTGCTAAATTCAAGTGTTACAACAAACTTAAACCAAATTCAAGGGTGTTAAGTCTTCCGCTGAAAATCTTATCACAACCAAGTTAAGTATAAGACTAAGCAGGTGAGTTATTCTATCAACAGCTCTATCGAGTCTGTTGTGGCTAACTCTGCTGGTTAACTAACTTAGTTGTCCATCAAGGACTTAGCTGTGAAATTAACTCTGAATAATTTTAAAAGGACTAAATTTCGAAAAGTTGGTAAGGTTTATTCAACCCCTCCCCCCTTCGAAACCTTACACTCACACCCCTTGGGACCTACAAGTGGTATCAGTGCGGTTGGTTCATTGAGCCTTCCGCACTGGTTACTGAACTAGATCTCCAATCTTTCAAAGAAGTCTTTAACACTTGTTCTTACAAAAGCCATTTTCAAATCAGCAAAGTTAATATCATGGAAGCAAATTTAACACGCATCCCTATGTTCACCATTGATGAATTTGATGACTGGAAAATACGTATATAGGCTCATCTATCAGCTTTACATGGTGAGATGTGGATAGTGATAGAGGATGGGCCACTGCAAATAATGAAGGTGAACACAGCTGCAAGGAGAGCTGCCGAAGCTGAAGAAGAGGAGGCTGCTCCTCCTAGACCAGCTATGGTTGATAAACCAAGAGCTGAGTGGACAAATGATGACAGAAAAAGATACAATCTTGACAATGTGGCTAAGGATATATTTTACAAGACTTTGGACAAAGCCATGTTCAACAAAGTCAAATCTTGCAAGACAAGCAAAGAAATCTGGGATAAATTAACCTTAATTGGTGAAGGATCTGAACAAATTAAGGAAAACAAATTATCTGTTGTTGTTCAAAAATTTGTAAACTTCAAAATGCTTGCAGGTGAAACAATGGACCAGCTGGATGCTAGATTTACTGAAATTACAAACGAACTCTCAGCAATTGGGAAAGAATACACACAGAAGGAGATGTGTATGAAGATATTAAGAAGCCCCACCGAGTGAGTGGGAAATGAAGACCATGGCTCTAAGGCACTCGATGGACCTATCAAAAACGTCCAATCATGAACTATTCTCAGACCTAAAAGCTTATGAGTTTGAGCTGAGAAGAAAAGATCAAGAGGAGATAGTTGTACCCAAATTAGCTGCTCTCATAGTCAAGGAATGGAAGAGAGCTGAGACCAAAGAAGTCATTGACCAGGAGGAAATTGCCTTGATGGTTAAAAGATTCAACAAGTTCTTCAACAAGAACTCCAGAAGGCATTCAGCTCCCTCTAAGTCAAGGGAAGATAGGCCACCAAAGAGAGCTGAGTATCAAAAGGTTGAATATCAAAGAGCTGACAACCCAAGAAATAAGAGAGCTGATCAAAAAGCTAAAAACCTGTGTTTGAATTGCGCAGACGGCCAGACACTTCGCTATTATTTTGTCCATATCCTGTAGTCAATAAATACAAGAATGAAGAAGAAAGAAAAGTCTTCAGAGAAAGAAGACAAGAAAAGAAAAGAGCAATGTTGGCTGTTGAGACCGCTGACACATCTAAGTCAAAAGAAGCAGCAGACTCAGAGATTAGTGAAGCTGACTACTCAAGTGACTCTGAAGAAGAAGCTTTAATCTGTCTAATGGCTAAAGAACAAGATCCACCTGACCAAGAAAATGAGGTACACTCTAACTCATCTCATTCAAATTCTAGTGATAGTGATTGTGACACACACACTTCATCACCCACTGATCTTTATGATTCATTAGGCAAAATGATGAAAGATTTTGAGCACATTAAATCCTCACACACAATATTAAATGTGGAAAACAGCCAGCTCAAAAGCCAAAACTCACAGCTGACTAAGGAGCTAAGTACTCTAAGTCACATATCTGATGGGAACAAAGAGTTGAAGGCTGAAAAAGCTAAACTAATAGCAGAGATAGCTGCTATAGAAAAGAGAGAAAATGATCTCAAAAATGTGATTGCTTTATTCACAAAGGCATCTAAATTATTGGATGACCTTATCATGAGCCAAAAAGAATGTGGAGACAAGACAGGCATAGGATTCAATTCCTTTGTGCATAGTCAAACTCCTAGAGTGGTCTTGGAAAAAGGATCTTCAAGTATTGAAGCATCTCAAAAATCCAAGACGCCAAATGTTGCACACACAGTCATTCCAAAGCACAATCACAAACAAACTGGCCTAGGATATAAAGGAAAAGGAAAACAGCCAGTTGAGTATGGTGAGAGGACAAGCGAGAAGAAATCCAAAGAGAGTTCTCAAAGAAACTCCAAATAGGAAGTACTCTGTGAAGAAGAAACAGAGGTACCAAAACCCCCAGAAGTTCTATCAAAGGAACAAATATGATAGGAATGGTAGAAACTACCCAAGCCAAGCTGACTGGAATAATTTGAAATATCAGCAAAGACCTATGGAATACAAGCCTAAATGGCAAAGGCCTAGAACTCAGCAAAGGTCATTCCAAAGGCCAAAGAGCTATTATCAGCACACATACGCACCCAAGCACTACACTCAGAAATATCACAATTACCCAAAGAAGGCAATTGCTAAAACACACACACACACAGGCATACAGACAAAAGAGACAGTTGTATGAACCTAAAGCCCCCAAGCAATTTGCCAAAGTAAATTATGATTATGGCACGGATAGATGGCAACCCCTTAGAGTCAAATCATTTGGCTATAGGTTGGTTGGATCATCTTACAGACTAACCCCTCAAGACCGGACAAGTATGGGTACCTAAAAACTGATTTCCTAGATTGCAGGTTCAAGGAACAGCTGAGTGCCAAGGAACCTGGTACATGGATAGTGGCTGTTCCAGACACATGACAGGAAACAAGAAAAATTTGTCAAGATTCAAGGAAATTAGAGGTGCAAAAGTCATATTTGGAGGAAATGAAGCTCCAGGGGAAATAAGAGGCACTGGATCCATCAAGAAAAATGGATTAGAAATCACAGATGTTGCATATGTTGAAGGCCTAAATTTCAACTTACTAACCATCAACCAACTCTGTGACAAGGGCTATAATGTTGGATTCAACATGTGAGTGTGCCAAATCAAAGACACTGAATCAAATGAAGTAGTGTTGCAAGGATCCAGACAAAAGAACATGTATGTGGTAGATTGGTCGACTGCCACACCAAGCACTTGTCTGTTAGCAAAAAGTACAACCGAATCAAGTTGGCTGTGGCACAAGAAGTTGAGTCACCTGAATTTCAAAACAATTAACAAGATTGCAAGGAGCAATCTTGTAGAAGGACTGCCGGACTCAGTATACAAGAAAGAAAGTGTTTGCGATGCATGTCAGATGGGAAAGCAGATCAAATCATCATTCAAAGAGAAGTCAAGCCCATCTTCAACAAGAATATTGCATCTGCTGCAAATGGATCTATTTGGTCCTATTGAGCCAGCCACATAAGTGGGAAGAAATACACTCTAGTAGTGGTGGATGATTATTCAAGATATACATGGACAATCTTCATGTGTAAAAAGAAGGAAACTTTGCAGAAGTTACCACAGCTGATGAAAAGAGTTCAAAATGAGAAGAGTCAAACCATTATAAAGATAAGATCTGATAGAGGAACTGAGTTTGTCAATGGAATAATAACTCAGTACTGTGTTGAAAATGGTATTGCTCATGAACTATCTGCAGCAAGAACCCCACAGCAGAATGGAGTTGCAGAAAGGAGGAACAGAACTCTCTAGGAAGTTGCAAGGACCATGTTAGCTGAAGCAGGGTTACCTAAAAGATTTTGGGTTGAAGCTATAAACACTGCATGCTATACTCAAAATAGATGCATGATAAATAGACAGCTGACAAAGACTCCCTATGAAATATGGACAGGGAGAAAGCCAAATGTTGCATACTTTAAAATATTTGGATGTAAATGCTTCATCCACAACAATGGGAAGGATAATCTAAAGGCTTTTGATGCTAAAGCTGATGAAGGTATCTTCTTGGGATACTCAGCTGAAAGCAAAGCCTATAGAGTGCTGAACAAAAGGACTATGGTCACAGAAGAGTCTATCCATGTGGTTTTTGATGAACCTAATGTAAATGGAGAAGACATTGAAGAGTTAGCTGATAAGTTGAATCAGCCAACTATGCAGAAAAGTCCTTATGTTGAAGTTGAAACTGGAGTAATTAATCAAGGTGAAGATGAGATAGCTGAATCTCAAAGACAGCTGGAAAATCTGCAGCTAAGTGATGATGAGAGAGATGCTCAAGATAACACAGCTGCAAGATGACTCAACCCGGCTGACTTACTCCAACCTGATGTAAGATGGCTGAGAGACCATCCACCTGAGCTAATCATTGGAAATGTAAGAGATGGTGTAAGAACCAGATCCAGAGCTCAACAAGAAGCCATGTTCACTTGTTTTATTTCCCAAATAGAGCCAAAAGATGTGTCCCAAGCATTGGATGATGCACATTGGATTCAGGCTATGCAAGAAGAGCTGAATCAGTTTGAAAGAAACAAAGTATGGGAATTGGTTCAAAGACCAACCCATCAAAATGTCATTGGCACAAAATGGGTTTTCAGAAACAAGATGAATGAAGAAGGTTCTGTGGCAAGAAACAAAGCATGATTGGTAGCCAAAGGGTATTGCCAAGAGGAAGGAATAGATTTTGATGAAACATTTGCTCATGTTGCAAGATTAGAAGCAATAAGGATGTTTCTTGTTCGAGAAGTTTTCAAGGCAATATTTGCGGAGATAGAGAAGATGGAAAGGCACCAGGCCTCATTAGATATGCGGCTGGATAACCGAGATGCTAATCTTACTGCTGATCTACGTGGAATAATAGTCAGGATCCGGGAATGGTGGCAACATCAGCAGACAATGCGCGTCGAACAAGTTCGATACTTCAAAGCATTGTACAATAAGATGCTAGTCTGGAGCACTGATAATGCTGACATGAAGCAGAGGATGCAAGAAAACATTTATAAAATGCATACCTCTCATACCACAGAAATGGAACTGCTGCGCAAATTTCATCGTAAAGAACTTCTGCGCGTAGAGGAGAACATGAATGAAAAATTCAGCATTCTTATGGCTGAAATGAAGTTGGTGACAGCCGAATCCAACGCCACTCGCTCAGAATTTTGAGCAAAGATACTCTTGTGCGAGAATCCAGCGTAACTCATTTCTATCAGTCACCTTGATTTCATGCTTGCTGGCATGTTTCCAGGGGTTCCTCTCTCCTTTGATGATGCCAAAAAGGGGGAAAAGGAATACCTAAAGACATTGGAAGGGTCCGCAGCTGAGAAGAAGGACGCAGCTGTGAAGGAGAAGACAACTGAAGAGCAGAAGAAAGAAAAGGGAAAAACAGTTGAGGGGGAAGGTTCGAAGGATATGACTTTAATGGTTGCTAGAACCCCTCAACAAGGACTTGTCACAGCTGACATAATCAGCAAACTTCCAGTGACTCTGCCGCTCCAACACTCTGTTGTGCCCATGTCTGAAAAGAGGAAGATAGTTGAAGCAGAGATGACGGAGATTGAAAGAAAAATGGATGCCCGTGTGATGGACATACTGAAACAATACGGAGGCATTTCGGAAGGAAGAGACACTGATGCCATTTCAGACGTCAAAACCGAGCCTAGATCTGTTGATGAATTCAAGATGCTCGCATCCGAGGGATACTTCGAGAACATGACCATGGCCCAAGCCTGGGACTTGTATTGGGAAAAAGGCCTCAAGTTGTGCGAAGAAGCTGATAGGCAGCAGACTCCGAGCAATCACTCTGCTGGTCACTCTACTGGTCACTCTACTGGAAAGAAGAAGGCCCCAGTACAATACACACCCAGAGAAAGAAGTAGAAGCAGTGGAGGAAGAGGTTTCAAACCTAGACCTCTACCCAAAAACATTGAATACATAGATCCATGGAAGAAAGGAGGGATCTATTGGGTTGGGTTTGACGAAGTAGCCAACCTGCAAGTGGCCAAGAACAATGTTGAATATGTAAAGAGAATCGAAGAAGAAAATAGAAGACAAACTCAGCTGTGGGAAGAGAGACAAGAAAGAAAAAAAAAAGATGAAGCTGCCAGAAGAGCTTATGAGAAAAAGAAAGCATCTGAAGAAGAGAAGAAGAGAAAAAGGTCAGAAGACGACAGAGCTGATGAAGAAAGAAGGAGGCAGCGAAGGAGATAAAGTGTTGATATCCACCCCTTCATGTAATTTACTATTGTAAATACATAAGTATGTAAGTCTTCTGTACATTGAATAAGAAATCTGTAATTTCTCTATTTTTTTTTTTTTTTTTGCGTAGACATAGTTGTTTGCTCTGATACACTTTGTAAACAGCTGTGTAAAGGACAAGAATGTTATGATCAATAAAAGATTGATTCTACGCATACATTCTCTGTTACTACACTACATGTATGTATCTTTGATGCTTACATTTTTCCATGTATGTTTTAAGTTTTGGCATCATTAAAAAGGGGGAAATTGTTGGGAAATTTATTTGTTAGATTTTGATGAATGCCTTGTAAAACTTAGACTAGAAAGTTGGCACCCCATTTTTCTTGTAAATTGCATTGTAATAGATAGGGTTGTACGAGCTGAGTCAAGTCAGCTATGCCTGGATATGCAAGAAGTCAACTGAAGGCTAAAATGAAGACTCATTGTGAAGCAATTTGAGTATGGCAAGGAGGAGAAGTCAAGAACTCGATCAAGGAGTATCAATGTTCTGACTATGAGAAGTGTCAGTCAAGTCAACTCTAGACAGCCAAGTCAAATTGAAGTGACAGATGACTCTTCCAATGATTAGGAGCTGACTCGAAGTCACCTAGGGAAGTTAAGGAACTGCAATCAAGTCAAGACAACTGAAAAGAGTCCGTTGCACAGAAGTCAAGAAAGTTACTTAAATAAGTAATACTTCCATGATGCAATATTCTAAAGTGCTCATTCCCGGAAGCGTGCAAAAGGAATAAACCAATGAGAAGCATTGCACCTGTGTCAGGTCCTGGAAAGCTGCAAGATATTTAATACGAGGAAATGTCAACATCAAGGACTGCAACAAGACAAGCCAACGAACACTAGTGACTTTTGAAAATCAGTCTATCTCTTCAACGGGCAGATTTTTGAAAGATCACTATAAAAGGCTGATGAATCACTTTCAGAAAAGGTTACCTTGAATACCTGAACCACGAGCATTCAAGCTAATATTCGAACTGTAACCTGCAAAATATTCTCAAGTTATTCAAGCAAACCCTCAAGCCTAAACTTCGAAGGAAATCGATCCAACACCAAGCTGTGAAGGAAAGACAACCTCATACTGTTGAAGAGGAAACTTTTGAAGAATCAAAAGGGGTCTACATTCCAAGGAGGATTGTAGAAAGGTTCAAGGTCGAACCAGTCTCAAGTTATTGGAGGGCTTCGTGATCAAATCCAAGAAGCTTGAGCAAGTGAGTCAAGTAGCAAAGCGCAGGCACGCCCGTGAAGAAGCCGAGTCGGACGAGAAGCATTGTGTGACCAAGGCATCTCCAGATCGAGTCCCAAAGGATCAAGTCATTTGTGTGATCAAGACTTGTATCGGGATCATTAACCACTTTGTACTCTGATCAATACTTAGTGGATTCCTCCAGGAGTTGGGGAAGAGAGGAGTAGAAGAATTACCCCATCTTCGAACCTCTATAAAATTTATTGTGTCATTTATATTTTAGCATTTCATTTCTGCATACTACATTATATCTGCTGATAATTTGCATTCCAATTGATATTTAACAAAGTGCTAAATTCAAGTGTTACAACAAACTTAAACCAAATTCAAGGGTGTTAAGTCTTATTTGAAAATCTTATCACAGCCAAGTTAAGTATAAGACTAAGCAGCTGAGTTATTCTATCAACAGCTCTATCGAGTCTGTTGAGTGGCTAACTCTGTTGGTTAACTAACTTAGCTGTCCATCAAGGACTTAGCTGTGAAATTAACTCTGAATAATTTTAAAAGGACTAAATTTCGAAAAGTTGGTAAGGTTTATTCAACCCTCCCCCTTCTAAACCTTACACTCACACCCGTTGGGACCTACACTGTGTATTCCTTAGCCTTTTATAGTGCAGGTTTGAAAAATGTGTCCGTAGAAGAGATACATGCATTTTTCAAACTACACTTTGTAGGTTGTTGCTTGTCTTGTGTTGTAGCATTGATGTGGAATGTACCTTGAATTTAATGTTATGCACCCTTTCCTTAAACTCTGCAGGATTTCAAGTCATCTCATTGGCTCCTTGCTTTTTGCACTCTTTCAAAGAAAAACAGACTTTAAGGTAAGGCGATCGACACATGCCTATTTTCAAAGAAACCTTGACTTTGCTTGACAACGTATCTCTTTGACTTTCTTTAATCTTTACGCGCGCAAATCCCCTTAGACAGCCAATTCCAATGATTTTGGAATGACTTTGCTGTCAGTCAGCTGACTGAGACAACTTTTCTGTCACTTGACTAAGACTTCACTTCACTTCACTCATCTGCCACACAACTAGGTTTTCTCTTCGATCTCCATTCGAGTCTTGCAATCTTCACCTTGGCTGTTTCTTCTCAGCTTACATTGTCCTATCTATTAAAAGTTGATTTACAGTTGAATTGGGGTACCAACTTCATAATCTTAGTTTTACATGGTATCGTCAAAATATTACCTAAATTTCCCAATAATTTTTCCATTTTTGATGATGCCAAAACTTAAATAAAATAGCAAAGTAAATAGTGCATAAATAAAGAATGATTGTATTGAATATGTCATTTATTGAACATATCATTCTTGCAATTTACAGAGCTTTTACAATGATAAACACAACAATATATAATACTTACAAGTGTATGTGTATTTACATTTAAGTAAAAATACGACATGAAGGGGTTCAGCAGTCTTCAACGCCTCTGCTCCTTCCTTCTTCTATAAGATTCTTCCTCTGCTCTTCTTCTTTCTTCTTCAGCTCTCTTTTGCTTTCTTTTTTCTTCTTCTCTCTTCTTCTTCTCGTAGGCTCTCTTTGCAGTTGGATCTTTTCTTTGCTGTATTTATTTCTATTCATGGTCGAGCCTTCTATTCTCTTCTTCTTGCCTTCTCCTTGCCTCCCCATTACTTCTGGCCACTTCTCTATTTTCCAGTTTGTCCAGCCCAGGCCAGTATATCAGTCCTTTCTTCTGGGGATTGACATATCGAACATCTTTAGGCATTGGTGGGGAGTTCCTTTGCTTCTTCCACTTCCACCAATCATTCCCCTTCCTCATCCAGAGTTTGATCCTCCTCTAGGAATGTACTGCATGAGTTGTGCCCTTGAAGTTTACTGACTGCTACCAGGAGTCTGCTCCTTCTGGGCAGCTTGACAAAGCTCCAAACCCTTCTCCCAGTAAAAATCCCACACCTCCTGTAGAGTCATTCCTTCGAAAAATCCTTCAGACGGAAGCGTTTGGAATTCTTCTATGGATCTAGGCTCAGATCCTGCATCAAGGGCAAGAGTAATTTCCTAAGGGGGCTTCACTGCTCGAGAGTCCTCAAGTAACCCGACTACAGGACCGTCAAACTTAGCTTTAAGACTTTCTATGCGGCCTAACTGTCTTTCATCTTCATTGGCCAAATCAGCTTCAATAGCTTCTCAGGATTTCTTGAAAGCCACAACAAGCTTTCTCTTCAGTTGATAGGCCCTGCGACAGCTGACGTAGGAGAGAGCTGGTGACTGAGCCTAGTTGGGGGGTTTTGCGAGCATGATCTTCAGGGGCAGCTTCTTCACATCACTTCCTTCCCCCTTAATCAAACATTCCTTTTCTCCTTTACCATCTTCCTCATTACTCCTATCTTCCCCTTTTTTGGCATCATCACTAGCAGGGAGAGTCATGTGAGAGGGTATTCCCAGGATTAGATCTAGTTTGGCATTAGTCAAGTCCATCTTCTCATGGCTTGTGGAGTGTGCTGCTCTAAATTCCCATCTTAGAGCCTTCATCTCAGCAGCCATTAGTTTCATTTCAGTGTTCATCACCATCATCTCGGTGTGCATGTTAGCTTCTGACTTAAGAAGGTCTGCTTTGTGTTGAGCTTTCAGCAACTCCATGTTCGATTTATATGACTGGTCCATCCTGAAGATATGATCCCTCTGCCTCTGCTGAAACTTGGCATTTTCAGAACCCCAATTCAATAATTAGGAAAACAGTGAATTGAAGTAACTGACTTGCTCATATCTAAGTGCTTTGGTATGTGATGTCCATTCCCTTATCCTTAGCATAGTTCCTCGAATGTCTCCAGAAATCATGGCATCTCGATTATCAAGCCGTTGATTCAATGCTGCAAATTCTTTCTCCATATTTTCTATTTCTGCACAGATAGCCTTGAAGGCTTTTCGAAAGTCAGCTACTTCAGTGGACTACTCTTCAGGCCATAAAACATCAAAGTTGAATCCAAACGGCACCACTGTTAGATCATCTGGAGTCTTAAATTCTTCAGGAGGATTGTTGGAAGTGTACCTAACACTTTCAGCAACGGACTCAGTCTCTAAAGGTACTTCTACCATGAACGGAAAGTATTCTGCAAAAAGGTCATATGGGACCAAAGGAATCTCTCCCGCTTCGCCATCAGAAGCAGGACATTTTCCCTTAACACTTGCTTCGGCTCTGTGTGCCTTAGTTGTTTCAGCGTCCTCGGCATCTACAGTTGTGTTAGCCTGTGAAGCTGACTGATCCTCAGCTGTCTCAACAGCTTCATTGGTATCAGTTTGTTCTTCATATTGAGTGGTCTTGTCCTCAGCTGCCTTAGTAGCGTCATGGGTTGGTGATGGCACCATAGGGGGAGGGCCATCAACTAGTGTGAACTTGGAAATGGCAGCTTGCTCGCTTGCCTTCCTTATATTAGCCATAGTCTCCTTAACTTCTGGGTCCTCTTCTAGTTTATATTGTTGGACGGACTCAGCTTCATCATTTGTGTCCAAAAATTCCATAGAGACGTGTTCTTGAGAGTTATGCAGAGCACTTATTTCTTCATTTTTTACTGACTCTGTTTGAGAAGCGGGCATTTCTTCTTCCGCTTCCTTACACAAGGAAGTCTCAACCTCTTGTGGACCTTCATTACCCTTAGCAGTCTTAAACGTTGTTGGGCCTTCTATATTTCCTAGCGTCGTCTTAACCGCAGTAGGGTCTTGGACAATCCCCTCAGCAGACTGAGCTGCGTTAGGGCATTAAGTGGCATCCTTTGAGGTCTCAACCTCTAGGAATGCACTTTCATAGCCAACTGTCTCAACTATCTTTTCTTCATGTCCATCATTTGCCTTGGCTGCATCAGCAGCTTCATCGGCCGGCAGCGCAACTGGGATTTCAGCTGAGACAGTCTGAACCATCTGAGCATCATCAACCCCACTCTGTTGTTCATTTACGTTCTCATCTTTGCCTCCAATATTCAGATTTATAAGGTCTCCTAGAAACTCCTCCAACCCAGTTGTGGTGTTTGCAGTGTCCCCCTCAGCTGGCGCACTAGCTGAGTCACGAGCAGCGGGGTCACTAGAAACTCGAGACTCGATTTTTTGTCGAGTTGAGTGTTCAGCCGATAGGGGCAGGTGTCTCAACACTTTCTTCAGGGGTAAGCTTGGCTAAGGTGCCCTCTTCATCTCCTTCCTTAGCTTTATCGCCATTCTTCCTTGTTTGTTGTCCCTCAGAGTGCACAGGTGAGGTAGTAGCATCGATGGTCCTCACCATCTCCAAAATATCAAAGCCAGGAGAGATAAACATGGATGATGACTCTCTTGGATCCTTCTGCAATGTATGCTCATGCAACTCCTTGGACTCTTTGATTGCTTGCCTCATCTCAACCCTCTCTACTGCATCAGCAGGTTGCAGCTCTTCTACATCACTGTCACTGCTTAAGGTTGGTTGTAAGGCATGTTATGGGGCGTCTGTGAAGATACAGGTGTGAGGCTTGTGAGATTCCTCAATAGCCGTGGCCTTAGCTTTCTCCTTTGCTTTTTCCTCGTCCCTTTTCTCCTATAGAATTGTCGTGCAAAATTCTAGATCCAGTGCGAAACTAACAACAATGTTCCCTAGAAAGCTTAGAAGCTCTTCTTCTTTAATGAATTCTAGACTTTGGAATTGATACCTGGTATAACTCAGATTCCAGGCCCTCCAAATCTGTGGCTTCTCTTGTACATTTGGGTATGCAGGAGATAACATTATCAAGTCATCATCCTCCTACATGGGCTCAAGGGGAGCTCTATCATCCTCAGTTGTCCTCGCATCAGTCTGAGGGGATTGAACAACTTACTCTTCATGACCTTGGTAAGGTGTGATTGTTTCAGTTTCTTCAGCTATCTCCCTAACATCTGACTCTTTCAAACTCTGTTGTTCAGCAACAGTAGTCTCTTCCTTCTCAGTGGCTTCTACACCACTCTTATCTTTCGATGTTTGCTGCTCTTCCTTAAGCGATTTTGACTAAGTTGGCTTAACTAATTCAGACTTCTTCATAAGTCTTCTCCTTGTCTTTACCAATGGAACCTCGACTTCTTCTGGTTACTCTTCAATGGCAGCAGACTCTGCCACTTTCAGCATCTTGGCTGCAGCTGGCTTCCGGGGCATAGCTGAGCGCTTTCTCTTGATAATTAGAGAAGAAGCTGGGATTTTTTCTCAGTTGCGGGGGCAGGGGCAGGGTCTTCTTCTACTGCAGGGGCAGGAGCTGACTTGGCTGCAGGGGCATGTGCCTTCTTCTTCTTCTACACGGGCTTGGGAGGAGAATCCTTTACAAACACAGTTGTGTCCACGGTAGCTCCGGTGTGGATATTCTCAGCTAATTTCACATAGTCATTAGAAAATGCCATTTCACAGTTAGCACTTGAGATTTGAATGAATGAAGAACTACGGTTTGCTTTTAGTTTCAGAGAGAAAAATACCTTCTTGCTTTGAGAGTAAGGGAGTTTTGTGAGAGGAGAGAGAAAACAATTTCTCTATATATGGGATGTGAATGGGCGGTTTTTGGAATTCAAAAAGGTTGAATTTGATAAACGGTTGAGGTCACGTCTTTCAAATCGCTTTTATTTCCCAGCATTAAATGTAGAAGCATTTATATCCAATCATGGGTAAAACGGGCACAGGCTTTTACTGACACCATAATTACTGTTGACGTCAAGGTTAAAAAATTCTCGCTCGCAGAAAACGACTGTGTTTTGTCACTTAGCTCATAAATAACTTAGCTATTTTTATAAGTGACTTGACTCTGCTTCTCTCTTCACTTAATAAACACTCGGTTTTCCAGCTAACTTGATACAGCTGACTAGCCGTCTTGGCTGTTTCATTTTGCTAAAAAATGAAACTTCGCCGATTTCCATTTCTCTCTTCTTTGACTCTGTTGATTGAGTCTTCTGAGCCTCCTAACTCAGCTCAATCAATCCAAGTTCATTTTTAAGTTCTTCAAACCTTGATTCACATAATGGCTTAGTGAATATATCAGCTAAATGCTTATCAGTTTAACTCTGAATTTCTAAAAAGGACAAAAAATGAAAAGTTGGTAAAGTCTATTCAACCCCCACCCCTTCTAGACTTTACATATCACCCCTTGGGACCTACAAGTGGTATCAGAGTTGTTGGTTCATTGAGCCTTCCGCACTGGTTACTGAACTAGATCTCTTTCTTTTTGGAAAGAACAACACTTGTAGTTTTTTTAAAAGCAAAGTTATTATCATGGAAGCAAATCAAACTCGTATTCCATTGTTTACTGTTGAAGAATTTGATGATTGAAAAATACATATGCACCTTTCAACCTTACATGATGAAATTTGGATTGTCATTAATGATGGACCATTACAAATAATGAAGGTGAACACTACTGTCATGGCTCCTACTCCTGAGGCTGCTGATGTACCAGAAGGAGACGCTGCTGCAACTCCTGTGGCACGAGGCACACGTGTTGCCGGCCGCTCTTCTTGATACCCAGGCCTGCTACGGTGGAAAAGCCACGTTGCGAGTGGACCAATCAGGATAGAAAGAAATACAACTTGGACAATGTTGCCAAGATATTTAATACGAGGAAATGTCAACATCAAGGACTGCAACAAGACAAGCCAACGAACACTAGTGACTTTTGAAAATCAGTCTATCTCTTCAACGGGCAGATTTTTGAAAGATCACTATAAAAGGCTGATGAATCACTTTCAGAAAAGGTTACCTTGAATACCTGAACCACGAGCATTCAAGCTAATATTCGAACTGTAACCTGCAAAATATTCTCAAGTTATTCAAGCAAACCCTCAAGCCTAAACTTCGAAGGAAATCGATCCAACACCAAGCTGTGAAGGAAAGACAACCTCATACTGTTGAAGAGGAAACTTTTGAAGAATCAAAAGGGGTCTACATTCCAAGGAGGATTGTAGAAAGGTTCAAGGTCGAACCAGTCTCAAGTTATTGGAGGGCTTCGTGATCAAATCCAAGAAGCTTGAGCAAGTGGCTGAAGTAGCAAAAGTGGCACGCCCGTGAAGAAGTTTGAGTCGGACGAGAAGCCAATTTGTGTGACCAAGGCATCTCAGATCGAGTCCCAAAGGATCAAGTTTGTGTGATCAAGACTTGTATCCGGATTGTTAACCACTTTGTACTACGATCAATACTTAGTGGATTCCTCCAGGAGTTGGAGAAGAGAGGAGTAGAAGAATTACCCCATCTTCGAACCTCTATAAAATTTATTGTGTGATTTATATTTTAGCATTTCATTTCTGCATACTACATTATATCTGCTGATAATTTGCATTCCAATTGATATTTAACAAAGTGCTAAATTCAAGTGTTACAACAAACTTAAACCAAATTCAAGGGTGTTAAGTCTTCCGCTGAAAATCTTATCACAACCAAGTTAAGTATAAGACTAAGCAGGTGAGTTATTCTATCAACAGCTCTATCGAGTCTATTGAGTGGCTAACTCGTTGGTTAACTAACTTAGTTGTCCATCAAGGACTTATTTGTGAAATTAACTCTGAATAATTTTAAAAGGACTAAATTTCGAAAAGTTGGTAAGGTTTATTCAACCCTCCCCCTTCTAAACCTTACACTCACACCCGTTGGGACCTACACTGTGTATTCCTTAGCCTTTTATAGTGCAGGTTTGAAAAATGTGTCCGTAGAAGAGATACATGCATTTTTCAAACTACACTTTGTAGGTTGTTGCTTGTCTTGTGTTGTAGCATTGATGTGGAATGTACCTTGAATTTAATGTTATGCACCCTTTCCTTAAACTCTGCAGGATTTCAAGTCATCTCATTGGCTCCTTGCTTTTTGCACTCTTTCAGCAAAACAGCTTTAAGGTAGGCAGTCTGACACATGCCTATTTTTAGCAAACCTTGACTTTGCTTGACAACGTATCTCTTTCAGCTTTCTTTAATCTTGTACGCTGCAAATCCCCTTAGACAGCCAATTCCAATGATTTTGGAATGACTTTGCTGTCAGTCAGCTGACTGAGACAACTTTTCTGTCACTTGACTAAGACTTCACTTCACTTCACTCATCTGCCACACAACTAGGTTTTCTCTTCGATCTCCATTCGAGTCTTGAAATCTTCACCTTGGCTGTTTCTTCTCAGCTTACATTGTCCTATCTATTAAAAGTTGATTTACAGTTGAATTGGGGTACCAACTTCATAATCTTAGTTTTACATGGTATCGTCAAAATATTACCTAAATTTCCCAATAATTTTTCCATTTTTGATGATGCCAAAACTTAAATAAAATAGCAAAGTAAATAGTGCATAAATAAAGAATGATTGTATTGAATATGTCATTTATTGAACATATCATTCTTGCAATTTACAGAGCTTTTACAATGATAAAAACAACAATATATAATACTTACAAGTGCATGTGTATTTACATTTAAGTAAAAATACGACATGAAGGGGTTCAGCAGTCTTCAACGCCTCTGCTCCTTCCTTCTTCTATAAGATTCTTCCTCTGCTCTTCTTCTTTCTTCTTCAGCTCTCTTTTGCTTTCTTTTTTCTTCTTCTCTCTTCTTCTTCTCGTAGGCTCTCTTTGCAGTTGGGTCTTTTCTTTGTTGTATTTATTTCTATTCATGGTCGAGCCTTCTATTCTCTTCTTCTTGCCTTCTCCTTGCCTCCCCATTACTTCGGCCACTTCTCTATTTTCCAGTTTGTCCAGCCCAAGATATCGATCCTTTCTTCTGGGGATTGACATATCGAACATCTTTAGGCATTGGTGGGGAGTTCCTTTGCTTCTTCCACTTCCACCAATCATTCCCCTTCCTCATCCAGAGTTTGATCCTCCTCTAGGAATGTACTGCATGAGTTGTGCCCTTGAAGTTTACTGACCGCTACCAGGAGTCCGCTCCTTCTGGGCAGCTTGACAAAGCTCCAAACCCTTCTCCCAGTAAAAATCCCACACCTCCTGTAGAGTCATTCCTTCGAAAAATCCTTGAGGCCAAGCGTTTGAATTCTTCTATGGATCTAGGCTCGATCCCGCATCAAGGGCAAGAGTAATTTCCTAAGGGGGCTTCACTGCTCGAGAGTCCTCAAGTAACCCGACTACAGGACCGTCAAACTTAGCTTTAAGACTTTCTATGCGGCCTAACTGTCTTTCATCTTCATTGGCCAAATCAGCTTCAATAGCTTCTCAGGATTTCTTGAAAGCCACAACAAGCTTTCTCTTGATTGATAGGCCTGCGGTACCGACGTAGGGAGAGAGTGGTGGATCGAGCCTAGTTGGGGGTTTTGCGAGCATGATCTTGAGGGCGCTTCTTCACATCACTTCCTTCCCCTTAATCAAACATTCCTTTTCTCCTTTACCATCTTCCTCATTACTCCTATCTTCCCCTTTTTTGGCATCATCACTAGCAGGGAGAGTCATGTGAGAGGGTATTCCCAGGATTAGATCTAGTTTGGCATTAGTCAAGTCCATCTTCTCATGGCTTGTGGGTGTCTTTGCTCTAAATTCCCATCTTAGAGCCTTCATCGTGACCATTAGTTTCATTTCGTGTTCATCACCATCATCTCGGTGTGCATGTTAGCTTCGACTTAAGAAGGTCTCGCTTTGTGTTGAGCTTTCAAAGAACTCCATGTTCGATTTTATGATGGTGGTCCATCCTCAAGATATGATCCTCTCCTCTCTCACTGAAACTTGGCATTTTCTTAACCCCAATTCAATAATTAGGAAAACAAATGAATTGAAGTAATCGACTTGCTCATATCTAAGTGCTTTGGTATGTGATGTCCATTCCCTTATCCTTAGCATAGTTCCTCGAATGTCTCCAGAAATCATGGCATCTCGATTATCAAGCCGTTGATTCAATGCTGCAAATTCTTTCTCCATATTTTCTATTTCTGCACAGATAGCCTTGAAGGCTTTTCGAAAGTCAGCTACTTCAGTGGACTACTCTTCAGGCCATAAAACATCAAAGTTGAATCCAAACGGCACCACTGTTAGATCATCTGGAGTCTTAAATTCTTCAGGAGGATTGTTGGAAGTGTACCTAACACTTTCAGCAACGGACTCAGTCTCTAAAGGTACTTCTACCATGAACGGAAAGTATTCTGCAAAAAGGTCATATGGGACCAAAGGAATCTCTCCCGCTTCGCCATCGAAGCGGGACATTTTCCCTTAACACTTGTTTCGACTCTGTGTGCCTTAGTTGTTTCAGCGTCCTCGGCATCTACATTTGTGTTAACTGTGAAGTCGATCGATCCTCATTGTCTCAACAGCTTCATTGGTATCAGCTTGTTCTTCATATTGAGTGGTCTTGTCCTCAGCTGCCTTAGCAGCGTCATGGGTTGGTGATGGCACCATAGGGGGAGGGCCATCAACTAGTGTGAACTTGGAAATGGCAGCTTGCTCGCTTGCCTTCCTTATATTAGCCATAGTCTCCTTAACTCGGGTCCTCTTCTAGTTTATATTGTTGGACGGACTCAGCTTCATCATTTGTGTCCAAAAATTCCATAGAGACGTGTTCTTGAGAGTTATGCAGAGCACTTATTTCTTCATTTTTTACTGACTCTGTTTGAGAAGCGGGCATTTCTTCTTCCGCTTCCTTACACAAGGAAGTCTCAACCTCTTGTGGACCTTCATTACCCTTAGCAGTCTTAAACGTTGTTGGGCCTTCTATATTTCCTAGCGTCGTCTTAACCGCAGTAGGGTCTTGGACAATCCCCTCAGCAGACTGAGCTGCGTTAGGGCATTAAGTGGCATCCTTTGAGGTCTCAACCTCTAGGAATGCACTTTCATAGCCAACTGTCTCAACTATCTTTTCTTCATGTCCATCATTTGCCTTGGCTGCATCAGCAGCTTCATCGGCCGGCAGCGCAACTGGGATTTCAGCTGAGACAGTCTGAACCATCTGAGCATCATCAACCCCACTCTGTTGTTCATTTACGTTCTCATCTTCGCCTCCAATATTCAGATTTATAAGGTCTCCTAGAAACTCCTCCAACCCAGTTGTGGTGTTTGCAGTGTCCCCCTCAGCTGGCGCACTAGCTGAGTCACGAGCAGCGGGGTCACTAGAAACTCGAGACTCGATTTTTTGTCGAGTTGAGTGTTCAGCCGATAGGGGCAGGTGTCTCAACACTTTCTTCAGGGGTAAGCTTGGCTAAGGTGCCCTCTTCATCTCCTTCCTTAGCTTCATCGCCATTCTTCCTTGTTTGTTGTCCCTCAGAGTGCACAGGTGAGGTAGTAGCATCGATGGTCCTCACCATCTCCAAAATATCAAAGCTAGGAGAGATAAACATGGATGATGACTCTCTTGGATCCTTCTGCAATGTATGCTCATGCAACTCCTTGGACTCTTTGATTGCTTGCCTCATCTCAACCCTCTCTACTGCATCAGCAGGTTGCAGCTCTTCTACATCACTGTCACTGCTTAAGGTTGGCTGTAAGGCATGTTATGGGGCGTCTGTGAAGATACAGGTGTGAGGCTTGTGAGATTCCTCAATAGGCGTGGCCTTAGCTTTCTCCTTTGCTTTTTCCTCGTCCCTTTTCTCCTATAGAATTGTCGTGCAAAATTCTAGATCCAGTGCGAAACTAACAACAATGTTCCCTAGAAAGCTTAGAAGCTCTTCTTCTTTAATGAATTCTAGACTTTGGAATTGATACCTGGTATAACTCAGATTCCAGGCCCTCCAAATCTGTGGCTTCTCTTGTACATTTGGGTATGCAGGAGATAACATTATCAAGTCATCATCCTCCTACATGGGCTCAAGGGGAGCTCTATCATCCTCAGTTGTCCTCGCATCAGTCTGAGGGGATTGAACAACTTACTCTTCATGACCTTGGTAAGGTGTGATTGTTTCAGTTTCTTCAGCTATCTCCCTAACATCTGACTCTTTCAAACTCTGTTGTTCAGCAACAGTAGTCTCTTCCTTCTCAGTGGCTTCTACACCACTCTTATCTTTCGATGTTTGCTGCTCTTCCTTAGCAGTTGTGACAGACTAAGTTGGCTTAACTAATTCAGACTTCTTCATAAGTCTTCTCCTTGTCTTTACCAATGGAACCTCGACTTCTTCTGGTTACTCTTCAATGGCAAAGCAGACCGCCACTTTCAAAGATCTTGGCGCAGGTGCTTCAGGGCATAGCCGAGCGCTTTCTCTTGATAATTAGAGAAGAAGCTGGGATTTTTTCTCAGTTGCGGGGGCAGGGGCAGGGTCTTCTTCTACTGCAGGGGCAGGAGCTGACTTGGCTGCAGGGGCATGTGCCTTCTTCTTCTTCTACACGGGCTTGGGAGAGAATCCTTTACAAACACGATTGTGTCCACGGTAGCTCGGTGTGGATATTCTCGGCTAATTTCACATAGTCATTAGAAAATGCCATTTCACAGTTAGCACTTGAGATTTGAATGAATGAAGAACTACGGTTTGCTTTTAGTTTCAGAGAGAAAAATACCTTCTTGCTTTGAGAGTAAGGGAGTTTTGTGAGAGGAGAGAGAAAACAATTTCTCTATATATGGGATGTGAATGGGCGGTTTTTGGAATTCAAAAAGGTTGAATTTGATAAACGGTTGAGGTCACGTCTTTCAAATCGCTTTTATTTCCCAGCATTAAATGTAGAAGCATTTATATCCAATCATGGGTAAAACGGGCACAGGCTTTTACTGACACCATAATTACTGCTGACGTCAAGGTTAAAAAATTCTCGCTCGCAGAAAACGACTGTGTTTTGTCACTTAGCTCATAAATAACTTAGCTATTTTTATAAGTGACTTGACTCTGCTTCTCTCTTCACTTAATAAACACTCGGTTTTCCAGCTAACTTGATATAGCTGACTAGCCGTCTTGGCTGTTTCATTTTGCTAAAAAATGAAACTTCGCCGATTTCCATTTCTCTCTTCTTTGACTCTGTTGATTGAGTCTTCTGAGCCTCCTAACTCAGCTCAATCAATCCAAGTTCATTTTTAAGTTCTTCAAACCTTGATTCACATAATGGCTTAGTGAATATATCAGCTAAATGCTTATCAGTTTAACTCGAATTTCTAAAAAGGACAAAAATGAAAAGTTGGTAAAGTCTATTCAACCCCACCCCTTCTAGACTTTACATATCACCCTTGGGACCTACAAGTGGTATCGAGTTGTTGGTTCATTGAGCCTTCCGCACTGGTTACTGAACTAGATCTCTTTCTTTTTGGAAAGAACAACACTTGTAGTTTTTTTAAAAGCAAAGTTATTATCATGGAAGCAAATCAAACTCGTATTCCATTGTTTACTGTTGAAGAATTTGATGATTGAAAAATACATATGCACCTTTCAACCTTACATGATGAAATTTGGATTGTCATTGATGATGGACCATTACAAATAATGAAGGTGAACACTACTGTCATGGCTCCTACTCCTGAGGCTGCTGATGTACCAGAAGGAGACGCTGCTGCAACTCCTGTGGCACGAGGCACACGTGTTGCTGCTGCTGCTGCGGTACCCAGGCCTGCTACGGTGGAAAAGCCACGTTGCGAGTGGACCAATCAGGATAGAAAGAAATACAACTTGGACAATGTTGCCAAGGACATTTTGTATAAAACTCTTGACAAGGCCATGTTCAACAAAGTTAAATGTTGCAGAACAACCAAAGAAATATGGGAAAAACTAACTTTAATTTTTGAAGGGTCTGATCAAATTTAAGAAAACAAATTGATTGTTGTTGTACAAAAATTTGAAAATTTCAAAATGCTTGCAGGTGAAAGTATGGATCAGATGGATGCCAGATTCACAGAGATAAGAAATGAGCTCTCAGCACTAGGAAAAGAATATACACAGAAGTAAATGTGTATGAAGATTCTAAGGTCTCTCCCAGCTGAGTGGGAAATGAAGGTGATGGCTATGAGACATTTAATGGACATTACAAGAACATCCAACCATGAGCTGTTCTCAGACCTTAAAGCTTACGAATTTGAGCTCAGAAGGAAATAACACAAAGAGACAACTGTACCCAAGACAACTGCATTCATGGCTGGTGAGTCCAAAAGAGTTGAATCCAAAGAAGCCATTGACCAGGAAGAAATTGCCCTTATGGTAAAAAGGTTCAACAAGTTCTTCAATAAGAACTACAAAAGGAACAAGGGTGAATCATCCAGGAGCTACTCAGCACCTTCCAAAGCAAGGGAGGACAGACCACCAGAGAGAGCTGATCATCAAAGGACTGAGTATCAAAGAGCAGACTACTAGAAAGCTCAGAAGTTGTGTTGGAATTTCAGACAACCAGCACATTTTGCTATTGATTGTCCCTATCCACCAGTTAACAAGTACAAAAATGAGGAGGAAAGAAAGGTCTTCATAGAGAGAAGACAAGAAAAGAAAAAATACGTGTTGGCTGCTGAGACTGTTGACGCATCCAAGTGTAAAGAACTAACTGAGTCAGTTAGTAGTGAAGTTGACTACTCCTCGGACACAGAAGAAGAGGCTTTAATATGACTCATGGCCAAACAATAAGAAGATGAGGTACATTCTAACTCATCTCATTCTAATTATGAAGATAGTGATAGTGACACAAACACTTCATCACCCACTGATCTTTATGATTCATTAGTCAAAATGATGAAAGATTTTGAGCATATAAAAACCTGACACACACTTTTAAATGAGGAAAACAACCAACTCAAAAATCAAATATCACAGCTGACTAAGGAACCGAGTGCTCTAAGTCACATAGTTGTTGAGAAACACTAAGCTTAAAGCTGAGATAGCTAAGATTCAGGCAGAGTTAGTTGCAACTGAAAAGAGGGAAAAAGATTTGAAAAATGTAATTTCAGCATTCATTAAGGCATCTAAATCATTGGATGAACTTGTAATGGTTCAAAAAGAAAGTGGAGAAAAGACAAGCATTGGATTTAATTCCTTTGTTCATGCCCAAGTCCCAACAGTGGTAATGGAAATAGGATCCTCAAGTAATGAGGCAGTCCAAAAATCCAAAGCACCATTTGTTGCACCTTCACCCACTCGCAAACACAATCACAACCATGCTGGCCTTGGAGACAAAGGTAAAGGCAAAAAGCAAGCAGAGTAGGCTGATAGGACAACTGAAACAAAATTCAGAATAGTCCATCAGCAGACTACAAAGGTTCAAGTAACAGTTGAGGGGCAAGAAACCTGGTACATGGATAGTGGTTGTTCCAGACATATGACAGGCAACAAGAAAAATATTTCAAAGTTCAAAGAAATAAAAGGTGCTAGAGTCATATTTGGAGGAAATGAAGCTCCAAGAGAGATCAAAAGCACATGATCCATAAAGAAAAATGGACTAGAGATCACATATGTAGCCTATGTTTAAGGGCTCAATTTCAATCTGTTGAGCATCAGCCAACTCTGTAACAAGGGCTACAATGTAGGACTCAACATGGGAGTTTGTCAGTTCAAGGATGCTGAATCAAATGAAATTGTGCTACAAGGATCAAGGCAGAAAAACATTTATGTAGTGGATTGGTCAACTGCTACACTAAGCACATGTTTGCAAGCAAAGAGTACAATCGATTCAAGTTAATTGTGGCACAAGAAGCTGAGGCACCTGAATTTCAAGACAATCAACAAGCTTGCAAGGAGTCATCTTGTGGAAGGATTGTCAGACTTAGTATACAAGAAGGAGAGCATTTGTAATGCATGCCAGATGGGAAATAAAATAAAGTCTTCTTTCAAGGACAAGCCAAGTCCTTCTTCAACCAGGATATTGCACTTATTGCATATGGATTTGTTTGGTCCTATTGAACCAGCCATCATTAGTGTAAAAAAATACACCTTAGTGGTGGTAGATGAATTCAATATACACATGGACTATCTTTATGTGTAAAAAGAAAGAAACCTTGCAAAAGCTCACAGTTGATGAGAATAGTTCAAAATGAGAAGAGCCAAACCATTATAATGACAAGGTCTGATGGAGGAACTGAGTTTGTCTATGGGATTATAAGTCAGTATTGCATAGAAAATGGTATTGCTCGTGAGTTGTCAGCTGCAAGGACTCCACATTAGAATGGAGTAGCTGGAAGAAGAAACATAACTCTCAAGGAAGTTGCAAACACCATGTTAGCTAAAGCTGGATTGCCTAAGAGATTTTGGGCTGAAGACATTAATACTGCTTGCTACACTCAGAATATGTGTATGATCAATATGTAGTTGTCTAAAACCCCTTATGAAATTTGGACAGGGATAAAGCCAAATGTTAGATATTTTCATATCTTTGGATGCAAGTGCTTCTTTCACAACAGTGGCAAGGACAACTTAAAAGCTTTTGATGCTAAAGCTGATGAAGGTATCTTTTTGGGATACTCAGTTGAGAGTAAGGCTTTTAAAGTTCTGAACAAGAGGACTATGGTCATAGAAGAGTCTATCCATGTGGTTTTTGATGAACCTAATGTGAATGGAGAAGGCATAGATGAGTTAGCTGACAAGATGAATCAGCCAACTGTTCAGAAGAGTCCCTATGTTGAGGCAGATGTAAGAAGACTCAACCTAGATGAAGATGAGATAGCTGAATCTCAAAGACAGCTGAAAAGTCTACAACTGAATGATGATGAGGAAGTTGTTCAAGACAACTTAGCTGTGAGACAACTGAATCCAGCAGACTTACTCCAACCAGATGTAAGATGGCTGAGAGACCATCCTCCAGAGCATATCATTGGAGATGTTAGAGAAGGAGTAAGAACCAGATCCAGAACTCAACATGAAGCTATGTTCACTTGTTTCATTTCCCAAATGGAGCCTAAAGATGTGTCACAAGCATTGGATGACACACATTAGATTTTAGCTATGCAGGAAGAGCTGAATCAGTTTGAAAGAAACAAGGTTTGGGAATTGGTTCAAAGGCCTACCCACCAAAATTTTATTAGTACTAAGTGGGTATTTAGAAACAAGATGAATGAAAAAGGATCTGTTGTAAGAAACAAAGCAAAATTGGTAGCCAGAGGATATTGCCAAGATAAGGGCATAGATTTTGATGAAACCTTTGCACCTGTTGCAATATTGGAAGCAATTAGGATGTTTCTTGCTTATGCTGCACACAAGAACTTCACTGTCTATCAAATGGATGAGAAGAGTGCATTTTTGAATGGACTTTTAGAAGAAGAAGTATATGTGGAGCAACCTTTAGGTTTTGAGCAGAATACTATTGGAGATAAAATCTACAAGCTGAAGAAGACATTATATGGTTTGAAACAAGCACCAAGAGCCGGTATGATACATTGTCCTATTTTCTTATTGACAATGGATTCACCAAAGGCAAGGTTGATATGACACTCTTCAGAATTCAAGATGGGGAGAGTATATTGGTTGTTCAAATATATATGGATGACATCATTTTTGGATCCACAAACAAAGAGCTGTGACAAGTTCTCAAATCTCGTGCAAGGAAAATTTGAGATGAGCATGATTGGATAGCTGGCTTTCTTTCTAGGTCTTCAAGTCTAGCAAATGAAGGATGAAACCTTCATAAGTCAAATCAAATATACCAGAGATTTAATGAAGAAATTTGGTATGGAAGAGAAGTCATATGTGAAGATTCCCATGAATACTTCAGTCAAAATGGACATGGATGCAGAAGCCAAAGTTGTTGATCCAACAAGATATAGCGCTCTTATTGGATCTTTGCTCTATTTAACAGAAAGTAGGTCAAACATCACATTTGTTATTGGAGTATGTGCCAGATTTCAATCTGCTCCAAAGAAAAGTCACATGACTGCAGCTAAATGAATTCTAATGTATTTGAAGGGATGCCAAGAAGTTGGCTTATGGTATCCAAAGGATGGGGGATTTAAGCTAGTCGGCTACTCAGACTATGTTGGATGTAGAGTGGATACGAAAAGTACATCAGATACCTGTAAAATGCTTGGAAATAGGTTAGTTTCTTGGTTCAACAAGAAACAAAATTCAAGAGCTACATCCACAGCTGAAGCAGAGTACATAGCTACAGGCAGCTGTTGTGCCCAAGTTTTATGGATGAGGCAACAACTGAGAGACTATGATATAGAAGAAAAGGAGATTCCAATTATGTGTGACAACACAAGTGCCATTGCAATTACTCAAAATCCAGTATTGCACTCAAGAACCAAGCACATTAATGTCATATATCATTTTATAAGGACCATGTTGAAAAGAAAGACATCATATTGGAAGACTCAAGTCAGCTAAGTCCTTCGTGGACAGCTAAGTTTACTTGCACAGTGAAGTTAACCACTCGACAGACTCGACTAAGCTATTGATAGTATAACTCAGCTGATTCAGCTAACACTTTAAAATTTCAGATGACTTGGTTTTACAGCGGAAGACTTTCACCCGTAGTTTTGAATATACTTTTCAACATTTGTTTAAGCCATGTTATTATCAATAGACTTAGCAATTTAACAAATAACAATTATAAAGATATGCAAGAAAGTAAGTATGTTGAATGTAAAAGACAGAAGCAATTTATAGTGGTTCGAGGATGTGGTAATTCCTCTAATCCATTCTTCTCCAACCCCTAAAGGAATCCACTAATGTAACTTGGCTTGGTTACAAAATGGTTACAGTCCGACACAGCTTTGATCATACAACTAGCTGCTCCTGGGACTCAGCTTCTTCAAAAGATGGTTGCCCTGCTACTTCAGCTACTTCAGCTCCTTCAAACCTATGGAATTGTTCACACAGCCCTCCAACCAGTTCAAAACTTATGGTTTGATCTGGAACCTTACTACACCTCCTTCAACCTTTGAGAGTAGACGCCTTGTCCTTGAAACAAGTTTTTCCTCTTCAACAAATGTAGTTGCCTTTCATTCACTAAATGTGTTGGATCATTTTCTTTCGATATTAGGCTTGAGGATAATCTTTGAATGCTTGAGAGATATTGCTTTGCTTTGCATGTTAATGGATTTTGCTTTCTTGCTTTGTATCGGTTGCCTTATCTCTATGTATTCCTCATCCTTTTATAGTGCAGGTTTGAAAAATGTGTCCATTGAAGAGATAGACGTATTTTTCAAAATACACTTCGTAGGTCGTTTGCTTGTCTTGTCTTGCAGCATTGATGTGGATTGTACCTTGTATTTAATGCTCTGCAGCCTTTCCTTAAACTCTGCAGGATTTCATGTACATCTCATTGGCTCCTTGCTTTTTGCACTCTTTCAGCAAAATAGCTTTAAGGTAGATAGTCTGACGCATGCCTATTTTCAGCAAAACTTTGACTTTGCTTGACAACAGATCTCTTTCAGCTTTCTTTGATCTTGTCTGTTCCATATCCCTGTATACAGTCAATTCTAATGATTTTAGAATGACTTTGTTGTCAGTCAACTGACTTAGACAGCTTTTCTGTCACTTGACTGAGACTTCACTTCCCTTCACTCAGCCGCCACATAGCTGGGTCTTCTCTTTGATCTCAAGTCGAGTCCAGCAATCTTCAACTTGGTTGCTTATGCTCAGCTTATGTTTCTCTCAAACTAATTCAGCTCTCCCTTAATCATACACCTATTTGGCTTCCTCCATGTCCAAATTTCATAGGGAGTTTTAGGCAACTGCCTATTAATCATACACCTATTCTGGGTGTAGCAAGCAGTATTGATAGCTTCAGTCCAAAATCTCTTAGGCAAACCAGCTTCAGCTAACATGGTCATCGCAGCTTCCTTCAGAGTTATGTTCCTTCTTTCAGCTACTCCATTCTGTTGTGGAGTTCTTGCAGCTAACAACTCATGAGCAATACCATTTTCATTACAATATTGAGTTATAATCTCATTGACAAACTCAGTTCCCCTGTCAGACCTTATCTTTATAATGGTTTGACTTTTCTTATTTTGAACTCTTCTCATCAGCTGAGGTAGTTTCTACAAGGTTTCCTTCTTTTTACACATAAAAATTGTCCATGTGTATCTTGAATAATATAATCATGCACCACCACTAAGATGTATTTCTTTCCATTGATACTAGTTGGTTCAACAGGACCAAATAAATCCATATGCAATAGATGTAATATTGTAACACCCACAATAATCTTATCCTATTTAATATTTTTTTCGTATTCATAATAATGATAATATTATATTATATATATGTGTGTGTATTTTTTTTATTAGCAATAAATTTATTTCCTTTGGCAGACAAAACATCTTTTTTCTTTTTGCCACAATTATGTCACTTTATGCCATATTATGGCCATTACTCAAAGTTTTCGGCCAACTTTAATGATAATAATAATAATACTTCTACTTACTTATCCTACCTCAACCCATTTCCTCTGCAAATTTAATATGAGGACAATCTCACATTTCAAGTAGAAGCAATACCGAAGAGAAGTTTACTTATGTTATCTTTCCATTTTTTTTTTGTTCAAAACAACTAGTTGTATATCTATTCCCTACAAAAAAATTATGCAGTAGTTTATCACATGTACAACCAAAAGAATTCACATAGGTAAGTTATTTTTTTTTTTACGTAAATGGGTCTGTGTGTGTGAGTTGTTGAGTGTGTGTCTGTGTATGTGATTGTGTGTGCAGAAATGTGTGTGTGTGTGATTTGTGTGTGTTTATGTGTGTGATGTTGTGTGCGTGAGTTACAGTGTGTGTGTGTGTGTGTTATATTGAGTTGTGTTGTGTGTGTTTGTGTGTGCGTGTGTTTATTTATGTGTGAATTCAAGTATGTGTGTGTAAGTGTGTGTGAAATAATATGTGTGTGTATGTGTCGACTTGTGTGTGTGTGTTTGTTAGGTGTACAAATTTAAAGAAAGAGTACATACATGAAATGAAGATTTAAGCCAAGGACTCTCTTTTGAGAATTTGGTAAAAAAGAGGGACTACATTTTAATTATAAATATTTCAGTTTAATCCCCTGAACATTTAGTTAAGTTCCATTACCATGTCAAAGTTTCTGTTTTTCCAATTTAGTCCTAGATAATTTCGTTTTAACCCAGATTTTTCAAATTTAATATTTTTTTTAAGATTTGTCAATCAACCCCAATGACTTAAATAAACTTCTGGAATTTTATTTTTAGACCCATGACTTTTAATTTAGACCAAAATCTTAATTTAACTTTTAAATTCTTTCTCAATTAGGACCCAAAGCTTATATTTTTAGTTAACATTCTTATACTAAAAAGTCCTAGGCTATTATATAAATATACTTATTTCAATTATAAGTTACTACAAATTTTTAGCTCTAAATCATGTTAAATTTACATTGTAGGAGACGAAGAACAGTACAATTAGGACTTCTACATCCGAGCAACTTGTGCATCTATTTTTAATTTGCTGATTGAGGTAGGGATTTTTATCACATTTTATGTGTATATTTCATTGTCCTTGTTAAATGCTTAAATTGTTCAATTATATGAATTATGCATTTTAAATGGTTAAATGATATGCATAATTATGTGAATTATATGATTTTAATGTGCCATATGATATGATTAATTTTTATGAATTAAATGTTTTCATTATAATGTATGCTATGAAACGAGAAAGGAAACTTTTTGGCCACGTGCCATGGGAAAGGAAAAATATGGCATTCGTGCCTACGGGAAAGGAAAAAAATATGGCATTCGTGCCTACGGGAAAGGAAAATTTTTGGCCACGTGCCACGGGAAAGGAAAATTTTTGGCCACGTGACACGGGAAAGGAAAAATATGGCATTTGTGCCACGGGAAAGGAAATTTTTGGCCTCGTGCCACGGGAAAGGAAAATATGGCATTCGTGCCACGGTAAAGGAAAAGTTTTGGCCTCGTGCCACGGGAAAGGAAAATATGGCATTCGTGCCTACGGGAAAGGTTATGTGCTATCCGGCTTATGCCAACAGGAAAGGTTATGTGTTAATTTATGTAATTGTGCACTTTTCGTATTTAGCTTGGACAATCTTTATCACTACTGTGTATGTGATTACTCACCCCTAAATTCAAACTATTTTCAGATTATGTGGACGGACGCGCAGATGTGGGAGAATAGCCAATGATTTCATTTTTAATTATTTAAATTTCAAGAACTATGAACTCGTTTTAAATTTCGAACAATTGTGATGTACTATTTTCTTTTAATTTATTTCAAAGTGTTTGGAGTGGATTTTTTTATTTTTGGCAAATACTCTATAATTATTTATTAAGACTTAAAGTATTCTCATTATTGCTTCCACTAAAATTTTCATTTATCTATTTAAAAAAAAATTTACACGTATTTCTTAAAATTTTAGTAACGCTAAAAATGCACTAGAAAAAAAAATGGGGCGTTACAGTATGGTATCAGAGCAGGTCTACTTTCCTGTAGACTTGCAATTTTTATTTTTATTTAAAAAAATGGCTATCCCTCTCCATCACGCTCCATCCAACCAGGTAAGTATTTATTTAAATTTTCATATCATTAGAAATTGGGAAAGTATGATATGCTTTGTGAATTATGAAAGTTTATATGAACTTTTATGTGACTTGTTAAAACTTAAATGTGCTCTATGATATATTCGTTACATGATTTAAAATTTCTTGCATGTCATGTTAGACGTAAAGAACAATGTAAAATAGTGATTCATAATGAACCATAGAAGCACAACGTATATTTCTCTTATAAGATAATATAGATTTGAACGACTTATATGATTAATTTATGACTTTAGATTGGCCCGTAAAAAAAATGCTAGAAAGTGACACATGTAGTATCATACTGCGAAGAGTTTAAAACTTAGATATTTTATTTTTACTGTAGATAATGCCGCAACGTAGAGACAATTTGAACTCGTCACTTAACTCAAACCAAGGCCAGGGGGATGCCGGTAATGCCCTATTGGCTAATCTCATAAACCTGCTGCAAAAATTACCCCAACAGAACAACCCACCACCTACACCAGGCAACCAAGTTGGTGGAAATGAGAACGCCCATATTCTGGAACAATTTCAGAGGTTTCGTCCACAGACTTTCAATGGGCGTGATGGGCCTTTTGCGGTCGAAGAGTGGCTACGTGCGATGGAGAGAATTTTCGCTCGTCTACCTAGCACAGAGGCACAACAAATTTCATGTGCCACTTTCCAATTCACAGAGGACGCTAATCACTGGTGGGAGGCATTTTGCCGTTCACGGACACAGGAACAACTCAATGACATGACCTGGACCAATTTCAAACAGGAAGTCATGCAACAATATTTTCCTCAATCGTACAGAGACCGAATGGAGACTGGATTTTTGGAATTGAAGCAAGGTGGCATGACAATCATCGAATATGAACGTAAATTCAACCAGCTAGTGAGGTTCGCCACACATTTGGTGGACACAGATGAAAAGAGGGCAAGAAGGTTTCGCAGAGGACTTCGACTGAGATTGGCAGTGTATTGGCTTGTTTGGGGACAACGACTTATGAAGAACTCCTCTCACGAGCTCAAGAAGTGGCTTCTTGTCTGAAATTGGACAGTCCGACTCATAAGACTGGCGATGTTTCAGGGAAAAGAAAATGGAATGGGCCGACTCAGGGAATAGGGGCCGGTAATCAGGTAAACAGATCAGAACTGGGGCAAATGCTATTCCAGTGGCTCTAAAAGAGAAACCAACATGTGCATCATGCGTAAAGAATGATTTTGGAGAGTGCCTTTTAGGTAAAGGAGTGTGTTTTCGGTGCCATCAACCAGGTCACAATGCTACATTTTGCACCACCTACACTGACAAGAAAGGGAAGGCACCCACTGGACAGGCACGTGTTTATGCTATGACGCAGTAGGAAGCTCAACAGAGCCCGGGAACTCTAACTGGTATGTTACAGGTTTCTGATACACCTGCTCTTGTGCTATTTGATACTGGTGCTACACATTCCTTTATTTCTGTTGATTTCCATGCTAAGACTCAACTCAAGAGCTATACTATTAGTGACATGCTAGAAATAAGCCTCCCATCCGGAAAAACAATAAACACTAATTTAGTGATTAACAATGTGGAGTTGGATTTTGACGGGAAGGGTTTAGAAGTGAATTTGCATGTGATTGGGATGAAGGATTTTGATATCATTTTAGGGATGGACTGGCTGAATAAGTATAAGGCTAACATAAAATGTCACGAGAGAGAAATAATTTTGCGACCCTTAAACGGAGATGAATTCACATTTTTCGGAACGAGAGTAAGTGGTATGCCCCGAATGATATCAGCAATGAAGACTATCAAGATGTTGAAGAAAGGAAATTGTCAGGGTTATCTGGTGAATGTGATGGCCACTCTGGTTGCCAAGAAAACCCTCATGGAAGTACCAATTGTACGTGAATACGCTGACGTCTTTCCAGAAGATATGCCGGGAGTACCTCCAAATCGACAAGTAGAGTTTACAATTGATTTGATTCCGGGAGCTGCCCCTGAATCGAAAGCACCATATAGAATGGCACCCAAGGAGCTTCAGGAACTAAAAGTTCAGCTACAAGAACTTTTGGATATTAGCTTCATCCGACCTAGCGTGTCGCCTTGGGGAGCGCCAGTTTTATTTGTAAAGAAGAAAGATGGGACTATGAGAATGTGTATAGACTAGAGGGAGTTGAATAAGCTCACCATAAAGAACAAATATCCTTTGCCAAGGATTGAGGATCTTTTTGATCAATTGAATGGGGCAAGTGTATTTTCTAAGATTGATCTGAGGTCTGGATATCATCAACTAAAGGTTAAGGAAGAAGATATACACAAGACGGCTTTTAGGACCCGATATGGGCACTAAGAGTTCATAGTGATGCCTTTTGGACTTAGTAATGCTCCAGCAGTATTTATGGATTTGATGAATCGGGTTTTTCATCCGTACTTGGATCAGTTTGTGATTGTATTCATAGATGACATATTGGTGTACTCAAAGGATAAAGAACAACATGAAAAGCACCTTGGCATAGTGTTGGAGACTCTTCATCAAGAGAAATTATACGCAAAATTCAAGAAGTGCGAGTTTTGGTTCGATCGAGTAGTCTTTTTGGGACATGTAGTTACAACGAAAGGTATTGAAGTTGACCCATCAAAAGTTGAAGCTGTGGAAAAATGGTTGGCACCTACAAATGCCAATGAAGTACGTAGTTTCTTGGGCCTTGCAGGATATTACAGAAGGTTTATCGAAGGATTTTCGAAAATAGCAGGCCCGATGACTCGACTCACAAGAAAGGGTGAGAATTTTGTTTGGACTGAAAAGTGCGAACAAAGCTTTCAAGAACTCAAACGATGTCTAATCTCAGCGCCAGTTTTGACAATTCCAAATACTACAGATGCTTTTGTAATCTACAGTGATGCCTCAAAACAAGGGTTAGGGTGCGTTTTGATGCAGAATGGTAAAGTGGTTGCTTATGCTTCAAGGCAACTAAAACGTCATGAACTCAATTACCCTATGCACGACTTAGAGTTGGCAGCAGTCGTGCATGCCTTAAAGATATGGCGTCATTATTTATACGGGGGAAAATGCCAGATTTATACGGATCACCAGAGTTTGAAGTATTTCTTCACACAAAAAGAATTGAACATGAGACAGAGAAGATGGTTGGAACTTGTGAAAGATTACGATTGTACGATCCATTATCATCCAGGTAAAGCCAACGTCGTAGCAGATGTACTTAGTAGGATGAACAGAGGAACAATGGCAAGTATGTTCACAGAACAAGAGGAACTTATTAAGGAATTTGCCAGAATGAAAATAGAAATTATAACTCCACCGAGAAAAGGATCGAGGCGATACTAGCAGTATTGGTGGTCCAACCAACGTTACGGTGTGACAGCAAGGAAGCACAAACGAAGGATGAATTTTTGTGCAAAATGAGGAAGAAAACTTTAGCCGGGGAAGTTAAAGGTTTTGAAATAGCAGACGATGGTGCACTTTGGTGTATGAAGGAGAATATGTGTACCTAAGGGACGATTTAATTAAGAAGAAAAATATTGGTAGAGGCACATTGTACACCTTACACAGCGCACCTGGGTGGGACAAAGATGTATAAAGATCTCAAAGGAGTTTTCTGGTGGAGAAATATGAAAGGAAGCATCGGAAAATTTGTGGAGAAATGTTTGACGTGTCAGAAAGTGAAAGCCAAGCACCAACGACCTTCTGGATTATTAAGACCACTTCAGATTCCAGAGCGGAAATGGGAACACGTGAACATGTATTTTGTAGTAGGTTTACCAAGATCAAACCGTGGAAATCAAGCTATTTGGGTTGTAGTAGATCGTTTAACCAAGTCAGCGCATTTTCTGCCAATCAAGATGACACACAGTCTAGAACAATTGGCACATCTTTACATCAAGGAAATTGTAAGATTGCATGGGGTACCGGTTTCTATAGTTGCAGATAGAGATCCGAGATTTACATCAAAATTTTGGGGTGGTTTACAAAAAGCGATGGGGACGAAACTCAATTTCAGCACAGCTTTTCACCCTAAGACAGACGGACAATCTGAATGAACCATTCAAATCTTAGAAGATTTACTGAGGGGTTGCAATTTGGATTTTGATTATAATTGGGAGAAATACTTGCCTCTTGTGGAATTCTCTTACAATAACAGCTACCAGGCAACTATTGGAATGGCCCCTTATGAAGCCCTGTACGGTAGAAAGTGTAGATCCCCTATCTATTGGGACGAAGTTGGCGAGAAAAAAATGTTAGGTCCCGAGCTAGTCGAGCAAATGGTCAAGGTTATTGAGAAAGTCAGAGAAAGAATAAAAATAGCCCAAGACCTGCAGAAATCTTATGCAGATCAGAGAAGGAAAGACTTACAGTTTGAAACAGGAGAGAAAGTTTTCTTAAAGGTTGCACCGATAAAAGGAATAGTAAGATTTGGCAGGAAGGGGAAACTGAGATCTAGATTCATTGGACCATTTGAAATATTGGAGCGAGTCGGGGATGTAGCTTACAGATTGGCGTTACCGCCAGAACTAGCAGCAGTTCATAACGTATTTCACGTGTCTATGTTGAGGAAGTATGTCCACGATCCCAGCCACGTAGTCAATCATGAAGCACTGGAAGTCAACCGAGATATGACTTATGAAGAAAAACCAGTGGCTATCCTTGACAGGAAGATACACAAGTTGAGAAATAGAGACATCACCCTGGTCAAGATTCAATGGACTAGACACGGTCAAAAGGAAGCGACATGGGAGCATGAAGCCGAGATTCGAGCCAAGTATCCCGAGTTATTCCATCAAATGGGTAAGCTTGAAATTTCGAGGACGAAATTTTTTTGTAAGAGAGGTAGGATGTAACACCCACAATTATCTTATCCTATTTAATATTTTTTTTATATTCATAATAATGATAATATTATATTATATATATGTGTGTGTATATTTTTTATTAGCAATAAATTTTTTTCCTTTGGCAGACAAAACATCTTTTTTCTTTTTGCCACAATTATGTCACTTTATGCCATATTATGGCCATTACTCAAAGTTTTCGGCCAACTTTAATGATAATAATAATAATACTTCTACTTTCTTATCCTACCTCAACCCGTTTCCTCTGCAAATTTAATATGAGGACAACCTCACATTTCAAGTAGAAGCAATACCGAAGAGAAGTTTACTTATGTTATCTTTCCATTTTTTTTTTTGTTCAAAACAACTAGTTGTATATCTATTCCCTACAAAAAATTTCTGCAGTAGTTTATCACATGTACAACCAAAAGAATTCACATAGGTAAGTTTTTTTTTTACGTAAATGGGTGTGTGTGTGTGTGTGAGTTGTTGAGTGTGTGTCTATGTATGTGATTGTGTGTGCAGAAATGTGTGTGTGTGTGATTTGTGTGTGTTTATGTGTGTGGTGTTGTGTGCGTGAGTTACTGTGTGTGTGTGTGTGTGTGTGCTATATTGAGTTGTGTTGTGTGTGTTTGTGTGTGCGTTTGTTTATATATGTGTGAATTCAAGTATGTGTGTGTAAGTGTGTGTGAAATAATATGTGTGTGTATGTGTCGACTTGTGTGTGTGTGTTTGTTAGGTGTACAAATTTAAAGAAAGAGTACATACATGAAATGAAGATTTGGGCCAAGGACTCTCTTTTGAGAATTTGATAAAACAGAGGGACTAGATTTTAATTATAAATATTTCAGTTTAATCCCCTGAACATTTAGTTAAGTTCCATTACCATGTCAAAGTTTCTGTTTTTCCAATTTAGTCCTAGATAATTTCGTTTTAACCCAGATTTTTCAAATTTAATATTTTTTTTAAGATTTGTCAATCAACCCCAATGACTTAAATAAACTTCTGGAATTTTTTTTAGACCCATGACTTTTAATTTAGTCCCAAATCTTAATTTAACTTTTCAATTCTTTCAATTAGGACCCAAAGTTTATATTTTTAGTTAACATTCTTATACTAAAAAGTCCTAGGCTATTATATAAATATACTTATTTTAATTATAAGTTACTACAAATTTTTAGCTCTAAATCATGTTAAATTTACATTGTAGGAGACGAAGAACAGTACAATTAGGACTTCTACATCCGAGCAACTTGTGCATCTATTTTAATTTGCTGATTGAGGTAGGGATTCTTATCACATTTTATGTGTATATTTCATTGTCCTTGTTAAATGCTTAAACTGTTCAATTATATGAATTATGCATTTTAAATGGTTAAATGATATGCATAATTATGTGAATTATATTATTTTAATGTGCCATATGATATGATTAATTTTTATGAATTACATGTTTTCATTATAATATATGTTATGAAACGAGAAAGGAAACTTTTTGGCCACGTGCCATGGGAAAGGAAAAATATGGCATT
Organism: Rehmannia glutinosa; assembly: GCA_016081115.2. Taxonomy (NCBI): domain Eukaryota; kingdom Viridiplantae; phylum Streptophyta; class Magnoliopsida; order Lamiales; family Orobanchaceae; genus Rehmannia; species Rehmannia glutinosa. The sequence continues at coordinate 49,848,977 of CM071937.1, read as the reverse complement.
TGTGCCTACGGGAAAGGAAAAAAATATGGCATTCGTGCCTACGGGAAAGGAAAATTTTTGGCCACGTGCCACGGGAAAGGAAAATTTTTGGCCACGTGCCACGGGAAAGGAAAAATATGGCATTCGTGCCACGGGAAAGGAAATTTTTGGCCTCGTGCCACGGGAAAGGAAAATATGGCATTCGTGCCACGGGAAAGGAAAATTTTTGGCCTCGTGCCACGGTAAAGGAAAATATGGCATTCGTGCCTACGGGAAAGGTTATATGCTATTCGGCTTATGCCAACAGGAAAGGTTATGTGTTAATTTATGTAATTGTGCACTTTTCGTATTTAGCTTGGACAATCTTTATCCCTACTGAGTATGTGATTACTCACCCCTAAATTCAAACTATTTTCAGATTATGTGGAGGGACACGCAGATGTGGGAGAATAGCCAATGATTTCACTTTTAATTATTTAAATTTCAAGAACTATGAACTCGTTTTAAATTTCGAACAATTGTGATGTACTATTTTCTTTTAATTTATTTCAAAGTGTTTGGAGTGGATTTTTTTATTTTTGGCAAATACTCTATAATTATTTATTAAGACTTAAAGTATTCTCATTATTGTTTCCGCTAAACTTTTCATTTATCTATTTAAAAAAAATTTACACGTATTTCTTAAAATTTTAGTAACGCTAAAAATGTACTAGAAAAAAAAATGGGGCGTCACAAATATCCTGGTTGAAGAAGGACTTGGCTTGTCCTTGAAAGATGACTTAATTTGCTTTCCTATATGGCATGCATCACAAATGCTTTCTTTCTTTTACACTGAGTCAGGCAATCCTTCCACAAGATGACTCCTTGCAAGCTTGTTGATTGTCTTGAAATTCAGGTGACTCAACTTCTTGTGCCACATCCAACTTGATTCGGCTATACTCTTTGCTAGCAGAAATGTGCTTGGTGTAGCGGTTGACCAATCCCCTACATACATATTTTTCTTCCATGATTCTTGAAGCATAATCTCATTTGATTAGCATCTTTGATTTGGCATACACCCATGTTGAATCCAACATTATAGCCTTTGTCACAGAGTTGGTTGATGATCAGCTGAATAAAGTTAAGGCGTTCAACATATGCTACATCTGTATTCTCTAGTCCATTCTTCCTGATGGATCATGTGCCTTTGATTTCTCCTGGAGCTTCATTTCCTCCAAATATGACTTTAGCATCTTTGATTTCCTTGAACTTTGACAGATTTTTCTTGTTCCCTGTCATATGTCTAGAACAGCCACTATTCATGTTCCAGGTTCCTTGGCACTCAGTTGTTCCCTGAACCTGCAATAAAGGAAATTAGTTTTTAGGTACCCATACTTACCTGGGTCCTAAGGGGCTTTAGGATCATACATCTATCTCTTTTGTCTATATGCTTGTGTGTGTGATTGATGAGCATGCACTTTCTTGGGGTAATAATAGAACTTCTGTGCATATTGGGTTTTGTGCTTGGGTGCATATGTGTGCTGATTATAACTCTTTTGCCTTGGGAATGACCTATGATGAGGTTGAGGTCTTTGCCACTTTGGCTTAGTTCTCATTGGTCTTGGTTGATGTCTCATTTGGTTGTTCCAATCAGCCTGGCTTGGGCAGTTTCTACCATTCCTATCATGTGATTTTGTGCTAAAATCTCTGGGGTTTTTGGTAGCTCTATTTGGATTTTACAGAGTATTTCCTATTTGGAGTCTGCTGATGGACACTTCTGAATTTAATTTCAACTGTCCTGTCAGCATACTCAGTTGGCTTCTTGCCTTTTCCCTTGTATCCAAGGCCAGCATGGTTGTGATTTTGTTTTTGAGTGGGTGTAGGTGAAACATATGGTGCTTTGGATTTTTGGACTCCCTCATTGCTGGAGGATCCTTTTTCCATAACCACTCATGGGACTTAGGCATGCTCAGAGGAATTAAATTCAATGCATGTCTTGTCACCAATTTCTTTTTGAATCATTATAAGCTCATCCAATGATTTTGATGCCTTAGTAAATGATGCAATCCCATTCTTAAGATCCTTTTCCCACATTTCTGTAGCAGCTAAGTCTGCTTGGATCTTGGTAATTTCAGCCTTCAGCTTTGTGTTCTCATTAGCTATATGACTTAGAATACTTAGCTCTTTAGTCAACTATGAGTTTTGGCATTTAAGCTGGTTGTTTTCCTCATTTAGAAGTGTGTAAGAGGTTTTTATGTGCTCAAAACCTTTCATCATTTTGCCAATAGAATCATAAAGATCTATGGGTGATGAAGTGTTTGTGTCACTATCACTATCTCTTGAATCAGAATGCGATGAGTTAGAGTGTACATCATCTTCTTGATCTTTGGAGTCTTATTCTTTGGCCATGAGTCATATCAAAGCCTCTTTCTTTGTATCACTTGAGTAGTCCGCTTCACTACTATCTGACTATGCAGGTTTCTTGCACTTGGTTGTTTCAGTAGTCTCAGCATCCAACATGGCTTTCTTCTTTTCCTGTCTTTTTTCCCTAAAGACTTTTCTTTCCTCTTCATTTATGTACTTGTTTTTGGTAGATAAGGACAATCATGACAAAGTGTCTTGGTTTGCAATTCCAACATAGGTTCTCAACTCTCTACAAGTGTCTCTTTCGGCTCAACGATACTCGGTTCTTTGATGTTCTCTTTTGGGTGTTTTGTCCTTCCTTGCTTTGGAGGGTCTGAGTGTCTTCTTGATGATTCACCATTGTTTCTTTTGTAGTTCTTATTGAAGAACTTATTGAATCTTTTCACATGTTTTGCAATCTCCTTGGTCTATGGTCTCCTTTGATTGACTCTCTTTGTTTCAGACCTTAGGATTTTCATCTTGGGTATCTGTCTCTTCTTGTTCTTTCCTTCTCAGCTCAAACTCATAGGCTTTAAGAGAGAACAATTCATGGTTTGATGTTTCGGTGAGATACTTAGAATGTCTCGGGGCCATAACCTTCATTTCCCACTCACCGGGAGAGACCTTAGGATTTTCATACACATCTCCTTTTGTGCAGAGCTCATGGTGATTTCTATGAATCGCCATCCGGTGATTTTCACCTGCAATCATATTAAAATTTTCAAACTTTTGAACAGCAACACTTAATTTATTTTCCTTGATTTGATCAGATCCTTCACAAATCAAGGTGAGTTTTTCCCAAATCTCTTTGGTCGTTTTACAAGATTTAACTTTATTAAACATAGCCTTACTAGAGTTTTATAAAGATGTCCTTGGCAACATTGTCAAGGTTGTATCTCTTTTGATCATCATTTGTCCATTCACAACGTGGTTTGTCCACCATGGCAGATCTAAGCTCTGCAGGTGCAACATCTTCTCCTTCAGCAGGAGCTGCTCTTCTTATAGATGTATTAACCTTTAGGATTTGTAGTGGCCCATCCTCAATCACGAGCCACATCTCATTATGTAGGGCTGATAGATGAGCCTGCATGCGTATTTTTCAATCATCAAATTCTTCCACAGTGAACATTGGAATGCGAGTTAGATTTACTTCCATGATAATAACATTGCTTTTGAAATAAAAATCTTTAAAACCTCAAGTGTTGATTCTTTGAAAAAGAATGAGATTTAGTTCAGTAACCAGTGTGCAAAGCTCAATGAACCAATCTCTCTAATACCATTTGTAGGTCCCAAGGGGTGATGTGTAAGGTTTAGAATGGGGGGTTGAATAAACCTTACCAACTTTTTTGTTTTAGTCCTTTTAAATAATTTTAGAGTTAACTCAAATCAGCTAAGTCCTTGAGGGACTTACACAGCAAAGTTACCCACTCAATAGACTCGACTGAGTTGTTGATAGTATAACTTAGCTATTTTCAGCTAACACTTAGAAATACAGTTGATTTGGTTTTGTCAGCGGAAGACTCTTCACCCTTATAATTTTAAGCATGTTTCTTAATACTTGTTTTAGCAATGGTTATTATCAGCTGACTTAAGCAAGTTTAACTTATCAGCAGATATAAAATAAAGCAAGAAATAAAGTATGCTAAAAAGTAAATAGACACAAGCAGTTTTGTAGTGGATCAAGTATGCGGTAATTCTTCTAGTCCACTCTTCTCCAACTCCTGGAGGAATCTACTAAGTAACTTTGTTTTGGTTACAAAGCAGTTATATAGTCCGAGTCAGCTTTGATCACACAGCCTGCTGCTCTTGGGACTCAGCATCTTCACAAGATAGTTGTCATGTTACTTCAACCTCCTTCAAACCCTTGGACTTGATCACTTAGCCCTCCAACAGGTTCAAAGCACCGGTTCAATCTAGAACCTCACTACTTATCCTTCTACCTTGGAGAGTAGACCCTTTTGTTCTTGAAAATAGTTTTTCCTCTTCAACGATGAAGTAGTCTTTCCTTCACTGAGTGTGTTGGATTGATTTCCTTCGAAGTTAGGCTTGAGGATTTCTTTGAAAATCTTGAGATGTTTGCGGGTTATTGATTGATAGCTTTGTATGCTTGTTCGTAGATTGGGTAACCTTCTCTCACTGGCTTCCTCAGCCTTTTATAGTGCACAATTGCAAATATGTTCGTTGAAGAGATAGACATAATTTTCAAATTAGACTCGTAGGTTGTTTGCTTGTCTTGTCTTGTATCATTGATGTAGATCCTACCAAGAATTAATTGCTCTGTGACCTTTCCTTAATTTACGCAAGTTTTGGTACATCTCATTGGTTCCTTGTTTTTGCACTCTTTAAGCAAAACAGACTTTATTCTTTGTGCGGCTTTGACACATGCCTATTTCCAGCAAAACCTTGACTTATCTTGACAACATGTCTCTTTCAGCTTTCTTTAAGTCTTGTCTGTTGCATACCCTTTTGACATTCAATTCCAATCATTTTGGAATGACTTAGCAGTCAGTCAGCTGACTAGGACAGATTTTCTGTCATTTGACTGATTCATCAATTCACTTCACTCAATTGTCACACAGGTGGGTCTTCGCTTCAGTCTTCAGTCGAGTCTTGTAATCTTCAACTTAGCTGAGTTCGAGTCAGCTTATACAACCCTATCTATTACAAGTTGAGTTACATAGAAAATGGAATGCCAACTTCCTAATCTAAGTTTTACATGGTATCATCAAAATCTATACATAAATTTTTTCCAACAGTTCTAACAAATGAAAATCGAATTCAGACATAAACAGATATAGAGTCGGGAGGCTTATAACTATTTATGGGAGTACTTCAATTCAAAGATCTTTTGGGAGTAAATATTAATTGTTGAGTAGGGATGCTAGCAATCGATATTACTCAATTGTTTATTTGCTTCGGGAGAGGGAATAAACAAATTTAAGATTGAACCCATAGAAATACATAAACTGTTTTTTGATAAACATTAATTAGATCTAACATTGAAGAAGCGTGTTGAGATTATGTGCGTAAGGATGCTTTTGGGTTTGTTGGAAACATGTGGAGTTCGAGTTTATAAAATTAAAATAATTTTTAATTGTTTTAGGATTAGATTAGATAATAAATAATTTTGTGATTTTCGATTGCTTTAATAAAATTGGAATATGATATTTACTATAGTCTAAGTGCTTTGTATCCAATCCCTGAGGAATAGACCTTGCTTGCTGCAATCTTCTAGCTACACTCTACACTTGCAGTTTAGTGAAAAAAAATTCACGATCATTGAGATAGCTAAGGTCAAAAATGACCTAGCTGAAAGAGAAAAGAGGGAACAAGTATTGAAAAATGTGATTGCATCACACAACAAGTCATCTAAAACATTGGATGAATTGATGATGATACAAAAGGATATTAGAGACAAAGCAGGCTTAGGTTTCAATTCATTTGTCAATGCTCAAACTCCAAAGGTGGTAATGGAATAAGGATCCTCAAGCAATGGAGGAATCCAAAAGCCAAAAGCACCATATGTTGCACCCACACACAATCACAAACCCTCACATGCTGGCCTTGGTTATAAAGGAAAAGGTAAGAAAAGCCAGTTGAGTTTGTTTAGAGAGATGCTGAAATTAAATTTAGAAAAGCTCAACAGCAGACTCCAAAAAGGAAGTATTCTATGAAAACAGGACTACCAAAGGCCCTAGAGGTTTCACCAAAAGAAACCATGTGAAGGAAATGGTAGAAATTACCCTCAAATGAAACATCAGCCAAGTCCTAGATACCTCAAACTCATCATAGGCCATTCCCAAGGCAAAGAAATCAGCACACATATGCACCCAAGAATAATGCTTATCATGGACAAACCATATTATCCAAAAAGCAAATGCACAAGCACATACACAGGCATACAGACAAAAGAGACATTGTATGTTAAAAAGCTCCAAAGCAATTTTCTAAGATTCATTATGATTATGGAACTGATAGGTGGCAACTTCTTAGAGTCGGATCATTTGGCTATAGGTTGGCTTGATCACCTTATAGTGCTAACCCCTCAGGACCAGAAAGATTTGGGTACCTAAACCTTGATTTCCTTGATTGCATGTTCAGGGAACATCAGAGTGCCAAGGAACCTGATACATGGATAGTGATTTTTCCAAACATGTGACAGGGAATAAAAAGAACTTATCAAACTTCAAGGAAACAAGAGGAGCCAAAGTTATATTTGAAGGAAATGAAGCTCCAGGGGAAATCAAAGGCATTGGATCCATCAAGAAAAATGGACTAGAGATCACAGATGTAACTTATGTTGAAGGGCTGAAATTCAATTTGTTGAGCAACAACTAACTCTGTGATAAAGGCTACAATGTTGGATTCAACATGGGTGTGTCAGATCAAGAATGCTGAAACCAATGAAGTTATACTATCAGGGATAAGAAAGAAGAATATGAATGTAGTGGATTGGTCCACTGCTACACAAGGCACATGTTTGTTAGCAAAGAGCACAATTCAATCAAATTTGGTTGTGGCATAAGAACCTGAGTCATCTGAATTTCAAGACAATCAACAAGCTTTCAAAGAGTCATTAGGTTGAAGGAATTCCAGACTCATTCTACAAGAAAGAAAGCATCTGCGATACATGTCAGAAAGGAAAGCAGATCAAGTACTCCTTCAAGGATAAGCCAAAGTCCTTCTGCAACAAGGATCTTGCATTTATTGCATATGGATCTATTTGGACCAGTTGAACCAGCTAGCATAAGTGGAAAGAAATAACCCCTAATGGTGGTGGTTGATTTCTCAAGATACACATTGACCATTTTTATGTGTAAGAAAAAGGAAACATTGCAGAAGTTTGCGCAACTGATGAAGAGAGTTCAAAATGAGAAAAATCAAACCATTATCAAGATAAGGTTTGATAGAGGAATTGAGTTTGTCAATGGGATTATAACTAAATATTTCATGGAGAATGGTATTTCACATGAGTTATCAGTTACAAGAACTCCACAGCAAAATGGAGTGGCTGAAAGAAGGAACAGAACACTCAATGAGACTGCAAAGACCATGTCAGCTGAAGCTGGATTGCCCTAAGAGATTTTGGGATGAAGCCATTAACACTGCTTGCTACACTCGGAATAGGTGTATGATTAATAGGAAGCTGTCTAAAACCCCTTATGAAATTTGAACAAGAATAAAGCCTAATATGGGATATTTTCATATCTTTGGAATCAAGTATTTTATTCATAATAATGACAAGGATAAATTGAAAGCTTTTGATGCTAAAGCTGATGAAGGTATCTTTCTTGGATACTCAGCTGAGAGTAAAGCTTTCGAAGTGTTGAACAAAGGGGCTATGGTAATAGAAGAGCCTATCCAGGTTGTTTTTGAGGAACCTAATGTGAAAGGAGAAGACATAGAAGAGTTAGCTGACAAGATCAATCAGCCAACTATCCAAAAGAGTCCCTATGCAGAAGCAAATCTCATAAGACTCGATCCTGATAAGGATGAGTTAGCTGGATCTCAAAGACAGCTGGAAGGTCTGCAGCTGAATGAATATGGTCAAGAAGATGTTGTTCAAGACAACTTAGTTGCAAGAAGAACCAATCCAGGAAGAGTTGGATCAATTTGAAAGGAATAAAGTTTATGAATTGGTTCAAAGCCTACCAACCAAAATGTTTTTGATACAAAGTGGGTATTCAGAAACAAGATGAATGAGAAATGATCTATTGTAAAAAACAAAGCAAGATTGGTACCCAAAGGGTATTGTCAACAAGAAGGTATAGATTTTGATGAGACCTTTGCACCAGTTTCCAGATTGGAAGCAATAAAGATGCTTCTAGCTTATGTTGCACAGAAAAATTTCACAGTCTATCAAATGGATGTGAAGAGTGCATTTTTTAATGGACTTTTAGAAGAAGAAGTCTATGTGGAACAACCTCCAGGTTTTGAACATAAAACTATTGGAGATAAAGTTTACAAGCTAAAGAAAGCATTGTATGGTTTGAAACAGGCACCAAGAGCATGGTATGACACATTGTCTCAAATATTCCTTATAGACAATGGATTTACCAAGGGCAAAGTTGACAGAACACTCTTCAGAATTCAAGATGGAGAGAGTATAGTGCTTGTTCAAGTATATGTGGATGACATCATCTTTGGATCCACAAAAACAAAGAGTTGTGTGACGAGTTCTCAAACCTTATGCAAGGAAAGTTTGAGATGAATATGATGGGGAGCTGACTTTCTTCCTTCATAGGGAAAGCTAGTAAACAAATGAAGAATTGAACCTTCATAAGTCAAACTAAATATACCAGAGATTTAACGAAAAAAATTGGTATGGAAGAGAAGTCATCTCTGAAGATTCCCATGAATACATCTATCAAGATGGATATGGATGCAGAAGGAAAGCCAATGGACCAGACAAGATATAGAGCACTTATTGGATCATTGCTCTATTTGACTACAAGCAGACCAGATATCACCTTTGTAGTAGGTATATGGGCCAGATTTCAATCTACTCCTAAAGAAAGTCATATGACTGCAGCTAAGAAGATTCTGAGATACTTGAAGGGTAGCCAAGAAGTTGGCTTATGGTATCCCAAATAAACTGGATTCAAGTTAATTGGATGCTCAGATTCAGACTATGTCGGATGTAGAGTTGATAGGAAAAGTACATCTGGTACTTGCCAACAGCTCAGGGATTATGACATTGAAGAGAAGGAAATTTTAATTATGTATGATAACACAAGTGCTATTGCAATTACTCAGAATCCAGTATTGCACTCTAGAATAAAGCACATAGATGTCAGATATCATTTCATAATATGTATCAACTAAGAAGCAGTTAGCTGATATATTCGCAAAGCCTTTATGTGAATCAAGACTTGAAAAGCTTAAGAATGAGCTTGGACTGATTGATCTATGTTGATATGCTCAGAAGACTCATTCAGTAGAGATATAGGTGGGAGAATCGCATTTCAGAAGAGTTTTGCTCAATCAGCAGAGTAAAAAAGAGTCTTTTTGGTCATTCAGTAGAATTGGGTTAGTTGAACAGTTGAGTCTCCATTAGTTGACTAGAGATAGAGAGAATCAGAGTTAAGTCATAAATTAAAAAAGCTGACTTATTTATGAACTAAGAGACAAGACGAGATCGTTTGTATCAAAGCGGGAATGTTTGACGAATGATGTCAGCATCACTAAACGCGGTACAGTAAAAGTTGTGATAGCATCACTCAATCCTGACCGTTGATCACATTTCAAACTCTAAAGATCTCAAAATGTCTCTTTGTATCTCATATATATCCAAATTCACTTTCTCTCTCTTCTCACATACTTTCAAACTTTCGAAAAACTCTAAGTATTCTCTTTGCGAAAATCTTCGCATAGTTCTTCAAGTTATTTCACAAAATCATCAATGGAACCAAAAAATCCACCCTCAACTTCGCTAAACTCGCTAAAAAGGTGTACTTTGGTGCACTAGTGGACTTTGAAGGGCTTGTCAAGCAATATGATGACAAGGAAAAGGCTAGAAAAATTTTTGGGCACCTTGAAAAGTATGGTTTGAAGAAGTTTCTTTCGCTGGAGATAGCCTAGACTTTTCAAGAGGAGGTTGCGATGTTCTATGTGCACGCTATTGTTCACGATGATGGCATTCACTCTTCAGTGAATGGGAAACATGTCAAATTAGCTGCAAATGACTTGACAGAGCTGCTATACCTACCCAACAATGTACTCACAGAACTTAAGGATTATGAGTTTGACTACATATAATTCTGGAAGGAAATTGCGAAAAAGGAGGTAGTTGACAAACTGAAACCCTCAGCTACCAAGAAAGTCATCAAGGAAGAATACCACAAGCTCATGGGCGTGATAGCCAAGTGTGTTGATATCAAGTTTGGGTCATACAATCAGCTCACCCTACTAAGCTAACGGTGATGGCTGCAATCATGGAAGAGCTAGAGGTGAACCGGAGCGAGTTCATCTTTTAAAATCAATGCTAGAATTTCCAGAATGTTAAGTTAGAGAAAAGGAAGCTCGTGAATACCTTGGGCTATAGGCTAGTCCTAGGGTATCTGCTGGAGAAGAATGGTGTGCCCCTTCGCAAAGGGAAGCCCTTCCATATGAACAAACTGATGTTTAGGGCAAACCTATCAGCTGCTCAGAAAAAGGCGCATACTAAGAAGGTAGGCGCATCAGATGGGGAATCAACTGAGCATGTTCTTAAGGAGATAGTTGCACCCATCCCAGACCCCTCTCATGAACATGTTGTCGTTGCCCCCAAGTTAATGAAGAAAATGAGGACAGTTGCGCCTCGGAAGGCAGCTGCCAAGAAGCCGAAGACTCAAGCCTCTGCTGGCTTGAGGGATGAAGAGGAGTCAGTTTCCAAGTCTGCTGATAAGCCTGTAGCTGAATCTCCTGCATTAGACTCAACCATCCGTGTCATGGTTGAAGGCTCAAACAAGGAGGAGGAAGAAGTCCCCTTGGAGAAGCGCTCCAAGAGAAGGCTTGTAAAGAAGTTTTGTTAGGAAATTTATTTGTATAGATTTTGATAATGCATAGAAAACTTAGATTAGAAAGTTGGGACTCCATTTTAAATGTGTATTTCAACTCTATAATAGTTAGATAGATAGCTGAGTTATCAAGCAGCCGAGTTGAAGATGTAGAAGACTGGCTGAAGAAGTGCAGAGAAGATTCAATTGTGTCGTAGCTAAGTATCGAAAAAGACTTTCGGTCAAGTAAAGAAGTTGTATGTTTCAATCGACTTACAGTTGAGTCATCCATGAATCAAGAAGAAGACTCAAGTAAAGAGGGTAAAGCAGCTATTGAAATCAAGTCAACCGAGAAAGGGTCCATTGCACTAAAGTCGAGGAGGATACTTATTTTAGTAATAAGTACATGCTGCAACACAAACGTACTCAAGCCAGAAGCATGCAAAGAGAACAAACCAATGGGAACCCACTGAGACCTATCTGTTTTCTGAAAAGCTGCAGAAAACATCAAACTAGGAAAGGTCTCCATCAAAAGCTGCACAACAAGACAAGCGAATGAACAAGAAGTGAAGTTTGAAAAAATTGTCTATCTCTTCAACGGACACATTTTCAAATTCTCACTATAAAAGGCTGAGGAATTTTCATAGAGAAGTACGAGATATGTGACACATACAAGAAAAATCTAAGCAATTAAGTAAATCTGCAACTCTCCCTCTAAGCTAAAAGTTCAAATCCTCAGGCCTAAATATTCGAAGTGATTCTAACCAACACAATCTGGTGAAGGAAGGAAACCAACTTCAAATTTGAAGAGGAAACTTGTTTGAAAACCATAAGGGTCTGCACATCCACGAAGTGAAGGAAGTGGAGTGAGGTTCGAGTTAGAACCTGGTTCAAATCCATCGGAGGGCTACATGATCAAGTCCGAAGGGTTTGGAGAGCCGAAGTAGTGAGGCAACTGCCTTACGAAGAGCTGAGTCCTAGGAGTGAAGCCAAGTGTGTGATCAAAGCTTGCTCGGATTATATTTTGTACTTTTGTAATAGCCAAGTTACACTAGTATATTCCTCCAGGAGTTTAAAAGAGCGGAGTAGAGGAATTACCCCATCTTCGAACCACTATAAAATTCTCTCTGTCATTTATTTTCAGCATTTTATTTTCTGCCTATCTTTATACCTGCTGATAAATTTTCTCACTCAACTGATAATAACTTAGATAAATGCAAGTGTTGAAAACCATTTTCTATAAAAGGTGTAAGACTTTCGCTGTAAAAACTAAGTAAACTGATTTTCTAAAAAGCTTACATCACTCAGTTGAGTTACTCTATCAACAACTCTCTCGAGTCTGTTGAGTGGTTAACTCTCCTGCTGAGGTTTGACCCAGCTATCTCCCAAGAGATTTAGTTGTTTATTTGAAATTAAAAAATTGGTTAAGTTTATTCAACCCCCCTTCTAGACTTAATTGACACCCCTTGGGACCTACAAGTGGTATCAGAGCGGTTGATTCAAAGAACCTTCTTGGTTATTAAACTAGATCTCAATCTTCTCAAAAAGATCAAAGATTTTCAAATTTTCTTCCAAAATGTTATTATCATGGAAGCAAATCTAACTCGCATTCCCATGTTTACTATCGAGGATTTGATGACTGGAAAATTTTCATGCAAACTCATCTCTCGGTTTTGCATGATGAAATGTGGTTTTTCATCGAAGATTGACCCATTAAAATCACCAAGGTGAATACAGTTGTAAGAGCTACTAGAGATGATGTTGTTGCAACACCAATTGAGGTGGAGAAGCCTTGGAGCGAATGGACCAATGAAGAAAGAAAGATATATAATTTGGACAATGTGGCAAAGGATATTTTATACAAAACTCTTGATAAAGAAATGTTTAACAAAGTTAAATCGTGTTCCCGAGGAGACAACGGCCACCATCCTAGTCCTCTCTAATGAACCTGTTGTCGTTGCCCCTAACGTAACAAAGAAAAGAAGGACAGATGTGCCCCTGGAGGCAGCTGCCAAGAAGCAGAAGACTCAAGCCTCTGTTGGCTTGAGAGATGAAGAGGTGTCAGTTGCCAAGGCTGTTGATAAGCCTGCAGCTGAATCTCTTGTAGTAGAAGATGAAACCATTGAGGGAGTTGATGCAGTTAAAGCTGATTAGCTGAGAAAAGCAATGAAGGAATCCTATGAGCTACACGAGCATTCAAAGCTTAAGGGCATTGGAGAATCCTCTCATGTTATCTCTCCAACCCCTATGATCGAAGAAGTGGTGAAGGACTTAGATGCAGTCAACTCCCAACTCACTCAGAGGGACAAGAAACTAGGGAGAATGGGGTTGAAAATGTTTTGGAGGGCAACTTAGTGGAGCCACGCCCTACGGAAGCTGTTGAGACAGCTATGGAATTGGGTGAAAATTTAACAGATACAGCCAAGTCCTCGGTGACATCTTACCCCATGGAACAACAATCAGTTGGTGTGCCAGCTGAGGGAGAAGTTGTTCACACTGCAGCCAGGATGGAGGAGGCTGCAGGGGACAAAGAACAGTTGGTATTAGGAGGTGATGGTGAAGCTGCTAAGAAAGACACCATTGGAACCAATGACGAGGGGTTGTGACTGTCTCAGCTGAGGAACCAGCTGCACTAAAGGCCAATGAAGTTATAGAGGTCCAAATTCCTATAGCTGAGGCAAAGGATGGAAGTGTGTAGGTCCCAAGGGGTGTTTGTGTTAAGTCTAGAAGGGGGATTGAATAGGCTTAACCAATTTTCAATTTTTGATCTTCAAATCAGAGTTTTTACACAAGTAGCAGCTTAGTCCTTTAGAGACAGCTTAGTTCAACCTCAACAGGAGTTAACCACTCAATAGACTCGACTGAGTTGTTGATAGAGTAACTCAGCCGAGTGAAGTGAGCTCTTTAAAAATTCAGCTTACTTGGTTTTTAACAGCGGAACTCTTACACCTTTTTTTGTTAAATAGGTTTTACAACACTTGTTTTGATTTAGTTATTATCAGTAGAGTTTGGCAAATATATCAATCAGCAGTATAAAATATGCAAGAAATAAAGTACTGAAAGATGGATACAACAGCTGTTACAAGATGGATACAACAGTCCGAGTAAGCCTTGATCACATAGTTAGATCTACTTTTGGGACTCATCTTCTTTGCAAGACAGTTGTCTCACTACTTTAGCTCCTTCAAACCCTTGGAATTGATCACAAAGCCCTCCAACGGATTTAAAGTTGGTTCTAACTTGAACCTCACTGCACTTCCTTCAATCATTTGATGTGCAGACCCCTTTGTTCTTAAAACAAATATAATGTTCAACTGGTTAACGCTTCTCTTCCTTCACTGAGTGTGTTGGATAGATTGACTTCGAATGTAGGCTTTAAGGATTTACAATGTATTGCTTGAGAGTATTTTTTCTTGCTTTCTTTGCTCAGATTTTCACTTGTGTCATTCGTACTTTCTCACATAAGTTCCTCGGCCTTTTATACTGGCAGTTCAAAAATATGTCCGTTGAAGAGATAGACACTTTTCAAACTTCACTTCTTGATCGTTGGCTTATCTTGATATGCAGCAAATCATGTTGACCCAACCTTAATTTAATGCCCGCAGTTGCCCGAAACTCGCAAAGATTCTCGTGAACTTCTCATTACTTTCGATCACTTGCACTCTTTCAAAGAGATGCTTTAAGGTTGCGATCATGTCCCTTTCTACTTTGGGTAATTCTTTGACTTTATTTTCCAACAGACTACTTCAGTTTTCTTCAAGTCCTTTTGTTGTTGTTGCAGATGAAGATGGAAAAGAAAATGGAGCACAGGAAAACATCGTTGAAAGCAGAGATTCTATGTATGAAGAATGAGCTACATGTTCTCAGCTCCAATAAAGAAGCAGCAGGATGACTCACAAGAAATTGGACTCTCATTTCATATCAATCCAACCTTCTTCTTGAGGTGATGATGCCAAAAAGGGGGACGAAAGCATGAAAAAACCCCTACAAAATTGATTATCAAAAGCAAAGGCACCATCCATTCATTCTCAGCTCACACAAGACTTGTCAGTTGAATAAAAAGCTTTTCTATCTTTTCAGAGGTCTAAATCTAAAATTGCGAAGCTGGACAAAAGTCAAAAGGAGAGGATAGAAAAATTAAACATCCAATATGGTGGTCCATTAAAACAAAACTTGAATGAAGAGTTTGACACTCTTCTGTCAGAAGGCTATTATGCAATAATAGAATTAGTTGATGATGCATGGGATTTACATTGGGCTAAGGGCTTAATGGATATCGAGCAGACTAGGAAGCAGCTGACTCAAGGAAAGCCTTCCAAGAGTCTGCAGACTTCTAAGAGTCAGCCCAGCAGCCATGTTCCCAGGGAGGTAGCCATGCTAGAGGAAGAAGTGCTGAAAGAAGCAGAGGTCGAGATTCTCGCTCCGGTGGGAAAGGCAGAAGCTCTCCACCAAGAAGAGTAAGTGGGATAATGGAAATAAAACCTCACAAGAAGGACACCGTATTTTGGATGGGTCTCGATGAAGCTCAAAATAAAGAAGTTGCTCGCAAAGCCACTGAGCTGGCTAGTACGTATGAGCAAGATGAGCTGAGACTGAGAAAGATCGAGGAAGAAGAGAAGAAGAAGGCCAAATAAGATAGAATGAGGAGAAAAAATAAGAAAGATAGAAGAATAAGAGAGGAAGATGGAAGAAGAAGAAGACAGCCCTAAAGATAGATGATAGATGTCTAGAAATATAGTGTTGTACTTTTACAATTCTTTGTAAATACATACAAACAATGTAAGTGTTGAATGTTCATTAATAAAATTGATACATTCTTTCAATTATTTTAATTCTAGCACACTTTGATGTAAATAATTGTGGCATCATCAAAAAGAGGGAAACTGTTAGGAAATTTATTGTATATATTTTAATGATGCTTAGAAAACTTAGTATTAGAAAGTTGGCACCCCAATTTATGTATGTGATTTCAACTTTATAATAGTTAGAAAACTAGTTGAGTCATTAATCATCCAAGTTGAAGATATAGAAGACTTGCTGAAGAATATAGAGAAGATTCAGTTGAGTCACAGCTGAGTGGTCAAGAAGAGATTCAGTCAAGTACATTGGTTATGTCTTTCGGAAGACTTACAACAGAGTCATCCAAGAAATGAAGGAGAAGACTTAACTTATGGGGTAAAGCAGTTGAAGGACTTAGAGAAAGCTAAAGAATTTCGTTGTGAAGAAAACCAAAGACTTATCCATTCTGGTTAGGAGACAGACCTGCAACCCTTAAAATTATCTTGCTGAAAGAGTGCAAGTAGTAGGAACCAATGGAATGCTTGCAGAACTCTGAAATGTTTTAGGCGTCTGCAGGTACTAAGTACAAAGATTGGGTTAACATCAAATGCTGCAAGAACAAGACAAGCTAACAAACAAGAAGTGTAAGTTTGAATTTGTCTATCTCTTCAACGGACAAATTTCAAACTCTCACTATAAAAGGCTGAGGAATTTTCAAAGAGAGAAATATGACACAGAAGAGAGCAAAAATTCAATTGTGAAACTGAGCATTCAAGAAATCTGTAATACTCTCTCAAGCAAGAAATTCTCACAATCCTCAGGCCTACAATTGAAGGGATTTTATCCAACCAAACCTTGTGGAAGATGAAAGTTATACTTCAAAGTTGAAGAGGAACACTTGTTTTAAAGGCAAAGGTTGTTCTTCCAAGAAGTGAAGGAAGTTCAGTGATGTTCTAGTTCGAACCTGGTTCAAATCTGAAGGAAGGCTTAGTAATCAAGTCCAGAATATTTGAAGAGCTGCAGTAGTGAGTCAATTGCCTTACGAATAGTTCAGTCCGAGGAGTGAAATCAGTTGCGTGATCAAGGCTTGCTCGCACTGTTGTACTATTGTAATGAAGTCACTGTTAATTTAGTGGATTCCTCCTGGGGTAGGAGAATAGTGGAGTAGAGCAATTACCCCATATTCGAACCACTATAAATTATTGTGTCATTTTATATTATGTACTTAAATTCTACAATTCTTACATGCTTTATATTTGCTATCCAACTGATAATATCAAGCCTAAAAATACATGTGTTGATAACCAATCTTTAAAACGGGTGTAAAGACTTCCCCTGTAAAACCAGAAAACTGAATTTGTAAAAGCTAACTTCATTCAATTGAGTTACTCTATCAACAGCTCTCTGAGAGTCTGTTGAGTGGTTAACTCTCTTGTTGAAGTTTAACCCAGCTGTCTCTCAAGAGACTTAGCTCTTTTCTTTTGGAAACTCTGAATATTGTTAAAATGAAAAAATTGGTTAAGTCTTTTAAACCCCCCTCCCTTCTAGACTTAACTCACACCCATTGGGACCTACATTTGGCCAACTATTAATTATCTTTAGATAATAAATGAGACCGAGTGAAGATATTATTGTTGGATTGAATTCAATTAGGGGTTATATATGAATTAACAATATATTATCTAAATTGGTTAATTAATTGGGTAAATTAGATCTATCTAAACTTAATCGTGAATATGAGAGTTATCAAATATAGGCCTAGTTTATTTTTATTATCTTAATTGTTACTCCCATGATCAATTGATTGATATTAAACTTGAGAGTTTGATGAGATGATTCTGAAATCCTAGACGTTTTCTCCATACATTTTTCAAAAGGGTTTATTTGTGTTAAGTTTTAATTGGTCATTTACTTGTTTTCTTTAGATAATTAAAACCTCACAAATCTGATTAACGTGTTTTTATTTAAAATTTCTTTCTTGTGATACACAATAATTATTTGTCGGTTAAGTCTTCCTTGAGAGACGACTTGTGGTTAATTTGTCACCCTATGATTGATCACGTCGATTATTCTAAAAGTAGTGAGAGCAGTGCGGAATATCAAGACCAAATTCCAAAAGAAGAAACCAAAGAACAAGCATCTGGAATGGCGAACAATCAAGATCAACTACAACTATCTATGAGAGATTTTGCTAGACCAATTATTCAGACAACAACTTTATGTATACAATTGCGGGAGGCAGCCCAAAGTTACTTGCTCAAAATGCTCCACTTGAATCAGCTTCCATCCTTTTATGGAATGCCAAACGAACATTCCCTCAATTTTATAAGTGAGTTTTATGTAGTCATTCAAACTTTCTCTATACAAAGCTTGAATGAAGATCAATTGCAGATGAGATATTACCCTTACACATTGAAAGATCGAGCCAGGTCGTGGCTTAGGTCTTTGCCTCCTAATTCTCTTACTACTTGGGAGGCGGTCGACAACAAATTCATGGGAAAATATTACTCTCAATAGAATATTGCAGATCTACGGGCTAATATTTCTACTTTTAGCCAGTTAGTTGGTGAACCCTTTCACGAGGCTTGGGATAGCTTTAAGGGCTCATTAATTCAGTGTCCACACCATCCTTAACCATTGGAGTTATTGAATCAATTTTTCTATGATTGGTTAGCACATAATTATCAATATATGGTTTACAATGCAGCTAGATGTGATATGGGTACACACACGCGCAAGACATCTATGACCTTTTCAAGATGATGGGCAATAATTCACAATAAAATAGCACAAGGGGCAGACAGGTTGCAGCGAATGAGGTGACTCCGTTCTATGAGATCACCAAGCACTTAGCGGAACTCACTAAACAAGTTCAATTGCTTGCAGTTCGTGAATCTCTAAGCTCCCCATATGCTGAGTCTTGTGGGATTTGACGTGGTTATGGGCATGGTGACAATGTTTGTGATATCATTCTTGAGCAGTTGGTTGATGGAAGGACACAAGTCAATATTATTTATTGAAGGATTCCAACAACGGCCAATGAATGACCCCTTTTCACGAACATATAACTTGGTTGGTGGAATCACCCCAATTTTGGTTGGATAAATACTCCGCAAATTTAGCAACCCCAACAACCACCACGCCCTACATTAGGAAAGAGCTTAATTCTTTTATTCAAGTTAGTCAGCAAGCACAATAGGGTAATAATAGGTGATTCGAATCCTTGGAGGCTTCTGTTAAGCAAATTGAGACTCAAGTTGGCTAATTGGCTACTCAAGTTGGTGAGATAGCTCAACATATCTTTAAGAAATAAACATTTCCTAGTCAATCGGTGCAAGCACAATCCATTAATGTTCACCAAAGTGGTGAGATTTACGATAATAAAATTGAGTTTTCATATTCTAGTGTCTCGCTAACTCTGCAGGTTTCGGTAAAGCCGAAAAGAAAGATGACAAAAAAGTGAAAAACACGAATAAGGAGGCAAGTAAGGGATCGTCCTTACACGAAACTGATATTCCCAACAAACCTCCTATTCCATCCCCAATTCCAATCCCAAAACAACAAGATCTAGGTAGTTTCATTATTAATATTTTTTTAAAAATGGTAAGAAAGTCGCGTTTATGCTTTATTTTGGAGTTGGGATTAATGTTATGCCTTACTTTATATTTAAACAATTAAATTCAGGGAAATTTATGTCTACCAGATTATTTATACAACTTGTCGATAGGTCCCTTAGGCACCCTAAAGTCATTGTTGATGATATTTTGGTCCAAGTAAGTGGCTCAAAAATTCTCATGAATTTTGTTGTCTTGGATATAGGTAAGGATAAAGGTAATATTAAGAATCATACAATTTTATTTGGCAGACCGTGCGTGGTCACCACTAACACCTTGATTGATGTCAAAAATAGAAAACTAAGTATGAGTGTCTTGGGAAAAACTGTGACGTTTTCAATTTTTGATATAGCTTGTAGTCCTGCCTATACCTTGCATGATAATTTTATTGTTGATTCTATCGATTCTGTTGTGAAAGATGTCCTATAACAGGAACATGATGTTATTTGAAGTGCAAATCATCGGATAAAAATTCCAAAAAAGTTGTGATAATAACGTTAAAAGAGCGCTTCTTAGGAAGCAATTCAAACATTTAATTTTCTCTTTTGCACGAGTTTCCATGTAGTATTTTTGTGCATGTTAGTTTGATTTTTTTTAGTTTATATGTAATGGTTAGTTTTTTTGTCACATGGATTTTGCAGGATTGACGGTTCACGTGATTTCCTTAACTATTTGCCTATTATAGTACTTTTCAGAAATGTCTCTCTTTCTTTCTATTTTATTTTCTTTAGGCATTGAGGTCATTCCGTGATTTCAGTGTGGGGGAGGGAATTATTGTTGTATATGTGTTATGGTTGCATGTGGTTGGTTATTACTAGCCTTATAATTATGTTGGTGAACTGACTAGAAAAATATGTGCCAAAAATTAATTTTTGATTATGAAATAACACCTTGAACTTGATACGTATGTTTTGGCTAGAATTGTGAATTGGCCTTTATGATCGACAAGTTCGGCGAAGGTTAAACAGTAGCCTAGGTTGTGGGGCTTGAATTGTGAGGTTTTGTTGATGTGAATTAAGTTGAGACAATGTTTTTCATTATTGTGTACATGAGATTTCTAGCTTTACGAAAAAAACCATAAAAAAAGAGAAAGCAATGATAAAAAAAAAAAAAAAAACCTTGAGCAATTGAAATTATACTCCTCTGTTTGTTGCTTTTTTTTTTTTAATAAGCTGGGAGTACTTGTTGGAAAATTTCAAATAAACTGAAAGATACAGGGTTTGAACCCTGGTTAGCACCCTTATAAAGGGTTAGTGATACCACTTGAGCTACAAGCTAGTGGTTCTATTTGTTGTTGTTTAATAACTAGGAGCATTCATGAGCTTCATGTTTTTCTCTTATGTTGAACGGTAGCACAAACATGAGTACGGAAAACCACCCTAAGATCCTTTGGAAAAAATCCAAAGTTTCCACCTAGTGGAAGACATCTCGAAAGTTCTAGCAGAAAAAAAAAAGAAAAAGGAAATGGAGGGGCAAAAAAAGGGATAATAATTTCATGGCTAGTGATTGAGTGGTTTGTTGTGTCTAATAGGGTTGCAACTTGTAAAACGGATTTGAAACTTAATGAGGATAACCAAACACCTTTGTTAACTTTTAACTAGCCGAGTGAGTCCATCATGGAGGTTGGGGATTCATTGGGGTTGGATCCGAGGTGGACAGGACACGAGATTAATGATTAACTAACTTTAAAATTGTACATTAGATTTTCTTGTTGGGTTTAAAGACACAATTGTTTGTTTGAGGACAAGCAAAAAGCCAAGTGTGGGAAGTTGTTTGCATGTTTTTTGTGTGTATTTTGTGTGATGATTTGTGCATATTTTTTGTGTGTTTTATTTGCATATTGCATGTTTTAGTGTGAGGTTGTGTTATTTTTTGTTTTTCTAAGTATGGATGGATTAAACAGGTTTTGGGACAAAAAATATCAAAAAGCAATTTCGCACAGATGCGGCAGTCTTCATAATTTGGATATAACTTTTCCGTCCGAAGTCCAATTGACCTGATTCTTATGCCATGGGAAAGATAAGAGAGAGTTCTACAATGTCTATTTACTACTAAGTACAAATGAAGACGTTCGAATGATTTAAAATCATGTGCAAGTATAAATAGTATCATAAAATTTTAGAAATGACACATCTTAGTATTTTGTCCATAACTCTCTCTAGAAAATTGATATTAAGATCATTCAAGTGGCTACAAAAAGTAATATATAGGGATACAATTTATATGAAGACACCAAGTTCAAATTCCAACATATGCCGCGCACGTCTGGCAACAGATTTGGGCAGTCGTGTGCGCAGGAGTGTGTGGTCGCGCGTCGGTGACCTTTTGCTCAAGTTACGCATATTTTCTTCCCTTTTTGAGCTCTTCCACCTTGTATAGGATTCTAGGCTTATAAATAAGACTTGGGGAACCCATATTTTCGTACACTTTTTCTTAGTATTTTCAAACACTAGTTTTCATTATTTTCTCTTGCATTCAACATTGGGATTGATTGTTTCTTCCAACGGAGATATTTTGCGGCTGGATTAAAGCATAATATTTCTTCGTCTTATCCATCTGATAGTTAATTATTGGTGATTATT
Source organism: Rehmannia glutinosa (assembly GCA_016081115.2). Taxonomy (NCBI): domain Eukaryota; kingdom Viridiplantae; phylum Streptophyta; class Magnoliopsida; order Lamiales; family Orobanchaceae; genus Rehmannia; species Rehmannia glutinosa. Next base: position 49,827,164 of record CM071937.1, on the reverse strand, counting down.
GTTATTGCATGATAATATTAATGATTACCTTGTTCCCTTTTATTAAATTGATGATTCCATCTATAAGCACGAACTGACATCCTTACTTTAGGACTAGGATGAATTCATTCGAATGAACAAGCGCATGAATATTAATTGATTGATTATGTCTTGCCTGATTGAATTGATTTGATTTATATTTGATTGTTAGACCAACTATTAATTATCTATAGATAATAATTGGGATCGAAAGAAGATATTATTGTCGGATTGCATACAATTAGGGGTTTAGATATGAATCATCAATATATTATCTAACTTGGTTAATTAATTGGGTAAATTAGATCCATCTAGACTTAATCTGTGAATACGAGAGTTATCAGATTTAGGCCTAGTTTATATCTATTTTCTTAATTGTTAATCACATGATCAATTTATTGACATTATGTTTGTGAGTTTGATGAGATGATTCCAAAATTCTAGATGCTTTCTCCATACGTTTTTCAAAAGGTTTTATTTCAATTAAGTTTTAATTGGTTACTTGTTTTTTTTAGATAATTAAAACCTCACAAATCTGATTAGAGTGTTTCGATTTAAATTCTATTTCTTGTGATACACAATACTTATTTGCTAGCTAAGTCTTCCTTGAGACTTGTGGTTAATTCACCGCCCTAAGATTGATCTCGTTCTCTTACGAGTATCGTTAGACTTTCATAGGTGTTTAACGATTGAACACTTACAATTTCTTCGTCCATTGTGATTTTCCAAATTAACAGGCAAATTTAGTATTATAACTATAAGTCGGTAGCAAAAAGATCTCCTAAAAATCACATTTTGCAAAAAAACCATGTAATAGAAAGTTGCCGATTTTTAGTCCTAAATTCGCCGCAAAATTGGTTGGAAAAGTCCATTGTGCTCCGTATTTGGCCAAGACTGCTCAGGTGATGTCTATGTGGACCTTGACAATAAGCCATGTAATTGAAAATTTATACACTTCATCCTCCATGTCATGGAAATGCCAAAACAATTGGAGGAAAATACAAAATAAAATAAAAAAAATAACTTCTTTCTAAATACTTATATAATCTAATTTACTTGAAATCTTAATTTTTGTCAATCAAATATATAATTAAATTAGGAAAAAAATTAAAATTACTCATTTTAAAAGATAAATAAATAATAATACAATGACTATTTATTCTTAATTAATTTATTTATTTTAATAAATCTACCATATATATTTGTTAAATATTTATTCATCATTATATATTTTAGAATAAAACAAGTGTAATCATTAATATTTTTTAACTCATACCGAGCATATTTATTTTTTTCAAAACTTAATAGATAAAGATAGTAATTGCTACTTGAATAATGTTTGTAATTTGATTGAAGATTATCGAAAGTATGCCTATTTGATTTCAGAGAGAAGAGAGAGTAACAACTACTTTAAGAATACTAGTATATCACCAGTTCAATGCACAGAGTGTAATATAACAAAATATTATATAATTTTGATATTAAGAAATTGATATATTGTAGATAACGGCGAGTGTACGGTATAGCTAGTAGATAACGGCGAGCAATGTTGTATTCCTCAGGGATTGAATCTGAAACACATAATGTATATAATATCGTACTCCAATTTTGTTGAAGTGATCGAAAACAAAAAGTGATGTCTAAACTAATCCTGAAATTATCAAGTTAAAATATCTAAGTATGATAAAAACCCAAATTTAACAAGAAATCAAACAAATACGAAAAGCAATCCTAGGACTATGATGTTAACATGCTTCATCAATATTAATTTCAATTAATGTTTCATCAAAACCAGTTTATGTGTATATATGGGTTCAATTCCTAAAGTATTTTATTCCCTCTCCCGAGTCCAAACAAACCGTTGATTAATAAGAATTGCAGGTATCCCTACTCAACAATTAATATCAACTCCCAAAAGCATATAGAATTGAAGTAAACCCCCACAAATGTTATAGGTCTCCCGACTCAATCCATTTATGTTATGAATTCGTTTATCAAAAGTTAAATCTCATCTCCCGGATTTTGAAGTGACAAATAATACATGCAAATTACTGGCCTGATAATCTACAAGAAATAAACACACAAATTCATAAATAGAACACAAGAAACCAATTAAGAAGAAACAATCAAATTAGAAATAACATGAATCCACAGTTTTGATCATGCCTTAGGATCAAGAGATTTAGCCTAATATATTTGATTGCAAATTGTGACGCTCCAATTTACATAGCCAATAAAATAGAATAGCATCTAACAGGGTATAACCCAAATATTCAATTACTTAGGCTCATCAAGAGCTATTATCTAAGTACAAACAATAGAAAAAAATATAACTACAGCGGAAGTCTATAAATCATAACATATAATTATAATAGAGTTGTCACTTACCTAACTATTACAAGATCAAATTGTTATATTGTTCAAGCACTGAAGGATAATCCCTTCGAGTAGAAACTTCTATGTAGAGTCAACTCAGAGCTATAAGTCTCGTGTCAATCTTATCGATCTCCAATTATTCGGTCTCTGAAAAGTTTTTATGAAAATTGTGGGGTGAGCTAAATGAGCTCAATGGGTTGGGATAGAGGAATACAATATTTGTTTGAGGAAAGATGAAGTATTTCTTTGAGAAAAGTACTTAGTGTGCATAAACCCATTTATGTATGTCTGATAATGATGAACATAAGAATTATTTGTCGTAATTATGAAAAACATATTGCAATTCAATAATGATGTATTAATTTTTGATGCTATCAGTGATGCAATGCACATTGTATAACAGTTAGTCAAGTACAATAAACAATTTGCTTTTCAAACGGCCAATAGATATCCCAATTTTAAAAAAAATAGTGGATATCGCATTTTAAGAACAAAGTATAAACAGTTAATCAATTAGTTTGTCAGCCCAAAATAAGAAATGTAGGATCAGTGTTGGATCGGACACTGACCTTTTTTGTTCTCCTTGTTGCTTGCAATAATATTTGGCCGAAGCCCTGTCACCTTATCCCTCCCACTAGGCTCGACATCTCTTTGGCCTGGGATTTTGCCCAGAGATCGTCATATTCATAAATATACCGTTCTACGACCCTAGTTCTGTTGCCGTCTCTCGGCCCGACCCGAAAATGGGATTAGGCATATGAGTAGTCAAACAAGGACCACAGACAATCTGTTCGATCCATTGTCCACCCTACCCACACCTTAATAGACTCAAACAGTCAATATTTTTTGTCAAAATGACATTTATTTGTCAAAAGGCCAAGTCAAACAGTTACACAATTACAATGCAAATGAACATGTAAATTCAAACCATGAATGATACAATTTATGTTTTCTTTAACAAACTAAATTAACTTGGTGAACTTTGTGATAATGGTGTATATTATGAAATCATGAAATTGCTTAATGTCGTGAACTCACTACAAGAATAATGGTTTTTTGGGGTGATAATATCAGTGACAACATTAATGTCGTCACTATAAATACATATATAGTCACAATACTTTCTCCCGTCACAAATTGATAGAGCTTGTGGTTATTAGTGACAATTTTATTTTTTGTCATTATATTTCATCACTAAAAGTTTGGCGCCATTTAATGGTGTTGGCGGGAAATAAATGTCATCACTAATACAATTTTTAATAGTGAAAACTTTTCGAGTCGTCACTAATTGTCTACCAACTCTTTTAGCGTCAATTTAGTGTTGTCACTGAAAAATTAATATTATTAGTGATGAAATGACATTATCACTAGAGCTGTCAAATATGGCCCGGCCCGGTAATAAGGCTGGGCTGGGCTATGATTTTGTAGGCCCAAAAAGATCCGAGTCTATTTGGCCCGGCCTATTAGGCCCGAAACACCAGGCCGACCCGGTTGGTCCGAAGCAATTTTAGTGTATTTTTAATACATAGGCTGGGTTGGGCTCCCAAAAATAGCGGCCTAACCAATTTAACGAAAATTAATTATTTATATATTTTACTACGTTTCAAAAAATAATAATATAATACATAAACTATCATATAATACATTTTAAATATGAAAACATGCAACTAGCTAAATTTAAGAATGTCTAATACAATCCACGATAATCATATAGATTTAACAAAATGCCAATTATACAACATTAAGTTTCCACAAAAAATTGAAAATGAATAAAACTTATTCTGATCGGTTAAAATAACCAATTATGCTAATGTTTTATCAACTCGATTGTAAATCATTTGTGAGGATAGCTCGTCGTCGTTCCCGTCGGATTTTAAAATATGTATCAGTAACACAACTCACAAGTAATGCATAATAAATTAATAATATACTGAAAGATATTATACTAAACTGAACAATATTATACTAAATTGGTGTAAATTAATATCCATTAATTCTTATATAAAATTGCTTTAATATAAAATAAATTTGAATTAAATATAATCAAACTTTTAGAATATAAAAATTAAATCTTTATTCATAAAAGATATTACAATTTTTTTTGGGTAGAAATCCGAGGAGGGGAGGGGTGATGAGAATCAAACCCAGATATAGACAAAAAAGAATAAATGGACGACAACCGATATAGACGATATGTATTTGTATTGGACGCACTGTTTTTCTTACCCCCACCCTGCAGTTTATTACAACACAATAATCATACACTCATCATCAACTTCAACTATAATATTTCTTCTATATGTGGTAGCAATATAGTTTGAGCTCCATAAAAAAAAAAGGTTCAAGGATTTCACAAACCAGGAGTAGGTAAAACTTCCCTGCCAATTTGATCGCCAAGCCATGACAATCCCAACCATGCATATAATGAACTTGGAAGTTCTGAGAAGATGAAACAGAGCCAATTGTTTGAAGAAAAAAAAAACAAAAAAGAAAAAGCTGAGAATCTGACCAAAAAAATTGTTAAGGATCAATAATAGACTTAAAGTTTACTATCTAGTCACATGCAACTAGCATATTTAAGAAAATTATTGATCTAACAAGCAAAAAATCAAATCCAAGAAACATCATATCACCCCAGTTCTCCATCATAAACACACCCAAACATGAGAGAATCAGATGAAATAATCTCCATTTTATACATCTATCATACTTACAAACACTTGCTTAGTATAAGACACATGATTCATGTATGAATTCAGTAAGTTTAGTAAACTAGTCAATATCACAATCATCCTCATCTTCATCATCATTATGGTCTTCATATTCTTCATCATATTCAGCAAGAGTGTAATCTTCTTCTTCTTTGTCATCTTGATCATCAATGAGTGTAGCAACATGCTCTCCCAAAGGTGTCACTCCATCTGCCTCAATGGTCGCTGCTGGGATATCAATCCTATGCCATTCTACAGAATCACTAGGACAACCAAACATGTCAACTATATTACGTGATTCATTTTCTTGGCATGATTCATCAATCATTATGTTGTCGTCATCATGGTCCTCTAGCACATCCCATGAGCTTCGAGCTTGTGTCTCAATCACAACTTTCCAGTCATTGCTCAATTTATTATCATTAACATAGAACACCTGTTGTGCTTGGGATGCTAACACAAAAGGTTCATTGGTCTTCCATGGCTTTGATATGTTAATGCTTGTACAATTATACTTATCCTTCTGGACTGCCTTACCTTCGTACCAATCACATTTAAACAAAACTACTTGATGGTTTCCTAAATAATCCAATTGAATTATATCATCACAACACACCATAGTAATCTCGAAATCTTGATTGTTCCTCAACTTTCACAACCACACCGCAATTTTGAGTTTTTCGATTAATCTCATGTTTTTTGGTGTGAAACCGTAATCCATTCACAATGCAAGCCTCATAATGAGTCACTCGTTTATCAGGACCATATGCCAAGTGTCGTAATTCTTCATTGATAAGTTGCATATCTTCAGTCGATGCCAGTAAGATCTGTAGTAGTATTAAAAATAATAAATTATATATGAAAATAAATTATTTGCATAAATTGATACAAATAAAAAGGACTTACTCGTTGTTCAAACCATCTTGTGAAAGACTCGTCATGTTTTTTTCCACGTTCAAACAACCATTACGTTCTAGTTCTCCTTTGTGTTCACTAAATGTAAAATTTCAATAAAAGACATTAAGTTTCACGAAATGAGTTGAAAATCTTACAACAGAATTAGATATTTGTACATATGTATAATAAATAATTACATATTTGTAACACAGGAAATAAAGAATATAATTCATATATTTTCAATCACTTTATATTTATTCAAGAGTGTTAAATTTTATCTTATAAATTCATATTTTTATATGAATTTAAGAGGTATTTACACTATGTAGTACTAGAGTACCTGAGCAATATATAATTACCTGATAAATGGCAACACTTCATTACAATTCTTCAAAACATATGCATGCACCTGTTTCCATGATTTTTCATCAAGAAAGTTGTATTCACCTTTCCCCATGAAACGGGAGTTTTCAGAAAACACGGACAATGTTCGGTTTGAATTGTCTTTGTAATTTTTGTAATTACGTTCTGCTTTGTTGAATTTTGTTTCAATGTCATTCAGATACATTTAGCAGAAGGTTAAACTTTCCTCAACAATATAACCCTCAGCCATTGATCCTTCCGGAAAAGCCTTATTGCTTACGTAATGCTTTAGTTTATACAAGTACCTAAAAAGCACATTTAACCAATAAAAAAACAGAAAATAATAACTTCGATAATTAGATATATTTGTGGAATTTGCCTTACCTTTCAATAGGATACATCCATCGATATAAATCATCGCCCTCCTAATTTTGCCTCTCGTGCAAGATGGATAGGTAAATGAACCATAATATCAAAAAACGTTGGAGGAAAAATTCTTTCTAACTTACATAAGGTCAAAGCAATCTGATCTTCGAGATATTCCAAGTCCCCTCTATTTAATGCTTTTGAGCATAATTTTTTGAAGAAATTGTTGATATCATGTAATGCCTCCCGTACATCATTGTTTAACAACCCACGTACTGAAATGGGTAGCAATTGTTGCAAGATAACATGACAATCATGAGTTTTCATACCTGTAAGTCGGCACTCTGTGATGTTAACACGTTTTGATAAACTTGCAGCATACATATCTGGATACTTCACTGAAGCTAAAAATGCACACAACTTTCTTTTTTCTGCTTTAGACAATGTATAACATGCAGCAGGCACCACATAAGAATTTCCTATAACTTTTGGATGCAATTGATGCCTTATTCCCAATTCTTGCAAATCAAATCTAGCCTTAATATTATCCTTAGTCTTTCCATCAATGTCCAATAACGTCCCAAGAATATTATCACGGATATTTTTTTCTATGTGCATAATGTCTAAATTATGTCGCAATCCTAGAGTTCTCCAATATGGCAACTTAAAGAAAATGTTGCATTTTTTCCAATTTAATTCCTCGTCACGTTTTCTCTTCTTTGGTTGTGTCTTTCCAAATGTAATTGGGTGGACAAAGTTTAATTGTTCAACCACATCATCTCCTGTCAAAGGAATTGGCTTATCTCTCTTTTCCCTCTTACCATCAAAAGCACTTTTGAGATCCCTCCATTTATGATCATGGGGCAAAAATCGACGATGGCCCATATAACATACTTTTTTTCCATTCTTCAACCAAAAACTACATGTTTCCTTGTTGCATAATGGACATGCCAAGTACCCTTTTGTACTCCATCCTGATACCATTGCATATGCTGGTAAGTCATTTACGGTCCAAAACAAAGCTGCACGTAAGATAAATTTGGCACCTGTATATGCATCATAAGTCTCAATACCAGTATCCCATAAATCTTTTAATTCGTCAATTAGGGGCTCCAAAAAAACATCTATGTCATTTCCAGGAGATGTTGGACCTGGAATAAGCATGGACAAAATGAAAAAAGGAGCCTTTAAACTCTTCCATGGTGGCAGGTTATATGGCAAAAGAATTACTAGCCATGTGCTGCAAGATGAGCTCATATTTGAGAAAGGATTAAAACCATCAGTAGCCAATCCAAGTCTAACATTACGAGTATCTTGCGCAAATGATTCGTGCCTTTTGTCAAATTCTTTCCACTCTTGAGCATCGGTTGGATGCCTCAACACTCCGTCATTAGTACGTTTTTCCTTGTGCCACCTCATATCTTGTGCCATTTTCTTAGATATAAATAATCTTTGCAATCTTGGCTTTAATGGAAAGTAGCGTAAATTTTTTTGAGGAATCTTCTTACGCTTTTTTCCATTGTTTATGTCATTACCAACCTCAGTGAATTTATATCGAGGGGCTAAACATTTTGGGCACTCTTCTCTATTTTCATACTCCTTCCTAAATAGCACACAATCATTTACACATGCATGAATTTTCTCGTAATCCAAACCAAGGTCTTGAATTATCTTTTTCGCCTCATAATATGAGCAAGGGAGTGTCTCACCATTTGGAAGTGCCTTCTTCAACACTTCAAGCAACATAGAAAATGATTTGTTGCTCCATCCGTTAAGAACTTTTAGATGCATAATAGTTAACACAAATGATAGTTTGGTAAAACTTTCACAACCTGGATATAATTCTTTATCAACATCTCTCAATAATCTCAGAAATTTATCAGATTCCCAATTTGGCACTGAATTCTCATTTCTCATTGGCTCATCCTCCCCTGTCCAAGCATTTACTCTAGTTGCTACGTAATAATCTTCCAACAGATTTTGCATATCAGCATGATCATTGTTACGCCATTGAGTAACATTTTCAACTTCTTCTAGTTCGTCAGAATCAAGCTCTTCATCACTAGAATCATCAATTTCCTCTCCATGAAGAAACCATGTACCATAGTTCTGAAGTATCCCATACTCTAATAGATCAGCTTCGACATCATCTCGGTTTTGCAAGCAAACATTATTACATTTCTTACAAGGACACCTAATCTGATCTGATGGACTCTTTAAAGAATATGCAAAATCCAAGAACTGTTTTACTCCATTTTGATATTCAGGGACTCTCCTATCCGCAAGCAACATCCAGCTTTTGTCCATTTTAAATCCTACACATTATAAAATAATATTTTAAGTGAAAACAATATAAAGAACCACATAGCCCTTTGAAACATTGATTGAGACATTCTGTCAAACAGCTTGTATACAAATACAAAAGTAATATATTACCTCAAATCTTTTTATATTCTGTGTTTAGATCATCAAAACAGAGAACAACGTATATTTTAAACTTTGATTAGTGGTATCTTTCTCAATCAAATTAAAGTTGAAAACACCATAAAACTAATGAAGTTAATCCTCAGTTGAATCCAAATATTGGAAAAGCTCTGACAGTAACAAAGTGCTAATGTACCATACCTGTAAATAAAACTAAGTGGGATCGCTTACCGAAGAGAAACTTAAATGCTCAACCCAAATTTCTTTTTTTCTTCTTGGTTATGCCAGTTGCGTGATGCGCTATTCGCGTCGTCAGTAGAAAATATAATAGAGTTTTGCTCCTTTGTCGATTATTCTTTTCACTAAAGATTTTGGTTTTAGATGGGTAATAGTGATACTGATATAGATGAAGAGATGTAGAAGAAGAAGTAGATCGGAGTTTAGAGTTATATTTCAGAGAAGGATTGATGGAGTTTTTTTTTTGAAGAAAGGATTGATGGGTTTTATTTCTTAACCATGTATCAAAAATAATATAAAATATATTTAATCACAATATAAAAGATATTTTAATTCCTATTAGATTGATAGATATCAGTTTCAAAAGTTTATCATAATGATTTAATCTACAAATTTGTATATTTCTTCTAATATACCACATATTATAATTTCATGAGTACGTGTTGTGCCTCAGGAATAAGCTCAACCAGGTGAGTTAACCCGAGGGATGTATTGTCCGCTTCACTGGTAAAACTCGTACTAAGATTTAAGGCTCATATTATACTTGTATTAGTACTTGTGTGTCGATTACTTGAAAATATTTAAGTTTCCGTAAACATTTTGAAGCGATGTTAAATGCTCTATAATTTTGAAATAAAATATTTAGTACATCTACTACAATTACTCGTATAATTAGGGATATAATTGAATCGAACTGAGTCGAGGTTTTGAGAGTTTAAACTCGACACATTTATTATCGAGTCGAACTCGAACTTACTAACGAGTCTGGTCACGAGCTTATTAACGAGTCTGCTCACGAGTTAACGAATCGAATATCTCGAATTTTGAGTTTGGTTCATATGTTTTATTGAACCTCATTACTCGAAACTTTTATCGAGTCGAGCTCCGAATAACTTACTAGTTGTTTGGTTTATTTGCAGTCCTAAGTATAGTACTTGGCGAATAATACTTCATTTAATAAATTTCATAAAATTTAGATTAATTTAATTAAAATGTCAAAATCAACCCAACCCGGTGTTACATCTACTACAAGGGCGGGTTGGGTTGTGATTAAGCCCGAAAAGAGTCACGCCCCATTAGGCCCGAAATATCGGGGGCAGCCTGGTGTATTTTACATGTATTTTCAAAGAATTAGTTTTATATACTCGCAAATAGAGTATCAACACATGACTTGCCTAGTACAATTTACATGATTAACCTTTTTTCGCAGGATATTGCATCTAGTTTGAGAGTTTAAACGTGCACAAATGCCCTTATAGGGTAACTTTTCAAAATATATAATACAATAAATCATACAAATACGAATACACTACTAAGTAACTATTAATCAAACATTATCTCGAAAAAGACCTGATTCAAATGGGCCAAAAATAATTTGACTCAAACCCTATTTTTTTCCAGTTAAACGGTTCGTATCAGTGGGCTCGACCCTTTAAACATATCTAGATATTCGACATCCGTATGATAATCCGACTCTTTGGTTTGATTTTATAGTTCTTGAGTGTCTTCACCATCTAATGGATCATCCATATTTTTCGAAGTCATGCTATCCGTTGATTGAAGTATAAAATGACGGGCAATGTTTTAAACCCGGACCGGACATCGAACCAGATTAATAACTAGGTCACTATTTGAACCGGTAAAACCGTTCTAAAAAATCGGTTGACCCATATTCGTATATATATATTAATTTAGTATCTCACTAAAGTTGTCACAATGCTATTAATTTAGAGAGATTTTATGTATATTTATCATTTAGTATATGTTTAACGTGACCTATATAATTTGCTAATTTAATTAAAAATAAGTTATTAATATAATATAATATAATTTAATCATAATGTAAATATTGTTCATATAGTACAATGGAGTTTGACTTGAAGAGAAATAAACAAAATCAAAAACTTATATCTTATGAGACAAAATGTAAGTAATACGTAGGTGAAACATAGTGAAGACACTGGCGAATCCAAAAATTTATGCGAAATATTTCAATTGAAATTGTCTGATATATTGTATCCAATAGTATTTTTTTTCTTTAAGAAAATCAAAATATGGAGTCATTCCAATGCGAAATTAATATATCTTTAGCTAATTTTAGAATCGGATAATGGTTAAGACTCCGAAATCCATAACTGAGGTATGAGGTTCGATTATTATCACCTCTCCAATGATATATACTCAAAAAAAAAAAAAAAAAAAAAAAAAAATTGCAGATTAATTCCATCTTTCATTTAAGGCTATTTTTAAATATGGATATATCTCAAATGCAAAATATGGGCCCATTGCCCCTTGTGGGTGGCCGAGTTGGAGTAGGTGAGCCCGCGCCTTTATCCATGATTTCAACTACCACTTACCAACAATTTCTCGATTGAGTCCGTCACACCATAGACGGAACCACATTACCCCTTATGGGGGCACGTGCCCCCATAAGTTTTTTTTACTATGTATTTCTTTTAATTAAAACAAACTATATTTTAATTAGGTAAACATTGATTATTTTCTATGTAGTTACTATTTATTATTTATTATTTATTATTAATTTTTAAAAGCAATGTATTAATTAAGTTAAAAAATATTGTGCCTCACTAATTATCTTTGATGTACTTTGTAAGTATATTTAGGGATAATTATAAAAAGGCTCATAATGTTTGAGCTAATTACGAAAAAATCCAGAGATGTTTTAAAATTACAAAAAGTCTCCTCAAGTTTGATTATGTATTAAATTTAAGAGGGTAACTGTAATATTCTATAAATATCTGGTTGAAATGTTTTTTCCTTATGAAGGAAGAAAATGTAAGACATAATCAAACGTCAAGGTTTGTTTTTTTTTGTAATTTACAAAAACCTCTGGAGTTTTTTGTAATTAGCTCAAACCTCAATATGGAGGTTTTTCTAATTATCCCTTATACTTATATTGTACCCTCCTTCCGAAAATTTTATGGATCCGTCCCTGCGTAGCACCATGCTTGCCTATCGCGGTATACCTGGTTGACGTGCTTATAGCTAGTGTTTGAGCCACAGTTTGCGTCGAACCTCAATCAAGACACACATGAGAAGTAATGGCTGCTGGATTCTCCAATATTACCAAAAAAAGTAAAAATATGGACTCGTCATTTGTTAGGATTTATCCATTAATCGAAATATATGATCATACGTAATAAAAAGAAGTTACTTTATTTTGGTCTTTTTATCAATTACATTATAGGTTGAGCATCTCTAGTACAATTCATGTTTGACAATTCTTTACAAAAGTCTTCACGTTTATGTAACATTCTTTTATGAGGGTGATAATATAGACATCCATTATACAATGACTTTTCTAATCCAAAATTTTCCGTTTATTTTATTTCAATCTTACTGTGTTGAAGTATATATAGATCTAATATTGTTTGCTCTTGAATGAATCAATTGATAAATAATCAAATTATTTATATTAAACATATATTATATATACCTTTACAACATAAGTTTTTGAGTTAATGTAAAGTTTTAGTTTTATTTTTTGCTTGCTGTTATTTATTATTATTATTATTATTATTATTATTATTATTATTATTATTATTATTTTGGTTTATCAACTTAAACTACGGAACTATAAAACTGCTTTAAACTTTTGTTGTGATGTAAGCAATTTTATGTTGCATGAAGTGATATTTACATTTAAAGTACGATTTATCTAGAATTATTCAAATAAGGAACTTCGGTGAGGATCATAATTTATATCAAACTTATCATCAGATAAAGTTGATTCAATATTATTTTTCAGTATCTAAAATTTTAAAACTTTTTTGCAATTATTTAAAAAAACTCAATCTATATGTACGATGATTATAAAAGTTTTATAATTCTTATGCTACATAACATATATATATATTGATAAAGGAATCGTGATAGATGTTTTTTGGTTGTTAAAATTAAAATAACTCTTTTCTCTGGTTCTTTTTTCCCTTTCGTCATATTCCACACAAAGTCAATCCATGAACCAATTGTTTGTCTAACTAATTGCTATAGGCAACCAAAACATGCAAAGTTCTATAAAACATTCTAACTTTGAAACCTTTTTTATGATGAAAAGACCAAACAAAAAAAAGGAAAATTCCATTTTAAAATATAAGATAAAGCCCATACTTATTCTTTGTTTTACCCAAAACATTGATGTAACCTCTAAAGTGCAAGTAAGATTATAAAAATAACGGGATCAATGCTTTTTAGAAAACTTTGTCTTTTAGGATGATGACGCAGGTTAAAATTGAGTTCATGTATTCTCTCCCCTACTTTCCTTCAATTATACTAAAAACAATTATTAAAAAAACGAATTTGGTCACCAAAGAGAAGGTGACTTGGCTCCAAAAACTCAATCCCTTTGCACACCTTCCATACAGAGAGCCCATTTGATGACTTATCAAAACCAAGCTTGTCTTTTACTAAGTGCTATTATCCAACAATGAAAATAAAAAACAACAGATAATCTTTGTCCATACCAGGTGTGTTCACTGGGGTACCAAATACAGGACTGCCATCAGTAATGAGATGATCAACCGTACTCTCACGTGGGATATGTAGCCTTCTACTAAAGAACATCCTTTCAGCTTCAGTCTCTTCAAGATCCACCCAAGTGATAGGTAGATATCTCACCAACAGAAGCATGAAAAGTCGCATTATAAGAGTTGTCATATATGTATAATTCTCAGAGAGAAGTAATCCAGGGAATGTATCTCTTCATGTACCACCATCAATCCTAGGACCTAGAATAAATACCATAAAGAAAGTATAATGAGAAAAATACATCTTCATAGGTATCCTTAACCAATCTAGTAAAGAGAAACTCATGAGAGCATTCATCCTTGCCCAATCTCTGGGTGTTCTAGAAAGAATTTCATATACAAACTGACTAAACAAATCTTCAATACACTGCCACAAAGCATTTCAGAAAAAAAAAAGAAAAAAGGAAGAAAGAAAACGAATCTCAATAACACCACAATAAATAGGATTAAAACCAGAAGAATAACAGGGGTTTACTCAAAAATCACTGACAATCATAAATTCTTTGGTTTACAAGAAAGAGTAGAATCGTGTTAACGAAACGGTTTCGCCATCATTTAAAAGGGATCTGTGAGGGCATTTAGGTAATGTGATTGTAAAAATACTTCTGGTGTTAATATGACTAAAAAAGGCAGTAGTTGTATGTATAAGAGAATCTGAATTCATTGACGAAGACATGCGTTTGAGGTTGGAAATTGTAAGCTAAAAGCAGTGGAAAGAGGGATTCATCAAAAATGTATTAGAGCCCTCTTTAATTCTTTTTATCTATTTTGGATATATTCATTTCTCCCAAAGTTCTAGTGTACAGTGTTTCAAAAAAAAATCTATTGTAGAGAAGTTCCCATTCAAGAATGGGTTTATGAAGGACCTAGAGTAGACGGTAGACCTCATGAATACCTCAAGCTACAATAATCACCTTTATGATCAAAGTTCCAGACATTAATACGTACGTAATATATAGGCACTAACCCACAAAAGAGAAAACCTCAGATATACCGATCAAAAGAAAGAAACTCACATTCAAGATCATAATTAGAAAGTTCCTCACCAACAAATATTAAACAATATTGAAAGAAAAATTGCAGTCAAAGAACCCAGAAACCAAAACTAAACAACCTGTCTTCCAAAGGCCCCTTTAACCGTTTTCTACAGTCCGTAGGTGAAAACCATCTCGGCGACCATCATATCAATCTACAAATCAACTCTCTGCACTGCAATAAAAAATCTTTCAGATTCAGTTGTCCGTCCTTTTGACTCGCCACCTCGCCTTCCACTATTTTGTCTACTGAGATAGAGATTTAGAGTGGAAAAGGATCGAGGGAAGAAGTGTGTTCGCCGCTTCGTATTCACCGCTTCGTATTCACAGTGCCGTTGACAGGAGATAGAGAGTCGCAGGAAAAAAAATGGGTGTTTTCTTAAGATTTCTATTAAAATTTTACAAATAATATTTTATGAATTACCTTTTTGCCATTAAATTTTACACATGATAGGGTAATAAAAATGACCTCTTCCCCCTTTTTCCCACATCTTAACCAAAACCCCTCATAGAAAAACGTCCCCAGAAAATACTAAACACATACTTGAGTATTAAGCAATCCATCAAATAAGAGCCCCTTTACGAAAACCCCTCATAGAAAAACGTCCCCTGAAAATACTAAACACACTTGAGTACTTAGTACTGACCACATTTATAAAAAAGGCCGCACGAAAATCTAGTGTTATTCCATAAAATTTCCAAAAAAACCCACAAACAAAAGCTACTTGAAATACTGAATATATCCATTGCAGAAATAAATACACACAAGTCTCCATATTCAACCGAAAAAGGAAAACGAAAAAGAAAAAAAAATCACCTGTTATTTGAGAAGTTTGAAGGAGGGTCGTGCGAGGTCTGACCATCTTTTCTTATACCTTTTCCATTGTAAAGTGTGCGAGAAACGAAATGATAAAACATGTGAAGGAAATTGAAGATATATGATATTTTACTGAACCTCAAGGATATATTTATAATGAAACCAAAAGGAAAATGTATTCACTCGCAAATAGAAGAATATGTTTATAGCTTACATTCTAGTAGTGTTTCAAAGCTAATGACACCAAATGACATCTGCAAGAACAAGAGGTGACGAATTTTTTAGATAACTGTATTGTAAATTAAATGGATTAAAGCAACAGGTAGATCCAAACCATTATCCCACTCTTGAGCCATAAACCTTGGCAGTATCAAAGAGTTAACAGCCTTAATTTCAATTTTGTCATCATAGCACAAAGATCAGATTGTCCACATATTACTACTTTTTAAAATTAATATGATACTCATTAAAATTAAGATAGAGAGCATCCTCATGCAGAAATTTCCGGTAAACAGAAACATGAATCACACAAGTTCCGGCCACGCACATAATGAAGAAAAAATAGGCCATTTCTCATAGATAAAGAATAGTAGAAATTCATCTCTTCAATATTAGAAGCCAAACGCAACGCAGAGCCAACAAACTGTTATGGCAAAGTCATAACATAACCAAGATTATGTTATTTTACTAATTTTATCATTGAATATTTTGGGAGTATAAAGAGGATAGATAGCCCACTTCGGAATTTACAAAAACAACAATGGAACCTAAAAAAAAACCATATAATCAAATGAGTATTGGATGGTAAAGAAGAGAATTTACCGAAAAAAAAATCAATGGAATATCGTATGATCACAGAACTAATAAAGACTAATTACTAAATTAGCAACCCGATCAAACCAATTTTAGGAGAAATTGCAGAGTTTTGTGCCTAGAGTCTCCATGTCGATGGGTCTCTGGCTCCTTGTAGTCCTCATATTCTTTGCATTATTGAGTGTCCTTTCTGTGGAGTCTTCTTCAATTTTGTGATCTTCAGTTGGTAGTACTTTGAATCCCCTTAATCAATGTCGTTAGATGAATTTTCTCAGTGGTGACTTCTGTGATGATGCTTATTCGATTTTTGCAAATGAATTTCCATAGTCGGGCCTTTTTGGATGAACGTGCATGTACCAACATAATCCATATAATACACATGAATTGGGTATAGTAGAGTCAAAAATTATGTGATTCATCAGATTCCCATTTGAATTATGTATAGGAAATCAAAATTCTTGTCATTGGTCAATAATGAACCTGAAAATCACAACAAGTATCACATTTAATTGCAATCAAAAAAGTTGATGCAGCAGGACAAATAAAGTTTGCAGAAGCTTCATAGACGATCCTCTAAGAATGACCATAATTTGTCTTAAACAGTTAAACCAATGTGATTATAGAGAAATGTTGAAACGAAGATTGATGTCAAAAATAGCTGCGAAGTTTGACTTTTGGTCTGCAGTTAGAGAAAGCCTTAAGATTGTTAATATGTAGATTCATGCCTGGTGATCATATTAATGATGAACCATGGCTTTCCTATGTGTCCTCTCAATAACTTTTATCACTATCCCCTATAACAACCACCACCCCAATATTATTTCATGTTTAACACTATATACAGATAAATAAAGAAATACTATGATATCAGGGAAATGAAACGAAAAGGGCTCCTTCCCATTTCCCTTCACCTTTTTGTTTTGTCATCTTCTGTTCCAATGAAATTATTTCTTGTTAAATGTCACTTTATTTGTTGAATATTCTGTTGAATTTTTTTTACATCGCAACAACCATTTTGGACCAGCTTCAACTAAATACTATATGCTATGTACTCTATATAAACCCAATGAGGATATGAGTATTACAAGAAATGAATTCTTCTGACTAATCACATTCTCTCATGGTATCAACAACCCAATATTTTTTTTTGCATTATGTTCCATGATTTACATCTTATAACAATCCCCATTAACATACAAGAAAAAGAGAAGTTCTATACATCACAAGAAAAGGAGAAGACGAAAAAAGAAAATTGCACTAACTGATATATAATATCAATAGGAGAAGAGGAACCGATAAAAATATAGGCACTAACCTACAAAAGAGAAAACCTCAGATATACCGATCAAAAGAAAGAAACTCACATTCAAGATCATAATTAGAAAGTTCCTCACCAACAAATATTAAACAATATTGAAAGAAAAATTGCAGTCAAAGAACCCAGAAACCAAAATTAAACAACCTGCCTTCCAAAGGCCCCTTTAACCGTTTTCTACAGTCCGTAGGTGAAAACCATCTCGGCGACCATCATATCAATCTACAAATCAACTCTCTGCACTGCAATAAAAAATCTTTCAGATTCAGTTGTCCGTCCTTCGATCCTGCCTTGACTCGCCACCTCGCCTACCTACTTCTTCTCCACTATTTTGTCTACTGAGATAGAGATTTAGAGTGGAAAAGGATCGAGGGAAGAAGTGTGTTCGCCGCTTCGTATTCACCGCTTCGTATTCACAGTGCCGTTGACAGGAGATAGAGAGTCGCAGGAAAAAAAATGGGTGTTTTCTTAAGATTTCTATTAAAATTTTACAAATAATATTTTATGAATTACCTTTTTGCCATTAAATTTTACACATGATAGGGTTACTTTAGACCACTCAAAAGTTGACAGAAATATTCATCCTTTTTAAGTAGTAGAGATTAAACGTCGGATTCATTGTGTCCCGTGTCTAACTAAATAAGGTGATAGCAATATATATGATAATGATGACAAGTTACAATAACTGAGAAGAAAACAAATGCAACAAAAAAGGAAAAAAAGAGAATAAAAAAGAGAAAGAGAAAGGGAATAAAAAAAAAAGAGGGAAATATATATAGAATAAAAAAGAGGAGGGAAAAACAGATGGAGAAAAATTAGGCGCCATATTTTTTAACTTTATCAAAAATTGAGGAATTAGTAGTGCAGCACGATCTCTTCTTCCCTTCAGAATATAAGGGCCCATTTATCTTTCTTATGATATACCATCTCTCCTCCAACCAATCCCCATGGCAGCACGAAGTCGACGTCATGACTCAAGTAAGAAATCATTTTGATTTTTCTTATATGTATTGTTATGTAAAACATTGTAAGTTCTGAAGGATTATTCTCGCAGTTTTCAATAAAAAGAATTTTTTTCTTATTAGTTGTTTTTCAGGGGAAATTCTTGGTCTCCATGATTCTATTTAATTGAATTTAGTGTCGTGTCGTACGTTCTTGTCTAATGTTTATTGTGATTTTTCTGGCACTGTCTTCCCTAAAGCTGTTTTTATTGTCTAAGCTCTTTGAAGTGTTCTGGTCATTTGATACACCCATGTAATTATCTTTTTTCCAGATCATATATAAAATTGAAACATACGAAGTGCCCATGAAACAATCCAAAAACTAAAATTAAAATGCAGAAAAACTTAATAATCTTAATATGTCATTTTAGTGCAACACAAAGGTATTCACTAATGAACAATGTCCATACTTAAGCCAAAATGCAGAAAACTATCAAGTGCCAAAAGTTGCAAAATGTACACATATGGCTATTACAAAATCAAATGAGTGCATGAAACTTTCTGTTAGGCTCAAGACTATTCATAAAATTGAATTAGTTTATCATATTACTTTCATGTTTTTTTTAGTTGTTTCATAATTATGTAAAATGGTTTTGTACTAAAAATAATTTGCTTTAAATTTAGTTTCAGACATGGCTACAATTTCAAATAGAATAAAATTCTCAAGAACCATCTAATGCCGACCAAAGTAGCAATGATGACACTGGTTATATTATTTACTAATCTTTTTGATAAATTCTATTGCTTCCAAGAATATTTTCAACTCTACCTTTCCTTTATTTTCTTTAAGTAATTCCGAAGTTGAATCATACATTTATGATTTTGATATAGGTATAACCAAAAAAAGAGGAAGAGGGGTAGCAAAAGGTCTCTCAGTTCAAAAGAAGATACAAAAGATGGGAAAACTTGATATCATTATTCATCCGCGTCGACATCGAATAGTTGGTGACCATGCTGCAGATTTCAAAACTGAGGCAAGCGCCGTCCTTAAAGAGAATGTACCAAAAAGATGCTTGGAAGGACATTCCAACTGATTGCAAGAAAACGCTATGGCTAGCAATGAAAGTAAAGATTTAATTAAAAAATAATATCATAATGTGTGTTTATTTTGTATATTATCTATGAAAAAATATTGCTAACTATTTTATATGAATGTTATTGCAGCAAAAATTTAATCTTCAAGAGGACTTTGGAGTTAAGAAGATAGTATTTGAGCAACTAAATCGCCAATATATAAGTCTTCGACACAAGCTAAATAAATATTATGTAAAGAATCAAAATGATGAAAAGATACTAGAAAGGCCTCCAGATGGGGTAACTCGAGAAGACTGGCCAGTGCTGATCAACCACTTTAAGAGCGATAATTTTAAGGTACGCAAATTTCTACATTTAATCTACTTCTTTTAGCATATGTGAAATATATAGAGTGGGTCTTACTGAAATAAATCACCAATAAAAAAGGTCTAATTTTCAGTATCGAACTCAATTATCTATTTTGTAAAACCAAGCTCTTGTCGATTATTGATAAAACCTTTTACAACAAGTAGATTAAGTATAAGTATAAAAAGGTTTTCAATGAAAGGTAGCGAGGTAAACTCAAACACTCTAATAAAGTGTTGCCAAGCATTTAGTTAAGCTCACTATATGTCTATATGCTTAAAATATCATATTGACTAGATGACAATTCTACGATAAAGTAATTGTTGTTTTCATCTTTCCAATGCCCTTGGGAGTAAATTTAACATTGCATAGTGACTCTTATGCAGAATTTATTTCTACATTTTGCCATATCTCTAATGCTTACCTTTGTCACCTATATATGCAGAAAGTTAGTGATCGAAATAAAAAAAAAATCGGAGTAAATTGAAGATGGCTCACACTTGTGGTACAAAATCTATCGCACAATATTGTTATGAAGAGGTAATTGGCTTTCATACCTTATAGTGTAATATTATGGTTTTTCTTTTATAACTTTTATATGTCTATAGCGTGATCTTGAGACTGGGCAAGAGCCAACACGGACATCCACATGGATGAAGACTCGATATAGCAATAAGAAAAAAGATTGGATTGATCAGGCTTCACGTGAAGTTTATGTAAGTTTTTTTTATTCATTTTTAATTTACATTCTATAGTTACTAATTTACTCTAAATATTACTATTGAATTTATCCAGGAGAATATTATTAGGTTGCAAAGTGAAGGAATTAAAGATATAGAGGATCCTATGAGCGAAGATGAAGCCTTTGTAAAGGTGCTTGGACCGGAGAAATCAAGTCGCCTGCGTGGTTGTGGGGATGGCTTGAAACCACCATCTAAAAGAGGAGAAAAAATTAATCAGGACCTAGCAAAAGAGAATGAAGAACTGAGAAAGCAAGCTGATGAAGATAGAGAATGTGTGCAATCACTAATGAGAGAAAACAAAGAAATGGCATCCCGATTAGAGACTTTGGAATCTCAAGTCAGCCAAATTCCGACTATCCTTCAAAATCTGAGTCAATTTGTTCAGATTCCATCAAATAATGTGAGTGCTTTTATGTGTATGATTTATTTATTTTATAGTTCTATGAATCTACTATGTCCCTTATCTATGAGATTGTGTTTCTCATATAGTTCTTGTTGATGTATGCTTATTTTATTCCTTTCTTATAATAAGTAGGTTTGAATAGATTCTTTCTAGTTATTTAACAAGTATTCTTCTAATATGACTGTTGAATTAGTTTTTTTTCCAGTAATGGTAAAAGATTATATTTTAATTTGTTAGTATTCTTTTGTTGGTTTATTTGGCTGCATGGTTTATTATTGTAGGTTATTGCTTAATGATTGATAACTTTGTATATTTTTCCAAAATATGTTTCTTATAATGATTAGTTATTCTAATACATTTCATTATTTATCTTGTTGGCCTTGAATAAAGTATAGACTTATTTAGCTAATCCATTTTATTTATTTATCTTACTAGCCTTGAATAAAGCAGACTTATTTAGAATTTCTTTTCTTTCTTAGCAGGTTTGAAGAGAAAAAAAGTTTTGAAGAGAATTGAGACATTCTTATGGAAAATGAAGAGAATTGAGATATTCTTATGGGAACTAAATGATGATGTATATATGCTTTTCTCGTATATTCTTATTTTAGTCGTTTGCTTTAATTAGTTCAATTGAATACACTTTACTTTGTTCTTTATTTCGTACATTTGGGTTAATGAAATATTTTGGTTTTGCAATTTTGTTGGAAGCAATGCGAAGGATTCAATTTTTTTGCTTGTTGCTTCAAGACATCATAAAGTTTACATTGATGTGAATGAAAAAAATTGTTGCCACTAAATTGAATTGGCTTATCACAAAAGTAGGCTTATAGCTTTGACAATAGTTGTCACAGTTAATTTTATATATGACAATTGTTATTTAAAATTTTATTTAAAAACATTAGTAGAGAATTATTTATTGTGACAAATTACGGATTTTAGGAAAGTGAAGATTTTCAAATAATGATAGTAAATTTGTGACGACTAGTAGTAATATTTGTGACTAAAGCATTGTTTTAGTGATAATAATTACATATAACTACAACATTGAGTTGTACGTGACAAAAGGGTATTCAGTTTTAGTGATAATAATTACAAGCGGCAATAGCATCGATTAGTGCATGACTATATCACTCAGTTTTAGTGACAATAATTATATGTGACTATAGCATCGAATTGTACGTGACTATAGCATTTGGTTCTAGTGACAATAAATAGTTGCGACTAGACTATTAAGTTTTAGTGATAAAACATGTTTGTAACTAAAACATGGAATTTTAGTGACACAAAATGTATGTCACTAGAAGAGCGGATTTTAGTGACAAGGAATCCATGTGACAAGAAGATGAGGTTTTAGTGACAAAATCATATGTGACTAAAAGATTGGTTGTAGTGATAAATATGGTCGTCATCACTAAAACTTTTAGTCACGGTATTTGTAGTCACGACCTTGTGACGACTTCAAATGTCGTCACTAACAAGTTATTGTGACGAAATTCATGCATATAGTGACAAACATTGTCGTCACAAAAAATGATTATTTTTGTAGTGACTTCATGAAACATGTAATGTCGTAAAATTTATGAAATTTCAAGCAAACCTAATTTTCGTTAGAAAAATAACACTTTGCCCACCTTTGACTGAAAGGCCACCTTAATAATGTGAAGGATGCAAATCCTAGTTGTCGGGGTTCAACCTCGTCTCCTTGGAAGTATAATCCAGTTTAATTGTGAAATCACCTGAGTAATTAGTTATTGCAATCAATTAAATCCGATTAAAAGTAATACTAGGAATATTCAAATATAATATTGATGTGTATATCAATACGCACATTTTCTTAATAATAAAATCATAACCATTCTATTTGTCTCATTAGTCTTTTAATTAATAAATTAGATAATCCTAAAATGAGCTTCTTAATTATACAATTAAATAATCCTAAAGTGACGTGTTATTACAGGTTCATATTTTTAATGATATTAAGGCTTTATTAATCATGTATTTTATTGATCCTCAAACTTTAAAATTTATAATCTAAACTCTAAACCTACTCCACCTCCCAAGCACCATAATTTTATCATTTTAAATTCATTACAAAAATTAGTTAATCGGTGAATTATAATAACATCAATTTGATTACATAAAATCCCAGAATCATTGTAAAAAGTATTTACAGCTTAATAGAAAATCAAATCATTCTAATACACCATGGAATACTGCATCCTACTAATATAAATTGATATCATTCTTCACTTATTATTCTTTTATTCTTTTTTTTATTCCTATCAATATAAAATCTCCAGAATTTTAAAACTTGACATCTTTTTACATCTACATAAACACATCTAGCATCTATACTTTATAAATGGTTGCTTACATCACCCACCCACGAATTCCTTTATCCTCTAATTGTACCTGTGTGCTTGGCATGGAGAAAGCAACCAAAGATTCAAGATAAGTGGTTTTTCTTTCAATTCCTTTTGCAACTTGTAACCTTGAAAAATAGATTCAGTTAATTGAAGGATTGAGGGGTATAAAGCTTACCAGTTTCAGGCGTGAAGACTAAGATGTCGGACCTTTATTCCTTTTATTTATGGCAGTCTATGAGTATATAAAAGAGGTTATATATATCATTGTAGCGATAAGACTTAACTTATATCTATTGATTAGGCCTTTCTTCGTTCTTAATAACAAACTAAACATCTGTTTTTCTTTTTTTTTTTTAAGTAATTAATTATACATTTCAAATAGTACACAAAACAAAGCCACGTGTATATGTGTAAGGCGGTTTGTAGTTTTAGAATTATCCCATGATTGTTTTGATTTTCTTATAATAAAATGGGTTTGATAGAAACTAATATGATATCATATTTATCCAAAGGGAAAAATCATATTCTCAAGTAAACATATACTTTCTTGTATAATAGGCACCCACGTGTATTTATATGTGAGTCACATATCATTACTTAATAACGGTAATATATAACTTAATAATATTTAACACTAGGCCTCACCTTGTTTTTGCTACTGTTATATATCATATAATTTATATATATATATATAATTGTTAATTATATAGGATTAATTATATATATATATATATATACTCTATAATTTATTAATAACTCATATAATCAATAACCTGTTAAAAAGGAAAACATTGGACTTATAAATTAAATTAGGTCTTAACCTAATCACTACTTAATTTTATTAATCCAAATGATTTTGTAATAAATTATAACGACCAAATTAAGATCCATATGTTATCACCAAAATAACTTATATAAAAAAAATTAAAGCTCAAATATTTATCATTTCGATATTTACATTGTCATCTAAATGCGGAGTCTCACACAAATTCATAGACAAATCTGAAAATAAATAGTTAACACGGAATGAATTACAGAACAAAAACCCTAAACTATGATGATAGAACCCTTCTTGTGTAGATGGATCCTTCTTTATAATCTTGAACCTTTGTGCCTTTGTATTGGAAAAGTCCTTGTGTTGTTTTTCGTTATATTGTGCGTTTTCTCTTGGCATTCGACATTCTTGTTCGGTTGTTCTACTGATATCTTTTCATAAAAAGCTATTTTTCCTGCAAAAGTATACAAAAATACGCAGTATCACGCCCAACAAAGAAAACTAACCAAAACACATTAAATATTCATGCAAATTTATCAAATATATTCTCAAATAAGCCTCTAAATTCACATATATTTTACACTTATCAATGACGGGTATCTCAATACTCAGACCCACCCCCTTTCTCTGAAGGGGAAAAGGAGGTGTCGGTTGATACGTCTTGATCGAACAAAGTAATATTTATTAAATAATAAACATTACAATAATTTAATATATGATGTATTATATAAGTTAATATATTATATCATAGTTTTTCGTTTTAATAGTAAGATTTTATTTTGTACTTTTTAAATTCAAAGAATAATTTTAGAATAAATTGATTATATTTGAATTTATCAAATGATTTATACATTTTATTAAAATAATTTTTTAATTTATTTTATTATTATTTAAATTTTATCAGATGAGTATAAGACTTATCAAATAAATTTTTGATTTATTCAATAATTTTAAGGTTTTATTTCATAATTTCTCATTTATTTATATAATTTTATGAACTCTTGGAAAATTTTAAATTTATGGAATATTTTATAGATCTTGTATGCTTTTTGTGAATCTATTTAATTTGTTTTCTATTTTAAGTTTTTAATTTTTATTTGGTCAGTCTTATCAAATAATATTTAGATTTATTTTATAGTATTTTGATCATTAAATAATTTTTAAATTATAAAATATGTGGAAATAGAAAAACATAAGTTTTTAATTAAGAGAGTATAAAAATAGTTGTCAAAATAATTTTACTTTAATAATTAGAACATAGCCAAATTATGCTGACAATGAAAATTTAATTTATTGAAAATAAAAAATTATAATTTTTAAAAATTTGAAAAGTATAATTCAGTTATCAAAACAATATTACCGAAAATCTTAGCATTTTCTATTGCAAGTTGTTGACATAATTAAATTATTATTTTTATTACTCAATCAATTTTTAATAATAATTCAATATTTTTTAGATTTAGAAAGGTGAAATAAGTTGGAAGATTTTTAAACTACTATTTATAAGTGACTCTCTCTTTTTATATATATATATATATATGTATATATAGATAGATAGATAGATAATTACATAAAACTTAGATAAATAAGGAGAAGAATTTTGATAGATTATTATGTTAAAATTACAATAATACAATAAAATAGAGAGAGAAAGAGAGGGGGATCACGTGAGTATGTAGAGAGAGGGGCACCTCAATTTTGGGTTTGAGTGATTAGATTTAGTCTCATGAGTCTAGATCTGTGAGATGGTCTCACACAAGTTTTTGTGTTGAAACTTCATTGATTTTCGTGTAAAATTTAAATTATAATTGGATCAATGAAAGAATGAATTTACATTTTATGTGGGCTTGGAAATGAAAATGTATTTAGTTGATCGTAGTTTTAAAATAGTTTTTTATGTATATAACAATTTGTAAAGTTGATAGTGGTGTGAGCCCACTTTCAAGTGTATAAATCGAATATATAATATTATATTTGTAAGATTGCAGGTGTTGGATCCCATTAGAATATTATAATTTAAAAATAATAATATTTTAAGTAGATATAATCGGTAGTGGTGGGTCCCATAGATATAATCGGTTGAGAATGAAATTATAAGTTTGAGATGTTTTGTGTGTAAAATGGAAAGTGAAAATGATGATTTCCAATAGAAATATTTATAAACAAATATGATTCCATTTTTTATGAATAGTTAGAAAATAAAATGGCCACTTGGAAACATAACTTACAAGACCTAGGGGGGAGCGCTCTGGTTGGAAGAGAAGAATGTAAAGAAAGAGAATAAAGAAAAAGAAAAGAAAATGAAGAAGGAAGAAAAAAGAAGAAAGAAAATAAAATAGTTTTCGTGATATAACATGTTGTCAGAGCCCACATAGATGCTATGTCAACGGTCTTGGCCAACATGGAGCACACATGGACTTTTTTTTGGTCAATTAGCTATTTTTTGTCAAATTTAGGAGTAAATCCAAAGTTTTCTATATTTAGCCGACATTTTTTGCAAAATATGATAATTATGGGATCTTTTTGCTACCACAATTGTTGTCGGACCGATTTTGCAAATTTTCCCCAATTAACATCATTGATAAAAACTTGTGTCAGACCGTCTAATGGGTTAAATCCGTTAGACGGATCCTAAACCCATACCCGATGACATTTTTGTAATATTTCGAGGTGGGTTCATAGTGTCACTGCACCAAAAAAAGTAATATTTTTTCCTCTGAAAAATGTTAGTAGATTCTCTGAGAAGTATTAGTAGGTTATTTTAGCAGTCCTCCAGAAAAAGTATTACTTTTTTCCCTCAATAGTATTATAGTGCTCCTGAAACGTATTAGTAGTTACCTGGAAAATATAAAGTTTTCCCTTAGGTATTTTAGTAGTTCCCCTAAAAAGTATTAGTAATTCCTCTTAAAAGTATTAGTTTTTCCTATGAAAATTATTAGTAGTCCCCTTAAAATTATTTAGCGGACCTCCTAAAAAAGTATTAGTATTTCTCTTCAAAAGTATTAGTAGTCTTTGTGAGACGTATTAGTAGTTCCCTGAAAAATATAAGTTTTTTCCTGAAATGATTTTTAGTAATTCCCCTGAAAAGTATTAATTTCTCCAATAAGAAGTATTAGTAGTCCCACTTAAAGGTATTAGTGTTTCCCTAAAAAATATTATTAATAGTTCTTTTCCTTTTTCTCCCGATTCTTTCTTTAAGTTCTCTTTCAAGTTTTACTAAGTAGCAAAGAGTAATTTGGATTTTCAATATTCAAGAAAAAAGACTAAAGCACATTCAGTCATGCATTTGTTTCCATCCTTGTCGAATAGAGAAAATGTTTCCTTGAATTTGGATATCTGATTTGATCCACCATTCTTTTTCCTCGAAGCTTTGTTAAATAAATATTTTTATCAAGATTTTGATGATTTTGTTTAAATGAGTTTTTATACCAAAACAATATTTATAAATGTTGTCCAAATACTCTCAATTGATTTAAAATATTTTCACTAATTTTTTGGAGTATTTCTTGAAGTTTATTTTTGACAAAAATCGGACAACACTTCAATTTGGAGGTCGACCGATCGAGTAAATGGTCGACCTGTATCTGAAAGCACGAAAAATGAAAAGCAAATCTTGCTGATATGGAGTTTCAACGGTACAAATTCTTGTTAGTCCAAGTGGCTACGATAATCTAGAGGGGGTGAATAGATTATGCTGATTTTTGGAAATAATCCCTCTTTTTCGAATGATCAATCAAAGACAAGATAAAGGTGCGGAATTTAAACAACACGCCTCGATTTATAAAGGTTCAACCCACCTAGGGCCTAGTCCTCTACCACCCCAGTATCTCCGAGATGGATTTCAAAAAGAAAAAAAAAAGGTTTTATTAATTACCACAATTAATACAACATCACCTTACAACACACACCTCTTTGGAGATTACCTCAATCTCCCATGAAGATTACCACAATCTTCTACGGCACCTTGTGAAGATTACCACAATCTTCAACCTTGAAGAATACCAAATTCTTCAACACCTCAAAGAGCACCAAACTCTTCAATAAGAAGATTACCACAATCTTCTTGCACCTAACACCTAGATCATCCAAGTGTGTTCTTACCACAAGAACACTCACAAGGATATCTTGTGTTGAATAATGAACCCAAAAATTCAAGATTACAACTCTATAATGAACAATACAATTTGAGTGCAAGTGTAATCAAGAATCAAGCCTAGACCTCAAGATGTGAAAGTGAAATACTTAGGCTATAAATACAACAAGAGTGTTGAATATTTCAAAAACATTTTTGCACAAGCTCCCCCTATCAATATGCACATCAAGAACAAGTATAGAAGCAACTAACTAAAAGCTGAAAGCTTAGCTTTTACAAAATAAGCTTGAATATTTGAGCTTAGAAGCTCCCCCTGTCACAAAGACATCATTAGTCAAGCATAAAAGTCCATAATACATCAAATGGACTAAGTATCATTCACAGCTTTTGGCTTTTAAGAGCCCTAGCTTATAGCTTTTCTTGCGAGCTTATTTTCGCTTCTTTGAGCGTATGAGCGTTTTTCATGTTTCTCCCCCTTTGGAATCATCAAAAATAATGTTAGCACGATAAAAACATCATACAATTATATCAAAGTGCGCAATTTAATCGATTTATCGAGCATTTTGAACATTGAAGCTTAAATTCCAAATAAAGGGGGAAAAGTTGCTCATTTGATTTGCAAAAACTCATTTGATTGAAAAAAACATGATCTCTATAAACTTATAAGACTTTTCAAATCAAAAGAATCATGTAGGTGATGAATTTTTCATTGACACATTTTATCGAACACTTGGCGTGCATCGAATAAAACAAGAGATATATAACGCCTTTGTAAATCATTTAAGCCAAAATATTTTCATCACCAAATTCAGTTATATAACATTCATCCATCAACAATCAACATATACAACGTACTAATACAAGAATTTCATCAAAATAGCAAGATACAAGCACATTCTCAAGGGTTCAACCCAATTGAGATTAAAAGGACAAATTCTTACCAATTGATCGGAGAAGTCGGATGATATGGATGAAATAGAAGTTACATAAACTCAAAAATATAGATTTTATAAGAAGAAAACCATTTTGTGTGAATTTTGAGTGAAAAATGCGAAGGGGTTCGATTTTGGAAGAAAATAGCCAAAATAACGAAATGAAGGACAAAACCAATTTTATCCCTGAAATCACCTAGGGCGACCGGTCGATGGGTAGGGAGACCGGTGCCTACAATTGGTCGACCTCTCTGTCGACCGGTACCTGAACACCAGTTCTGTTTCTGTCCGAATTTTGCATAAAAAATCCGATTTTTCACCCCTAAGTTTTAAAAACATGCAAATTGCAAACATAAACCTCATTCAATATATATTATGCCTAAACAAGCTCGAAATGAGGTAAAAGACTCGGCGGTTAACGATTAGAAACAAATGTCCGCGAGTTATCTTTGAGACGGAATTAAACATGTCTCAATTATCCTTTAAGAAGTACAATCCCTTAAAAAATATTGAATCTCAATATATTTTGTTTGGTTATGAAGAACCATTTGTTGAGAAACTATTTTCACCGGACTTGTTATCCGAAAAAAATATTTAACGTTTTAAAACTTTGGATAAAACAAGCCATAAGAAGAAGTGCCTTTCAAATATTTAAAAATTTCTTTTAACGACACTTTAATGAGATTCGTTGGGATAGTTTTAAAATCGAGCATATAGGCATAAGGCATGAAGAATTTTCGAGTCTATAAGAATAATGGAAGTTGATAAACATACCTCGAATTTATTTGTCAACCAATATGCCTTTCACAATCTTGACACTTTATGACGTAGATGACCATGGATAAGTCTACGACCATTTGTTCCTTAAAACCAAAATATTTCCTGCAAAAACTTGACAAAATATCTTGCACAAGAGCATAGTGATATCGAATAATATACACAATATTGAACAACATAGAAGTTGAACAAGTAGCACATACTATGCTATTTAAGGAATCAACAAAAGTTTGATAACACAAGTGCTTATTGAAAATTCATATAAGGTCTCTTTTGAAATTTGAAAATCCGAGAATATAAAATTGAGACCTCATTTATAAGAAATAATTTTTAAAGAATTTTGACAATCAATCAAAAATTAAAGACATGAAAATGTGCAATAATTATAAAAAGACAATCCATATTTCAAGAAGAGGATAAGAGTTACCAATTTCGCCATTGCCAAGGGTTGTATCTTTCCCATTGTTGATTATACCTTCTTCTTGAAAAATAATTTTGTTGATAATATCTCTTCGTTCGATCATATAGCGCGATCGTTTGTTGTCTATATGACAATTTAAAACTCCTTTGAATTTTATTGCGCCGAGTACCTAACATAAAATTTTCTTGTGGTACCCTCGAGTGTTTGGGTCCTTTGGGATTAACATTGAGAATTTTAGGTCTCCAATAATTATAACTATTTTTAACCCGACAAATATTAGTCGTGTGACCAATTTTACCACAATAGAAGCAAGTAATAGTTCTAGAAGCATAATGACCAACATGCATAGAGACTTGGTTCTTTTTCTTAACATTAATAACATTATTCTTATAACCAAGTCCTAGTTTCAAATGATCACAATGTTGAACATCAAAAAAAAATTGGTCATTTTATCGGTACTCAAATTAAATTTCAACATATCCTTTTTCATGCAATCAATATCCTTAACTAGAGTACTATTTTCTTCTTCAAGAATTCTAACCTTATCAAGTATAACATTATGAGCACTAGTAAGAGATTCATAAGAAGCATGTAAACTATCCTTTTCATTTGTCATGGTGTTGAATTCCTTTTTCAAATTTTTGTATTTAAAGAGCAAGCTTTGGAATTCATTTTGAAGCTCATCAAAATCATTTTGTAATTCATCATATCATCATGCCATTCATTACTAAAAGAAGTAGAGGGATTAGAGCGTACCTCATTTTCTTCTTCGATTCCCATTAGACATTGCTCGGCTTCTTCATCATCGGAAGTTGTAAGAAGCTCATCCCAAGTTGTTATAAAATCCGGTTGAGAGGTGGATGCTTTTGAATTACTCCTTTCATTTTCATATGCTTCATAGATGATAAGATTTCCAATAAGCTCATCAAAATTTAGAGTTTCTAAATTTTGAGCTTCCATGATAGCGGTCACCTTTTCGGACCAAGAGCCGGGAAGAACATTTAAAATTTTTGTAACTTTGTCTTCTTCCGAAATGACTTTTCCGAGTGCCCACAAAGAATTTACAATGTTATCGAGCCTTTCAACCATTTTTGAAATCCCTTCACCCTCGAGCATTGTGAAATTTTCAAAATCTTTAACAAGCATTGTTTTTCTAGCTTGTTTAACTTTCTTGGTGCCTTCATAGATATTTTCTAATTTTTCCCACACATCATGAGCGGATCGAATACCTCTAATTCGATTGTACTCCGTAGCGGTAAGAGCACAATGAAGAATGTTAAGAGCTTTATCGTTTAAGGAGAATATTTTCTTGTCTTCATCATCATAATCCTTGAGGGCTTTGGGAACTTGACTGTCGTCTTCCTTTTTCTTCAATGGGATGGATACTCCGTTTATAACCGTGTTCTAAATATCGAACCCGCAACCTTGTAAGAAGCATTCCATTCTATCTTTCCAAAATGCATAATTGTTGGAGTCGAAAAGAGGCGGTCTATTAAATAAAGCGCCGGTTGGTAGATAGCTCTCGTTCGTAGCCATGGATCTTTCCTCTTTACTCGGAACGAGCTACCTAAAGAGTTTGGCTCTGATACCACTTGTTAGTCCAAATGGCTACGATAATCTAGAGGGGGGGTGAATAGATTATGCCGATTTTTGGAAATAAGCCCTCTTTTTTGAATGCTCAATCAAAGACAAGAATAAAGGTGCAGAAATTAAATAACACACCTCGATTTATAGAGGTTCAACCCACCTAAGGCCTAGTCCTCTACCACCCCAGTATCTCCGGGATGGATTTCAAAAAGAAAAAAATGTTTTATTAATTACCACAATTAATACAACATCACCTTACAACACCTCTTTGGAGATTATCTCAATCTCCCTTGAAGATTACCACAATCTTCTACGGCACCTTGTGAAGATTACCACAATCTTCAATCTTGAAGAATACCAAATTCTTCAACACCTCAAAGAGCACCAAACTCTTCAATAAGAAGATTACCACAATCTTCTTGCACCTAACACCTAGATCACCCAAGTGTGTTCTTATCACAAGAACACTCACAAGGATATCTTGTGTTGAATAATGGACCCAAAAATTCAAGATTACAACTCTATAATGAACAATACAATTTGAGTGCAAGTGTAATCAAGAATCAAGCCTAGACCCCAAGATGTGAAAGTGAAATACTTAGGCTATAAATACAACAAGAGTGTTGAATATGAAAGCTTAGAAATTTGCAGATTTCTTGTTGTGTATTTGCTTGTGCTGTTCTTCTCTTGTGTCTTCAAATCATCCTCTATTTATAGGAGAGTCTTCAGAAACATGGGCTCCTCCTTCTTCACTTTTGTCTACAAAAAGAGGATCACAAGATGTAGAAATAATGTACAAAAATGAAAAGCAAATCTTGCTGATATGGAGTTTCAACGGTACAAATTTGTTGTCAAAAGATTACACAGCGCAACCGGTCGCTCTATAGAAAATTTCGAACGTTGAATGAAATTAGTGCGATCCAGGTACAGGTTGCAGAGGGTCCGACCGTTTGCTCGACCGGTCGACCTCCAAATTGAAGTGTTCTCCGATTTTTGTCAAAAATAAACTTCAATAAATACTCCAAAAAATTAGTAAAAATATTTTAAATCAATTGGGAGTATTTGGACAACATTTATAAACATTGTTTTGGTATAAAAACTCATTTAAATAAAATCATCAAAATCTTGATAAAAATATTTATCTAACAAGCTTTTCCTCTCCAGCAATGCTACGATTCTGTGATTTTTTTTTTTTGAAATCAATGGTTTGGAATTTGTAACTTTTGGAGGGGGTGAGAAAGATGAGATCGGTACGTGGCGGGGCAGTTGAGCAGGCAAAAGATATGATAGGAAACATCAGTGGTGGATCGGAGCAGTTGAACATGTGATATATAGATAGATAGATAGATAGATAGAGAGAGAGAGAGAGAGAGAGAGAGAGAGAGAGAGAGAGAGAGAGAGAGAGAGAGGGATTTGCCTGTGTTATTTTTTTTCATTAATTGTACTGGATCTGGGAGTGGGTCGCTGGGTTGGGTTAAAATTAGATCCGTCTAACGGATTAGATCTGTTAGACCGTCTGATAGGAGAGCTCCTCAACATCATAAGGTGCATGCATTTGTAAATGTGTGCAGTAAGAGCATCCCCAAAAGACTCTACAAATTTAATGAGCATCTCTTTTTATTTTAAAATTTGTGTGGTTTTTCAGAAATTGTCTTTCAAAGGGTCCTGAAAAGTGCAAGAAAACTTCAATGGGATATTAGAAGTAATTAATCATTTAATGCAATTAATTATAGATAATTGGGTTGGCTGTCCTATTTGGAGAGTAAAAAAAAATCATTCTCTAAATTTAAAAGATAAAATAAATAATTTGTTGGAAATTATTTATTATGGATGACTCTTCAAAATAAAGAATATTTTTCAATTAGAGAGTTCGTTGGGAAAGCTTTAACCACATGTAATGGTTAAACACTCAACTCACAGACAAGACCACCGTTCTCGCTCATATTACATTCTCCTTATACCAACATAAGCTTTGTCCTCTTTTTATAACCACACTAGAACATACTAGGTATACGCTTAATCACTTCTGCAACCCAATTTCACAGATGGAACACTTTATCCATATGAGGTGGGATTTAGGATCATGGAAGACGAAAACATTTAAGCAACATCCTTATGCTGTGTAACCAAACTCAACCCCACTCTTTTTGGCACAATGCACAAAGTTGACAGGGCAAATATACACAATTTTTAGCTGGTACAGGAAAGTACACAACCAACCATCAATGCATGTATATATATATGATCACTTGATGCATATCATGTAATGTTATTAGGACATGTAATCCATAAAATCATCGAATAACACACTAGTCAAGTAATGTACCTCAATAGTGCAACTAAGCATCTATCTAATAACTGCATTAACGTATCAGGTTAACATAAATGCTAACCTAAGAGATGTTTGGGCTACAAGTGGCTAGCAGTTCTTATTTTCTTCCTCCTCTCACTCTAATTTTCACTTTATTCTCTGCATTTTATGATGCCCAAAATCCAAACAGGATACATCTATTTTACTAACTAGTAAGGTGCACGTGCATTGCACGTGAACTATATAATTTTACTAAATTAATTAAAAATATATTAAAATTTTATTTTACTATAATAAGTTTTGTAGAAACTTAGTCTCGAGAATATTTAATTTGTTGAAATAGATGTTTCCAAGGTGCTTTGATTTATTTCTTTTTTCTCTTTTGTTTAATGATTGAGAGTGATTGGGAGAAGTTTTTGGGGAGTGATTAGGGGAAGGGGCTTTGATGTGATGTATTGGGAGATGTGTGTATTAGTATAGAAATATACTGCGAAACGTAATGTATGTTTGATTGGTGATTGGAGGAAGTGATTGGGAGAAATGAATAACTTGGGGAAGTGAAACAAATCAACAATAATTTAAAAATATTATAATACTTAGATTTTTATATTAGTTTAAGATCAAAATTTATTTTGTTTGGTTTTGATGGTTCAATACGTCATTCATTAAACTAAATTTGTGACTTTTGTGTTGGAATTGGTCTTTGATAAATGGGGTGTTGACCCGATTTTGACCAATTAATTAAGTGGTTTCCATTAGTGAAAAATGGAATTATATTATTTGTAAAAAAAATCTACTAAGAGAGTAGATGAGAATAGCATTTGGAATTTCTCAAAACCGATTCCGGGTGAATGAGAAATTAATGCTAGAAGTTACCCACTTAATACAAATAAATGGTATGGAAAATCGAAAATGTGGGGGAGGAGAGATGCTCCATCCCACATAGGAAAAAGGAGGCAAAGTTGCACACTTTATTTATCCCAAGTTGAACATATGGGTTTGGGCCCTTGGGGGCACCCAAGTTTTTAAAGGGGTGAGTACCTACATGCTTGTAGGTTTGGTTCAAAGCACACATGCATCTTGTACAAGGCGCCACACTGCCTCGGCTCGGCTCGGGGCGGGCTTGGGCTTGGACTTCAAGGCCCTTATTCTTTTTGGACCAAAAACCTTTAAAAATAATTAATTAATTAATTTTTGTAATTAATTAAATCAGATTTCAACTGGGAAAGTTTCGGCCCCGCGTACGGGCGGGAGCACGGCCCGTGCGGTCGGGTCGTGCTCCCTGCCACAAATGTTCGAAGTAGCGCACGGGCTGGAGCACGGCTCGTGCGGTCGGGTCGTGCTCCCTGACGAAGTCTTGCACACTCCGCACGACGGCGGCGCACGCCGCCGGCCTGGTCGTGCTCCTCGCGCAGTGCGGCATTGCGATCAAAGGCAAAAGGTGTTTTTTCGAGCCTACAGACGCGATTTTCCGTACGGGCACTTCATTGCCTATATTTTTGGAGCCCCTGCAGATGAATTTACACACAAAAATACTCAGATAATAATCGATCATTCTGCATACAAAACCATATTGATCATTCCCTCCTTGAAAGCTTGAAAGTTGTCAAACACTTCGCTTGTTCGCTGTTGTTCCGGTTTTGCTGTGCTGATAACTGGAACTGTTCAAAGTCGTTGTATCTTAGAGGCGAGCGCGGGAACCGTAAGCACTTGGTATACGGGGCGTTTTCGTCTTGCGGAGACTGATTCTAAATCAGGCCTCGACTTAGCCTATACACCCAAACTTGCAATTTTCTGAAAACAGAAACCATACACTTAACTTTTTATCGAACAATCGCAAGACAAAAAGTCCGTTTCTGTTGAAGACAATGGCATCCATGTTGGGAAATTTATTGTTTAGATTTTGATGAATGCCATGTAAAACTTAAACTAGGAAGTTGGCACCCCATTTTTTGTTGTAAACTGCATTGTAATAAATAATTTGGTCAAAGCCGAGTTAAGTCGCCTATGCCTAAACATGCAAGAAGACAATCGGAGACTAGAAGGAAGACTCATTGCAAGTCAAATTTGAGTATGGCAAAGAAGAGAAGACGGGAACTCGATGAAGGTGCGGTGAGATGCGGTGAGTAAAGTATCGTCAAGTCAACTCAAGATAGCCAAGTCTCAAGTTGAAGTGACGGAAGAGTCATCCAAAGATTGAAAGTCGACTCTAAGTCACCTGGGGAAAGCAAGGAAATGCGGTCAAGTCGAGATAATCGAAAGAGATCCGTTGTACGAGTAAATCAAGAGAATTACTTAAACAAGTAATACCTCCATGCTACCTTTCTCGAAGTGCTCATCCCGAAGCGTGCAAGGGAAATGAACCAATGGGAAGCACTACACCGTGTCAGAACTCGAAAAGCTGAAGAACAATTCATACGAGGAAGTGGCAATTCCAACGACTGCAACAAGACAAGCCAACGACCACAAGTGACTTTAAAAAATAAGCATATCTCTTCAACGGGCAGATTTTTGAAAGATCACTATAAAAGGCTGAGGAATGACTATGAGAGAGAAGAACCTTGATTACCTGAACCACGAACATTCAAGCTAACATTTGAACTGTAATCGAAATATTCTCAAAGATCATTCAAGATTAATTCTCAAGCCTACACTACGAAGGAAATCAATCCAACACTCACCTATGAAGGAAAGATAACTTCAATCAGTTGAAGAGGAAACTTTTGAAGAAAAGGGGTCTACATTCCGCGGAGGATTGTAGAAATGTTCAAGGTCGAACCAGTCTCGAGTTTTTGGAGGGCTTCGTGATCAAATCCAAAAAGCTTGAGCAAGTGAGATGTAGTAGCAAGGCAGCTGCCCTGTGAAGAAGCTGAGTCGTACGAGAAGCCAACTGCGTGACCAAGGCATCTCGTGACATCGAGTCCCAAAGGATCAAGTCGGCTATGTGATCAAGACTTGTATCCGGACTGTTACATTACCACTTTGTATCTCGATCAATACTTAGTGGATTCCTCCAGGAGTTGGAGAAGAGAGGAGTAGAAGAATTACCCCATCTTCGAACCTCTATAAAATCTTATCGTGTAATTTACATTTCAGCATTTTAATTCTTGCACTTTAACTGTTTAATTCTGCTGATAAATTTGCTATCCACTTGATCATCCCTAAGTACTAAAACCAAGTATTAAATCTTCACTAAATCAATTTTAAGGGTGTAAAGTCTTCCGCTGAAAACAAAGCTGATTGAGCTAATTCGATCTTAATGGTGAGTTATTCTATCAACAAATCGAGTCCGGTTGAGTGAATAACTCTCCGATTAACTAAATTGGCTATCCACCAAGGACACTGATTGTGTAGTATCAACTCGAACTTTAAAAAGGACTAAATCGAAAAGTTGGTAAGGTTTATTCAACCCCCTTCTAAACCTTACACTCACACCCCTTGGGACCTACAAGTGGTATCGTGAGTGGTTGGTTCATTGAGCCTTCCGCAGACCAGTTCTTGAACTAGATCTCCAAATTTTTCAAAGTCTGTTTTAGTACTTAAGTTTTCAAAACTCTTTTTATTATCAAAAGTTATTATCATGGAAGCAAATTTGACACGTATCCCTATGTTCACAATTGAAGAATTTGATGATTGGAAAATTCGTATGCGAGGCTCATCTATCAAAGATTACATGATGAGATGTGGATAGTGATAGAGGATGGGCCACTACAAATTTTAAAAGTGAACACAGTTGTAAGAAGAGTTGGTGAAGGTGAAGGTGAAGAAGATGTCGCTCCTAGACCGGCTATGGTTGAAAAACCAAGAGATGAATGGACAAATGATGATGAGAAAAAGATACAACCTGGACAATGTGGCCAAGGATATTCTTTACAAAACCTTGGACAAAGCCATGTTCAATAAAGTCAAATCATGCAAAAACAGACTAAAGAAATCAGGACAAGCTAACACCGATTTGTGAAGGCTCGAGCAAATCAAGGAAAATAAATTATCGGTGGTTTGTACAAAAATTTGAGAATTTCAAAATGATCGCAGGAGAGAACCTGGATCAACTGGATGCTCGGTTCACGAGAAATTACCAACGAGCTATCGCTCTTGGAAAAGAATATACGAGAAGGAAATGTGTATGAAGATCCTAAAAAGTCTCCCAAATTTGAATGGGAAATGAAGGTCATGGCACTAAGACATTCCATGGACCTATCAAAGACATCCAACCATGAGCTATTCTCGGACCTCAAAGCCTACGAATTTGAATTTGGTGAGAAGAAAAGACAGGAAGAGACAATTTGTACCCAAAACAACCGCTTTAATTGTTAAGGATGGCAAGAGAGCCGAGGTCAAAGAAGTCATTGACCCGGAGGAAATAGCCCTGTTGGTTAAAAGGTTCAACAAGTTCTTCAATAAGAACTACAAGAGAGGCAAGGGCGAATCCTCCAGAAGACACTCAGCTCCCTCCAAGTCAAGGGAAGATAGGCCAACCAAGAAAACAGATCATCAAAAAGTGAATATCGAGGGCCGACAATCTAAGAATGGAAAGAGTCGATCAAAAGGTTGAATATCTATCTTTGGAACCGTAGGCAACCGGTCACTATGCCATTGATTGCCCGTATCGTAGTCAACAAATATAGGAATGAAGAAGAAAGAAAAGTCTTGAGAGAAAGAAGACAAGAAAAGAAAAAGGCAATGTTGGTCTGCAGAGATCGCCGAGACAATGCCAAGTCAAGAGACATAGCCGACTCGAGAGAGTAGTGAAGTCGACTACTCAAGTGACTACGAAGAAGAAGCCTTGATCCGTCTCGATGGCCAAGGAACAAGACCAACCCGACCAAGAAGATGAGGTACACTCGACTCATCACACGATTCTAGTGATAGTGATCGTGACACACACACTTCATTACCCACTGATCTTTATGATTCATTAGGCAAAATGATGAAAGATTTTGAACACATTAAATCCTCACACACACTACTAAATGAGGAAAACGACCTACTCAAAAGCCAAAAACTCACGGTGGTCGAGGAGCCGAGTACTCTAAGTCAAATAGTGATGAGAATAAAAGTTTAAAAATTTGAAAATGCCAAGCTAATGGCGTAAATATTTGCATAGAAAAGAGAGAGAATGACCTCAAAAATGTGATTGCCTCATTCACTAAGGCATCTAAGTCATTGGATGATCTTATCATGAGCCAAAGAGAATGTGGAGACAAGACAGGCTTAGGATTTAATTCCTCTGTGCTATGTCAAGCTCCAAAAGTGATTTTGGAAAAAGGATCCTCAAGCAATGAAGTATCTCAAAAATCCAAAACTCCAAATGGTGCACACACACATTTATTCCAAAGCACAATTACAAGCAAAGCGGCATTGGTTATAAAGGAAAAGGAAAACGGACATTGATTGAGTGTCTTTGAGAGGACAGCTGAGAAGAAATTCAGCCGAGTTCCTCAGCAAACTCCAAACAGGAAATACTCTGTAAAGAAGAAACAGAGCTACCAAAAACCCCAGAAGTTCTATAAAACAAACACATTTGATGGGAATGGTAGAAAATATCCAAGCCAAGTGATTGGAATGATGTAAACTATCGAAAGACCTATGGAATATAAGCCCAAATGGCAAAGGCCTAAAACTCAGCAAAGGCCATTCCAAAGGTATAAGAGCTTTCATCAGCACACATATGCACCTAGGCACTACACTCAGAGACATCACAACTACCCAAAGAAGGTAATTGCTAAAACACATATACAGCATACTGAGACAAAAGAGACAATTTGTATGAACCTAGAATCCCCAAGCAATTTGCCAAAATTAATTATGATTATGGCACGATAGATGGCAACCCCTTAGAGCCAAATCATCGGCTATAGGTTGGTTGGATCATCTTACAATACTAATCCCTAAGGACCCGCAGACAAGTATGGGTACCTAAAACTTAATTTCCTTGTTTGCGAGGTTCAAGGAGCAGTGAGTGCAAGGAACCTGGTACATGGATAGTGGTTGTTCCAGACATATGACAGGAAACAAGAAAAATCTGTCAAAATTCAAGGAAGTTAAAGGAGCAAAAGTAATATTTGGAGGAAATGAAGCTCGGGGAGAAATAAAAGGCATTGGATCCATCAAGAAAAATGGATTAGAAATCACGGATGTTGCATATGTTGAAGGACTCAATTTCAATCGCTAAGTATCACCAACTCGTGACAAGGGCTATAATGTTGGATTTAACATGGGTATATGTCAAATCAAGGATACATAATCAAGTGAAGTTGTGTTGCAAGGATGCAGACAAAAGAACATGTATATCGTGGATTGGTCAACAAAGAACACCAAGCACTGTCTCTATTAGCAAAGAGCACAGGTGAATCAAGTTGGTTGTGGCACAAGAAGTGAGTCACACTGAATTTCAAAACAATTAACAAGCTTGCCAGAAGCAATCTTGTGAAAGGACTTCGGACTCGAGTATACAAAAAGGAGAGTATATGTGACGCATGTCGAAGGGAAAACAAATCAAATCATCATTCAAAGAAAAGGCATGTCTATCTTCAACAAGGATATTGCATCGCCACATATGGATCTATTTGGTCCATTGAACCAGCTAGCATAAGTGGGAAGAAATATACCTTGGTGGTAGTAGATGACTACTCAAGATATACATGGACAATATTCATGTGTAAGAAGAAAGAAACGCTACGAAACTACCACGGTGATGAAGAGGATTCAAAATGAGAAGAGCAAACCATTATCAAAATAAGATTAGACAGAGGAACCGAGTTTGTCAATGGTATAATAACTCGATATTGTATTGAAAATGGCATTGGTCATGAATTATCTGCAGCAAGGACTCCAATGAGAATGGGAGCCGCAGAGAAAGAAGGAATAGAACTCTCAAAGAAGCGGCAAGGACCATGTTAGCGAAGCGGGGCTACCTAAAAGATTTTGGGTCAAGCAATAAACACAAAGACATGCTACACTCAAAATAGATGTATGATAAACAGGCGGTGACAAAGACTCCCTATGAGATTTGGACAGGGGAGAAAACCAAATGTTGCATATTTTAGAATATTTGGATGTAAATGCTTCATCCATAACAATGGCAAAAACAATCTAAAGGCTTTCGATGCTAAAGGTGATGAAGGTATCTTCTTGGGATACTCTCGGTGAAAGCAAAGCCTACAAAGTACTCAACAAGAGGACTATGGTTGCGAAGAATCCATTCATGTGGTATTCGATGAGCCAAATGTAAATGGAGAAGATAATGAAGAGTCGGTGATAATTTGAATCATCCGACCATGCGAGAAAAGTCCTATCTTTGTCAAGTCAAGTGGAATTATAAACTCGATGAAGATGAGATAGTTGAGTCTCAAAAACAATTTGGAAAATCTGCAGCTAAGTGATTGCGAGAGAGCTGATCAAAGCAACACAAGCGCTAGACGATGAATCCGGCTAACTTACTCCAACCCGATGTAAGATGGCCGAGAAACCATCCACGAACTTGTCATTGGAGATATAAGAGAAGGTGTCAAAACAAGATCGAACTCAACAAGAAGCCATGTTCACATGCTTTATCTCTCAAATAGAGCCTAAAGATGTGTCACAAGCATTGGATGACACACATTGGATTCAAGCTATGCAAGAAGAGCTAAATCAGTTTGAAAGAAATAAAGTATGGGAGTTAGTTCAAAGACCCACCCATCAAAATGTTATTGGCACTAAATGGGTGTTCAGGAACAAGATGAACGAGGAAGGTTTTGTGGTAAGAAACAAAGCAAGATTAGTAGCCAAAGGATATTGCCAAGAAGAAGGGATAGATTTTGATGAAACATTTGCCCCTGTAGCAAGATTGGAAGCTATTAGGATGTTTCTTGCCTATGCAGCTCACAAGAATTTTATTGTATATCAGATGGATGTAAAAAGTGCATTCCTAAATGGTTTATTGGAATAAGAAGTGTATGTTGAACAACCTCCAGGATTTGAGCAGAAGACTCTTGGAGATAAGGTATACAAACTCAAGAAAGCTCTGTATGGATTGAAACAGGCACCCAAAGCATGGTATGATACCTTGTCACAATTCCTAACTGAGAATGGATTCACAAAAGGAAAAGTAGATAGAACACTGTTCAGAATTCAAGACAAGAAGAGCATACTGCTTGTTCAAATATATGTGGATGACATCATTTTTGGATCCACAAACAAAGAGTTGTGTGATAAATTTTCAAACCTCATGCAAAGCAAATTCGAAATAAGCATGATGGGAGAGTCGACATTCTTCCTTGGACTCCAAGTGAAACAGTGAAGGATGGAACCTTCATAAGTCAAATAAAATACACCAGAGATTTAATGAAGAAATTTGGTATGGAAGAGAAGTCTTTACGTGAAAATACCAATGAATACATCATCAAAATGGACATGGATGCAGATGGCAAGCACGTAGATCAAACAAGATCTGAGCACTTATTGGATCATTGCTTTATCTCAAAGAAGCGAGCCGGACATCACCTTTTCTTTGTAGGTGTATGTGCAAGATTTCAATCTGCTCCAAAAGAGAGCCATATGATTGCAGCTAAGAGGATCTTGAGATATTTGAAAGGAAGCAAGAAGTTGGCTTATGGTATCCAAAGGAAGGTGGATTCAAGCTAATTGGCTATTCAGACTCGACTATCTTTGGATGCGAGTTGTTGAGAGAAGAGCACCTCAAGCACATGTCAAATGCTTGGAAACAAAGCTAATTTCTGGTTTAGCAAAAAGCAAAATTCAATAGCCACCCTACACTGGTGAAAGCAGAATACATAGCTACGGGCATTTGTTGTGCCCAAATCCTATGGATGAGACAATTTGAGAGACTATGAAATTGAAGAAAAGGAAATTCCAATCATGTGTGATAACACAAGTGCAATTGCAATCACTCAAAATCTGTATTGCACTCAAGAACAAAGCATATCGATGTCGATATCACTTCATAAGAGATCATGTTGAAAAGAAAGACATCACCTTGGAATATATTTCAATCGATAAACAAGAGTTAGGCGACATATTCACAAAACCATTATGTGAGTCAAGATTTGAAGAACTCAAGCATGAGTTAGGGCTAATTGAGTGAGCTAACACTCGGAAGACTCAAAGAAAGGAAATGAAACACAAAAAGGGAAAAAGAGTGAATTCTCAAAATCACTAAATGAATCGATCAGATCGGAAAGACAGCTATACCGAATTAGCTGACAGGTGAGTCACTATGAGAAC
Organism: Rehmannia glutinosa; assembly: GCA_016081115.2. Classification (NCBI taxonomy): domain Eukaryota; kingdom Viridiplantae; phylum Streptophyta; class Magnoliopsida; order Lamiales; family Orobanchaceae; genus Rehmannia; species Rehmannia glutinosa. The sequence goes on along the minus strand of CM071937.1, from coordinate 49,783,229 downwards.
TGTGACAAGAAGAGTTAAATCAGCTAAGGGATAAGCTGAGTCATTTATGAACAAAGTGACAAAACGCAGTCGTTTTTACTAAGCGGGAATGTTTTTAAGAACGCGTCAAGATAATGATGATGTGTACAGGCAAAAGCTGCACACCAAGCTTATGATTGGATATAAATGTTGCCGCATTAAATTTGAGACATTAAATGCTAATCGGCGTGCAAAATCTAAGCCGTTGATCTCGATCACATTTCAAAAACCACCCGCACGTCCTTTCAGAAACCATACTTAAACCATTTTCGTCCGTATTCTCTCACATATTACCAAAACTGTTCATTTCTATCTCAGAAGCAAAGGCAAAACTCTCTCAAAACCCTATCAATCTTCAAATCAACTTCTAAGTTTCTTTTCGTGAAATACTGAAAAATGGCATCAACATATGATTTCGTCAAGCTAGGGAAGCAAATCCACACTGGGTCTACTGTGGATTACGAGGGAATGGTCAAACAGGGGTCCGATGACGCCCTCATAAAGAAGATTGCTGAGAAGCTCGAAAAGTCCGGGCTAAAACCATTTCTGATGATGGAGCTCCCGATGACCTATGTGGAAGAGGTCGCTCGATTCACGTGAACGCGAAACTCACGATGAGGGGATCAAATCCTCTGTTTCACGGGAAGGAGTTCATCATCTCTCGCCAAAGATTTGCGAACACCGCTCATTACGGCGGAAGGAGCACGAGAAATTAATGAAGGCGATGTAGACTTGGTCTGCCGCTTGGAAGGAAGTAGCCAAGACCGACTATCTTTGATAAGATAGTCTACACCACCAACAAGAGGTTCTTTGAAGGAGGACTACCACAAACCTGTTGGACATAGTTGCCAAATGCATAGACATCAAATTTGGCGGCTTTGACCAACTATCCAAAGCAAAATTGATCGTCATGGCTGCGATCATTGAAGAAAAGCAAGTAAACCGGGCTGAGTTTGTCTACAGCAGACTCTGCCGAGAATATAGGGAACAAATCCTTCAAGGAGAATGGAGCATTTGGAGGATTCTGGGATACGGCCGGTGATTGGCGGTGATGGAGGTGAAAGGAGTCCCTCTTCGACATGGAAAAGGCGTTCCATGTAAACAAGAGGATGTTCGAGATCAAACCTCTCAGCGCGCACGAAGAGAGCCTACGCCAAGAGAGGCGATACAATTGAGGGGGAATCGGTGACCTCGAAGATACAAAATTGTTTCCTCTCCACCAAAGAAGAAAAGTCGCCCCTTGTTTGCTAAGAAAACTCACGCCCCCGCAAAGAAAACCAAATCTTCTCCCGCCCCGCATGGTGAGTCACCCGCCCCCTGCGCCGTGTCTCCCGCCAAAGAAGAAGCAGCGGTGAGAAGGAATCTCAAATACCTTCTCCGACCGTCAAAAAGAGGAAAAGCGATAAGCCAAGACGGCCGCTCCTCGAAGAAAAAACAAAGACTAGCCCCCGCCACCCAAGACTTAGAAGAAACTCTCCGAACCAGAAATCCCTCTGGTACAAACTAGGAGAAGAAGAAGAATCTTCAAGCGTTCCGAACTTGAAAAACCGGTTGAGTCAGCCACTCAGCTGAAACAGATACCGGAGACTGCTGGAGAAGTAGAGTCTCCAGAAATTATTGATGAAACATCCAAGTCTCTTTGAAGGCGATCAGCAGAGGCAAAGCAGAAGACTCAGTTGTAGTTCGAACAGCTGAGACACAAGAAGTAGCTGAGAAATCTAATTCGCCTGTTGACAGGATCGTATCCCCTCCTACAACAGACGCAACTGACAGAATGGAGCACCAGAGCTTGCTACCTTCTATCCCTGAGAATGAGGGACAGCAAGAAGAAGCTGATAGAGATGACGATGTGATGATCCTATCCCCACCTTATCCAGACATCCAAAATCGTCTGCGAGAGTGGAGGAAGTGGAAGTTAAGTCGATCCAGGGAACAGTTCCAACGGCCTGAGTTTATCGAAGAAGAAGAGGAACTGATGAATTTTCTTGGAGTGACCACTTTGTGGTCCAAGATGGATGAAGAAAATCGCATGAGATATCTTGCAGATCTTCAAGGACAAGGAGAAGGAGAGACAGGCATAGGAAGCTGAAGCACGTGCGAAGGCCAGCATCTGCCCTATCACCGACACCACAGAATATACACATCCTCTCCTTGACGTCCTATCAAAAAGCGATGAGGATCTGGACCATGTTGCTGCCACAGAAGAGTTGCAAATGCAGCACGCAATGCACGAATCCAGAGTCCTCCATGAACAAAAAATGATGGAGGGACTAGGAGAGTCCTCCAAAACACAACTGGAGATAGACCCAATGGGAGTGGTGCAGCATATTGCCATGTTGTTGCTTTGCCACCACTTCCCACTCACTCGGAAGAAGGAACTAAGGAAATGGCGATGGCGGGTTAATGGGGACCCCGGTCGAGCCAACCCCGAATGAAGGTGTCTTACCACCTGCCCCAATGGCTGAAAACTCAGTAGAAACAGCCGGGAGTTTGGAGACGAGTGACCCCATTCCAAGTCACTCAGCTGGTGCGCCAGCTGAAGGGGAAACTCCCTCCACTGCAGCAAGGTCGGAGGATGCTGCGGATGACTCCACAACGAATCTAGGAGGCGAAGTGGAGAAGGAACAAACACAAAGTACACAGCGAGTTGTCATCAACGAAGCTCGGAGGCGATTGAGACTGTCTCGGTGAGGTGTCAATCGCTCGAAGGCTAATGACGCTGCGATGCGATCGAGGCACTGAGGAAGGAATGTACGGGAGTTAACACTGCAGGCGATGAAAGTGCAATCCATGGGGTTGAGACTCCATTGGATGCCACCGCATGAAGACCCTAAGACAATCGACACCGCCGAAAGGGATGTCAAGGCCTCATTGCAGATTGAGGCTGCAGGAGGTAATGAAGGCCAACGGGAGGTTGAGACTTCCTGGGGTAAAAAGAAGCTAAAGTACGAACATCCCTCCCGCTATCATTGATCCATCCGAAAAAGGAGATAAGCGCGCTTCACGATTCCCAGGACAATCGATGTAACATTTTGCGGGATCGGAAGACGATGAAGCCGAGTCATCCCCCTCAGAATCGATCCAAAAGACTCGGCTAAGGATGTTCCAACCACGAGCAAGTCGACCTCAAGACTACTCGTCAAACTTTCAATTTTGATGATGAGCCACCCATGGAAATCTCATCATCGTCCGATGACGATCCGATAAGGCCGAGGACAGTCAACTCAATTGGAAAAACCGGTGAGACCGACGAAGGTTGTTGAGACAATTGAGGCTCGACAAAAGTCGGGTCAACTTCACAATGACCCAGTGAAATAGAGTCCACTGCGCATGCTCCCAAGCTGCAGCAGGTTCGACTCCACAAGGAACTTCACGCGCACCACTCATCATTGAACAAATCCCAGTTGCCCGTGATGATTCCTTTGTAGAATCATTTCCATTCTCTCTGGAGGTACCCGACCTCCCGAAGAGTCGAAAAAGAGATCTCGCGCTTCCACGACCAGATCTTGTCATTCCATCGATACCATTGTTCGGTGACTATGATTTTGACGCTGCTTGGCCATCACCGCCACAGAGGGAAAGTGAAGTTCGGAGGTGTTAAAAGCATTATTTGCTGAAATTGAACGGATGGAGAGGCCCCAGGCCTCGATGGACATGAGACTAGATAACAGAGATGCCAACCTTACTGCTGACTTAAGAGGCATAATAGTCGGAATCAGGGAGTGGTGGCAACAGCAGCAAACAATGCGTGTGGAACAAGCTAGATATTTGAGAACATTGTTCAACAAGTGTTGGTCCAGCGGTGAGAATGTCGATGCAAAGACAAAGCTGAGAGAACACATAGAGCACATGCATGAATCTCACACTGCTGAGATAAAGCTGCTGCGTGAGCAAAATAAGAATGAGCTCCTGCGTATGGAAGAAAACATGGATCGAAAATTCAGCCTTCTCATGGCTGAGATGACGTTGCTTAAAGTCTGAATCAACGCTACTCGTTCGAAGTTTCGTGCGCACATACTCCGCGCAGCAGACTCAAACAGAACTCGGCTATCGCCAGACTCGACTTCTGTTTGCTAGTATGTGTCCAGGGGTTCCTCTCTCCTTTGATGATGCCAAAAAGGGGAAGAGGAATACCTAAAAGTCGAAGAAACGCATTTGAGAAAGAGGAAGCAACTATAAAGGGAAAGACAAAGTGAGGAGGTCTCAAGAGCAAAGAAAGGAAAGTCTGTTGAGGGGGAAGGATCGGGAGATGTCACCCTAATGATTGCACAAACCCACCAACAAGGTCTTGTCACGGTGATATTATCGCTGACAAACTCCCAGTGACTCGCCACCTCAACACTGTTGTGTCTATGGTCGAAAAAAGAGAAAGACGATTGAAGCGGGGATGGAGGAAGTGGAAGGAAGGATGAATGCCCGAGTTATGAATATCTTGAAACAACATGGAGGCATTCCAAAGAGACAGAGACACTTATGCCATCTCGGATGCCGAATCGAGCCAAGATCAGTTGATGAATTTAAAACGCTAGCATCGAAGGATATTTTGCAAACATGTCCATGGCTCAAGCACAGGACTTGTACTTGGGAAAAGGGTCTCACGCTATGTGAAGAAGGCGCGACAGCGACAGACACGGCGATCGCTCTCTTTGGTCATTCCAGTCACTCAATTAGGAAGAAGAAGACCCCAAAGACAATACACGCCGAAGAGGAAGAGGTAGAGGAAAAAGCGTGGTGGAGGAAGAGGTTTGGACCCAGGCCTCTGTCCAAAAACATTGAGTACATAGATCCGGGCAAGAAATGAGGGATCTCTTGGGCAGTCTTGACCAAGTAGCCAACCGCAAGTGGCTAAGAACAATCTTGAGTATGTGAAAAGAATTGAAGAAGAAAACAAAAGACAAACTCGGCTATGGGAGGAGAGACAAGAGAGACTAAGAAGAGATGAAAGCGCAGGAAGGCATATGAAAAAGAAGAAGAAAGGCGGTGAAGATGAGAAAAAGAGAAGAAGACCGAGAAGATGACAGAACTGAAGAAGATGAAAGGAGGAGGCATCGAAGGAGATGAAGTGTTGTTGTCCACCCCTTCATGTATTTTACTATGTAAATACATACTATGTAAGTCTTCTGTAATAAATCTGTAAATTCTCTATTTTTGCGTAGATATAGATGTTTGCTCGATACACCTTGTAAATGATTGTTGTAAAGGACAAGAATGTTATGATCAATAAAAAGATTGATTCTACGCATACATTCTCTATAAATACACTATCCGTATGTATCTATGCTATTTACATTTTGAATGTTTCAAGTTTTGGCATCATCAAAAAGGGGGAAATTGTTGGGAAATTTATTGTTTAGATTTTGATGAATGCCATGTAAAACTTAAACTAGGAAGTTGGCACCCCATTTTTTGTTGTAAAGCGCATTGTAACAAATAGGGCTGGTCAAGTGAGTTAAGTCGACTATGCCTAAACATGCAAGAAGACAACGGAGACTAGAAGGAAGACTCATTGCAAGTCACGGTGAGTATGGCAAAGAAGAGAAGACGGAACTCGATGAAGGTGCAAGCGAGATGCAATCGAGTAAAGTATCGATCAAGTCAACTCAAGATAGCCAAGTCTCAAGTTGAAGTGACGGAAAGAGTCATCCATGATTGAAAGTCGACTCTAAGTCACCCGGGGAAAGCAAGGAAATGCGTCAAGTTGAGATAATCGAAAGAGATCCGTGTACGTAAATCAAGAGAATTACTTAAACAAGTAATACATCCATGCTACCTTTCTCGAAGTGCTCATCCCGAAGCGTGCAAGGGAAATGAACCAATGGGAACACTACACCGTGTCGAAACTACGAAAAGTCAAGAACAATTCATACGAGGAAGTGGCAATTCCAAGGACTGCAACAAAACAAGCCAACGACCACAAGTGACTTTCAAAAATAAGCATATCTCTTCAACGGGCAGATTTTTGAAAGATCACTATAAAAGGCTGAGGAATGACTCTGAGAGAGAAGGACCTTGATTACGAACCACGAACATTCAAGCTAACATTTGAATCGTAATCGAAATATTCTCAAAGATCATTCAAGATTAATTCTCAAGCCTACACTACGAAAGAAATCAATCCAACACTCACCTGTGAAGGAAAGATAACTTCAATCAGTTGAAGAGGAAACTTTTGAAGAAAAGGGGTCTACATTCCGCGGAGGATTGTAGAAAGGTTCAAGGTTGAACCAGTCTCGAGTTTTTGGAGGGCTTCGTGATCAAATCCAAAAAGCTTGAGCAAGTGAGTTTGTAGTAGCAAAGGCGGTGCCGCCTGTGAAGAAGCCGAGTCGCACGAGAAGCCGGTGCGTGACCAAGGCATCTCGGATCGAGTCCCAAAGGATCAAGTCGGTTTGTGTGATCAAGACTTGTATCCGGATGTTACCACTTTGTATCTTGATCAATACTTAGTGGATTCCTCCGGGAGTTGGAGAAGAGAAGAGTAGAAGAATTACCCCATCCTCGAACCTCTATAAAATCTTATCGTGTCATTTACATTTCAGCATTTTAATTCTTGCACTTTAACTGTTTAATTCTGCTGATAAATTTGCTATCCACTTGATAATCCCTAAGTACTAAAACCAAGTATTAAATCTTTACTAAATCAATTTTAAGGGTGTAAAGTCTTCCAATGAAAACAAAGCTGCGATTGAGCTAATTGATCTTTAACGGTGAGTTATTCTATCAACGGCTCGATCAGTCTGTTGAAGTGAATAACTCTACCGATTAACTAAATTGGCTATCTACCAAGGACACAGCTGTGTAGTATCAACTCTGAACTTTAAAAAGGACTAAATCGAAAAGTTGGTAAGGTTTATTCAACCCCCCCTTCTAAACCTTACACTCACACCCTTTGGGACCTACAATCCAGTTCGATATCTTTCACACCTATGGCTGCTGCTCCCGCTCACGGCAAAAAGCCGCCCAAGTTTTCCGGCGCCGACTTCAAACGTTGGCAACAGAAGATGCTGTTCTACCTCACCACTTTGGGGTTGGCTCGTTTTCTGAAAGACGACCCCCCTACTGCCATTGGAGATGACGAAGTTGACAACAACCGGAGAATCGCTGTGGATGCTTGGCATAACAGCGATTTTCTATGTCGCAACTACGTCTTGAACGGGCTAGACGACACTCTCTACAATGTCTATAGCACGTTCAAGACGTCCAAGGAACTGTGGGAGTCCTTGGAGAAGAAATACAAGACGGAAGATGCCGGCACAAAGAAATTTGTTGTCGGCAAATTCCTCGAGTACAAGATGGTTGACACCAAGACGGTGATCAGCCAAGTTCCGGAGATTCAAATCATCCTTCATGACTTAGTGTCTGAAGGGGTGATTTTGAATGACTCATTTCAAGTGGCTGCAATTATCGAAAAGTTGCCGCCATTGTGGAAGGACTTCAAAAATTACCTCAAGCACAAGCGCAAAGAGATGGGGCTTGAGGATCTGATTGTTTGGCTTCGCATCGAAGAAGACAACCGGAAATCAGATGTGAAATCCAGCAAGTCTGGAATGGAGGCTAAGGCTAATCTTGCAGAATCGAGCACTAGCAAGAAACGCAAGCACTCCGGGAAGGAAAAATGAAAGGCCAAAAAGTTCAAGGGGAATTGCTACAATTGTGGCAAACCGAACCACATGGCTAAGGATTGCCGACACCCGAAAAAGGGCAATCAAGGTGGCAACCAACAAGCCAATGTGACGGAGGACAAGTCGGTTCCAATTGACTTGTCGGAGCTCGATCTCTCCGCCGTTGTGTTTGAAGCCAATATGGTGGATAACCCAAGGGAGTGGTGGATAGATACCGGGGCTACTCGTCACATTTGTGCCGACAAGGAGATGTTCTCCTCCTACACGCCGATTAATGGAAGGAAGTTGTTCATGGGGAACTCTTCGACTTCCAACATCGTTGGGCTTGGAAAGGTGGGCTCAAGATGACTTCCGGGAAGGAGCTTACGCTTGTAGATGTGCTGCATGTTCCAGACATCCGCAAGAACTTGGTTTCCGGTCCTTTGCTTAGTAAGGCCGGATTTAGACTAGTGTTTGAGTCCGACAAGTTTGTAATGACCAAGAATGGTCTGTTTTATGTAAAGGCTACCTTGATAAGGGCCTGTTTAAAATGAGTGTAATGTCTGTTTTCCGCCAATAGGCGAAGAATAAAAACGTTACTTCTGTTTACTTGTTGAATTGTTCTAATTTATGGCATGATAGATTAGGACACGTAAACTTTAACACAATTAAAAGGTTAGTGAATCTGGAATTAATACCTACGTTTAAAACCGATTCACAAGACAAATGCGAAATTTGTGTTGAAGCAAAATTGGCCAAAGCACCGTTTCATTCGGTAACGAGAAGTACCATACCACTCGAGTTAATTCATACAGATGTGTGTGATTTAAAACTTGTACAAACTCGAGGTGGGAAAAAGTACTTCATAACGTTTATAGACGATTGCACAAGATATTGTTATGTATATCTTTTGAAAAGCAAAGATGAAGCTTTAGTAGCTTTTAAGACTTATAAGAATGAAGTTGAAAATCATCTTAATTTGAAAATTAAGATGATTCGAAGTGATAGAGGTGGAGAGTATGTTGCTCCGTTTGAGGAATATTGCTCGGAAGCGGGTATAATTCATCAAACGACTGCACCTTACTCACCTCAATCAAATGGTGTTGCAGAACGCAAAAATCGTACTCTTAAGGAGATGATGAATGCGATGCTGTTAAGTTCTGGCTTACCCCAAAACTTGTGGGGGGAAGCCATACTTTCTGCAAACTACATTTTTAATAAGATCCCACACAAAGGTAAAAACGAAACTCCATATGAGTTATGGAAGGGACGTAAACTGTCATATAAATACCTCAAAGTGTGGGGGTGTTTGGCTAAAGTCGAAGTACCCAAGCCGAAACAAGTAAGAATTGGTGCAAAGACGATCGATTGTGCTTTCATTGGATATGCTAACAATAGTAGTGCATATCGCTTTTTAGTGCACAAGTCGGCTATTCTTGATATAAATGAAGGTATGATCATTGAATCAAGGAATATTGTATTCTTCGAGAATATCTTTCCGAACAAAAGAATGGAAAGAAGAAAGTTCGAGTAAACGGACTTATGATACTGCAAGGTTACCTCAAAGTGATGATGAAGAGGAACCAAGACGCAGTAAAAGGACAAAAGTAGCTAAGTCTTTTGGTCCTGATTTTCTAACTTATATGTTCGAAAACGAACCCCGAACTATTCTAGAAGTATTGTCTAGTCCAGAAGCTCCTCTCTGGAAAGAAGCTATCAATAATGAGATAGATTCCATCATGCAAAATCACACTTGGAAGTTGGTTGATCTCCCACCGGGTTGCAAACCTTTGGGATGCAAGTGGATCCTTAAAAGGAAGTATAAAGCAGATGGATCTATCGACAAATATAAAGCCCGATTGGTAGCTAAAGGGTTTAGACAAAAGGAGGGATATGACTTATTCGATACATATTCTCCTGTCACAAGGATTACGTCCATTCGTGTTCTCATTGCTATTGCAGCTTTGCATAACCTTGAGATACATCAAATGGACGTTAAAGATACGCCTTCTTGAATGGGGAACTTGAAGAGGAGATTTATATGGAACAACCCGAGGGGTACGTTGCACCCGGTCAAGAGCGAAAGGTGTGTAAACTTGTTAAGTCACTTTATGGACTAAAACAAGCACCTAAGCAATGGCACGAAAAATTTGACTCGACTATGAAGTCAAACGGTTTCAAGATCAATGAATGTGACAAGTGCGTCTAACTTAAAGTTACTACAAATGATTACGTCATAGTATGCCTTTATGTAGATGATATGTTGATTATGGGAAGTAGTCATGATTTAATCATGAAGACTAAGAACATGTTGAAGAAGAACTTTAACATGAAGGATATGGGATTATCTGATGTTATATTAGGGATTAAAATCTCTAGAACTTCAGATGAAATTGTCTTGTCACAGTCCCATTATGTCGAAAGCATACTTAGAAGGTTTAATGCTTTTGACAATCCTCCGGCTAAGATACTTGTAGATCTAAGTCTACACTTGGCCAAGAATAGAGGCGAACCAGTTTTTCAGCTGGAATATGCAAGGGTAATTGGCAGTCTGATGTACTTAACGAATTGTACACGACCAGATTCACAAGTAACCCGAGTACGGATCACTGGAAAGCCGTGACAAGGGTACTTAGATATTTAAAGTATACCATGAACTATGGAATACTTTATACAAGATATCCAGCAGTATTAGAAGGATACTGTGATGCCAATTGGATATCAGACACAAAAGACTTGTTTTCACAATAGGTGGAGGAGCGGTGTCGTAGAAGTCTTCTAAGCAGACGTGCATAGCTCGGTCCACTATGGAATCCGAGTTCATTGCTTTGGATAAAGCTGGAGAAGAAGCTGAATGGCTTAGAAACTTATTAGAAGATATTCCTTGTTGGAATAAGCATGTCCCTGCTGTTATGATACACTGTGATAGTCAATCAGCAATCGGAAGGGCACAAAGCAGTATGTATAAAGGTAAGTCTAGACATATACGTCGGAGACACAATACCATTAGACAGTTGATTTCGAATGGGGTTATTCCGATTGACTACGTGAAGTCAAAGGAAAACCTTGCGGATCCGCTTACGAAAGGCATAAATCGAGATCAACTGTATAAGTTGTTAAGGGGAATGGGTTTAAAATCCACAACTTAAAGAATGTTCATAGCGGTAACCCAACCTTGTGAATTGGAGATCCCAAGACCTTGGTTCAATGGGACAACTAAGTTATGAATATTCAGCTGAACACTTGGAATATGTGTTAGCTCATTCTCGATACATCCAAGTGAATGTAAACCTGCTGAATATGGTGAGGTTAAGTTTAAGACTTTTAATGATTCCTATACCGAAAGGTGGAGTATTGCAGGATACTCTTCAATAGGAGATCACCTATATAAGTGAGAAGTAATGGCCGCTTAAACACTTATGAATCTAAGATATGGTCCAGGGCCAAAATGGACACAACGTGAGAACAACAAGTGTTAGAATTGTTATTGTGTAAGTACTGTTGTCTTGGTTTACACGAACGACTGAGTAGTTCAAGACATCGCGTCGTCACTAGCGGCCCAAGAACCGATAGTATTTTACTAAGGAAGGTTCAAAGCCACAAGCTACCTATCCTGATGCAATAACGATTCGCCGAGACTTTCAAGCGAATCTGCATACACACATGCATTAATTTCATTCATGTGGGGGATTGTTGGAATTGGTCATTGATAAATGGGGTGTTGACCCGATTTTGACCAATTAATTAAGTGGTAGTGAAAAATGGAATTAAATTATTTGTAAAAAATTCTACTAAGAGAGTAGATGAGAATAGCATTTGGAATTTCTCAAAACCGATTCCGGGTGAATGAGAAATTAATGCTAGAAGTTAGCCACTTAATACAAATAAATGGTATGGAAAATGAAAAATGTGGGGGAGGAGAGATGCTTCATCCCACATAGGAAAAAGGAGGCAAAGTTGCACACTTTATTTATCACAAGTTGGACATATGGGTTTGGGACCTTGGGGGCACCCAAGTTTTTAAAGGGGTGAAGACCTACGGTGCGTCTGTTCAGTGCAAAAGGTGTTTTTTCGAGCCTACAGACGCGATTTTCCGTACGGGCACTTCATTGCCTATATTTTTGGAGCCCCTGCAGATGAATTTACACACGAAAATACTCAGATAATAACCGATCATTCTGCATACAAAAACATATTGATTATTTCCTCCTTGAAAGCTTGAAAGTTGTCAAACACTTCGCTTGTTCGTTGTTGTTCCGGTTTTGCTGTGCTGCTAACCGGAACTGTTCAAAGTCGTTGTATCTTAGAGGCGAGCGCCGGAACCGTAAGCACTTGGTATACGGGGCGGTTTCGTCTTGCGAAGACTGATTCTAAATCAGGCCTCGACTTAGCCTATACACCCAAACTTGCCATTTTCCGAAAACAGAAACCATACACTTAACTTTTTACCGAACATTTTGTTTGCGCATTGGATGCATTATACATAGTTAATTGATAATTCTAGTACTAAATGAAAAACAAATTGGATAATTACCAACCAAAAATCGATGGGTGTTGTGACGTATATACCGTGACTTCTGATCCAACGTTGAGATATTGTGTTTGACACTTTGACTCGTTTTTTTTTCTTTTTCCAAATGATAAACTTTCATCAAATTCAACAAATTTCAAGCCCACTGGCTTGATTACAGCTTGACTAATCTAGAGTAAATCTGGAAATTGTGAAACTAACGCAAATTATCGCAATAGTCCAAAACCAAAAGGGTTAATCTATGACAGCTATCCCTACTTCTTTGATCCCCTATAAAAAAAAAAAAAAAAAAACAAGACTCAAAGAGGTACCATAGTAAATAGATGTCTTCGGCTATTGGAGATGCTCCCAACTCAAACAGTTCTTTTTTATTGAGCTTTTCCACTATAGCCTTGTCATATAAACCTATGGTAATCCTTTTACATCCAATTTCAAAACCAACACACGATGCATGACGAATTCCAAGAAGTTGAGCCTCTACTTGATCATGAGATTCATCCCTAACGGCTGTCCATGCTTTTATCATCTTTGCATATTCCTATCTTTAATCCATCCCCCAATGCCCATATGACCCTCGAAGCAAAGAGCACCACTAACCAACCTATGGATTGGTTCCACTCCACGAAACAGGTGCCAACAGAAAAAACAGAAAGAAATTCACGAAAAGGAGCATCCCCTTTCTCTTGACAATCCTCAAAACATGCAACAAAACACATTGTAACGTATGTATAAAGAAATCATAATAACAGTAATCACATCTTATCTTCACAGTAATAATACAATAATCTAACCTGACACCTGTGGCAACTTTTTATCATCATTTGACAACATATCCATACCACTCCAAAAAATGGTTTCGATGTTTACTTTCTCATGAAGTTGAAGTTAAATCGATCCAATTTGAAGAACAATATCAGACTCACGATTGACTACATTATGAAATTGGATGCATCCTACTGGTAGGCTTCTTTGGGTACTCCAATAGTAAAGTTTCAATATTTAACTATGGATGAGATAAAAAAAGTTTGGCAATCTTCTTGAGAAGCCTTTCTCTATTACAATTATTTTTTTCCTATTTAACATGTTTGTTTCATAAAATCAGAGGCAAGCGGCAAGCGAGGAAAAAAAAGAATGCAGAGACTTAAACTTAACACTAATAAATTGCAAGAATACCAAACCTGAGGATGATGCTAAGTTAGGATTTGGTAGAAGTTAAGCTATTTCTTAGAATATATATACAAAATTTGAACCATTGTGTTAAAAAAGATGTGAACAACGGTGAATAAAAAATGATGCACAAGTAAAAATATTTGGGCGTGATATGGGGTATCAAATCTTTGCTTAATTCAGTATCAAAAGTATTCATAGCTGCATAGCAAGGAATTCACATTCTTGCTTGCTGAAACTGAAACATGATCATTTTCACCATCTTAAATATATCATTATCTTCACCTGCTTTACCCAGAGTTAAACCTTTCTACCATTTTTCATTCTCCTTTCTTGTATCTTCATTTGACAGAATAAGTGCATTTAAACCTTTCTAGAAGCTGACAAGCTGTCCACGCAAAACCTATCTCTTTCGTCAACTACTAAATATAGGCCATCACCCCAAGAAGGGAATAACATGCAATGTTGAAGGGGTGTAGGCTGAAAATCTATATAAATATGACATGGTTATTGACGCACTTACATCACCAAAGATGATATTAGCACATATGCATGCTTCTAGAGTCTATACAAACAGTTTGCAGTACAGAACACAACTATATTATCTCCAAACAGAAGAAGGGGACTTAGAATTCAGATATCCTAACCTAGAAAAGAAGAAACCCGATCATAGGAGCGGACCTGGTAGGAAGTACCAATAGGCTCCAAGCACCAGACTCACATTTAATAACATATTAAGCCACAAAGAAATGTATAAGAAATAACTGAAAGATGATTTTTTGGTAAAAAAGAAGCACATGCAGTCAATTTACTACTGGAACTATTTGGCTGTCTCTTTGAGATTTGAGCCACACAAGCTTTTCACAAAATGATTGCCTGAAAATGAGTTCAATTGATGTTATTAGTTACTCAGTGCTATCTCTTCTACTCCTGAAAATGTAAAAGCACATATCAAGATACAGAAAAATACATAACATAGGAACACGATAGATTACTTCCCAAACTATCTCGGTGAAAAAACAAGAATCTTTATAATCCTATTTATTTAGAAAAAAAACGTGTCCTTCCTGTAGGAAGAAGACACACAAAACTTGAACACAACTGAACAAAACGAAGAAGCAAAACAAATAAAAACACTACAAAATTACACGACGCCTCTACAGCAAGGCCTATGATGGCCTCCCAAACTCATATAAGCATATTGACAGACATAATAAATGTCTATTCCAAAAGTGGAGTCAAGATTTTAATTTAAGCAATGCCAAACTAAATCATCATATATCTTCAGTTAAGCCATATATACTACAAAGTACAAACGTTAAAAGTACAAATACATCAAATAATTATAGAATAATAATGATGTAACAATACAAAGATAAATGGAGATTAAAAACCAAATATTCAAATAATTTAATCTGCAAGATGTAATAAGACAAATAGTAATAAAAATTCCAATGAAATTTACAGATGAATTTTCTCGCCTTCGGAGAATAGGCTCTTAGCATCGGATTCCGTCGAGTCGCCGGATGAATTCTCGCTGTCCATCCCCGACTCTCCTTTCGAACTGCTCATTTTCTTTCCTCGAATTTTATCTTCTTCCCCAAAGATACTCTCTCAGAAGAGTTATTTCTCTTTCCTATGTGCTGATTGGACGAACAACACAGACTCAAGGAACAGTTGTGCATTTCCTCAATAAAATTGGTATGCAGCCGCATGTTTCCCTCTTCTTTGCCGGTTTCAAATTTGATAAATTGTGCCCAATTGAAAAAAAAAACAAGGAATTCACATAATTTATAGACAAAATCGCATTCAAACCCTAAGGTTCTCGTTAGTTATTTTTGCCTTTGAAACCCTTTGCTCGAAATATGCTTTTTTATCCCTTGCAAAACCGACTCCAAAGCTTAAGATTCCCGCTAGTTGATTTGTGCCTTTGAAACGGCTTCACCAAAATATGCTTTTGGTTCCCTTTGCCCGAATTTTTGTTCTGCGTTTTTTGTGTTAAAATTAGATAAGATTTCAGACATTTGATACTCTAGATACCTTTACATTTTGAGTTGCGACGGCAAGAGGTGCCTTTTCTGTTTTCGCAGCAGGAAGATGACTTTTTTTTTTTTTTTCTTTTAGAATGAAGGGTATTTTGATAAATACATCGGAAGGGTATTTTGGGTATTCCCCTTTGTTACAGATACATTCACTAATTTAGGATTGATATAGATATAGATATAGAAAAGAGCATCACATCAACTTTCATCATTGCATTTTCATCTAGATATCCAATCACTCTTAAAATTCATTTTTATTTTTCCAAACAATTTTTTCACACTATTCTCTCCAAAAATAAAAGAAATGGAACAAAAAGCCAAGCAATCATAACAACTTAACATCATTACATTCAGTTTCTAGGACAAACCAAAACATGGTTAATTGCTGTACAACATTCACTATTTCTTTGAAGTTGCACACGTACGTACTAGCCATGGGAACAAAACCAATATCTTTTATGGATAATTACAAAAAAAAAAAAACCTGAGGTTGGATATTTACGAAAAAACTTAGAGAAGTTTCAAAATTACAGAAACATCCTTGAGTTTTGATTCCATCTATATTTTACCCCCTTCATAAGCCAAAAGAAAAATAAAACATTTCAAACATCCTCTTACATTTATAAAAATATTACAATTACCCCCTAAAATGTAAGAGAGAATCGAACCTCAAGGAAATTTCTGTAACTTTGAAGCTTCTAAGGCTTTTTTTTTTTTTTTTTTTGGGGTAATTATCCCTAAACATTACGGACTACTTTTATCAGATGCAATCTAAGATGCTACATACAGCTTGAGAAATAAGGGAAGCTACATTTTCATCTGCTGTGGTAATCAATGTTTGTGCTTCTGTGACTTCTATAATGGATTTGCTAGGCTCCGATATGTGTACGAGAGACGCCGTCTGGGTTCCATCGGCACTCCTTACTTCCTCGACAGCTGTATTCAGACCCATCTTCTGCAAAGCCATTTGAAGAACTTTTAAATCAAGTCTGCCAAAATGCAGCACTGGCTTTGTCTGAGAGGAAGCTTGTTCATTTCCTACGAGTAACCTATATCTTCCTTGCTCTACCACAAGCTCTCCCTTTAACCTCGCGATATCCATGTCGTTTTGTTTCAATGTTGTATATTGGAGCCGACAGGCCAAGTCTACAGCAATGTCAAATTCTGAGTACTCTTTTGTGTACGGGATATGCAGTGTCTGGTTTTTAGAGTAATAACCGAATGGAAATGAATTTTCTAAAGGACCAATATGCTGCCTGAATATCTCGGGAAACTGTTGTAGGCACAAACCAAAAATGTTTTTTAGTGGAAAAAGAAAGAATACATCATATTGTGCGGATCAATTTGGCAAGTAAATGAATACATGTATTTAATACCAGAAGAAGAGGTCATGAAGCAAATATTACCAAAACATGTCTAGGTTGTAATATCTTCAGTAAATTGTGAGATTTTTCCAGCCTGAAGGAAAAACAGAAGAAATGTTTTGAGGTTTTAATGCATCAAATAGACATAGCTCAAATGAGATGCCTAATGTAGTCATGCAAAACAACAGAATTCAAACTGTCCTACACACATCCAAGCCACTTTTAAGTTGTGCAAAGACTTCATGCCCTATAGAAAGCTTTTCTTTAAAAAGATAAAAAAATAATATATATATATATATATATATATATATATATACAGAGGATTTGGATCACATGAGTCCATCTTGCGGTGAGTACGCGAGGACAAATCTAAACCATTGGGACGTTTTTTTTAATGGACCAAATTTAAAATGTCCTTTTAGTGTTTTTTATTTTTCTAAATTGATATTAAGGGTAGTACAGTAATTTTGTCCCATTGTGAATAAGCCAAAAGAGAAAACTAGTAAATAACTCACCCACATCGTTTTCAACAGCAGTGTATATTCTTTCCAAAGATTACGTTATGCGGATTTTCGGATTTTAGGAGGTTTCAAACTTGGTAGTTTATTATACTGGTATTCTTTAGGTAATTTTCCGGTTGCATGTTTATCTTGTTCCATTGCATATTTAGTATACTTTTGTTGTATAAAAAACTAATTTATGTACATTTGTAGAATAATTGCATAGTTTGTATATCCATGTTGCATATTTAGTTGAAGCTTACTGCATATTTTACTATCCAATGTCTGGCTGCATGGCAATGAATTTTGTACTAAAGTATGATTGCATAGTTAATATATTCGTATAGCATGTTTAGTTGATTATGAATGCATCCATATTGCAAACTTCTGTTTCTGTACGTATACTAACTTCTGTTTTCCTGTAGTGGAATTGCATGTTTAGTATATCTATATTGAATATTTAGTAGATGCATGCGTTTTATACTATACATTTGTCTCGTTGCATGTAGATTACTCTGTCACTGTGTTTTTACTAAGACATTATTGCATATTTAATATATTATCATTGCATATTTAGCAGGTTATGAAGAAGAGGACTTTCTTTTCTATTTTGCTGGAGTTATCGACTGTAATGTTCCAGTTTTTCGCTTATAGACGTGTATTGGATGGCATAGAATCATGGAAAATATCTTTCAAAAATATCGTGTAACTGCCCATATTTAGTGGGTTTAATGGATAAGTGATTATTGACTAATTTACCCTTACGATATTATTTAGGAAAGAAATAATCTATAAACTGTTTAAATCTAGGTTGTTGAAAATTTGACAATGGGTGAGATTTGTCCCTACGGACTCACCTTATAGAGTAGACTCGTATAATCAAACCCCTATATACATATAAGTGCCATTTTCCCTAGAAGCTTTTAGTAAAGAAAATATTTGATCAACCAAGTTCATCATATGTAACCAATTTTGACCATTTGCTGCCCCCAGAGTTTAGAAGTGTGCCAAAGGTGCACTTATAAAATGGATGTCCTTGTTCTACAATAAAGATTTAACTGGAAAAGATGTATAAACGCCTGTTTGAAGATTGACTTAGCTATTGAAAAACAATGACTTGTCTAACAGATAAAATATTAAACTTAAGCATATTTCAAGAGTTGCAAGTATTAAGAATATATATTGCAAACCAGAAAGAGCTCAACGCAGAGGAGTATAATACTAGTTCAAAAGACAAACAGAACACAACTTACGGCATTCCTGAAAGAAAAGAACACTGGAGGACTTTCATTGCCATTGGCTTGAAAGGTAAAAGAGCCAAACTGGTATCTACCCCTTCCTGTAAAATATACAAACAAAAGGAAAATTAACAAAGCCAGAAATAAATACTTTTTTTCTAAACTTATTTGAAGAGCTCAATCTTATGTTTTAGTAGATGACAAAAGTAAAGCAGAATTTATCTGCCTGCAAGAGGAATATATTATCATAGTAGGCACCTCCATAACAAGTAGTGAATTTTGATCCCCACACCATCGGCGGAGCAAATGAATAACAGGTCCAAGTCGAAGACTCCAGTGAGGACAAAATACTATGCAAGGTTCCTGCCAAATTGTTCTATCTACAGAATATCAGCAAGCAATTCAATCATGCAAGAACATGATAATGCATTAAATCCATCAGCTGAATTTCAAACCTATTTATTCTCAAAACATCTTTCTCCTCAACAAATCACATCCTAACAGATGCCTCCTCTGACTAGTACGACAGCTCAATAATTTTTGGAGAGATCTCAAAAAATTAAGTAAACTTTCAAAATCATTTGAAACAAATGTCTTATATTGAAAATACTGCGCTCTAGTAATATTGCTAACCTAGAATGTTACATGGACTTGGATGTGCATTTTGGAAGCATAATCCAAGTGTCTAATTAGTGGATGAAGCAAAATTGCGGACACTTTTTACCACATCTGCATCTACAAGTTGTCCAACTATGGAGCCTCTTGCATATAAAATGCATTGGTAAAGAAAATTTAGTTTAATGGAAGCGCTTGTTAGATCCTTTTTGGAAGCCTATGACATAGCAATTGTTGGAAATGATAAAACACGAATTCCATTTCTTCTCTTTATTATTTTGGGGGAATGAGTTGGGGTAAAGGGAACATGGTAAGATAATTTAGCTCAATGGAAGAGAGCTTGTTAGATCCTTTTGCAAGCCTATGCCAGAGTAAATGTATGAAATGATAAAAAATGATGTTTTTTTTTTGGGGGGGAGGGGGTGGGGTGGGGTAAAGGAAACACGATAAGCACAATTTAAAGCTATAGAGAAATATTAACTATATAAATTTAACTGGTCCAGTTTTTGTCACTGTTTATGAGAAATCCCACACCCAAAGAAAAGTCAAAGGATGAAATAGTGAGATTCTAGGAATAACATATTGCATTTTTGTCACTGCTTATCACATGCAAGGGATACATATATCTTACAATAGTTTGAGTGAATGAATGGCAGGAAACAAGTGAAGCCTTCCATCTTTCAACATATCCACGTGGGAAAATAATGGTTGACCAGAGTAGAGCTGTAAAATTGACAAGGAAAAACAAACTTGTATCAGCTTGCTTGTAAGTAAGAGCTTTAGTTCTAATTTGTTCTGGTATCTTCAATTCAACATACACGGTCTTGCAACTGCCTGCATAACCATTCTGGAATGATATCTGTATATGCCATAAGCTCTTCTGCAACAGAAGAAATGACAAAAATGGGAACCTACATTGCAGAGTGTTGAAGCATATGGTTAGGGAAACTGTAAAAGAAAAAACTTGAAAAAGAAGCTCTTAGAATTTGTAAAACATCATGTCAATATTTTAAGTTCATTTATGATGCATTTGGATGGAAGGATTTGGATTTGGAGGAAGGATTTGGGGGACGGATTTCAAATGACTCCATATAAGGTGGATTTGAAATCCACCACAATGACTCAAAAATAGCTCAAAATAGGAGCCTAAGGATTTGAAATTCATTGTATCCAACCAAGCTCAATTATGTGTTATAATGGATTTGAAATCCTCAACTTCAAATCCACCAACCAAATGAAGCCTTAGTATTTTCATCGAATTTAGCATAAAATCATTTTATACAACAATGTGTAATTACTCTTCGCCTCAATGAGCTAGAAATAACCTAAATTGCAATTTAGTACTAGATATCAATGTATGGGAATGAGCAGATAAATTAATACACAAACCTTTATCTCTTCTCCATAACAGAAACCTAAGGTGTTCCTTTGACAATGAAACAACACAATACAGGCTCCACCACCAAACATTGAATTGTACTTATAGTTTACAACAGATAGAGCCAAGAAAATGAGAACTTTCCAAAGATTAGATAGCATGTTAGTGTCTCATTACTCCGTTAACATTGTGAACTCCTTAATACCTCATCACTTCTTCAAAACATGTATCCTGTATTTTTGCATTTAAATATGTACCTTCATATTTTCAGATGCCAGGTCAAGTGCAAATCGCTCCAACAGCTGCAGAATGATCCCAAGACGTCCAATAGGAATTAAAACTGAACCCCCTGCTTTTATAGAGTCCACGGAACAGGAGCATATGAAATCTAACTTCTCCATCTCCTCCAAATACTCATCCACACTAAGGAGCATGGCACTTGTGATATCATCATCACTGCGAGGGTATAGAGACAAGGCCCAATCAGTTTCAAGTGTCACAATGAGAAAGAAAACAAGTCAAAACAAGAATATAACTCCAAGTCCTGCTACAGTTATGCATATAGGGAGGATCAATGGCCTCAGAAGGCAGTGTAAACCAATCCACGGACATAGTCTACAGGAATTGAAAAGTAAAAGCACCTTAAGTTTGAAAAGTTGTTACCAGCAGCGCCAGAGAAATTGTTATCATCGTCAAACTTGTCGGGGGCATTGCAAGAAGAGAGATCAGAATACAAAATCACATCACTTCCTTGAAGACCCTTGTAATCAAAACCCATTGCTGTGGTTGATGAAAAAACAGAACTTGAAATGTAAGCAATACTTCCTTTTGGACCGGTGATACTCCAATTGCATGAGCCTATTTCTAAACCGGAACTAATTGCTTTTATAATCAATGTGCCATTGTAGCAAGCTTCTTCGGCATACTTAAGAGACTCAACCTTCAGCATGCAAGTCTTCACATCAGCTGCACTGAGAAGTAACCCTCATTACATCTTCAAACACATATGATGGACAGGGGCGGAGCTAGACCCGTAATTTTAAGGGGGCTATATCAATAAAAAATAAATATTTAGTACTAAAAATTAATATTTTAAAATAAAATATACATATAAATAATTAAGTTTTCAAAAATTTTGGGGGGGGCTAACGCCCCTGATGATGGACATATATGAATTGCCATTGAATAAGGGGACATACGTTGTAACAGCTATTTCAACATTATTGAATCAAAAGAAAATATGGCGTACTACATTAACAGTACACGTGTACAAAAATACTCTTAAACATCTTTGGAAACTATACTCTTCTTGTCTTTTTCTTTTTCTCTCTTTTTTTAGAAACAAGTTTGGTTGGATTTTTCTCATTTCCAATTTGAGATGTGTGAAAAATTGGTTGACGCAAATAATTGATGGATATAATGCATTTTCTATGAACTTAAGCCAAAGATACACAAGTTGCTGGATCAAATAACAATATTCACACTTTATCTTCATATAGTTATTAGGAGGCCTTTAATGATAATAATATTTGTCTCACCAAATTAATTAGAATATAGTTATTAGGAGGCCTTTAATGATAATAATATTTTTGTCGAGGCATGTATGGTTCACAAGTTAAGATAGTCCCCCATCTCCAAATAAATTTACTATACAGAATACAATACCAGAAGGAGGAATCAAACAAAGAGAGAGAAGGTCCGTGTGACCATTTAAATCACACATCAAGGTTTGAGCAACATGAATAAAACATTCAATTTTGGGGAATCATTTTTTACTCAGACAAGAACCCGTTATGTAGATATCTGTCACCGACAAATAAATAAACCAAGTATTGGAAAACATAGTTGAGTATGTATGAAACATATGGCAAAGAGAAAATAGCACGCATTATACCTGTACAATGGCATCCAACCACCAAACTCTGTCCCATCTGTACCATAAATAATCTGCCTCAATTCCAGCGGAAGCAATTCAAGCTCATCCCATTTCATCCACTGAGGCACATCAGACTCTGCAGGTCCATAAAATTGCCTAAACTCCTTATGCATACTGACAAGATCCTCCATCATTAGTTGCCCAATTCTAGCTGCGGCCTCAGTTGCATACACCTGAACCACACTAAAGACAATCATATCCGCGACATTTCAATTAGTAAATAAGTATAATGAACTGAACCACAAAAAATAAAACCTTAACTACCTTAGCCGAAAAATCTCTATTCCGTGTAAGAAATGGTAAACCCAGTATACCCATGGGACTAGATATCATCACTATATCAATAAAAGATACATTCCATAAAAGCAAGTTCTTGACCGTTTTGTATTGCGGTCCGGCACAAATTAAACTGTTTGCATCCAGGGGTTTGTTGATTTTTCGCCCCTTTTCTTCATTCTCATCGTTAGCTATCGCATTTGAGCACATTGGGACAGGAGAAAAGACTGTTAGAGATGAAAGGTCCATGGGGCAATCAAATAAAACCCGGAAACCGCAAATATCCAAAATATGGCATGGCGGGAAATAAAAACCCTTGCCTTCACTCAAGCATGTCTGCAATCAGAAATAACCAGAGTACAGCCAATAAAAAACTGTATTTATAATCAGCGTCCGAAAAATTTAAAGATACAAACAAGATAAATCAGATAGGAACAAAATCAGTAAAACCCAGATGCTCGAAAAAAAAAGTGTATAAATTACTCATAAATCAAATTTATATACAAAAGCGCGACAAGAGACTATGGAGAGACTTACAAACTCCATGTAGTTGAAGGGGCAACGGGGGTGTTGGGATTTCTGCAAAGGTTTGTTTAATTTATCAAGAGTATTTTCCGCAAACTGATAGTCGCACGAAGTTTTTCTAAAAGAGAAGTATATAAAAGAAAAATTCTTTTTCGCTTTTTAATTGCAAAATTACATATTAAAGTTTTATACTCAAGATATTATAATATACTATTTTTAATAAATAATATACATTATTCATTTAATCTATCTTGGGACACAATTGATCTTAAAGAATATTTTAATAATTTTAACTTTGAAAAAGCTTCTTTCACCAGAAGCAACTGTCACAAATATGGTTAATAATATTTTAAAAGCAATACGCGCATTTGAAAAGGCTTCTTTCAGCAAAAACAATTGTCACAAATATATTATATAGTTTAATACCTCAATTAGAATCTTACTTTCTGTGTTCAAAGTTTCTTTTAACACTCTTAATATGACTAAATAAAAAATTTGAATTAATATGTTAAAAAGATGAAAATATAAAACTTGGAGAAAATCCAATGTGTGTCGTTTCTTTTCGGTGGCTAATGGGTATGATTTTATTATGTAATATTTTTAATACATAGTAGAGATGTTACCAAAAAGATAGTAGAGATGATGTATAGATTGCGTATGATATATATTAGACTATTAGATTTATATAAAATCTTATTGAATATTTACACGTTGGTTACATACCAACTAATTCCTACTTTTTAGGCCTTTATTTATCTAATAAACAAGAATTGAAATGTTATAATTTTTTTTAATTTTTAAAGTAATTAAAGAAACTACTTATCTCTTATTTTCTAGACACTTAATTGTCTCTACCATTTTCAAGTTGCAGATCACTTTGTAATTTTTAATCCCATTATTTATGCACACAATCTTTGAATGTTGGAAACAAAATTAACATTACTCTTTATATATATATGTGTGTTAAGTAAATTAAATTACGGGGCCCCAAAAAAATTGGGGGCCTGAGGCGATTGCCTAAATGGCCAAAGCATACCACACGGCCCTGGTCGCGAGAAGTTTTTGTAAAAAACATAGCATTTTCAAGATGTCTGGCAGTGGCACTTTGCACCCTTTAATTAAAGGCAAAAATTTATATAGGCTCGTCTCATGGGTCGCTTTTAGTGAGATGGATCTCCCACGACTCGTGATCCAGCCCAGAAGTAACATTTTCGTAAATATTGGGCTATCTGGCGTATTTGATGATAATTAAAAGGGGAAAGGACATGAATACCTCATTTTCCATACTTAATCCCTGCACAATACCAACCAGGGCCGGTTCTTTCACAATACACTAGATCAGGCCCAGTTCTTTCACAAATATACCAGATCCGGTAAATTGGGGACAAAAATACCAGACCAGGACTGGCTCTTCAGTGTATTGCAACATTTCCTCTCCAAAAATCAAGGTGCTGATCAAAACATCTCTGATCAAAAATACAATTCTCTTATCCCAAATATTAACGAAGAACAGAAGAAACACAGAGATACAAGGAAACAAATCGAGAGAAAATATTGGACTGTTCGAGATCACAATTCAAGCTCAATATCAAGAGGAAGAAGAAGACCAAAACAGGTAACAAAACGCGATCTGTTTATCTTGTTCTGAGAATACCTTGTTTAGATATATTTCATGATTTTACAGATTGAAATTTAGGATTCAATGTGTATTGATTGATATTGACATTGAATTGAACCGATAATTTTGCATGCAAATCCAAAACCTGGACTTTGTGTGAGATTCAAAATGCTTATTTTGTTCGAATTATGATCCAAAATTCTACAAAAATTGCTTCTCGTGATTATCTACGAATAAATCGTGTGAATCTGGAAAAAACTGAATGCAGTACATTACGTGATTGTTTCACATATGTTTCATTCTTGTTTCACATATGTTTTTTTTTATGTTTCACAATTGTTTCGTTCGCCTAATACAACACATTGCTTCTTGACGTACATAAATATTGTTTCATACATGTTTCATTTATGTTTCTTATATGTTTCACTTAGCCAGCTTTTCATTGAATTCCACAGTTGCATGGAGAATATCCCAACTGTCGTATACCACAATGGACAATGGAGAGAAAATTGAGAGTATAGGAACTTTGAGATAACATGAATACTCATTCCAATAAGCAGCACATTCAGCACACTAAAGGAAATCTTAGAACAACAAATCCATTACAAAAAAGATGCAGAAGCTATGCAGATTAGATACAAATTGACAGAGACTCCGCCACCATTGAAGATTGAAAGTGATTACAATCTAAAATTCTACTTGGAAGTGAAAAGCAAAGAAACAGACTGGATGAAGTTTCCTTTGTGCATAGACATAGTAAGAAAGGAACCGAGCTTGGAAATAACAACACAGCAAAATGTAACAGAAGGAACGAGCAGCATGTCTATAGAGAGCTCACTGAAGGAAAACATAGGCCAAAGCGCGATTGACTACATCGACTATGCAAACCTCATGATCAAAAATGTGGTCGGAGAAGAAGACACAACGGAAATTCAAGAAAGTACACATGCTGAAGAACAATTTCAAAAGGGAGATGTCTACAACACCAAGGAGGAATTGATCAAAGAGCTCAGTTGTTATGCGTTGAAACATCACTTCTAATATAAGGTGAAGAAGTCGTGCAAACAGAATTACTACGTAAAGTGTCTCGATGAAAATTTCAATTGGCATTTGAAAGCCTCATCCACATCCGGGACAAAAAGATTCATAGTAAGAAAGCACAAAACAACACACACATGTCCACTGGATAAGAGGATGAACAACAATAGGCACGCCATGACAAAAATAGTTGGGGACCTTATCAAATCAAAGTACCTCAACAACATCAAAACAATCTACACTCCAACAGATATAATTAGAGACATGAAGGCGAGCATGGAATAAGTCTCGACTAAAAAAGCGTGGAGATCAAAAGAGAAAGCGCTGGACGTAATAAAGGGAAGGCCGGATGAGTCTTATCAGAAACTATCGGCTTACTTGTACATGTTGGAGGAAACGAATCCCGGATTGATCACTAAAATAGTAAGAAAGGAGGATGACACGTTCCTCTTCTTATTCATGGCTATCAATGCATTAATAAAAGGATGGAGGCACTGCAGGCCTGTAATTGTTGTTGACGGTACATTCCTGAAAGCAAGCTATGGGGGGACTTTGTTGTCTGCATGCACACAGGATGGGAATGGGAGCATTTTCCCATTGGCTTTTGGCAAAGAATGGATTATGAGAATGATGGGAGTCGGGTGTGGTTTTTCACAAAGATAAGACAAACATTTTGTCTCGGGGAAGAGATGTGCATAGTCTCGCATGAGACACGTGAGTATCAAAACAAAGACAATAAAGGAGGTACATAATGTAAATATTTCTTTATATGATGTTTCACTTTTGTTTCATATATGTTTCTTTCATGTTTCACATATAGTTTCAAAAACATACCCCTTTACAAATTTCTCACAAGTATATTATTTTAACGATCAGGTATATCCTGAGGTCTCTCACGGACTGTGCACGTATCATCTACTAAACAATTTGAAGGCAAACTTCAAAAGGAAAAACAGCGAAATACGAGATCTGTTCATAGCAGCAACAAAAGCATACACGAATGAAGAGTTCGAAAAGCAAATGTCTGCACTTGACAAAATAAACATCAGAATTAGACCCTATTTGTCCATCATCGGCTACGAGAAATGGACACGACTCCACTGTCAGAGCAAATGATACTTTGTCATGAATTCAAACATTGCAGAATCACTGAATGCAGCGACAGTGGCTGGGAGAGACCTACCAGTAATAGCTTTGCTCGAATGCTTGAGATCTTTAGTTCAAGATTGGACGTGCATACATCAAACTGAAGCAAGATCAACATTCACAAGGATGACAAAAAGAGCTGAAGAGTATATGGGGAAAAACTACACCATTTCCCTAAATTTAAGGGTAATTAAATGCAAACTTTCAGCAAATGGTCCATTGTTTCAAACATGTTTTTTATATGTTTCTTTTATATTTCAGGTGAAGCAATCAAATGACTTTATCTTCAAAGTCACAGAAGCTGAGAAAACATTTGTTGTGGACCTGGAAAAAAGGAATTGCACATGCAACAAGTTTCAAATGGATGAAATTCCTTGCCCACATGCTTTAGCGGTAATAAAAGATTTGAATGCAGATCCGTACCAATACTGCTCGGCATACTACATGAAGGAAATAATGGAAGCAGCTTATTTGGAAACAGTGTATCCAATCCCACATGAAGATACATGGGTACTGCTAGAAGAAATCAACACAATGAAGATTCTACCGCCGGAGGAGAAGGCAAAATTTGGAAGGCCAAAGAAAAGAAGACACAAGGCAGCTTAGGAGAAAAGCGCCAAACCAAATGTGGTAGATGTGGGGATCCTAGTCATAATAGAAAAATATGTAGGAATCATCCAAAAACAAAATAGGACTCGTAGTAGAATATTACTATTACGAATATACGTGTAATTGATACAACTTCGACATATAGAAAATCAAAAGCAAATTGTTTCTATGTTGTGTCAAATATGTTTCTTACAATAAGATGACAGAACAAATGTTTGTTTCGAATGTGTTTCAGATACGTTTATATTACACAACGAAACCATTTGCAAAATAGAGACCATAAGAAACGTAGCACAAAACACACAATAATTTGAATCCCAAACCAAGCAACAACAATACATTAACTGAAAAACATCTCATAACTCATCTGCAAATTGTTCAAAAACGTACAACCAACAAAATCTAATCGATAATCAAAACAGCCAATAACGATCCAAATCCTCCAAGGAAAGCTATTATAAATACCAAATATCCCATACTACTAAAAGTACCAAACTTAAGACAAAGTTGTTTAGGTGATTACACAAATTATCAAGATTTTTGTAACAACAATTCCCAATAATCCTTAGGGAGTGGAGGCAGAATTTCAATGTCACTGTCATCCTCGTCACCGTTTTGTTGCTTCAGCTTCGCGTGATTATAGAGCAAATGACTAAACCTTGACCGCTCATTCTCTACGTCAAACGCCTCAGCATCCATTTTCTTCCCGGCAACAAAATACTCCACGTAACACGCAACGAAAACGCCACAGTCACTACAAAAAGAAATGAAGAAATGGACAGTCAGACATATAAAACAACAAAAATAAAAACAACAAAAAAAGAACAAACAAATCGAAAATACATAGAAAAAATGTACTTCTTGGTCTGCAAAGGAATATCTTTCACAACAACGACTTTCATAGCAGAATTTGGATCACCGGAATACGCACCCTCGCCAAGAACATCATTGGGATGGACGCCATAAAAGGCTACCAAGGACAGGAACAGAGGAAGGAGAGAGTTGTAAGCTTTCATAGCTTCTGCAGCGACTTTAAGAGAATCATCTGTCTTCAACGAATTGTATAGATAAATAGTTCTCTCCTTCACGCTCAACCGTCCCATTACCCAATGCTCCATATCAATGTAATGTATGGGGAACAAGATATGATCAACTTTCGACCATGGTCGTCCGCACCCTATATCATATCCCATGATATAGTCCATGTAAGTCCCAAGGGGTGAGAATAAGGTTTAGAAGGGGGGGTTGAATAAACCTTACCAACTTTTCGTTTTAGTCTTTTTAAAGTATTACAGAGTTAAATACACAGCTAAGTCCTTGAGGGACAGCTAAGTTAGTTAACCAGTAGAGTTATCCACTCAACAAACTCGATTGAGCTGTTGATAGACTAACTCAGCTGTTTAGTCTAAACCTTAACTTGGCTGTGATGAGATTTTCAGCGGAAGACTTAACACCCTTGAATTTAGTTTAAGTTTGTTTTAACACTTGGTATTAGCACTTTGTTAATTATCAGTTGGATTACAAATTATCAGCAGATATAAAATGATTTGCAGAAATTAAATGCTGAAATGTAAATGACACACTAATTTTTATAGAGGTTCGAAGATGGGGTAATTCTTCTACTTCTCTCTTCTCCAACTCCTAGAGGAATCCACTAAGTATTGATCAGTGTACAAAGTGGTTATCAGTCCAGATACTAGTCTTGATCACATAGCTGACTTGATCCTTTGGGACTCAGTCTGGAGATGCCTTGGTCTCATAGTCAAGCTTCTCGTCCGGCTCTTTCTTCTTCACGGGCGCTTTGCCGCTTTGCTACTTCACCAGCTCATTGCTCAAGCTTCTTGGATTTGATCACGAAGCCCTCCAATGACTTGAGATTGGTTCGACCTTGAACCTTTCTACAATCCTCCTTGGAATGTAGACCTCTTTTGATTCTTCAAAAGTTTCCTCTTCAACAGTTTGAAGTTGTCTTTCCTTCACAGCTTAGTGTTGGATCGATTTCCTTCGAGATTTAGGATTGAGGATTTTGCTTGAATAACTTGAGAATATTTTGCAGGTTACAGTGTGAATAAATGGTTGATTGCTCGTGGTTCAGGTAACCTTCTCTCAATGAGATTCCTCAACCTTTTATAGTGAACTTTCAAAAATCTGCCCATTGAAGAGATAGGCTGATTTTCAAAAGTCACTTGTGTTCGTTGGCTTGTCTTGTTGCAGTCCTTGATGTTGACATTTCCTCGTATTAAATGAATGTTCAGCTTTTCAGAGTCTGACACGAGGTGCAGTGATTCCCATTGGTTTATTCCTTTTGCACGCTTCTGGGACTGAACACTTTAAGACATGGCAACATGGTAGTATTACTTGTTTAGGTAATATTCTTGACTTATGTGCAACGGATTCTTTTCAGTTGTCTTGACTTGACTGCAGTTCTCTAACTTCCCCAGGTGACTTCGAGTTTGCTCCCAATCGATGGATGACTCATCTGTCACTTCAACTTGAGACTTGGCTTCTTGAGATGAATTGACTGACACTTCACACAGCTATATCCCAGCTGATACTCCTTCAGTCGAGTTCTTGACTTCTCCTCCTTGCCATACTCAATCAAGTTTTTCCCAATGAGTCTTTATTTCAGTCTTCATTGACTTGTTGTATATCCAGGCATAGCTGACTTGACTCAGCTCGTACATCCCTATCTATTACAATGCAAATTACAAGGAAAATGGGGTGCCAACTTTCTAGTCTAAGTTTTACATGGCATTCATCAAAATCTAAACAATAAATTTCCCAACAATTTCCCCCTTTTTGATGATGCCAAAACTTAAACATACATTCAAAATGTAAGCATCAAAGATACATACAGACAGTGCAGTAATAGAGAATGTATGCGTAGAATCAATCTTTTTATTGATCATAACATTCTTGTCCTTTACAAAGTTGTTTATAATGTGTATCATAGTAGCAGACTATATCTTACACAAAAAATATCGAAATTGCGAAATTTTTATTCATTGTACAGAAGACTTACATACATATATATTTACAACAGTAAAGTACATGAAGGGGTGGACAACAACACTTCATCGCCTTCGCTGTCTCCTTCTTTCCTCTTCAGCTCTGTCGTCCTCTGCTCTTTTTCTCTTCCTTTCTTCTTCAGCTGCTTTCCTTTTCTCGTAGGCTCTTCTGGCAGCTTCGTCTTTTCTCTTTCTTTCTTGCCTCTGTTGACTCTCTTCCCACAGCTGATCTTGTCTTTTATTTTCTTCTTCAATTCTTTTCACATACTCAACATTCTTCCTAGCCACTTCCATGTTGGCTACTTCTTCGTCATATCGCCTAATAGATCCCTCCTTACTTCCCTGGATCTATGTATTCAAAGTTTTTGGGTAGAGGTCTAGGTCTGAAACCTCTTCCTCCACTGCTTCTTCCTCTTCCTCTGGGCGTGTATTGTACTAGAGCCTTCTTCTTTCCAGCAGAGTGACTGCTAGTAATCTGCTGCCTGTCAGCTTCTTCGCACAGCTTGAGGCCTTTTTCCCAATACAAGTCCCAGGCTTGGGCCATGGACAAGTTCTCGAAGTATCCCTCGGATTCGAGCGTTTTGAATTCATCAACTGATCTAGGCTCATTTTCGACGTCTGAAAATGGCATCAATTTCTCTTCCTGCTGGAATTCCTCCGTATTGTTTCAGTATATCCATCACACGGGCATCCATTTTTCCTTCGACCTCCTTCATCCCTGCTTCTACAATTTTTCTCTTCTCAGACATAGGTACAGCAGAGTGTTGGAGCGGCAGTGTTACTGGAAGTTTGCTGATTATGTCAACTGTGACAAGGCCTTGTTGAGGGGTTTCAACAAATATTAGAGTCATATCTTTTGAACCTTCCCACTCAACTGCTTTTCCCTTCTCCTTCTTCTTCTCAACAACTATATCTTTCAGCTCTGCGACAACTGTTTCCTTTTCCTTCTCACCAACCGTCCCCTTAAGCATCTTCTGGTATTCCTCTTCCCCCTTTTTGGCATCAGCAAAGGAGAGAGAAACCCCTGGGAACATACCAGCAAGCATGAAGTCTAGTCTACTGATGGTTGAATTGTGTTTGGAGTCTACTGCGGAGTATGCTGTTCGGAATTCTGAGCGGGTGGCTTTGGACTCGGCTGCCACCAGTTTCATTTTAGCCATAAGAAGACTAAATTTGTTATTCATGTTTTCCTCTACGTGCATAAGTTCTTTCTTGTGAAATTCCCGCAGCAGTTCCATTTCGGTGGTATGGGAGGCATGCATTCTATCAATATTGTCTTGCATCCTCTTCTTCATGTCAGCATTATCAGCGCTCCAGATCAACATTTTGTTGTACAATGCCTTGGAGTATCTGACTTGTTCGAATCGCATTGTACTCTGCTGTTGACACCATTCTCTGATTCGCAGCACAATCCCTCTCAAGTCGGCTGTGAGAGTGGCATCCTTATTATCCATCCGCATATCCAGCGAGGCCTGGTGCCTTTCAATTTTCTCAATTTCTCCAAGGATAGTCTTAAAGACTTCACGCACTTCAGCTGTTACTTCAGTCTCAGCTGGTGGCCAAGCAACATCAAAATCGAATTCTGCTGGGACAATAGAGTCAGTGGGAATCACTTGATCAGGTTTGTGGTATCATTTCCGCTCACGGGCTGTTTCTTCAACAAGGTCAGACACCTCAATTGAAAAAGGAAAAGTTTCTTCGAAAGCATCATCACGAACGTAAGGTATGGAATGTACAGTCGTTCGAGCCTGTGATGTGCCTGGTTGAGTCGACTCTTCTGCATCTTTGGGAGCTTGCGCAGACGACTCTGTTTTAGCTGGGCCTTGGTGTGAGGTTGGCGGTGATCGAGCCTCACTGCCTTTGCCTTCTTCGGCCTCAGAGTTTTCTGCTAAATGAATTTGCTGTTCCTCAGCTGCACCATCAGCGTCATCGGAAGATGATGAGTCTTGAAGATTTGGCTCATCATCAAAATTGAAATTTTGACGAGCAGCCTTGAATTCTGGCTTACTCGTACTTGGTTGAGCGTCCTCAGCTGAGTCTTTTTGATGTTCAGTTGGGGTAGACTCAACTTCATCTGCAGATCCCAGGAAAGTTGTATCAGGATCATCCTGGGAGTCATGGAGAGCACTGATTTCCTCCTCTGAGTCAGCAATTATGGTCTGAGGAATGCTCTTATCTCCTAGATGTTTACCTAGGGAAGTCTCAACCTCCCGTAGGCCTTCATTACCTCCTGCAGTCTCAACTGCAGCGGGGCCTTGTACAATCCCTTCGACAGGCGCAACTATCTTAGGGTCTTCTGTAGTGGCATCCACAGGAGTCTCAACTCCGTGGATTGCACTTTCATTGCCCAGAGTGTTAACTCCCGGGGCAGAACCATCCTGTGCCTCGACTACATCGCAACATCTCGGCTGCAGAGAGCGATTGGCACTTCGCTGAGACAGATTCAACTGTCTGAGCTTCGTCAGTGACAACTTGCTGTGTTTCCTTTTCTTGTTCCTTCTACACTTCGCCTCCTAGATTCAGGGTGGAGTCAGCTGCAGCATTCTCCGACCTAGCTGCAATGGAGTGAGTTTCCCTCTCAATCGGCTCACCGGTGAGTGACTTGACTTATGTTGGGGTCACTCTGCTCCAGACTCCCGACTTTGTCAAATGAGTGGTCAGCCATAGGGGCAGGTGGTAAGACACCTTCAGCAGGGGTTGGCTCAACTTGGGTGCCCAAATTCCCAGTGTCATCACCAATTTCCTTAGAACCATCTTCGAGTGAATCGGGAAGTGGTTGCGGCAATAATAATGTGGCAATGCCGCACCACTCCCAACGGATCAATCTCGGCTTAGATTTGGAAGACTCTCCGGTCCTTCCTCGGTTTGTTGCTCGTGCATCATTTTGGACTCGGCATGGCTTGCTTTGATATCCATTTCTCCTTTGCAAAGAACCGGATCCACGCCCTCATCACTTTCTGAAAGAACATCTATGTGCGGATGAGTGTGATCGCTGGTTCCGAAAGAAGAGGGAGATCTTTGGCTTTCTCACGCGCCTCTGTTTCCTCAGCTGCTGTAGCTTATTCGTTTTCCTTCCGAATTTGCAGCATGTTAATGCAGTTATCCTCATCCAGGGCTTGCAGCACAGTATCAACTTCGAGAAACCTGAAGAGTTCCTCCTCCTCATCAATAAACTCTGGGTGTTCAAACGGCACCCTAGAGTGACTCAGCTTCCATTTCCTCCATGCTCTTAGACGATTTTGAATGTCTTGGTACAATGGAGAGCATATGATCACATCATCATCTTCATCCTCTCCCTGTTGCCCTTCCTTTTCAGGAATGGAGGGTAGCAAACTCTGCTGCTCTTCACCCTCAAAGAAAGATCTAACTCGCCGCTTCTTTTTTCTCATTTGTTCTATCCACAGTGTTGGTCTCGATTTGCCTATCTTTGATCGGCCTCGTGCAGACTTGGTGTTTCATCAATAATTTTCGAGATCGCACTTCTTCAACTGTCTCTCGGTGATTTTTTTCGGTGAGTGGCGACTAAATTTGTTTTCTCAAGCGTTGAACGCTTGGTAAGTCTTCTTCTTTTTGTCCTTACCAGAGGAATTTCTGGTTCGGATATTGTCTCAAAGATCTTTGGCGGCGGGGCAGCAGCATCTTTCTTTGTCTGAAGAGCTGCCTTTCTTGGCTTGGCAGTCCTCTTTTTCTTAATGGTTGGAGAAGGTATTTGAGGTTCCTTCTCCATCTCGGCTGCAGGGGCAGGAGACACGGCTGCAGGGGTAGGTGACTCGGCTGCAGGGGCAGGTGCATCTTTCTTCTTAGCTGCAGGGGCATCTAATTTCTTTCCAGCTGCATGGGCAGCCTTCTTCTTGGGAGGGAAGGCAACAACTATTTCCTCGGGGTCAGCTGATTCCCCCTCACCGTATCCGCCCTCTTGGCATAAGCTCTCTTCTGGGCTCCTGAGAGATTGGCCCGAAACATCTTCTTGTTGACATGGAATGTCTTTCCATGTCGAAGGGGAACACCCTTCACCTCCATCAAGTGGCCAATTACAAGGCCATAGCCCAGAGATCCTCCAAAAGACCCATCGTCCTTGAAGGACTTATTTGCAACATTCTGGCGTAGTCTGCTTTGTAGACGACCGCCGTTGATTGACTTCTTCTTCTCCTTCATGATCGCAGCCATGACGATCAGCTTGGTTTTGGACAGCTGATTGAAGCTTCCAAACTTTATGTCTACACATTTGGCAACGATATCCAACAGCTTATGATAATCTTCCTTCAGTAGCTTTTTGTCAGCTGTGTAGACAACCTTCGCAGCACACTCGGGTTTGGCCACTTCCTTCCATGCAGCGACCAAGTCAACGTCTACTTCATATATCTCCGGCATGCCCTCCGACGGCAATAAACAGTGCTCCGCAAGGTCCTTTGCAGTGATCACTATGTCCTTGCGGTGGACGGAGGACTTAATCCCTTCGTCCTGCACCTCGGCATTCACATAGAACTGGGTGACCTCCTCTACGTACGTCATAGGATATTCCATCGTTAGAAAGGGTTTCAACCCGGATTTCTCAATTTTATCAGCTATTTTCTTCACAAGGGTTTCATCGGAACCCTGCTTTATCATCCCATCAAAATCCACGGTCGATCCGGTGTGGATTTTCTTTGCGAGCTTAGAGAAATCATGTGCTGGTGCCATTTCAGTGATTTTTACCGAACGAAACTGGACGAACTTGCTTTAAAGACTGATAGGGTTTTGAGAGAAAAAAAAACTTGCTTTCTTTGCTTTGTTAAGATGAACAGTTTTTGCAGTGAGAGAGAAAACTGAACAAATGGGTATATAAGGGGTATGAAAGGACGTGTTTTCGGTTTTTGAAATATTGATCAAAATCAACAGCTCAGATTTAGCACGTCTCATTTGTATTTAATTGCTCGCATTTAATGCGGCAACATTTATATCCAATCATATGCTTACTGTGCAGCTTTTGACTGTACCCGTCATTATTACGCTGACGTCATTCTTAAAAACATTCCCGCTTATTAAAAACGATTGCGTTTTTGTCACTTAGCTCATAAATGACTCAGCTCTCTGCACAAATGACTCAACTCTTCTTCTCTCCTTATACGTATGGTGACTCAGCTGTCAGCTAACTCGATACAGATGACTTTCCGATACGGCTGTTTCACTTGGCAGATTTATGAGACTTGTTCATTTTTCATCTTTTCAAGTTTCATCTCTGCTCATTGAGTCTTCTGAGTGTCAACTCAGCTCAATTAACCCTAACTCATGCTTGAGTTCTTCAAATCTTGATTCACATAATGGCTTTGTGAATATGTCAGCTAACTGTTTATCAGTTGAGATGTATTCCAAAGTGATGTCTTTCTTTTCAACATGATCTCTTATGAAATAATATCTGACATCAATGTGCTTTGTTCTTGAATGCAGCACAGAATTCCGAGTGATTGCAATAGCACTTGTGTTATCACACATAATTGGGATATCTTTTTCTTCAACATCATAATCACTCAGCTGTTGTCTCATCCATAAGACTTGGGCACAACAGCTGCCCGCAACTATGTACTCTGCTTCAGCCGTGGATGTGGCTATTGAGTTTTGCTTCTTTCTAAACCAGGAAACCAATCTGTTTCCAAGCATTTGACATGTACCTGAAGTACTCTTCCTATCAACTCTACAACCAGCATAGTCAGAGTTTGCGTAACCAATAAGCTTGAATCCACCTTCCTTTGGGTACCATAAGCCGACTTCCTGGCATCCCTTCAAATATATTAGGATTCTCTTAGCTGCAGTCATATGGCTCTACTTTGGTGCAGATTGAAATCTTGCACATACACCAACTGCAAAGGTGATGTCCGCCGCTTCTTTGTTAAATAGAGCAGTGATCCAATAAGTTCTATGTATCTAGTTTGATCCACAGGCTTACCATCTGCATCCATATCCATCTTGACTGATGTATTCATTGGTATTTTCACAGAAGACTTCTCTTCCATACCAAATTTCTTCATTAAATCCCTGGTGTACTTTGTTTGACTTATGAAGGTTCCATCCTTGTTGCTTAACTTGAAGTCCTAGAAAGAATGTCGGCTCTCCCATCATGCTCATTTCAAATTTGCCTTGCATGAGGTTTGAGAACTTATCACATGACTCTTTATTTGTGGATCCAAAAATGATGTCATCCACATATATTTGAACAAGCAAAGATACTCTCTCCATTTTGAATTCTCAAGAGTGTTCTGTCCACTTTGCCTTTGGTGAATCCATTATCTCATTTAAATTGAGATAATGTATCATACCATGCTCTAGGTGCTTGTTTCAATCCATATAGAGCTTTCTTGAGCTTGTACACCTTATCTCCAATGGTCTTCTGCTCAAAACCTGGAGGTTGCTCAACATAGACTTCTTCTTCTAACAGTCCATTTAAAAATGCGCTTTTCACATCCATTTGATATACAATAAAGTTCTTGTTTGCAGCATAGGCAAGAAACATCCTTATTGCTTCTAATCTTGCAACA
This sequence comes from Rehmannia glutinosa, assembly GCA_016081115.2. Taxonomy (NCBI): domain Eukaryota; kingdom Viridiplantae; phylum Streptophyta; class Magnoliopsida; order Lamiales; family Orobanchaceae; genus Rehmannia; species Rehmannia glutinosa. The sequence goes on along the minus strand of CM071937.1, from coordinate 49,746,110 downwards.
GGAGCAAATGTTTCATCAAAATCTATTCATTCTTCTTGGCAATACCCTTTGGCTACCAATCTTGTTTTGTTTCTTACCACATAACCTTCCTCATTCATCTTGTTTCTGAAAACCCATTTTGTGCCAATAACATTTTGATGGATTGGTCTTTGTACCAATTCCCATACTTTGTTTCTTTCAAACTGATTCAGCTCTTCTTGCATGGCTTGAATCCAATATGTGTCGTCCAATGCTTGGGACACATCTTTTGGTTCTATTTAGGAAATAAAACAAGTGAACATAGCTTCTTGTTGAGCTCTGGATCTGGTTCTTACACCATCTCTTACATCTCCAATGACTAGCTCTGGTGGATGGTCTCTCAGCCATCTCACATCAGGTTGAAGTAAGTCAGTTGGGTTCAGGCGTCTTGCAGCTGTGTTGTCTTGAGCAGCTCTCTCATCATCGCTCAGCTGCAGATTTTCCAACTGTCTTTGAGATTCAGCTATTTCACCTTCATCTTGATTAATTACTCCAAACCGCTTCAACATAGGGACTCTTCGCATAGTTGGGTGATTCACCTTTTATCGCCTAACTCTTCAATGTCTTCTCCATTTACAATAGGTTCATCAAAAGCCACATGGATAGACTCTTCTGTGACCATAGTCCTCTTGTTCAACACTCTATAGGCTTTACTTTCAGCTGAGTATCCCAAAAAGATACCTTCATCAACTTTAGCATCAAAAGCATTTAGATTATCCTTGCCATTGTTGTGGAAAAAGCATTTACATCTAAATATTCTAAAATATGCAACATTTGGATTTCTCCCTGTCCATATTTCATAGGGAGTATTTGTCAGCTGTCTATTGATCATGCATCTATTTTGAGTATAGCATGCAGTGTTTATAGCTTCAACCCAAAATCTTTTTGGCAATCCAGCTTCTGCTAACATGGTTCTTGCAGCTTTCTTTAGAGTTCTGCTTCTTCTTTCTGCTACTCCATTCTGTTGTGGAGTCCTTGTTGCAGATAATTCATGAGCAATACCATTTTCAACACAATACTGAGTTATTATTCCATTGACAAACTCAGTCCCTCTATTAGATCTTATCTTTATAATGGTTTGACTCTTCTCATTTTGAACTCTTTTCATCAGTTGAGGTAACTTCTGCAAAGTTTCCTTCTTTTTGCACATGAAGATTGTCCATGTATATCTTGAATAATCATCCACCATTACTAAAGTGTATTTCTTTCCACTTATGCTAGCTGGCTCAACTGGACAAAATAGATCCATATGCAACAAATGCAATATCCTTGTTGAAGATAGACTTGACTTCTCTTTGAATGATGATTTGATCTGCTTTCCCATATGGCATGCATCACAAACACTTTCCTTCTTGTACACTGAGTCTGGCAATCCTTCTACACGATTACTCCTTGCAAGCTTGTTGATTGTCTTGAAATTCAGGTGACTCAGCTTCTTGTGCCACAACCAACTTGATTCGGCTGTACTCTTTGCTAGCAGACAAGTGCTTGGCGTGGCAGTCGACCAATCTACCACATACATATTCTTTTGTCTGGATCCTTGCAACACTACTTCATTTGATTCAGTGTCTTTGATTTGGCACACTCCCATATTGAATTCAACATTATAGCCCTTGTCACAGAGTTGGCTGATGCTTAACAAGTTGAAGTTGAGGCCTTCAACATATGCAATATATGTGATTTCTAATCCATTTTTCTTGATGGATCCAGTGCCTCTTATTTCCCCCGGAGCTTCATTTCCTCCAAATATGACTTTTGCGCCTCTAATCTCCTTGAATTTTGACAGATTTTTATTATTTCCTGTCATGTGTCTGGAACAACCACTATCTATGTACCAGGTTCCTTGACACTCAGCTGTTCCTTGAACCTGCAATCAAGGAAATTAGTTTTTAGGTACCCATACTTGTCTGGGTCATGAGGGGTTAGTGATGTAAGATGATCCAACCAACCAATAGCCAAATGATCTGACTCTAAGAGGTTTCCATCTATCTGTGCCATAATCATAATTCATTTTGGCAAATTGTTAGGGACTTTAGGTTCATACAGCTATCTCGTTTGTCTGTCTGCCTGTGTGTGTGTTTTAGCAATTGCCTTCTTTAGGTAGTTGTGATATTTCTGAGTGTAGTGCTTGGGTGCATATGTGTGCTGATGACAGTTCTTTTACCTTTGGAATGACCTTTGCTGAGTTCTAGGCCTTTGCCATTTAGGCTCGTATTCCATAGGTCTTTGCTGATATTTCACATTATTCCAATCAGTTTGTCTTAGGTAATTTTTACCATTCCCATCACATGTGTTCCTTTGATAGAACTTCTGGGGTTTTTGGTAGCTCTGTTTATTCTTCACAGAGTACTTTCTGTTTGGAGTTTCTTTGAGGAACTCGGATTTCTTCTTAGTCGCTGTCTCTCAAAGATACTCAATTGGTGTTTTCCTTTTCCTTTATAACCAAGGCCAGTTTGTTTGTGGTTGTGCTTTGGAATAAATGGGTGTGCAACATTTGGAGTCTTGGATTTTTGAGATGCTTCAATACTTGAAGATCCTTTTTCCAAGATCACTCTGGGAGTTTGACTGTGCACAAAGGAATTGAATCCTATGCCTGTCTTGTCTCCACACTATTTTTGGCTCATAATAAGGTCAACCAATGATTTAGATGCCTTTGTGAATGAAGCAATCACATTTTTGAGATCATTTTCCCTCTTTTCTATAGCAGCTATCTCTGCTAGTAGTTTAGCATTTTCTGCCTTTAGCTCTTTGTTTTCATCAGCTATGTGACTTAGAGTACTCAACTCCTTAGTCAGCTATGAGTTTTGGCTTTTGAGCTGGCTGTTTTCCTCATTTAATAGTGTGTGTGAGGACTTAATGTGCTCAAAGTCTTTCATCATTTGGCCTAATGAATCATAAAGATTAGTGGGTGATGAAGTGTGTGTGTCACAATCACTATCACTAGAATCTGAGTGAGATGAGTTAGAATGTACCTCATCTTCTTGGTCAGGTCGATCTTGTTCTTTAGCCATTAAACAGATCATTGCTTCTTCCTGAGAATCACTTGAGTAGTCAGCTTCACTGCTCTCTGAGTCTGCTGCTTCATTTTGACTTAGCTGTCTCAGCAGTCTCAGCAGCCAACATGGCCTTTTTCTTTTCTTGTCTTCTTTCTCTGAAGACTCCTCTTTCTTCTTCATTCCTGTATTTGTTGACTACATGATATGGACAGTCAATAGCAAAATGTCCTGATTGTCTGCAATACCAACACAGGTTTTCAACATTTTGGTCAACTCTCTCATTTCTTGGGTTGTCAGGTCTTTGATATTCGACCTTTTGATACTCAGCTCTCTTTGGTGGCATATCTTCCCTTGACTTGGAGGGAGCTGAATGTCTTCTGGAGGATTCACCTTTATTTCTTTTGTAGTTCTTGTTGAAGAACTTGTTGAATCTTTTAACCATCAGCGCAATCTCCTCCTGGTCAATGATTACTTTGGTCTTAGCTCTCTTTCCATCCTTGACTATAAGTGCAGCTATTTTGGGTACAACTGTCTCCTCTTGATCTTTTCTTCTCAGCTCAAATTCATAAGCTTTGAGGTCTGAGAATAGTTCATGATTGGATGTTTTTGATAGGTCCATCGAGTGCCTTAGAGCCATGGTTTTCATTTCCCACTCAGGTGGGAGGCTCCTTAGTATCTTCATGCACATTTCCTTTTGTGTGTATTCCTTTCCAAGTGCTGAGAGCTCATTTGTAATTTCAGTGAAACTGGCATCCAGCTGATCCATTGTCTCACCTGCAAGCATTTTAAAGTTTTCAAATTTTTGAACAACAACAGATAATTTGTTTTCCTTAATTTGCTCTGATCCTTCACAAATTAAAGTTAGTTTATCCTGCATTTCTTTGGTTTTGTCTTGCAAGATTTGACTTTGTTGAACATGGCTTTGTCCAAAGTCTTGTAAAGTATATCCTTGGCCACATTGTCTAGGTTGTATCTTTTTCTGTCATCATTTGTCCATTCAACTCTTGGTTTTTCAACCATAGCTGGTCTAGGAGCAAAGAAACCTCTTCTCCTTCAAACCGCAATAGCTCTCCTTGCAGCTGTGTTCACCTTCATTATTTGCAGTGGCCCATCCTCTATCACTATCCACATCTCATCATGTAAAGCTGATAGATGAGCCTGCATACATATTTTCCAGTCATCAAATTCTTCAATGGTGAACATAGGAATACGTGTCAAATTTGCTTCCATGATTATAACTTTCTTTGTTTTTAAAAAAATGGCTTTTGAAAGAACAAGTGTTAAAAACTTCTTTGAAAGATTGGAGATCTAGTTCAAGAACTCATGCGGAAGGCTCAATGAACCAACCACTCTGATACCACTTATAGGTCCCAAGGGGTGTGAGTAAGGTTTAGAAGAGGGGGGGTGAATAAACCTTACCAACTTTTCGATTTTAGTCCTTTTAAAATATTACAGAGTTAAATACACAGGTAAGTCCTTGAGGGACATCTAAGTTAGTTAACCAAAGATAGTTAGCCACTCAATGACTCGATTGAGTTGTTGATAGAATAACTCAATTGTTTAGTCTAAACCTTAACTTGGTTGTGATAAGATTTTATTGGAAGACTTAACACCCTTGAATTTGGTTTAAGTTTGTTTTAACACTTGGTTTTAGCACTTTGTTAATGATCAGTTGGATAGCAAATTATCAGCAGATATAAAATGACATGCAGAAATTAAATGTTGAAATGTAAATGACAAAATAATTTTTATAGAGGTTCGAAGATGGGGGTAATTCTTCTACTCCTCTCTTCTCCGACTCCTGGAGGAATCCACTAAGTATTGGTCAGAGTACAAACTGGTTATTAGTCCAGATACAAGTCTTGATCACACAACTGACTTGATCCTTTGGGACTCAGTCTGGAGATGCCTTGGTCACACAAATTTGGATTCTCGTCCGACTAAACTTCTTCTTCACAGGCATTGCTTTGCTTGCTACTTCAGCTCACTTGCTCAAGCTTCTTGGATTTGATCACGAAGCCCTCCAATAACTTGAGAGTGGTTTGACCTTGAACCTTTCTACAATCCTCTTTGGAATGTAGACCCCTTTTGATTCTTCAAAAGTTTCCTCTTCAACAGTTTGAAGTTGTCTTTCCTTCACATCTTAGTGTTGGATCGATTTCCTTCGAGATTTAGGCTTGAGGATTTTGCTTGAATAACTTGAGAATATTTTGCAGGTTACAGTTCTTAATAATTGCTTGAATGTTCGTGGTTCAGGTATGCAAGGTAACCTTTTCTCAAATTGATTCCTCAGCCTTTTATAGTGAACTTTCAAAAATCTGCCCGTTGAAGAGATAGGCTGATTTTCAAAAGTCACTTGTGTTCGTTGGCTTGTCTTGTTGCAGTCCTTGATGTTGACATATATTCGTATTAAATGTCTTGCAGCTTTCCAGGTTCTGACATAAGGTGCAGCGCTTCCCATTGGTTTATTCCTTTTGCACGCTTTTGGGACTGAGCACTTTAAGACATGGCAGCTTGGAAGTATTACTTGTTTAGGTAATATTCTTGACTTCTGTGCAACAACAGATTCTTTTCAGTCGTCTTGACTTGACTGCAGTTCTCTAACTTCCCCGGGTGACTTGAGTCTGCTCCAATGATTGAAAGACTCATCTGTCACTTCAACTTGACTGGCTTGGCCTCTTTGGTTGACTTGACCGACTCTTCATATAGCTGTATCACAACTGATACTTCTTCAGTCGAGTTCTTGATATCTCTTCCTTGCCACACTCAGCTGCTTCACAGCGGAGTCTTCATCCCAGTCTTCAGTTGACTTCTTGTATATCCAGACATAGCTGACTTGACTCAGCTCATACAGCCCTATCTATTACAATACAAATTACAAGGAAAATGGGGTGCCAACTTTCTAGTCTAAGTTTTACATGGCATTCATCAAAATCTAAACAATAAATTTCCCAACAAAGAGGACATATGCTGGCTTTCTCACGAGCTTCAGCTTCCTCTGCTAATCTCTCCTTTTCTTTTTTTTTGAAGATATGCAGGATATCTAGGCAATTATCTTCATCAAGTGCCTGAAGCACAGTGGTAAATCCTAGGAAATTCAGCAATTCTTCCTCTTCCTCAATGAATTCAGGGTGTTCAAACTGTACCCTCGTGTGACTCAGCTTCCATGCTCGCCATTCACGCAGACGGCGTTGAATGTCTGGGTATACAGGAGAAACCACCATTACATCATCGTCTACATCTTCTTCTTGTTGCCCTTCCTTTTCAGGAATGATAGGCAACATACTATCCGCTCGCCTTCTTCTTCAAAGAAAGATCGGGGCAAGTGTGGAGACATAGTCTTGTCAACAGGGGATTCTCATTGTCTCTCGCCGCTTGTTCTCATTACATTTCGCCCACACTGGTCTTCAATTTGCCTCTGCTGATCGGCCTCAGCAGATTTGGTCTGTTTCATCAATAATTTTCGAGATCGCACTTCTTCAGCAGATCTCGAGAGATCTTTTTTCGGTGAGTGCCGACTCATTTGTCTTCTCAAGCTCAACGCTTGGTGAGTCTTCTCCTTCTCTTAGTTTTCACGGAGAGGAATGTCGGTTCTACTTCCTCCGGTTCCTCGAAGGTAAAGGCCTTTGGAGTTGCCTTAGAGGCAGCTGCCTTTCTTGCCTTGGCAGGCCTCTTCTTCTTCATACCTGGAGAAGGTATTAAGGATTCCTTCTCTACTGCGGCTGCAGGAGCAGGAGACACGGCTGCAGGGGCAGGTGACTCGGCTGCAGGGGCAGGTGTGGTTTTCTTCTTTGCTGGTGGAGCAGCCTTCTTCTTTCCAGCTGCATGGGCAGCTTTCTTCTTTGGAGGGGAGGCAACAGCTATTTCCTCAGGGTCAGCTGATTCCCCCTCACCGGTGTCCGCCCGCTTGGCGTATGCTCTCTTCTGGGCTCTAGATAAGTTGGACCGAAACATCTTCTTGTTAACATGGAAGGATTTTCCATGTCGAAGGGGAACACCCTTCACCTCCATCAAGTGGCCAATTACAAGGCCATAGCCCAGAGATCCTCCAAATGACCCATCGTCCTTGAAGGACTTATTTGCAACATTTTGGCAGAGTTTGCTGTAGACGAATTCTACCCAGTTGACCTTCTTCTCCTCCATGATCGCAGCCATGACGATCTGCTTCATTTTGGATAGCTGATTAAAGCTTCCAAACTTTATGTCTACACATTTGACAACGATATCCAACAGTTTGTGATAATCATCCTTCAGCAGCTTCTTGTTAGCTGTGTAGACAACTTTTGCAGCACACCCGGGTTTGGCCACTTCCTTCCATGCAGCGACCAAATCTACATCTGCTTCATATATCTCTGGCATGCCCTCCGACGATAATAAACAGTGCTCCGCAAGGTCCTTTGCAGTGATTAGAATGTCCTTGCGGTGGACGGAGGATTTAATCCCTTTGTCTTGCACTTCAGCGTTTACGTAGAACTGGGCGACCTCCTCTACGTACGTCATTTGGTATTCCAGTGTGAGAAAGGGTTTTAGCCCGGATTTCTAAATCTTATCAGCTATCTTCTTCACAAGGGTTTCGTCGGAACCCTGCTTTATCATCCCGTCAAAATCCATGGTTGATCCGGTGTGGATTTGCTTTGCGAGTTTGGTAAAATTATGTGTTGGTGCCATTTTAGTGATTTTTATCGAATGAAACTTGACGAACTTGCTTTCTAGACTGGTAGGGTTTTGAGAGAAAAGATACTTGCTTTCTTGCTTTGGAGAGATGAACAGTTTTTGAAGCAAGAGAGAAAACTAAACAAATGGGTATAAAAGGGGTATGAAAGGACGTGTTTTTGGTTTTTGAAATACTGATCAAGATCAACGGCTCAAATTTAGCACGTCTCATTTGCATTTAATTGCTCGCATTTAATGCGGCAGCATTTATATCCAATCATATGCTTACTGTTAGTCCAAGTGGCTACGATAATCTAGAGGGGGGTGAATAGATTATGCCGATTTTTCGCAAATCGCCCTCTTTTTCGAATAAACAAGTAAATGACAAGAATGTAAATGCGGAAATTAAAGAACACTCGTTGATTTATAGAGGTTCAACCCACCTAGGGCCTAATCCTCTACCACCCAGTATCTCCGGGATGGATTTCAAAAAGAATTTTTTTTTATTAATTACCACAATTAATACAACACTTTGAGGATCACCACAATCCTCTTACAACACCTTCAAGGAGATTACCACAATCTTCCTTCACCACCTTTGAACAGTACCACACTCTTCAAACACCTATCACCTAGATCACCCAAGTGTATTCTTACCACAAGAATACTCACAAGGATGTCTTGTGTTGAATGATGGACAAAATTCAAGATTACAACTCTATAAAACCAATACAAAGATTGAGTGCAAGTGTAATCAAGAATCAAAAAGCCTAGACCTCAAAGATGTGCAAGTGAAAGTACTTAGGCTATTACAACAAGAATGTAAAAAATGAAAGCTTGAACAATTTGTAGATTTCTTGTTGTGTATTTTGCTTGTATGTGTTGTATCTCGTGTCTTCAATTCATCCTCTATTTATAGGGAAGTCTTCACCAACATAGGCTCCCAACATATGCTCCTTCCTCTTCATTTTTGTCTACAAAAAGAGGATCACAAGATGTAGAAATATTGTACAAAAATGAAAAGTAAATCTTGCTGATAAGGATTGCAACGGTTGGAATTTTTGCTGTCAAAAAAACCATAGGGAGACCGGTTGCCCCGTTTAATATTTCGAACGTTTGAAAAAAGATAGTGCGATCCAGGACAAGTTGAAGGGGGGGTCAACCGGTCGACAGGGGGGTGCGACCAGTTGGCCCCCTGCTTGACCGGTCCCCCTCTTCGTTTTTAAGAGTTCAGAATGTTCTGTTTCGATATTCTTTGCTTCAGGTACCGGTTGACGCTTTGGGCGACCGATCGACCTCCAATTTTAAATGTTGTCCGATTTTTATCAAAAATAAACTTCAAGAAATACTCCAAAAAATTAGTAAAAACATTTTAAATCACTTGGGAGTATTTTGACAACATTTATAAACATAGTTTTGGTGTAAAAAACCAATTTAAACAAAACCATCAAAAGTGTTGTCCATTTTTATCGAAAAATAAATTCTAAGAAATACTCCAAAAATTAGCAAAAACATTTTAAATCATTTAGGAGTATTTGGACAACATTTATTAACAATGTTTTGGTATAAAAATTCATTTAAACATAATCATCAAAATCTTGATAAAAACATTTATCTAACAAACTCCCCCTTTTTGATGATTACAAACCAAAACAATTTTAGGAAGTTGATTTTAAAACAAAACAAATTTCCAGTCTAAAACATCAATCCATTATAAGCAAGATTCATCATAAGTACAAACACACAAGGATAGGAGCAAAGATTTTTCAAAATCATTTTTGCACAAGCTCCCCCTATCAATATGCATATCAAGAACAAGTATACAAGCAACAACTAAAAGCTTAAAGCTTAGCTTTTACAACTTAAGCTTGAATATCATGAGCTTATAAGCTCCCCCCTGTCACAAAAGCATCATAAGTCAAGTATAAAAGTCCATAATACATCACATGGACCAAGTATAATCTATAGCTTTTGGCTTTTAAGAGCTTTAGCTTATAGCTTTTCTTGCGAGCTTATTTACGCTTCTTTGAGCTTATGAGCGTTTTTCTTGTTTCTCCCCCTTTGGAATCATCAAAAATAATGTTAGCACGATAAAAACATCATACAATTATATCAAAGTGCAATTTTATAGATTTATCGAGCATATTAAGCATTTAAGCTTAAATTCCGAATAAAAGGGAAAACAAATGCTCATTTGATTTGTAAAAGCTCATTTGATTGATAAAACATGATCTCTATAAACTTATAAGACTTTTCAAATCAAGAGAATCATGTAGGTGATGAATTTTTCATTGAAACATTTTGTCGAACACTTGGCGTGCATTGAATAAAACAAGAGAAATATAACGCATTTGTGATTCGTTTAAGCCAAAAATTTTCATCACCAATTTCAATACCACAATATACATTCATCATCAATCATCATAAACAACATATTAATACAAGAATTTCAACAATATATCAAGATACAAGCACATTCTCAAGGGTTCAACCCAATTGAGATTAAAAGGAGAAATTCTTACCATCTAATCGGTAAAGATGAACAATGATGATGATAATCGAGCCTCATGAAGTCCAAAATATAAAATGTATGCAATAAAACAAATTTGAAGTGAAATTTGTGTGCAAAATGCGAAGGGGACGAAAAATGGACAAAATGAGCCAAAATGACTGTGACTGAGAACAGAAACGTATTTAACCAAATTTTCTCTCTGGTCGACCGGTTGGGGGCATGGGCGACCGGTCGATGTCATGGGCGACCGGTCGACCTTGCCCCAGTCAGACCAGTTTTTCATTCTGTTTTCCAAAATCCGAGGTTTGAACCAAAAATCCGATTTTTCACCCCTAAGTTTTAAAAACGTGCAAAATGCAATCATAAACCTTATTCAATATGCATTATGCCTAACCGAGCTCGTATTGACGCAAAAGTCTCGGAAGATAGCGGTTTTGTAAAAATATCCGCTAATTGATCTTGAGATGGTACAAAAGATATCTCAATTTTTCGTTTCGAAACACAATCCCTTAGAAAATGATGTCGAATCTCAATATGTTTAGTACGATTATGATGAACCGGGTTTTGAGCAATATTTATAGCGGATATATTATCACAAAAGATAGGAACACTTTCAAAAGAACATTTATAATCCGCTAAAGTTTGTTTCATCCAAAGAAGTTGTGTACAACAAAATACCGCGGAAATATATTCGGCTTCGGCCGTTGAAAGTGAAACACAATTTTGTTTCTTTGAAAACCAAGAAACTAGGCAATCACCTAGAACTTGACATGATCCGGAAGTACTTTTCCGATCATCAATATTTCCCGCATAATCCGAATCACTATAACCGTTAAGAGAAAAATTTTCATTCTTTGGATAGAATAAACCATATTGAATAGTGCCTTTCAAATATCGAAAAATCCTTTTAACGGCACTCATATGAGATTCTTTGGGATTGCTTTGAAAACGAGCACATAGGCATACGGTATGAAGAATGTCCGGTCTACTTGCGGTTAAATAAAGTAAACTACCAATCATACCTCGATACTTGGATTCATCAACCGGCTTGCCTTTTTCATCTTTGTCAATCTTGACGTTTGTTGCCATTGGGGTAGAAACGGTTCTTCCTTCTTCAATTCCGAACTTCTTCAAAAGTTCTTTTGTATACTTGGATTGTGAGATGTATATTCCTTCTTGGCATTGCTTAATTTGAAGTCCAAGGAAGAAGTTGAGCTCCCCCATCATGCTCATTTCAAATTCACCTTGCATTAACTTAGAAAATTTCTTGCACAAGGATTCATTAGTAGCACCAAAAATAATATCATCAACATAAATTTGCACTAATAAGCAATCTTGTCCTTTTTTAAAAACAAAGAGAGTAGTATCAACTTTACCTCTTGTAAAACCATTTTGCAAAAGAAAAGAGCTAAGTCTATCATACCATGCATGGGGTGCTTGTTTCAAACCATATAAGGCCTTTTTAAGTCTATAAACATCATTAGGCCTAGAAAAATTTTCAAACCCCGGAGGTTGTTTTACATAGACTTCTTCTTGAATAATACCATTTAAAAATGCAGATTTTACATCCATTTGGTAAAGCTTGAAATTTTTAAAACAAGAATAGGCGAGTAAAATACGAATAGCTTCTAAACGTGCTACGGGTGCAAATGTTTCATCATAATCAATACCTTCTTCTTGACAATAACCTTGAGCTACTAACCTTGCTTTGTTTCGAACAATATTGCCTTGGTCATCGAGCTTGTTCCGAAATACCCATTTTGTACCAATAATGGTTTGAGATGGAGGACAAGGTACTAATTACCATACATCATTCCTTTCAAATTGATTCAACTCCTCTTGCATTTCTAAAAACCAATCCTAATCTTCAATGGCTTTCTTAGCATTTTTAGGCTCTTTTTGAGAAATAAGAGCTTTTTCGGCAAATTTTCCTCGAGTCATTACTTTATCAAGGGGATCACCAATAATAAGATCTTTTGGGTGATCTCCCTTAAATTTCAATGCTACGGGAAGATTCGAAGTATCACCTTTATCTTCTTGAGGAACATTTGAGCTTGAAGGTTGATCATTTTGAGTTTCATCTTGAACAATGGGTTCAACAATATCCTCTTCATCACTTTCATCATTGGGTATCCTTTCAACACACGAAGCTTCATTGAATTTGACATGGATGGATTCTTCAACGACCCCACTAGTCTTATTGTAAACCCGATATGCTTTGCTCTTGATTGAATACCCCATAAATATTCCTTCATCGGCCTTAGGATCAAGTTTGTCTAATTGATCCTTAGTATTCAAAATAAAACATTTACATCCAAATATTTTGAAATAACTAATATTTGGAATTCTTCCTTTCCAAAGCTCATATGGAGTTTTATTCATTTTAGGACGAATATAAACTCGATTAATGACATAGCAAGCGGTACTTACGGCTTCGGCCCAAAAATATTTTGGAAATGAAAATTCATTGAGCATGGACCGACTCATTTCTTGAAGTGTCCGATTCTTCCTTTCGGCTACTCCATTTTGTTGAGGTGTCCTTGGAGCCGAAAAATTATTACTATATCCCTTGGTTTCACAAAAGACTCTAAATTCGCCGTCAAATTCTCCACCTCGATCACTTCGAATAGACTTAATAGTATCTTCCTTTTCATTTTCAATAAGTCTACACAACTTAACAAACTCATTAATGGCATCGCTTTTATTTGTAAGAAATAGAGCCCAAGTATATCTAGAAAAATCATCAACTATAACAAAAGTGTAATGTTTTCCACTTAGATTTGCCGTACCAATATCCCCATACAAATCAAGATGAAGCATTTGTAGGGGTTTGGTAGTGGAAATTTTATTTTTGGGCTTAAAACTACTCTTAACTAATTTGTTCTTTTGACAAGTGTCACATAAGCCAAGATTTCCGAAATTCAATTTGGGTAGTCCTTTTACATGTTGGTTTTTGTAAATAGGCAAATTTTTGTATCCAACATGCCCAAGTCGTCTATGCCATAAACTAGTTAAATCATTATTGGCGACAAGACAAGAAACATTTTGACTAACCAAATCACTTGTACAAATTTTGTAAAGATTGCCTTTTCTAATTGCTTCACAAATAATTTTATCATTTTTGGAAATAAGGCATTTTTCTTTATTAAAAACAACATTATAATTTGAATCACAAAGTTGGCTAACACTTATCAAATTGAACTTAAGCCCTTCTACTAAAAGAACATTACTAAGAGAGAAAGAAGAGTTACCAATTTCTCCATTTCCAAGAATTCTTCATTTGCCATTGCCGAACATGACCATACCCTCTTCTTGGAGCTTGATGTTTGTAAAAAGTTCTCTCTTTCCGGTCATATGGCGTGAACATCCGCTGTTCACGAGCCATTTTGAATCTTCCATTGTTGTTATAGCCCCTATAACCTACAAAAGAATTATTTTTAGGTACCTATAATTTTGGGGTCCATGGGGGTTAGCCTTGAGACCTTTAGGTCTCCAATAATAGCTAAAATTATTCTTCAATTTACAATTGCTAGCATAGTGTCCATTCTTACCACAATAAAAACAAGTAATAATACGAGGACTACTAGCACGTACAAAGGTTGGACCTTGGTCTTTTTTCTTAAAAGCATTTTGAAAAGGTTTGTAACCAAGTCCTAGCTTAGAATGCTCACCTCTTTGTGCATCTAAAATTTTTGTGAATTTATCCGTACTTAAATTGAATCGATGCACATCCTTTTTCAAATTTTCAATATCATTTGTGAGCGTTTGTTTTTCAGTTTCAAGAGTACGGACCATAGCAAGAGTAATAGCATGAGCCTTATCAAGAGAATCATAGGAAGTAAATAATTTATCTTTTTCTAGTTTAAGCTCTTTATGCTCCTTTTTCAAATTCTTGTATTTAACAATCAAATTTTGAAACTCATTTTGCAATTCATCAAAATCACATTATAATTCATCAACTAGGGAAGAAGATGAAGCATTAGAGCGTACCTCAGTATTTTCATCGTCTATGGCCATAAGACCATGTTCGGATTCTCCTTCCTCGTCGGTTGTTTCAAGTAATTCATCCCAAGTTTTGACGTCCGCATTTAACGCCTTCTTTTTTGGAAAAGACTTTTTCTTCTTTTGTTCCTCTTCCGCTAATTTTGGGCAATCGGTTATGTAGTGCCCGGATTTTCCGCATTTGAAACAAGAATTGTCTCTTGGCTTTCTTGCTTTATTTTTGTTTACAAATTTTGCAAATTTTCTAACAAGAGCCACCGTTTCTTCATCATCCTCATCACTAGCATAATAAACATTATTAGAAGTAGATGCTAAGCCTTTATTAATATTTTGCGTACCCGGTTTAGAGGTGGATGGTTGAGAATTTTTCCTCTCCTTGAGATATACTTCATAAATAATGAGGTTCCCAATGAGCTCATCAAACTTGAGTGTCTCAAGATTTTGAGCTTCCGTGATTGTCGTCAACTTTTCCGACCATGAGCCGGGAAGGGCATTTAAGACTTTGGTCACCTTATCTTCTTCGGAGATGACCTTTCCAAGCGCCACAAGAGGATTGACAATGTTGTCAAACCTTTCCACCATTTTAGATATGCTTTCATCATCATGCATATTGAAATTTTCAAAGTCTTTCACAAGCATTGTTTTTCTTGCTTGCTACACTTTCTTTGTGCCCTCATAGATGGTTTCTAATTTTTCCCAAACTTCATGTGCCGACCGTATGCCTCTTATGCGATTATATTCGGTGGCGGTAAGAGAGCAATGTAAAATGTTTAAGGCCTTACTGTTTAAAGAGAAAGCCTTCTTGTCATTTTCATCGTATTCCTTGAACGCCTTGGGAGTCGTGGTACCATCCTCCAATTTTGTTGTTGGTTGAGCAACTCCTTCAATGACCACATTCCAAATATCAAATCCACACCCTTGTAGAAAGCACTCCATGTGCTCTTTCCAAAATGCGTAGTTGTTGGCGTCGAATAGTGGTGGCTTGTTGGTGGAGGCGCCGGTGGTGAGATAAGCTTCATTCGTAGCCATGGATCTTTCCTCTTTACTCGGAACGAGCTAGCCAAAGAGTTTGGGTTTGATACCACTTGTTAGTCCAAGTGGCTACGATAATTTAGAGGGGGGGTGAATAGATTATGCCGATTTTTCGCAAATCGCCCTCTTTTTCGAATCAACAAGTAAATGACAAGAATGTAAATGTAGAAATTAAACAACACTCGTTGATTTATAGAGGTTCAACCCACCTAGGGCCTAATCCTCTACCACCCCAGTATCTCCGGGATGGATTTCAAAAAGATTTTTTTTTATTAATTACCACAATTAATACAACACCTTGAGGATCACCACAATCCTCTTACAACACCTTCAAGGAGATTACCACAATCTTCCTTCACCACCTTTGAACAATACCACACTCTTCAAACACCTATCACCTAGATCACCCAAGTGTATTCTTACCACAAGAATACTCACAAGGATGTCTTGTGTTGAATGATGGACAAAATTCAAGATTACAATTCTATAAAACCAATACAAAGATTGAGTGCAAGTGTAATCAAGAATCAAAAAGCCTAGACCTCAAAGATGTGCAAGTGAAAGTACTTAGGCTATTACAACAAGAATGTAAAAAATGAAAGCTTGAACAATTTGTAGATTTCTTGTTGTGTATTTTGCTTGTATGTGTTGTATCTTGTGTCTTCAATTCATCCTCTATTTATAGGGAAGTCTTCACCAACATAGGCTCCCAACATAGGCTCCTTCCTCTTCATTTTTGTCTACAAAAAGAGGATCACAAGATGTAGAAATATTGTACAAAAATGAAAAGTAAATCTTGCTAATAAGGATTGCAACGGTTGGAATTTTTGCTGTCAAAAATACCATAGGGCGACCGGTTGCCCTGTTTAAGATTTCGAACGTTTGAAAAAAGATAGTGCGATCCAGGACAGGTCGAAGGGGGGGGTCGATCGGTCGACAGGGGGGTGCGACCGGTCGCCCTAGGGTGCGACCGGTCGGCCCCCTGCTTGATCGGTCCCCCTCTTCGTTTTTAAGAGTTCAGAATGTTCTGTTTCGATATTCTTTGCTTCAGGTACCGATCGACACTTTGGGCGACCGGTCGACGCTTTGGGCAACCGGTCGACCTCCAATTTTAAATGTTGTCCGATTTTTATCAAAAATAAACTTCAAGAAATACTCCAAAAAATTAGTAAAAACATTTTAAATCACTTGGGAGTATTTTGACAACATTTATAAACATTGTTTTGGTGTAAAAAACCAATTTAAACAAAACCATCAAAAGTGTTGTCCATTTTTATCGAAAAATAAATTCTAAGAAATACTCCAAAAATTAGCAAAAATATTTTAAATCATTTAGGAGTATTTGGACAACATTTATTAACATTGTTTTGGTATAAAAATTCATTTAAACATAATCATCAAAATCTTGATAAAAATATTTATCTAACACTTACTGTGCAGCTTTTGACTGTACCCATCATTATTACGCTGACTTCATTCTTAAAAACATTCCCGCTTGTTAAAAATGACTGCGTTTCTATCACTTAGCTCATAAATGACTCAACTTACTCTTTAACTGACTCAGCTCTTCTTCTCTCTATTCATAATCCCTCAGCTGTTGTCTCATCCATAAGACTTGGGCACAACAGCTGCCCGCAGCTATGTATTCTGCTTTAGTTGTAGATGTGGCTATTGAGTTTTGCTTCTTGCTAAACCAGGAAACCAGTCTGTTTCCAAGCATTTGACATGTACCTGAAGTACTTTTCCTGTCAACTCTACATCCAGCATAGTCAGAGTCTGAATAACCAATAAGTTTGAATCCACCTTCCTTTGGATACCATAAGCCGACTTCCTGGCATCCCTTCAGATATCTTAGAATTCCCTTAGCTGTAGTCATATGGCTTTCTTTTGGTGCAGATTGAAATCTTGCACATACACCTACTGCAAAGGTGATGTCCGCCCGCTTGTCTTTGTTAAATAGAGAGCAGTTGATCCAATGAGTGCTCAGATCGGTTTGATCCACAGGCTTGCCATCTGCATCCATGTCCATCTTGACTGATGTATTCATTGGTATTTTCACAGAAGACTTCTCTTCCATACCAAATTTCTTCATTAAATCTCTGGTATACTTTGTCTGACTTATGAAGGTTCCATCCTTCAGCTGTTTTACTTGAAGTCCTAGAAAGAAAGTCAGTTATCCCATCATGCTCATTTCAAATTTGCCTTGCATGAGGTTTGAGAATTTATCACACAACTCTTTGTTTGTGGATCCAAAAATGATATCATCCACATATATTTAAACAAGTAGTGTACTCTCTCCATCTTGAATTCTGAAGAGTGTTCTGTCTACTTTGCCTTTGGTGAATCCATTATCTGTCAGAAATTGAGATAATGTATCATACCATGCTCTAGGTGCCTGTTTCAATCCATATGAAGCTTTCTTGAGCTTGCACACCTTATCTCCAAGAGTCTTCTGCTCAAAACCTGGAGGTTGCTCAACATAGACTTCTTCTTCCAACAATCCATTTAAGAATGTACTTTTCACATCCATTTGATATATAGTGAAGTTCTTGTGTGCAACATAGGCAAGAAACATCCTTATTGCTTCTAATCTTGCAACAGGAGCAAATGTTTCATCAAAATCTATTCCTTCTTCTTGGAAATACCCTTTGGCTACATCTTTTGGCTCTATAGTGAAGTTCTCCAGTTCCCATACTTTATTTTTTTCAAACTGATTCAGCTCTTCTTGCATGGCTTGAATCCAATGTGTATAATACAATGCTTGGGACACATCTTTTGGCTCTATTTGGTAAATAAAACAAGTGATCATAGCTTCTTGTTGAGCTCTGGATCTGGTTCTTACACCATCTCTTACATCTCCAATGACTAGCTCTGGTGGATGGTCTCTCAGCCATCTCACATCAGGTTGGAGTAAGTCAGCTGGGTTCAGTCGTCTTGCAGCTGTATTGCCTTGAGCAGCTCTCTCATCATCGCTTAGCTGCAGATTTTCCAGCTGTCTTTGAGATTCAGCTATTTCACCTTCATCTTGATTGATTGCTCCGCCTTCACTTCAACATAGGGACTCTTTCGCATAGTTGGTCGATTCAAACTTATCGCCTAACTCCTCAATGTCTTCTCCATTTACATTAGGTTCATCAAAAACCACATGAATAGACTCTCCTGTGACCATTGTCCTCTTGTTCAACACTCTATAGGATTTGCTTTCAGCTGAGTATCCCAAAAAGATACCTTCATCAGCTTTAGCATCAAAAGCCTTTAGATTATCCTTGCCATTGTTGTGGAAAAAGCATTTACATCCAAATATTCTAAAATATGCAACATTTGGCTTTCTCTCTGTCCATATCTCATAGGGAGTCTTTGTCAGCTGTCTATTTATCATGCATCTATTTTGAGTATAACATGCAGTGTTTATAGCTTCAGCCTAAAATCTTTTAGGCAACCCTGCTTCAGCTAACATGGTCCTTGCAGCTTCCTTGAGAGTTCTGTTCCTTCTTTCTGCTACTCCATTCTGCTGTGGAGTCCTTGCTGCAGATAATTCATGAGCAATACCATTTTCAACACAATACTGAGTTATTATTCCATTGACAACCTCAGTTCCTCTATCAGATCTTATCTTAATAAAGGTTTGACTCTTCTCATTTTGAACTCTTCTCATTAGCTGAGGTAACTTCTGCAAGGTTTCTTTCTTTTTACACATGAAGATTGTCCATGTATATCTTGAATAGACATCCACCACCACTAGGGTGTATTTCTTTCCACTTATGCTAGCTGGCTCAACTGGCCCAAATAAGTCCATATGTAACAGATGCAATATCCTTGTTGAAGATGGACTTGACTTCTCTTTGAATGATGATTTGATCTGCTTTCCCATCTGGCATGCATCATAAACACTTTCCTTCTTGTACACTGAGTCTGGTAGTCCTTCTACAAGATTACTCCTTGCAAGCTTGTTAATTGTCTTGAAATTCAGGTGACTCGGCTTCTTGTGCCACAGCCAACTTGATTCGGTTGTACTCTTTGCTAGCAAACAAGTGCTTGGTGTGGTAGTCGACCAATCTACCACATACATGTTATTTTGTCTGGATCCTTGCAACAATACTTCATTTGATTCAGTGTCTTTGATTTGGCACACTCCCATATTGAATCCAACATTATAGCCCTTGTCACGAGTTGCCGATGCTTAACAAGTGAAGTTGAGGCCTTCAACGTATGCAACGTCTGTGATTTCTAATCCATTTTTCTTGATGGATCCAGTGCCTCTTATTTCCCCTGGAGCTTCATTTCCTCCAAATATGACTTTTGCGCCTCTAATCTCCTTGAATTTTGATAGATTTTTCTTGTTTCCTGTCATGTGTCTGGAATAGCCACTATCCATGTACCAGGTTCCTTGGCACTCAGCTGTTCTTGAACCTGCAATCAAGGAAATTAGTTTTTAGGTACCCATACTTGTCTGGGTCCTGAGGGGTTAGTACTGTAAGATGATCCAACCAACCTATAGCCAAATGATTTGACTCTAAGAGGTTGCCATCTATCTGTGCCATAATCATAATTCACTTTGGCAAATTACTTGGGGGCTTTAGGTTCATACAACTATCTCTTTTGTCAGTATGCCTGTGTTTGAGTTTTAGCAATTTCCTTCTTTGGGTAATTGTGATATTTCTGAGTGTAGTGCTTGGGTGCATATGTGTGCTGATGATAGCTCTTTTGCCTTTGGAATGACCTTTGCTGAGTTCTAGGTCTTTGCCATTTAGGCTTGTATTCTATAGGTCTTTGCTGATATTTCACATTATTCCAATCAGCTTGGCTTGGATAATTTTTACCATTCCCATCATATGTGTTCCTTTGATAGAACTTCTGGGGTTTCTGGTAGCTCTGTTTTTTTTTTCACAGAGTACTTCCTGTTTGGAGTTTGCTGAGGCATTCTGTTGGATTTCTTCTCAACTGTCCTCTCAGCATACTCAACTGGCTGTTTTCCTTTTCCTTTATAACCAAGGCCGGTTTGTTTGTGGTTGTGCTTTGGAATAAATGTGTGTGCAACATTTGGTGTCTTGGATTTTTGAGATGCTTCAATACTTGAAGATCATTTTTCCAAAATCACTCTGGGAGTTTGCTTGTGCACAAAGGAATTCAATTCTATGCCTGTCTTATCTCCACATTCTTTTTGGCTCATAATAAGGTCATCCTATGATTTAGATGCCTTTGTGAATGAAGCAATCACATTTTTGAGATCATTTTCCCTCTTTTCTATAACAGCTATTTCTGCTATTAGTTTAGCATTTTCAGCTTTCAGCTCTTTGTTCTCGTCAGTTATGTGACTTAGAGAACTCAGCTCCTTAGTCAGCTGTGAGTTTTGGCTTTTGAGCTGGCTGTTTTACTCATTTAATAGTGTGTGTGAGGATTTAATGTGCTCAAAGTCTTTCATCATTTTGCCTAATGAATTGATGAAGTGTGTGTGTCACAATCACTATCACTAGAATCTGAGTGAGATGAGTTAGAGTGTACCTCATCTTCTTGGTCAGGTTGGTCTTGTTCTTTGGCCATTAGACAGATTAAAGCTTCTTCTTCAGAGTCACTTGAGTAGTCAGCTTCACTACTCTCTGAGTCTGCTGCTTCTTTTGACTTAGCTGTCTCAGCAGTCTCAGCAACCAACATGGCCTTTTTCTTTTCTTGTCTTCTTTCTCTGAAGACTCTTCTTTCTTCTTCATTCATGTATTTGTTGACTACAGGATATGGACAGTCAATAGCAAAATGTCCTGGTTGTCTGCAATTCCAACACAGGTTTTCAACTTTTTGGTTAGCTCTTTCATTTCTTGAGTTGTCAGCTCTTTGATAATCGACCTTTTGATGCTCAGCTCTTTTTGGTGGCCTATCCTCCCTTGACTTGGAGGGAGCTGAATGCCTTCTGGAGGATTCACCTTTGTTCCTTTTGTAGTTCTTGTTGAAGAACTTGTTGAATCTTTTAACCATTAGGGCAATCTCCTCCTGGTCAATGACTTCTTTGACCTCAGCTCGCTTCCCATCCTTGACTATGAGTGCAGCTGTTTTGGGTACAACTGACTCCTCTTGATATTTTCTTCTCAGCTCAAATTCGTAGGCTTTGAGATCTGGGAATAGCTCATGGTTGGATGTTGTGGTGAGGTTCATTGAATGTCCTAGGGCCATGACCTTCATTTTCCATTCAGTTGGGAGGCTTCTTAGAATCTTCTTACATATTTCCTTCCGTGTATATTCTTTCCCAAGTGCAGATAGTTCGTTGGTAATCTCAGTGAATCGAGCATCCAGCTGATCCAAGGTTTCACCTGCAAGCATTTTAAAAATTTCAAATTTTTGTACAACAACAAATAACTTATTTTCCTTAATTTGCTCCGATCTTTCACAAATTAAAGTTAATTTATCCCAGATTTCTTTGGCTGTCTTGCAAGATTTGACTTTGTTGAACATGGCTTTGTCCAAAGTCTTGTAAAGTATATCCTTGGCCACATTGTCTAGGTTGTATCTTTTTCTGTCATCATTTGTCCATTCAGCTCTTGGTTTTTCAACCATTGCTGGTCTAGGAGCAGCAACCTCTTCTCCTTCAGCTGCAGCAGCTCTCCTTGCAGCTGTGTTCACCTTCATTATTTGCAGTGGCCCATCCTCTATCACTATCCACATCTCATCATGTAAAGCTGATAGATGATCATGCATACATATTTTCCAGTCATCAAATTCATCAATGGTGAACATAGGAATGCGTGTCAAATTTGCTTCCATGATAATAACTTTGCTGTTTAAAACTTCTTTGAAAGATTGGAGATCTAGTTCAGTAATCAGTGCAGAAGGCTCAATGAACCAACCGCTCTGATACCACTTGTAGGTCCCAAGGGGTGAGAGTAAGGTTTAGAAGGGTGGGGGTTGAATAAACCTTACCAATTTTTCGTTTTAGTCCTTTTAAAGTATTACAGAGTTAAATACACAGCTACGCCCTTGAGGGACAACTAAGCTGTTGATAGACTAACTCAGCTGTTTATTCTAAACCTTAACTTGGCTGTGATGAGATTTTCAGCGGAAGACTTATCACCCTTGAATTTAGTTTAAGTTTGTTTTAACACTTGGTTTTAGCACTTTGTTATTTATCAGTTGGATTGCAAATTATCAGCAGATATAAAATGATTTGCAGAAATTAAATGCTGAAATGTAAATGACACAATAATTTTTATAGAGGTTCGAAGATGGGCTAATTCTTCTACTCCTCTCTTCTCCAACTCCTGGAGGAATCCACTAAGTATTGATCAGTGTACAAAGTGGTTATTAGTCCAGATACAAGTCTTGATCACACAGCTGACTTGATCCTTTGGGACTCAGTCTGGAGATGCCTTGGTCACACAGCTGGCTTCTCGTCCGACTCAGCCTTCTTCAGAGGGCTATTTGCTTGCTACTTCTTATTTCGCTTGCTCAAGCTTCTTGGATTTGATCACGAAGCCTTCCAATGACTTGAGACTGGTTCGACCTTGAACATTTCTACAATCCTCCTTGGAATGTAGACCCCTTTTGATTCTTCAAAAGTTTCCTCTTCAACAGTTTGAAGTTGTCTTTCCTTCACAACTTAGTGTTGGATCGATTTCCTTCGAGATTTAGGCTTGAGGATTTTGCTTGAATAACTTGAGAATATTTTGCAGGTTACAGTGTGAATAAATGCTTGATTGCTCGTGGTTCAGGTAACCTTCTCTCAATGAGATTCCTCAGCCTTTTATAGTGAACTTTCAAAAATCTGCCCGTTGAAGAGATAGCTGATTTTCAAAAGTCACTTGTGTTCGTTGGCTTGTCTTGTTGCAGTCCTTGATGTTGACATTTCTTCGTATTAAATGAATGTTCAACTTTTCAGAGTCTGACACGAGGTGCAGTGATTCCCATTGGTTTATTCCTTTTGCACGCTTCTGGGACTGAACACTTTAAGACATGGTAGCATGGAAGTATTACTTTTTTAGGTAATATTCTTGACTTCTGTGCAACGGATTCTTTTCAGTTGTCTTGACTTGACTGCAGTTCTCTAACTTCCCCAGGTGACTTCGAGTTTGCTTCCAATCAATGGATGACTCATCTGTCACTTCAACTTGAGACTTGGCTTCTTGAGATGACTTGACTGACACTTCACACAGCTGTATCCCAGCTGATACTCCTTCAGTCGAGTTCTTGACTTCTCCTCCTTGCCATACTCAGTTGTTTCACAAATGAGTCTTTATTTCGATCTTGATTGACTTCTTGTATATCCAGGCATAGTGACTTGACTCAGACAAATGCCCTATCTATTACAATGAAAATTACAAGGAAAATGGGGTGCCAACTTTCTAGTCTAAGTTTTACATGGCATTCATCAAAATCTAAACAATAAATTTCCCAACAGTCCACAACTGTGGTATTGACATTGATCATGGACAGATCAAAATATTTCTTCTTTCTTTTGTTCACTTGGCAATATTTCTTATAAATGCTTTGGATGCACCAGCCAAATATCAAATCGGTTGTTGTGAATGTCACAGCACTATGCCCGTATAGGAACTTCTTCCTCAAATAGTAGAAAAGCACATCAATGTGCTGCAAAATGAAAACAAAACACAATCAAAAAACAGAACGAAAAATTCAAAAAACAACATGAAAGACAATAAAAACTTACAGAAGAAGCCAAGTACTCATCAACATAATACAGGCTGTGAAACCATGACTTTGACTTCACTTCACAGACATCAAGTTTCAAAGAAGGCTCAACTTTGTCATCTTCCTCCGAGTATCGATTCGGGTTGAAAAAGAGCTCCAAATAAAAAAAAAACAAACCAATCACAAATTTATAAACATTTATATAATTGTTTCATTTATGTTTCAAAACTGTTTCACATTAGTTTCATAGAGTTATTCATTACAAATATGAAAATAATAAAGGTCTATACCCTTGAGAATCAAACCCTTCCGCAAGCCAGTCGTTAAACCCATCCGACAGAACCCTTACCCCCGGACCTTCACCCATATTCTCGTCCAGCGGGCACCTTCTTCACCAAAGATTTTGGAACTTTTTCTCCAGCATCCACAATGGCATCTTTGTCGCTGACGTCTTCCAATCCAATCACAACGTCCGCGGGTTCACCACCTTCAGCAATAACATCACCGAAAGACTCAAAGTTAGTGGTGAATGGAGTTCTAACCGCAACGGACGGTTTCGAAGCCATCTTCATAGAAGGAGACACCAACTGGACTTTTCAAAGCACCCTGAAAAAAAAAGGGAATAAAATAACAAAGAACAAAAAGAATCCAAAAACAACAAAAAAACATAAATTATAATTTAAACACACCTTTCCCAGTGCAGCTTGACTTGTAGTGTTTAATATGTCATCAATTTGAGAAAGGTTGAGATTGTCAAGTTCCTCAGAACAAAGAAATTTGTTCTCCTCCCCACCGTCCTTGCTCGATTCATCATCAACCTTCTCCATTTCACCACGGTCCTTAATTGATTGATCAGACACCTTCTCAATCTCACCACCGTCCTTCCTTGATTCATCAACCGCCTTATCCATGCTCTGTTCCAAACTCACCAAGCCACTAACTGCAACTCCCTCTGCAGCACTCAGATCAGCTTCACCAGTGTCATCATTTTTTCCCTTAAAAACAAAGAAAGTTCCTTAGAACGACCACCAACATCACCCAATTCCGTAGGCATTGCATTTCGGCTTCCCTAACGGGAACATCCACATTCCCATCATCAACCTCATCCTCTCCATCTTTTTCCTCATCCGCATCTTCCTCGACCGCGAACCTAATGACATGCCATTGGATTCGATTTCACTCGTAGACTCGATTCATCAACCCGCTCCACTTCCTCGACACCACCACGAACCTACATAAAAACAATAACCATGTGATGAAAGAAACAACAAATAAACAATATTGAAACACAAAAAAACACCAAGGAAAATCTAGAAAGATAACAAAAAAGTATGAGAACCTATAGTTTCCTCTTAATATCGGCAAGCTCGGAGAAAACAATAGCAAATTGTTATTCCAAAAGAATTTTATGGTTGAAACCTTAAAAACCTCAAAGTCCTTAGAAAACAACAACTGGTTCCTAGCAATGTCATCAACGGTATGATTCGACCGACTACCAACAACAACCTCCTTGAGCTTCAACTTTCCAACGACAAAATCATCATCAAGCGGACTGAATGTGTACTTTGATTTATCATAAAATGTCTGAATGCACAGCTGCACAAGCTCATCCTTAGTAGGCCACAAATTCTTCAAACCCAATGAAATAAAAAAAAACAAAAGTCAGAAACAATAAAGAAACAATTCTGAAACATAAATGAAACAAAATAGGAAGAAAAAAAATTAGTAAAATCATATTGCCAGTTTAGCAGACCGATTGAAGATCTTCATCTCCAAGTCTTCGGCCCTTACTTTGTTATCTTTCCTAGACTTGAACATGTTGTTAGGAATTTTATTGTTTAGATTTTGATGAATGCCATATAAAACTTAGAATAGAAAGTTGGCACCCCAATTCTTGTTGTAAAATGCATTGTAATGAATAGAGCTGGCCAAGCTGAGTCAAGACACTACGCCCTAACATGCAAAAAGACAATCAAGACTGGAAGGAAGACTGCTTTGTGAGACATTTGAGTATGGCAAAGAAGAGTAGACGGAACTCTATCAAGAAGCAAATCGAGATGCGGTGAGTGGAGCATCGGTCAAGTCAACTCAAGAAAAGCCAAGTCTCAAGTTGAAGACGGAAGAGTCATCCAATGATTGGAAGTCGACTCTAAGTCACCTGGGGAAAGCAAGGAAATGCGTCAAGTCGAGATAATCGTAAAAGAACCGTTACGTAAATCAAGAGATTTACTTAAACAAGTAATATCTCCATACCACCTTTCTTGGAGTGTGCTCACCCCGAGAAGCGTGCAAAAGGAATGAACCAATGGGAAGCACTACATCGTGTCGAACTCAAAAGGTGAAACAACAATTCATACGAGGAAATAGCAATTCCAAGAAGCGCAAGCCAACGATCGCAAAGTGACTTTCAAAAATAAGCCTATCTCTTCAACGGGCAAATTTTTGAAAGTTCACTATAAAAGGCTGAGGAGTTTGTTTGAGAGAGAGGATGCATGAATGACACATACGTGAGATAGACAAGCACATTAGAAAAACTGAAACAATCTCAATCCTCAAGCCTACATTTCGAAGTACATCAATCCAACACTTACCTGTGAAGGAAAGAGAACTTCAACCAGTTGAAGAGGAAACCTTTGAAAACAAGGGGTCTACTTTCCAGGAAGGATTGTAGAAAAGTTCAAGGTTGAACTAAGTCTTAAGCATTTGGAGGGCTTCGTGATCAAATCCAAAGAGCTTGAGCAAGTGAGTCAGCTGTAGTAGTAGCAAAGCGGTGCCCTGTGAAGAAGCCGAGTCGCACGAGAAGCCGGTGAGTGATCAAGGCGTCTCGATCGAGTCCCAAAGGATCAAGTCGGCTGTTGTGATCAAGACTTGTATCTGGACTGTTACCACTTTGTAAACTGATCATTACTTAGTGGATTCCTCCAGGAGTTGGAGAAGAGAGGAGTAGAAGAATTACCCCATCTTCGAACCTCTATAAAAACTTTACTGTGTCATTTACATTTCAAGCATTTAAATTCCGCACTTTTAATCGCTTATATCTCACGATAAATTTGCTATCCAATTGATAATTTATAAGTACTAAATCAAGCTCTAAAATCAAACTTAAGGGTGTTAAGTCTTCCATTGAAAATAAAACCACAAGCTGAGTTAAATTGTAGCCAACAAATGAGTTACTCCATCAACAGCTCATTTGAGTCTGTTGAGAGATTAACTCTACTTGAGTGACTATTTCAATGTCCATCAAGGACACATTTGTGTAGAATTAACTCAGTAGATTTAAAAGGACTAAATCAAAAATTTGGTAAGGTTTATTCAACCCCCCTTCTAAACCTTACACTTACACCCCTTGGGACCTACAAGTGGTATCGAGCGGTTGGTTCATTGAACCCTCCGCACCAGTTCTTAGAACTAGATCTCCAAACTTTTCAAAGTCGCTTTAGTACTTAAACTTTCAAAACTCTTTTTATCAAAAGTCATTATCATGGAAGCAAATTTGACACGCATCCCTATGTTCACTATTGAAGAATTTGATGATTGGAAAATTCGATGCAGGCTCATCTATCAAAGATTACATGATGAGATGTGGATAGTAATAGAAGATGGGCCTCTACAAATATTAAAGGTGAACACAAATTTTGCACGAAGAGTTGCACGGTGAAGGAGAAGAAGATGTAGCTCTAGACCAGTCATGGTTGAAAAACCAAGAACCGAGTGGACAAATGATGACAGAAAAAAGATACAACCTGGATAATGTAGCCAAGGACATCCTCTACAAAACCTTGGACAAAGCCATGTTCAACAAAGTCAAATCATGCAAAACGGCTAAAGAAATGGGACAAGTCGACATTGATTTGTGAAGGCTCGTGAGCAAATCAAAGAAAACAAATTATCGTGGTGTACATTAAGTTTGAAAATTTCAAAATGATCTCAGGAGAGAACTGGATCAACTAGACGCTCGGTTTACGTAAATCACAAATGAGTTGTCTACACTTGGAAAGGAATATACACGATGAAATGTGTATGAAGATCCTAAAAAGTCTTCACTGAATGGGAAATGAAGGTCATGGCATCGAGACATTCCATGGACCTATCAAAGACATCCAACCATGAACTATTCTCGGACCTCAAAGCCTATGAGTTTGAGCCGAGAAGAAAAGACCAGGAAGAGACAATTTGTACCCAAAAAAAGTGCTCTAATTGTCAAAGATGGGAAGAGAGTCGAGGTCAAAGAGGCAATTGACCCGGAAGAAATAGCCCCGATGGTTAAAAGATTTAACAAGTTCTTTAACAAGAACTACAAGAGAGGATAGGGTGAATCTTCCGAGAAGACACTCGGCTCCTCCAAATCAAGGGATGATAGGCCAACCAAGAGAATGATCATCAACAAGTTGAGTATCAGGGTCGACAACTCAAGAGTAGAAAGAGCCGATCAAAAGGTGAATATCTATGTTGGAATTGTAGACAACCAGGTCACTATGCCATTGATCGCTCATATCCTGTAGTCAACAAGACAGGAATGAAGAAGAAAGAAAGGTCTTCAGAGAAAGAAGACAAGAAAATAAAAAGGCAATGATGGTGCAGAGAGCGGCCGAGACACCCAAGTCAAGAGAGACAAGTGATTGAGAGCAGTGAAGCCGACTACTCGAGTGACTCGAAGAAGAAGCCTTGATCCGCTTAATGGCCAAAGAACAAGATCAAGAAGATGAGGTACAATCTAATTCAACAAGCTCGACACTAGTGATAGTGATCTGTGACACACACACTTCATCACCCTCGATCTTTATGATTCATTAGGCAAAATGATGAAAGATTTTGAGCACATTAAATCCTCACACACACTATTGAATGAGGAAAACAGCCTACTTAAAGGTCAAAACTCAAAGCTGACTAAGGAGCTGAGTACTCTAAGTCAAATAGCTGTTGAAAATGAAAGTTTAAAGGCTGAAAATGCTAAATTTGTAGCAGAAATTGCTGCTATAGAAAAGAGGGAGAATGACCTCAAAAATGTTATTGCCTCATTCACTAAGGCATCTAAATCATTGGATGATCTTATCATGAGTCAAAGAGAATGTGGAGACAAGACAAAGCTTAGGATTTAATTCCTTTGAGCCATGTCAAACCTCAAGAGTAATTTTGGAAAAAGGATCAAGTCATGAAGAGTCTGAAAAATCCAAAACTCTAAATATTGCACACACTTTCACTCCAAAGCACAATGCTAAGCAAACTGGCCTTGGTTACAAAGGAAAAGGAAAATGACCGATTGAGTATCTTTGAAAGGACAGTGAGAAGAGATTGGTGAGTCCATCAAAGAAACTCCTAACGAGTAAAAATACTCTGTAAAAAGGAAGCAGAGCTACCAAAAATCCCTTAAAATCCATAAAAGGAATACATATGATGGGAATGGTAGAAAATATCCAAGCCAAGTCGATTGGAATAATGTGAACTATCAAAGATAGACTTATGGAATATAAGCCCAAATGGCAAAGGCCTAGAACTCAAGAAAGGCCATTCCAAAAGTATAAGAGCTTTCATCAAGACACATATGCACCTAGGCACTACACTCAAAAACACCAAAATTACCCAAGAAAGGCAATTGCTAAAACACATATGCGGCATACGACAAAAGAGACAATTTGTATGAACCTAGAATCCCCAAGCAATTTGCCAGGATTAATTATGATTATGGCACTCGATAGATGGCAACCCCTTAGAGTCAAATCATTTGGCTATAGGTTGGTTGGATCATCTTACAATTCTAACCCCTCGGGACCCGGACAAGTATGGGTACCTAAAACTTAATTTCCTTGATTGCGAGTTCAAGGAGCAGTGAGTGCCAAGGAACCTGGTACATGGATAGCGGCCATTTCGGACATATATGACAGAAATAAGAGAAATCTGTCAAAATTCAAGGAAGTCAAAGGAGCCAAAGTCATATTTGGAGGAAATGAAGCTCCTGGTGAAATAAGAGGCATTGGATCCATCAAGAGGAATGGATTAGAAATCACAGATGTTGCATTTGTTGAAGGACTCAACTTCAACTTACATCGAGTATCGATCACTCGTGACAAGGGCTACAATGTTGGATTCAACATGGGTGTATGCCAAATCAAGGATATTGAATCAAATGAAGTTGTCCGCAAGGAAGTAGACGAGAAGAATATGTATGTAGTGGATTGGTCAACCGCAACACCCAACACTGTCTACTAGCAAAGAGCACAATGAATCAAGTTGGCCGTGGCACAAAAAGCCGAGTCACCTGAATTTCAAAACAATTAACAAGCTAGAAAGAAGTCATCTTGTAGAAGGACTTCTAGACTCGATACAAGAAGGAGAGTATATGTGACGCATGTCGAAGGGAAAACAAATCAAGTCGTCATTCAAAGAAAAGACATGCCCATCCTCAACAAGAATATTGCATCTACTTCATATGGATCTATTTGGCCCAGTGGAACCAAAGCCCAAAGATAAGTGGAAAGAAATACACCTTGGTGGTAGTAGATGACTACTCAAGATATACATGGACAATATTCATGTGCAAGAAGAAAGAAACTCTACAAAAACTACCCACGGTGATGAAGAGGATTCAAAATGAGAAGAGTCAAACCATTATCAAAATAAGATCGGATAGAGGAACCGAGTTTGTCAATGGAATAATAACTCAAGATCTTGTGTTGAGAATGGTATTGGTCATGAACTATCGTGACAAGGACTCCACAATGAGAATGGAGTTGCGAGAAAGAAGGAACAGAACCCTCAAAGAAAGAAAGAAGGACCATGTTAGTCAACGGGGTTACTAAAAAGATTTTGGGTCAAGCAATCAACACGACTTGCTACACACCCAAAACAGGATGTATGATAAATAGACAAACTAACAAAGACTCCTATGAGATATGGATGGAAGAAAACCAAGTGTTGCATATTTGAGAATATTTGGATGTAAATGCTTCATCCACAACAATGGCAAAAACAACCTAAAGGCTTTTGATGCTAAAGGCGATGAAGGTATCTTCTTAGGATACTCGGTGAAAGCAAAGCCTCTGAGAATACTCAACAAAAGAACTATGGTTACAGAGGAATCCATTCATGTGGTATTCGATGAGCCAAATGTAAACGGAGAAGACATTGAAGAGTCGGTGATAAGTTGAATCATCCAACCATACGAGAAGAGTCCTATCTTTGAAGGTCAAGTCAAGCGGGATTATCAATTGAGATGAAGATGAGATAGTGAATCTCTCAAAAGCGGTGGAAAATTTGCAGCTAAGTGACCACGAGAGAGCGACCCAAAGAACACAACCACGGTGCAAGTCGATGAATCCAACTAACTTACTCCAACCTCGATGTAAGATGGCCGAGAGACCATTCACGAACTTGTCATTGGAGATATGAGAGAAGGTGTCAAAACAAGATCGTAACTCAACAAGAAGCTATGTTCACATGCTTCATTTCGCAAATAGAGCCAAAAGATGTGTCACAAGCATTGGACGACACACATTGGATTCAAGCTATGCAAGAAGAGTGAATCGGTTTGAGAGAAATAAAGTATGGGAATTAGTGCAAAGACCCATACATCAAAATGTTATTGGAACCAAATGGGTATTCGTAAATAAGATGAACGAGGAAGGCTCGTGGTAAGAAATAAAGAAAGACTAGTAGCCAAAGGATATTGCCAAGAAGAAGGGATAGATTTTGATGAAACATTTGCCCTCGTAGCAAGATTGGAAGCCATAAGGATGTTTCTTGCCTATACGACTCACAAGAATTTCATTGTATATCGATGGATGTAAAAAGTGCATTCCTAAATGGTTTATTGGAAGAAGAAGTATATGTTGAACAACCTCCAGGATTTGAGCAGAAGACTCTTGGAGACAAGGTATACAAACTCAAGAAAGCCTTGTATGGATTGAAACAGGCACCCAGAGCATGGTATGATACCCTGTCACAATTCGATGAAAATGGATTCACAAAAGGAAAAGTGGATAGAACACTTTTCGTAATTCAAGACAAGAAGAGTATCTTTGCTTATTCAAATATATGTGGATGACATCATTTTTGGATCCACTAACAAAGAGCTGTGTGAAAAACTCTCAAACCTCATGCAAAGTAAATTTGAAATGAGCATGATGGGAGAGCGACATTCTTCCTTGGACTCCAAGTAAAAACAAGAAGGATGGAACCTTCATAAGTCAAACAAAATATACTAGAGATTTAATGAAGAAGTTTGGTATGGAAGAGAAGTCTTACGTAAAAATACCAATGAACACATCATCAAAATGGACATGGATGCGGATGGCAAGCTGTAGATCAAACAAGATACAAAGCACTTATTGGATCATCGCTCTATCTCACAAAAAGCGAGCCGGACATCACCTTTCTTTGTAGGTGTATGTGCAAGATTTCAATCTGCTCCAAAAGAGAGCCATATGACAGCAGCTAAAAAGAATCTCGAGATACTTGAAAGGAAGCAAGAAGTAGGCCTATGATATCCAAAGGAAGGTGGATTCGACTAATTGGCTATTCGGACTCGACATTTGGATGCAAGAGTGGACAGAAGAGCACTTGTGCACTGTCAAATGCTAGGAAACAGACTAATTTCTGGTTTAGCAAGAAGCAAAACTCAATAGCCACCTCTGGTGAGGCGAGAATACATAGGCTGCGGGCAAAATTGTGCCCAAGTCCTATGGATGAGACAACGGTGAGAGACTATGAAGTTGAAGAAAAAGAAATTCCAATCATGTGTGATAACACAAGTGCCATTGCAATCACTCAAAATCTGTGTTGCACTCAAGAACAAAACATATTGATGTCGATATCACTTCATAAGAGATCATGTTGAAAAGAAGGACATTATCTTGGAATATATCTCAACCGATAAACAACTAGTGACATCCTCACAAAACCATTATGTGAGTCAAGATTTGAAGAACTCAAGCATGAGTTGGGGTTAATTGAGTTGAGTGACACTCGAGGCGAATCAAAGAAGAGAATTAGAACAGAAAAGGAGTGAAAAAGAGCCGAAATGTAAATCATTTCGAAGAATCACCAGTCGGAAAGACAACTACACAAGTCAAGTGATAGCCGAGTCACTAAGAGACTGCGAGAGTAGAGCTAAATCGCCTAAGAGATAAGCTGAATAACTTATGAGCAAAGTGACAAAAATGCGATCGTTTTGACTTAGCGGGAATGTTTTAAGGAACACGTCAAAGATAATGATGATGTGTACGGACATAAAGCCGCACACTAAGCTTATGATTGGATATAAATGTCTTTGCATTAAATACGAGACGTGAAATGCTCAAAGGCGTGCGAAATCCAAGCCGTTGATTTCGATCACAATTCAAAAACCGTCTGCACGTCCTTTCATAAACCATATTTAAACCATTTTCGTCCGTTTCTCTCTCACACTTCTAAAAACTGTTCATATCTTTCTCTCAAAAGGCAAAGGCAAATACTCTCGAAACCCTATCAACCTTCAAATCAATTTTCGAGATTTTTCTTGATATAATCCTGAGAAATGGCACCAACTTATGACTTTACCAAGCTAGGAAAGCAAATCCACACCGGTTCGACGGTGGATTTCGACGGAATGGTGAAGCAGGGGTCCGACGACACCCTGGTGAAGAAAATCGCTGAAAAGTTGGAAACGCCCCAGGACTAAAACCGTTTCTAACGCTGGAATATCCTATGACCTATGTGGAGGAGGTCGCACAATTCTACGTGAATCTTTGAGATTCACGACGAAGGAATCAAGTCATCTGTTCACGGGAAGCGGTGACTATCACGCAAGGATTTGGTGAATATTGCTCACTACTGCGAAGGAGCAAGCGAGATTAAGGAAGTCGATGTAAACTTGGGCCGACGCATGGAAAGAAATAGCCAAGTCCGATCTTCTTTGATAAAATTATATACACAAAAAAACAAGAGATTTGAAGGAGGATTATCACAAATTGTTGGACATAGTTGCCAAATGTATCGACATCAAATTTGGCGACTTTGACCAACTATCAAAGGCAAAGTGGTTGTGATGGCCGCAATCATCGCAGAAAAAGAAGATAAATTGGTTGGGTTTATCTACAAAGACTCTGCCAAAACGTGGGGAACAAGTCATTCAAAGAAGATGGCACATTTGGAGGATCCTCGGGATATGGCCTGGTGATTGGCGGCTATTGGAGGTGAAAGGAGTACCTCTTAGACATGGGAAGGCTTTCCATGTCAACAAGAGAATGTTGAGCTAACCCTCTGCGGTGCTCGGAAGCGAGCTTACGCCAAGAGAGCGACACGGTGAGGGGGAATCGGTGACCCCGAAAATACTGTTGCTTCCTCTCGGCCTAAGAAGAAAGCCGCCCTGCGGTAATGCTGCAAGAAGATCGCTGTCCCTGCGCAAAGAAAGAAAACCAAACATGCTCCCCGCCCGCAGCAGAGTCACTGCCCCGGCCCGAGCCGTGTCACTGCCCGCCAGCAGTGGTCGAGAAGGACTCACAAATGCCTTCTCCGATCGTCAAAAGGAGGAGAATCGACAAGCCAAGACGGCCGGCTCCTCGAAACAAACACCAAAGAGACTGGCCCCGCCGCCCAAGACTCGAGAGGACACCGCCTCGAACAGAAATTCCCCTGGTACAAACCAGAGACGAAGAAGACTCGTCAAGTAGTCCGATCGGGAGAAACCACCGGAGTCGGTTACTCGGCTAGCACAAATACAGGAGACTCTCGGAGAAGTAGAGTCTCCGGATGTAGTTGATGAAATGCCAAGTCTCTTTGGAGGCGACCAGCAGAGGCAACCTCGAAGACACAGCGATTGTAGCTCACACAGTGAAGCACAAGAAGAACCAGCCCAAGCAGAGAGTGATGTAATGATCCTATCTCCACCTTACCCGGACATTCAAAATCGTCTGCGTGAGTGGAGAAAATGGAAGTTGAGCAAGTCAAGGAACAGTTCCAACGGCCCGAGTTCATAGAAGAAGAAGAGGAAGCGCTAAATTTCCTTGGACTAACTATCGTGCTCCCAAAGACTTGATGAGGACAATCGCCTAGACATCCCGCAAATCTACAAGGACAGGGAGAGAGCTAAGCAAGTGAAGAAGCCGAAGCACGTGAGAAGGCAAGCATCCGCCCTATCTCCGGCACCACGAACACACACATCCTCTCCTTGATGTCTTCTCCGAAAGTGACGAGGAACGAGGAGAAATGCCGCCACAGACAGAAGAGTTACAAATGCAAAGCAAGCATTGCATGAATCAAGAATCCTTCACGAGCAAAAAGATGATGGAGGGACCAGGAGAGTCCTCGAACACGGTGAAATCGATCCAATGGGAGTGGTTCAACAAATAGCCACCGATGTTGCCGCTACCACTTCTGACTCACTCGGAAAGAAGGATAAGGGAAATGGCGATGAAACGGGCTAGTGGGGACCCCGGTCGAGCCAACCCCTATTGAAGGTGTGCTACCCACCGCCCCAATGGTGAACCATCAATTGCAACAGCCGGGAGTCCGGAGACGAGTGACCACACTTCAAGTCACTCGGTGGTGCGCCGGCCGAGGGGAAACTCCCTCCACCGCTGCGGCAAGGTCGGAGGACGCTGCGAGATGACTCCACACAAAGAAGCAAGGAGGCGAAGAAGAGAAAATACAATCACAAGAAGAACATCAAGTTGTCATCAACGAAGCTCGAGCGATTGAGACAGTCTCGGTGAGGTGCCAACCGCTCGAAGGCTAATGACGCTTTTGCTAATGTAGTCGAGGCACGGGAAGGGACAGCCCGGGAGTTAACACTGGGCGATGAAAGTGCAATCCATGGGGTTGAGACTCCAATGGATGCCATGTAGAAGACCCTAAGACAGTGACACTATCGAAAGGGAGGACCAAGGCCTCGCAGAAGAGAGACCGCCGGAGGAAATGAAGGCCCACGGGAGGTTGAGACTTCCGGGGTAAAGAGGCAAGTAGAGAACATCCCTCCCGCAATCATCGACCCATCCGAGAAGGAGATCGGCGCACTTCATGATTCCCAGGACAACCCACGATGTCACTTTTCCGGGATCGAAGGCGAAGAAGAAAGTCGAGTCAACCCCATGACAAATCCAAACGACTCGGTGCGGATGTTCCGGCACGAGCAAGTCTCGATCCCGGACTACTCGTCAAACTTTTAACTTTGATGATGAGCCACCACTAGAAATCTCATCATCGTCCGATGACGCCGATAAGGCCGAGGACAAGTCTACTAAAAAGGAAAAATCATTTGAGACCAACGAAGCCATTAAGGTAAATTGAGGCTCAAAGCAAGCGGGTCTATTTCACAACCAAACCCAGTGAACCAAAACCACCTGCTCCGGCTCCTCAAGCTACACTGGATCGATTCCCAAAAGAACTTCACGCGCACCGCTCATCATCGAACAGATCCCGTCGGCGGTGATGAATCTTTTGTAGAATCTTTCCCTTTCTCACCTTTGGAGATACGAGAACTCCACGAAGAGTCGAAAATGAGCAAGCACGCTATCACAGACCACCTCCTGTTTTTCACTCAGGCACCATTGTTCCGGCCGATTTTGATTTTCGATTTTGTATGGCCATCACCGCAATGTGAAGAAGAATCGGTGAAGTTCGAGAAGTGTTCAAGGCACTCTTTTTTGAGATTGAACGGATGGAGAGGCATCGGCCTCTTTGGACATGCGCTGGACAACAGAGATGCCAACCTTACTGGTGACTTGAGAGGCATCACGGTCGAGGATAAGGGAATGGTGGCTTGGCGAAGAATCAATGCGTGTGGAACAGGTGAGATACTTTAACCTTGTTCAACAAGCTGGCTGGTGTGGAGAGTGAAAATGTTGATGCGAAAACGAAGTTCGAGGAACACATTGAGCATATGCATGAAGCTCACACTGCCGAGATCAAGGCTGCTGCGTGAGCGTAATGCAAATGATATAGCGTTTGGAAGAACACATGACAAGAAAATTCAGCCTTCTCATGGCCTGAGATGAAGCGATTTGAGAATCCAACGCTACTCGTTCAATTCGAGCCGCATACAACGCAGCAGACTTGAAGCGAAATTCCACCATCGAAGACTCGACTTCATGCTTCCCAAAGATGTTCCCTGGGGTTCCTCTATCCTTTGATGATGCCAAAAAGGGGGAAGAGGAATACCTTAAAGCAAAACAAAAAATCTGAAGGTTTAAAAAAAGGAGGAAGCGGTGAGAAGGGAAAATCACCGAGGAAGTCTTGAAACGAGAAGAAAGGAAAACTTGTTGAGGGGAAGGATCGGCAGATGTAACATTGATGATTGCACAAACCCCCAACAGGGTCCCATCACGGTGACATTATAAGCGACAAACTCCCGTGACTCGCCACTCCAACACTCTGCTTTGTATCTATAGCCGAGAAGAGAAAAGCAATTGAAGCGGGGATGAAGGAAGTGGAAGGAAGAATGGATGCAGGGTGATGAACATCTTGAAAGAACATGGAGGCATTCCGGTTGACAGAGACACGTATGCCATTTCGGATGTCGGGGATAGAGCCACAATCGGTTGACGAATTCAAAACGCTCGTATCTCGAAGGATATTTTGCAAATATGTCCATGGCTCAAGCTTGGGACTTATCTTGGGAAAAGGGTCTCCTTATGTGAAGAAGGCGACGAGCAGAGACTTCCGATCCGCTCTTGGGTCACTCCGCCGGGTCACTCATTTGGAAAGAAAGAAGGCCCAGTCTGACAAGATACGCCCAAAGGTAGAGGAAGAAGCGATGTAGTGGAGGAAGAAGCTTGGACCAGGCCTCCGCCCAAGAATATTGAATACGTAGATCCGGGAAAGAAAGGAGGGATCTGGGCCGGGCTTGACCAAGTAGCAAATTTAAAAGTGGCTAAATCCAACGCCGAGTATGCAAAGAGATTAGAAGAAGAAAACAAGAGACAAACTCGGCTATGGCGGGAGAGACAGGAAAGAATACGAAGAGATGAAGCGCCAGAAAGCATATGAGAAAAAAAAGAAGCGGTGACGACGAGAAAAAGAGGAGAAGAGAAGAAGATCTTGATCAAGATGAAAGAAGGAGACAACGAAGGAGATGAAGTGTTCTTTGTCCAACCCTTCGTGTATTTTATCATGTAAATACATACAATGTAAGTCTTCGTAATAAAGCTATAAATTCTTTATTTTAAAGTATAGACAAAATGTACGATACACCTTGTGATTGTGTAAAGTACAAGAATGATATGATCAATAAAAAGATTGATTCTGCGCATACATTCTATGTCAATACACTATCTGTATGTATCTTTGTTATTTGCATCTTTATATGGTTTAAGTTTTGGCATCATCAAAAAGGGGGAAATTGTTAGGAATTTTATTGTTTAGATTTTGATGAATGCCATATAAAACTTAGAATAGAAAGTTGGCACCCCAATTCTTGTTGTAAAATGCATTGTAATGAATAGAGTGGCCAAGCCGAGTCAAGACACTATGCCCTAACATGCAAGAAGACAATCAAGATCGGAAGGAAGACTCTGTTTGTGAGACATTTGAGTATGGCAAAGAAGAGTAGAGCGGGAACTCTCTATGAAGAAGCGGTGAGATGCGGTGAGTGGAGCATCAATCAAGTCAACTCAAGAAAAGCCAAGTCTCAAGTTGAAGTGAGAAGAGTCATCCAATGATTGGAAGCGACTCTAAGTCACCTGGGAAAGCAAGGAAATGCAGTCAAGTCGAGATAATCGTAAAAAAAGAACCGTTGCCGTAAATCAAGAGATTTACTTAAACAAGTAATATCTCCATACCACCTTTCTTGGAGTGCTCGGTCCCGAAGCGTGCAAAAGGAATGAACCAATGGGAAGCACTACATCGTGTCGAACTCGAAAAGGTGAAACAACAATTCATACGAGGAAACAGACAATTCCAAGAAGCGCAAGCCAACGAGCGCAAAGTGAC
Organism: Rehmannia glutinosa; assembly: GCA_016081115.2. NCBI lineage: Eukaryota > Viridiplantae > Streptophyta > Magnoliopsida > Lamiales > Orobanchaceae > Rehmannia > Rehmannia glutinosa. Next base: position 49,707,365 of record CM071937.1, on the reverse strand, counting down.
TTTCAAAAATAAGCCTATTCTCTTCAACGGGCAAATTTTTGAAAGTTCACTATAAAAGGCCGAGGAGTTTGTTTGAGAGAGAGGATGCATGAATGACACATACGTGAGATAGACAAGCACATTAGAAAAATCTGAAACAATCTCAATCCTCAAGCCTACATTTCAAGTACATCAATCCAACACTTACCCGTGAAGGAAAGAGAACTTCAACCAGATTGAAGAGGAAACCTTTGAAAACAAAGGGTCTACTTTCCGGGAAGGATTGTAGAAAAGTTCAAGGTTGAACTAAGTCTTAAGCATTTGGAGGGCTTCGTGATCAAATCCAAAGAGCTTGAGCAAGTGAGTTTGTAGTAGCAAAGGCAGCTGCCCTGTGAAGAAGCGAGTCGCACGAGAAGCGGTGAGTGATCAAGGCATCTCAGATCGAGTCCCAAAGGATCAAGTCATTTGTTGTGATCAAGACTTGTATCCGGACTGTTACCACTTTGTAAACTCGATCATTACTTAGTGGATTCCTCCGGGAGTTGGAGAAGAGAGGAGTAGAAGAATTACCCCATCTTGAACCTCTATAAAAACTTTCTTTGTGTCATTTACATTTCAAAGCATTTAAATTCTGCACTTTTAATCGCTTATATATCTCACGATAAATTTGCTATCCAATTGATAATTTATAAGTACTAAATCAAGCTCTAAAATCAAACTTAAGGGTGTTAAGTCTTCCAATGAAAATAAAACCACAATAAAGTTAAATTGTAGCCAACAAAGTGAGTTACTCCATCAACAAGCTCAATTTGAGTCTCGTTGAGAGATTAACTCTCTTGAGTGACTAATTCAACTGTCCATCAAGGACACAGCTGTGTAGAATTAACTCTGTAGATTTAAAAGGACTAAATCGAAAATTTGGTAAGGTTTATTCAACCCCCCCTTCTAAACCTTACACTTACACCCCTTGGGACCTACACATGTCCAGTTCAAAATCCTCGGGATCTCATAATCAACCCGAGCATAAAACTTCCCGTTCACCTCTGGGCAGCACTCGTAGATCCAAATCTGGAAAGCCAAAGGAAATCCTTGAATTCTATAAAATTTCATACGCTTCCCACCAGGATTCTCCTCACCTTGAAGTTTGTTTCTGTACAAGATTTGCTGCCTCAACTCACGCATAGTAACATCAAACAACTCACTGCCCCATGGATATGTCTCAAACACATCCATATCCTTGTCAACCAACTCAAAAAATGGAGAAAATAAAGTAAAGCCAATTTCATGGCGTCTAAATCCTCATCACCCCAAACACGCATTAAAAAGCATTCCTCAATCGACTGCCTATTGAACTTATTTCTACTAGCAACATACATCTGAAATATAACAGACCTACGAACATCCCCCGACAACGAAGGCCTAACACCAACACAATTCAGACCGGTCACAATAGCAAACTCCCCCAACCCAAACCTCAACAACTTCCCACCCACATACACAACAATTTCATCCTTCTTCGAGTGGACGACTTGACGTTTCAACAACGAATGGACAAGCTGATTCTGGAAATCAACTTCTTTCATATCCAAGAAATATCCAAAACAAATATTCTTAAATGCCTCCAGTTGGGTGTCAGTTAAGGTTTTATTTATATTCTTAATAACATCAAAGGAGAAGACAATATTTACTCGAGCAGTAAACCAGTCAGCAGGTCAATAACATACTTGAAACCCTAGAAACAACAATGAAACAAAACAAAAGAAACACAAAATCAACAACCACTTCAACTTAAATACATAAAAAAAAACAAATGAAACATAACAGAAACAAATAAGAAACACATAAGAAACAACATCGAAACAAACAAAAGAGTACAAATCAAAATACACAAAACTCATACCTCAGCAACATTGGTTTCTTCAAAAGAAACCTTCTTCTTCCCAGCAACTTTAACACCAACATTCGATTTCACACCTTCCGGATGTGATTTAACATCCCGAACCGCTTCTTCCTAAACAATTTTTTCTACTTTCCTCTTCTTAGAAGCCATAGAACCAGCAACAACCTTCTGAACTTTTCTCTTTTTCGAGGAATCTGCTGCTTCCTTTGAAGAACTTCTCAATATTCTCTTTTGAGGAGAGTTTTTAGGAGGGTTTTTAGGCGCCATTAAAATACTACCAAAACCAGAGATTTCAAAAAGAAATTAACCTACAGAGAACGTGATGGAGCTCGAACAACTGAAACTGAAAGCAATGCGGGAGAACGTGGCCACGACTGACTGTGGAATCGCAAAAAACACGCGTGGCAATCCGAGTTCCAAAATTCAGTAAGAATATGCTTTAACCTAACTATGGAAACGTAAGAAAATGGAGGGGGTAAGAAATTGAAGAAAAAAGTAGCAGGTGGGTATATTTGTCAACTCCAGGCACTGGGTCGGGTATAATTGTCAAGTCCAGGGGCCGGGTTGGGTATATTGGGGATGGGTTTGTATTTTTGTCTTTTTTTTAAAAAAAAATCATGGTATTTTGTGTAATTTCCTCTAATTAAAAAGTATTAGTTTTTTCTTGAAAAGTATTACATATGGAATTGAAAAGTATTACAATTTCATTTAAAAAGTATTACACATTTAAGTGAAAAGTATTTAATGTTGTACTGAAAAGTATTAATAGTTTCTCTAGTAAGTATTAGTTTTTCACCTCATAAGTATTTAATAGTTCCCCTAAAAAGTATTAATTTTTCCTCTGAAAAGTATTAATAGTTCACCCGAAAAGTATTAGTTTTTCTCTGGAAAGTATTTAGTAATTCCATGAAAAGTATTAGTAATTCCCCTGGATGGTATTAATTTTTTCTCTCAAAGTATTAGTAATCCTCAAAATAATATTAGTAGTACAAATTGAAATTCAATTTCCCCAAATTGCACAACCTAATTCCCAATGTCTTCTGCATCTTCTTCTATTTCCCAACCCACCTCTCATCATGATCTCTCTAGAATTTTGTTCGTGTATAATAACTACCCATTATGATTTGCAAAAAACTTCAAGTTGATATCAAGATGAGGCAAGAAATTATGGCACATGTGGTGATTCTCATTTTTTACTGACTCAATTATGTAGTTTTGTTCGCATTTGTAATCCCTCATATTCTTCAAAGTTTAATCTGAAGAAATAGATATTATAAGCAACTGAACAAAGAAATTAAGGTGGCGATTGAATATGAAATAGATTCTATTTTCGTTCTACTGGAGAATTATTTTTGACCAAACATGCGATTATTTATGAAAATTTTCAGAAAATTACTATTCTCTCACTTTCATTTTTTCTTATATTTTTTCTGACCAATCACATCTATACATTTTCTCACAAAAAAATAATCACTATTACACATTCTCCCACAAATTTCACTATTCACTCACTCACACATTTCTAACTATCAATCATATCGAATCATTATTTTACTATTTTTAATCAAATCAACTTTCATCATTACTCTTTCATCTCACATCCAATCACACTCTCAAAATTCATCTTTTTTCTTCTAAATATTTTTTACAACTATTCTCTAGACAATTTTTTTCTTGTTTTAGGTATATATTGTTGTTGATGTTTTTTTCTTATTTTTAATAGGAATCAAACTCGATATGTACGAAGTATATTGTTGTTGGTCCTCTGAATGATGAGATTGTTCAAGACTAAGAGCTTTGTGTTGTTATGGATTACACACATGTATTCACATCATACAAACTTTTTGATTCTCGCGAGAAATTATTTGATTGGGCACATGAGAGGGGAAATGAGCATGGCACGTGAGAGAGGAAATGGGCATGTCATAATGATAGTAATTAGTAGGTTGGACCATGGTCCGGATGAGAAAAAACCTCGGTTATTTTTGTCTTGTGAATGTATTGGCCAATACCGTGTATTAAAAAAGGTCAAAAATAAAAAAAAAATGATGTGAGCAATGTAAAAACGAAAGTGAATAAGAGAGAAACCAGAATAAAGAAGTGTGATTGTCCATTTCGTTTGAGGGGTAGACAAGTATCAGATAAAGGAGAATGGCCATTAGATGTTAAATACTGTTGGGAAATTTATTTTGTAGATTTTGATGGATGCCATGTAAAACTTAAACTAGAAAGTTGGCACCCCATTTTCCTTGTAATTTACTTTGTAATAGATAGGGCTGGAAAAGCTGAGTCAAGTCAGCTAGGTCTGGAAATACAAGAAGTCAACTGAAGACTGAAGTGAAGACTCCGCTGCGAGACAACTGAGTATGGCTAAGAAGAGAAGTCAAGAACTCGACTAAAGGTGTATCAATTGTGAAGCAGCTGTGTGAGGAGTCAGTCAAGTCAATTCAAGAAGCCAAGTCTCAAATTGAAGTGACAGATGAGTCATGCAATGATTGGAGCAGACTCAAGTCACCTGGGAAAAAGGCAGCAACCAAGAGGAGTTAACTGAGATAAATCCGTTGCACATAAGTCAAGAACTTTACTTAATATAGTAATACCTCCATGCTGCCAGGTCTTAAAGTGCTCATCCCAGAAGCGTGCAAAAGGAATAAACCAATGGGAAGCACTGCACCTTGTGTCAGAACCTGAAAAGCTGCAAATTCATTTAATACGAGGAAGGGTCTACATCTCAAGGTTGAGGACCAAGAAAATACAATCCAACGAACACAAGTGACTTTTGAAATCAGCCTATCTCTTCAATGGGCAAAATTTTAAAAGTTGACTATAAAAGGCTGAGGAAATTCATTGAGAAAAGGTTACCTAAACCACGAACAAGCAAGCAATATTCAATCTATTAACCTGCAATATTCTCAAGTATATTCAAGCAAATCCTCAAGCCTGAAACTCGAAGGAAATCGATCCAACGTAAGCTGTTAAGGAAAGACGACTTCAAATTTGTTGAAGAGGAAACTTTTGAAGAATCAAAAGGGGTCTACTTTCCAAGGAGGATTGTAGGAAAGTTCAAGGTCGAACCAATATCAAGTTATTGGAGGGCTTCGTGATCAAATCCAAGAGCTTGAGAAAGTGAGCTGAAGTAGCAAGGCAACTGCCCTGTGAAGAAGCTGAGTCGGAAGAGAAGCCAGCTGTGTGACCAAGGCCGTCTCTAGACTATTGACCACTTTGTAAACAGATCTTTTACATAGTGGATTCCTCTAGGAGTTGGAGAAGAGAGGATTAGAAGAATTACCCCATATTCAAACCTCTATAAAAATCAACTGTGTCATTTATTTTTTAGCACATTTACATTTCTGCATACTTACATTATATATGCTCATAAATTTATATTTGCTATCCAACTGATTAATATCCAAGTGCAAAAATCAAGTATTAAAACAAGTTTAAAACAATTCAAAGGGTGTTAAGTCTTCCGCTGATAAAACCAACACAACCAAGTTAACGTTCAGGTTAAACAACCGAGTTATTCTATCAACAACCCCTTCCAGTCTGTTGAGTGGCTAACTCTGCTGAATAACCAACTTAGTTGTCCCTCTAGGACACAGTTGTTTGAGTTAACTCTGTGATATTCTTAAAAGGACTAAAATCGAAAAGGTGATAAGGTTTATTCAACTCCCCCTTCTAAACCTTACTCACACCCCTTGGGACCTACAAGTGGTATCAGAGCGGTTGGTTCATTGAGCCTTCCGCACTGGTTACTGAACTAGATCTATATCTTTTCAAAAAGTTTCAAACACTTGCATTTTCAAAAAACTTTCATTTTTAGCAACGTTATTATCATGGAAGCAAATTTGACATGCATTCCCATGTTCACTGTTGAAGCATTTGATGATTGGAAAATTCGTATGCAGGCTCATCTATCTGCTCTACACGATGAAATGTGGCTTGTGATAGAGGATGGGCCACTGCAAATATTGAAAGTGAACATGGCTGTAAGAAGAGCAGCTGCAACTGAAGGAGAAGAAGCTGCTGTTGAAGAAAAACCAGCCATGGTTGAAAAACCAAGGACTGAGTGGACAAATGATGACATGAAAAGATACAACTTGGACAATGTGGCCAATGACATACTCTACAAGACTTTGGACAAAACGACGTTCAACAAAGTCAAATCTTGCAAAACAGCAAAGAAATTTGGAATAAGTTGACTTTAATTTGTGAATGATCAGAGCAAATTAAAGAAAATAAATTATCTGTTGCTGTTCAAAAATTTGAAAATTTCAAAACGTTTGCAGGAGAATCTATGGATGTTTGGATGCAAGATTTCGAGATCACAAATGAGCTTTCAGCTCTTGGAAAGGAATACACACAAAAGGAGATGTGTATGAAGATCTTGAAGAGCCTCCCAGCTGAATGGGAAATGAAGACTATGGCTCTAAGACATTCAATGGACCTCTCAAAAACATCCAGTCATGAGCTATTCTCAGAACTCAAAGCCTATGAGTTTGAGCTGAGAAGAAAAGATCAAGAGGAGACAACTGTACCCAAGACAGCTGCAATGATAGTCAATAATGGAAAGAGAGTTAAACCAAAGGAAGCCATAGACCAGGAGGAGATTGCCCTAATGGTTAAAAGATTCAACAAGTTCTTTAATAAGAACTATAAAAGAAAAAAGGGTGAAACCTGCAGGAGACATTCAACTCCCTCTAAGTCAAGGGAAGATAGGCCACCCAAGAGAGCTGAGCATCAAAGGGTTGAATATCAGAGAGTTGATAACCCAAGGACAGAAAGAGCTGATCAAAGAGCTGAGAACCTGTGTTGGAACTGCAGACAACCAGGACATTTTGCAGTTGATTGTTCCTATCCACCAGTCAACAAATATAGGAATGAAGAAGAAAGAAAAGTCTTGAAGAAAGAAAAGGGGAAAAGAAGAAAGCCATGTTGTCAGCGCGAGATCGCCGAGACAACTAAGTCTAAAAAAGCAGCAGACTCAGAGATTTGTGAAGCTGACTACTCAAGTGATTCTGAAGAAGAAGCCATGATCTTTCTTATGGCTAAAGAACAAGATCAACCAGACCAAGAAGATGAGGTACACTCTAACTCATCTCATTCAGATTCAAGTGATAGTGATTGTGATACACACACTTCATCACCCACTGATCTTTATGATTCATTAGGCAAAATGATGAAAGACTTTGAGCACATTAAATCCTCAAACACACGTGTAAATGAGGAAAACAGTCAGCTCAAAAACCAAAACTCACAGCTGACTAAGGAGCGAAAATCTTGTTAGTCACATAGTGTTGAGAAACAGAGTCAAGGCCGAGAATGCGAAAATGATAGCAGAGATAGCTGCTATAGAAAAGAAGGAAAAAGATCTAAAAACCGTGATTGCCTCATATACAAAGGTATCCAAATCATTGGATGATCTTATCATGAGTCAAAAAGAATGTGGAGATAACACAGGCATATGGTTCAATTCCTTTGTGCATAGTCAAACTACAAGAGTGATTTTGGAAAAATGATCTTCAAGCCATGAAGCATCTCAAAAATCCAAAACACCAAATGTTGCACCCGCATTCACCCATAAGCACAATCACAACCAAACTAGACTTGGATACAATGGAAAAGGAAAACAACCAGTTGAGTATGCTGAGAGGATAGCTGAGAAGAAATCCAGCCGAGTTCCGCAGCAAACTCCAAATAGAAAGTACTCTGTGAAGAATAAACAGAGCTACCAAAAATCTCAAAAGTTTCATCAGAGAAACACATATGATGGGAATGGTAGAAACTACCCAAGCCAAGCTTCTTGGTACAATGTAAAATATCAGCAAAGACCAATGGAATACAAGCCTAAATGGCAAAGACCAATGTAAAAGAATGTGGAGATAACACAGGCATATGATTCAATTCTTTTGTGCATAGTCAAACTCCAAGATTGATTTTGGAAAAAGGATCTTCAAGCAATGAAGCATCTCAAAAATCCAAAACACCAAATGTTGCACGCACATTCACCCCTAAGCACAATCACAACCAAACTGGCATTGGATACAAGGAAAAGAAAAAAACGTACCGATTGAGTATGTTGAGAGGACAACTGAGAAGAAATCCAGCCGAGTTCCTCAGCAAACTCCAAATAGAAAGTACTCTGTGAAGAATAAACAAAGCTACCAAAAATCCCAGAAGTTTCATCAGAGAAACACATATGATGGGAATGTTAGAAACTACCCAAGCCAAGCTGATTGGTACGATGTAAAATATCAGCAAAGACCAATGGAATACAAGCCTAAATGGCAAAGACCTAAACCTCAGCAAAGGTCATTCCAGAGGAAAAAAAGTTATTATCAGTACATATATGCACCCAGACACTACACTCAGAAATATCACAAATATCCCAAGAAAGCAATTGCTAAAACACACACACACAGGCATACAAACAAAAAAGACAGCTGTATGAACCTAAAACCCCCAAGCAATTTGCAAATGTGCACTATGATTATGGCACTGATAGATGGCAACCTCTTAGAGTCAAGTCATTTGGCTATAGGTTGGTTGGATCATCTAATAGCACTAACCCCTCAGGACCTAGGCAAGTATGGGTACCTAAAAACTAATTTCCTTGATTGCAGGTTTAAGGAACAGCTGAGTGCCAAGGAACCTGGTACATGAATAGTGGCTGTTCCAGACATATGACAGGAAACAAGAAAAACCTGTTAAGATTCAAGGAGATTAGAGGTGCAAAAGTCATATTTGGAGGAAATGAAGCTCCAGGATAAATCAAAGGCACATGATCTATCAAGAAGAATGGATTGGAAATCACAGATGTTGCTTATGTTGAAGGCCTCAACTTCAACCTGTTAAGCATCAGCCAACTCTGTGACAAGGGCTACAATGTTGTATTCAATATGGGAGTGTGCCAGATCAAAGATGCTGAATCAAATGAAATAGTGCTGCAATGATCAAGACAAAAGATTATGTATGTGGTAGATTGGTCTACTGCCACACCAAGCACTTGTCTGTTAGCAAAGAGTACAGCCGAATCAAGTTGGCTGTGGCACAAGAAGCTGAGTCATCTGAACTCCAAGACAATCAACAAGCTTGCAAGGAGTCATCTTGTGGAAGGATTACCAGACTCAATATACAAGAAAGAAAGTGTATGTGATGCATGCCAGATGGGAAAACAAATGAAATCTTCATTTAAGGACAAGCCAAGTCCTTCTTCAACAAGGATATTACATCTGCTGCATATGGATCAATTTGGTCCTGTTGAACCAACCAACATAAGTAGAAAGAAATACACCTTAGTGGTGGTAGATGATTATTCAAGGTACAAATGGACAATCTTCATGTGCAAAAAGAAGGAAACTTTGCAGAACTTACCTCAGCTGATGAAAAGAGTTCAAAATGAAAAGAGCCAAACCATTATAAAAATAAGGTCGGACAGAGGAACTGAGTTTGTCAATGGGATAATAACTCAGTATTGTGTTAAAAATGGAATTGCTCAGGAGTTATCTACAACAAGAACTCCACAACAGAATGGAGTAGCTGAAAGATGGAACAGAACTCTCAAGGAAGCTGCAAGGACCATGTTAGCTGAAGCTGGATTGCCTAAGAGATTTTGGGCTTAAGCTATTAACACAACATGTTATACTCAAAATAGATGCATGATTAACAGGCAATTAACCAATACTCCCTATGAAATCTGGATAGGGAGAAAGCCAAATGTTGGGTACTTCAGGATATTTGGATGTAACTGCTTCATCCACAACAATGGCAAAGACAATTTGAAGGATTTTGATGCTAAAGCTGATGAAGGTATCTTTTTGGGATACTCAGCTGAAAGCAAAGCCTATAGAGTGTTGAACAAGAGGACTATGGTCACAAAAGAGTCTATCCATGTGGTTTTTGATGAACCAAATGTGAATGGAGAAGACATTGAAGAGTTAGCTGATAAGATGAACCAGCCAACTATGCAGAAGAGTCCCTATGTTGAAGCTCAAGTAAGAGCAATCAACCAAGATGAAGATGAGATAGATGAATCTCAAAGACAGCTGGAAAGTCTACAACTGAATGAAGATGAAAGAATTGTTCAAGACAACTTAGCTGCGAGACGGCTGAACCCAACTGACTTGCTCCAACCTGATGTGAGATGGCTGAGAGACCATCCACCAGAGTTAATTATTGGAGATGTAAGAGATGGTATAAGAACCAGATCCAGAGCACAACATGAAGCAATGTTTACCTGTTTTATTTCCCAAATAGAGCCAAAAGATGTGTCTTAAGCATTGGATGACACACATTGGATTCAAACCATGCAAGAAGAGCTGAATCAATTTGAAAGAAACAAGGTATGGGAATTGGTGCAGAGACCAACCCATCAAAATGTTATTGGCACAAAATGGGTTTTCATAAACACGATGAATGAGGAAGGATCTGTGGTAAGAAACAAAGCAAGATTGGTAGCCAAAGGGTATTTCCAAGAAGAGGGAATATATTTTGATGAAACATTTGCTCCTGTTGCAAGATTAGAAGCAATAAGGATGTTTCTTGCCTATGCTGCACATAAGAACTTCACTGTATATCAAATGGATGTGAAGAGTGCATTTCTAAATGTACTACTAGAGGAATAAGTATATGTTGAACAACCTCCAGGTTTTGAGCAGAAGACTATTGGAGATAAGGTGCACAAGCTCAAGAAAGCATTATATGGATTGAAACAGGCACCAAGAGCATGGTATGGTACATTGTCTCAATTTCTAACTGACAATGGATTCATCAAAGGCAAAGTAGACAGAACACTCTTCAGAATTCAAGATGGAGAGAGTATGTTGCTTGTTCAAATATATGCGGATGATATCATTTTTGGATCCACAAATAAAGAGCTGTGTGATAAGTTCTCAAACCTCATGCAAGGTAAATTTGAGATGAGCATGATGGGAGAAGTGACTTTCTTTCTAGGACTTCAAGTCAAGCAATTGAAGGATGGAACCTTCATAAGTCAAACAAAATACACCAGAGATTTAATGAAGAAATTTTGTATGGAAGAGAAGTCTTCTGTGAAAATACCAATGAACACATTAGTCAAGATGGATATAGATGCAGATGGCAAGGCTATAGATCAAACCAGATATAGAGCACTCATTGGATTATTGCTCTACTTAACAGCTAGCAGGCCAGACATTACCTTTGCAGTAGATGTATGTGCAAGATTTCAATCTGCACCAAAGGAGAGCCACATGACTGCAGCTAAGAGAATCCTACGGTATTTGAAGGGATGCCAGGAAGTTGGCTTATGGTATCCAAAGAAAGGTGGATTCAAGCTCATTGGTTACTCAGACTCAGACTATGCTGGATGTAGAGTTGACAGGAAGAGTACTTCAGGTATGTGTCAAATGCTTGGAAATAGATTGGTTTCCTGGTTTAGCAAGAAGCAAAACTCAATGGTCACATCCCGGGTGACGAGTATATAGTGCGGGCAAATTGTTGCAGCCCAAGTCTTATGGATGAGACAACAACTGAGAGATTATGAGATTGAAGAAAAAGAGATTCCAATTAAATGTGATAACATTAGTGCTATTGTAATCATTCAGAATCCTGTGTTGCATTCAAGAACAAAGCACATTGATGTCAGATATCACTTTATAAGAGATCATGTTGAAAAGAATGACATCACTTTGGAATATATCTCAACTGATATGCAGTTAGCTGACATATTCACTAAACCCCTATGTGAATCAAGATTTGAAGAGCTTAGGAATGAGCTAGGGTTAATTGAGCTGAGTTAACACTCAGAAGACTCAATCAACAGAGATAGTCGATGAGAAAATGAGAAAAGAGCAAGTTTCACAATTCAGTCAAGTGAAACAGCCATGTCGAAAAATCAACTGTATCTAGTTAGCTGACAGCTGAGTCACTTAATGAAAAGAGAGAAGCAGAGTTAAGTCATATTTGATATAAGCTGAGTCATTTATGAACTAAGTGACAAAAACAGAGTCGTTTTTTATGAGCGGGAATGTTTTTAAGGATGACGTTAGCATAATAATGACGGGTATAGTAAAAAGCTGCACAGTAAGCATATGGTTGGATATAAATGCTGCCGCATTAAATGCAAGGAATTAAATACGGTTTTGACGTTCTAATCTGAGCCGTTGATCTCGATCAAAATTCAAAAATCAAAGACATGTCCTTTCACACCCCTTATATATATATATATACATTTTCAGCCTTCTCTCTCCCTTACAGAAACTGTTCATCTTCAAGAAGGGCAAAAGCAAGGCACATCTCTCTCGGAAACCCTAAGTATTCTAAAGTAAGTTCGTTAGTTTTAATCGGTAAAAATCATTATAAATGGCACCGAAGTTCGATTTCATCAAGCTCACAAAGCAAATCCACTCAAGTGCGTCAGTGGATTTCGAAGGTATGGTGAAACAGGGTTCTGATGAAACCCTTGTCAAGAAGATCGCTGAAATGATAGGAAAGTCAGGTTTTAAGGCTTTTCTAACCATGGAATACTCGCACACCTACCTTGAGGAAGTAGCTCAGTTTTATGTTAACGCGGAGGTGCAAGACGAAGGGATCAAGTTTTTTGTCCACTGCAAGGACATAATAATAAATGCTAAGGACCTTGCGAAGCACTACCTATTGCCATCGAAAGGCATAAAGGATATTAATGAACCTGATGTAGACTTGGCATTCTTTGCATGGAAAGAGGTAGCCAAACCGGAGTGTGCTGCAAAGGTGGTCTACACAGCTGACAAGAAACTGCTGAAGGACGACTATCATAAGCTGATGGATGTCGTCTCCAACTGCATTGACATGAAGTTTGAAAGCTTCAACCAGCTATCAAAGACTAAGTTGATCGTCATAGCTGAGATCGTGCAGGGAAAAAAGGATAACTGGGCTGAGTTCATGAATAGCAGACTCTGCCAGAATGTGACCAATAAGACTTTCAAGGAGGATGGATCCTTTGGAGGATCTCTTGGATATGGCCTTGTGATTGTCCACCTGCTGGAAGTGAAGAGTATTTCCCTTTGACATGGCAAACCTTTCCATGTCAACAAAAGGATGTTCCGGGCTAACCCATGCAAAGAAAGCGGACACAAGTGAGGGGGAATCAGCTGAACCCGAGGACACAACTGCTACCCCTCCTCCAAAGAAGAATGTTGGGAAATTATTTTGTAGATTTTGATGAATGCCATGTGAAACATAGAATAGGAAGTTGGCACCCCATTTTTGTTGTAAATTGCATTGTAATAGATAGGGCTGGTCAAGCTGAGTTAAGTCAGCTATGCCTAAACATGCAAGAAAACAACTGGATACTAGAAGGAAGACTCCGAGAGGCGGTGAGTATGGCAAAGAAGAGAAGACGGGAACTCGATCAAGGTGCAAGCGAGATGCGGTGAGTGAAGTATCGATCAAGTCAACTCAAGAAAGGCAAGTCTCAAGTTTGAAGTGACAGAAGAGTCATCAAGTGATTGGAAGCTGACTCGAAGTCACCTGGGGAAGTTAAGAAAATGCAGTCAAGTCAAGACAACTGAAAGAGATCCGTTGCACATAAATCAAGAGAATTACTTAAACAAGTAATACCTCCATCTCGCCTTTCTTGAAGTGCTCGATTCGAGAAGCGTGCAAGAGGAATAAACCAATGGGAAGCACCGCACCATGTCGAACTCAAAAGTCAAGAATCATTCATACGAGGAAATGGAAATTCCAAGGATCGCAACAAGACAAGCCAACGACCACAAGTGACTTTAAAAAATAAGCATATCTCTTCAACGGGCATATTTTTGAAAGATCACTATAAAAGGCTGAGGAATAACTCTAAGAGAAGGTTACCTGAACCACGAACATTCAAGCAAACATTTGAACTGTAACCAAAAATATTCTCAAATCATTCAAGATCAATCCTAAGCCTACATTACGAAGGAAATCAATCCAACACTCACCGTGAAGGAAAGATAACTTCAATCAGTTGAAGAGGAAATTTTTGAAGAATCAAGGGGTCTACATTCCACGGAGGAATGTAGCAAGGTTCAAGGTCGAACCAGTCTAAAGTTTTTGGAGGGCTTCGTGATCAAATCCAAGAAACTTGAGGAAGTGGGCTGTAGTAGCAAAGCAGTTTGCCCGTGTGAAGAAGCGAGTCGCACGAGAAGCCAATGCGTGACCAAGGCATCTCCGCATCGAGTCCCAAAGGATCAAGTCGGTTTGTGTGATCAAGACTTGTATTCTGGGGGTATTAACCACTCGTATATTGATCAATACTTAGTGGATTCCTCCAGGAGTTGGAGAAGAGAGGAGTAGAAGAATTACCCCATCTTGAACCTCTATAAAAACTTATTGTGTCATTTACATTTCAAAGACTTTAAATTCTCGCATCTTATTTTTACATCCGATAAATTTGCTATCCAATTGATAATCAATCGAGTACTAAAACCAAGTATTAAAACAAACTTAACCAAATTCAAGGGTGTTAAGTCTTCCTGAAAACAAATCACAGTTGAGTTAAGTCTTTAGTCAAAACAATTTGAGTTATTCTATCAATAGCTCGAGTCAGTGAGTCATTGAGTGACTAACTCTCATTTGATTAACTAACTTAGCTGTCCACCAAGGACACAATTTGTGAAGTATTAACTCGAATATTTAAAAGGACTAATTTTGAAAAGTTGGTAAGGTTTATACAACCCCCCTTCTAAACCTTACGTGAGATGGCCAGCATCTGCCCTCTCACTGGCACCACCGATCATACACACCCTCACCTTGACGCCCTATCGAAAGTGATGAGGATCAGACGGACCTGTTGCCGCCACGAGAAGAGTTGCAAATACAGCAAGCAATGCAAGAGTCGAGAATCCTACATGAGCAAAGAATGATGGAGGGACCAGGAGAGTCCTCCAAATCACAACTGAAATAGATCCTATGGGAGTTGTGCGGCATATCACATTGTTGTCATTGCCACCACTTCCCAGACTCATTCGAGAGGAAGGTGTTAAGGAACTGGCGATGGCGGGATAGTGGGGACCCGGTCGAGCCAACCCCTAATGAAGGTGTCTTACCACCGCCCCAACGGTGAATACTCGGTGGGAACAGGGAGTCCGAGAGACGAGTGACCCCATTCCAAGTCACTCGGTGGTGTGCCGGTGAGGGGGAAACTCCTCCACTGCGGCAAGGTCGAAGGATCTTTGCGGTGACTCCACAATGTATTTAGGAGGCGAAGTAGAGAAGGAACAATCACAGAATACACAGCAAGTTGTCACTGACGAGGCTCAGACAGTTGTGACTATCTCAGCTGAAGTGCCAACTGCTCTGCAGGCTAATGAAGCTACTGATGTAGTCGAGGCACAGGACGGAACTACCATGGGAGTTAACACTCTGGGCGATGAAAGTGCAATCCATGGATTTGAGACTCCAATGGATGCCACCGTAGAAGACCCCAAGACAGCTGACACTGTCGAAAGGGATGTCCAAGGCCTCGCTGCAGTTGAGACTGCAGGAGGTAATGAAGGCCAACGGGAGGTTGAGACTTCCCGGGGTAGAGAAACTGAAGCACATAACATCCCTCCTACTATCATTGATCCATCAGAAAAGGAGATAAGTGCTCTTCACGATTCCCAGGATAATCCTGATGTAACCTTTCTGGGATCGGAAGGAGACGATGAAGCTGAGTAATCCCCGTGGATCGATCCCAAAGACTCGGTGAGGATGTTCCAACCACGAGTAAGTCGACCTCAAGACTATTCGCCAATCATTCAACTTTGATGATGAGCCACCCATGGAAATCTCATCATCGTCCGATGACGCGCTCGGAAAGGCGGAGGACGTCAACTCATTTGGAAAAACCAGTGAGACCGAAGGCTGTTGACGATTGAGGCTCGGCAAGTCGGGTCGACTTCACAATGCACCACACGGTGAAACATAGTCCACTACGCAGCTCCGAAGGCTGCGGCGAGTTCGGCTCACATGGACTTCATGAGCACCAATTATCATTGAACAAATTCGTTGCCCGTAATGATCCTTTCGTAGAATCATTTCCCTTCTCTTTGGAGGTACGACCTCCCGAAGAATCGACAAAGATCGCGAGCGCTTCCACAGCACTGATCTGTCATTCCATCGACACCATCGTTCGGTGACTATGACTTTGACGCTGCTTGGCCGTCGATTGAAACAGAGGCAACAAAGTGAAGTTTCGGGAGGTGTTCAAAGCCTTATTTCTGAAATTGAGCGGATGAGAGGCACCATGCCTCACTTTGGACATGAGGTTGGATAACAGGGGACGCCAACCTCACCGCGATTTGAGAGGCATAATAGTCGAGAATCCGTGAGTGGTGGCAACAAAGAACAAACAATGCGTGTGGAACAAGCTCGATATTTCCGGACATTGTTCAACAAGTTGTTAGTCCAAGGCGGGTGAGAATGCGATGCAAAGACAAAATTGCAAGAACACATTGAACAAATGCATGAATCTCATACTACAGAGATAAAGCTGCTACTTGAACATAATAAGAACGAGCTCCTGCGTGTGGAAGAGAATATGGATTGAAAATTCAGTCTCCTCATGGCTGAGATGAAGTTGGTAGCAGCTGAATCCAACGCCACCCGCTCTGAGTTTCGTGCAACTTACTCTGTAGCAGATTCAAAGCAGAACTCAACTATCAGTAGACTCGACTTCTTGCTTGCTAGCTTGTTTCCAGGGGTTCCTCTCTCATTTGATGATGCCAAAAAAGGGGAAGAGGAATACCTAAAGGCGCTGAAGGGATCTGAAGCTGAGAAGGAGGAAGCATCTGTGAAGGGAAAGACAACTGAGGAAGTAATAAGAGAGAAGAAAGGGAAGTCTGTTGAGGGGGAAGGTTCGAAAGATGTGACCTTGATGATTGCTAAAACCCTCCAACAAGGTCTTGTCACAGCTGACATTATCAGCAAACTCCCAGTGACTCTGCCACTCCAACACTCTGTTGTACCAATGGCTGAAAAGAGAAAGACAGTTGAAGCGAGGGATGGAGGAAGTGGAAGGAAGGATGAATGCCGAGTTATGGATATTCGAAACAACATGGAGGCATTCCAATAGACAGCAGAGACACCTATGCCATTTGAGGATGCCGGAATCGAGCAAGATCTGTTGATGAATTCAAGACGCTCGCATCTGAAGGTTACTTCGCAAACATGTCCATGGCTCAAGCCTGGGATTTGTACTGGGAAAAAGGTCTCACACTATGTGAAGAAGGCCGACAGCAACAAACAAACCTTTGTAGTCATCTCGCTCTGCTGGTCACTCTGCTAGTCACTCATTTGGGAAAAAGAAGGCCCCAAGATACAATACACGCCCGAGCAGAGGCGGAAGAAGAAGCGGTGGTGGAGGAAGAGGTTTGGACCTAGAACTCGCCCAAAAACATTGAGTACATAGATCCAGGCAAGAAAGAAGGGATCTCTTGAAATTTGGATTTGAAGTAGCCAACTGCAAGTGGCTAAGAACAATCTTGAGTATGTGAAGAGAATTGAAGAAGAAAATAAAAGACAAACTCAGCTATGGGAGGAAAGACAAGAAAAGCGAGAAGAGATGAAGCTTGCCAGGAAGGCATATGAGAAAAAAAAGAAGGCGGTGAAGATGAGAAGAAAAGGAAATACAATTTTTTTGGCTTTAACTCGATACACAAACAAATGCTTGACTATGTAAAGAACAAGAATGTTATGATCAATAAAAGATCGATTCTAAACATACATTCTCGTAGTTCTACATTTGTCGTATGTATCTTTGCTGTTAAATAATTGTATGAATGTTTTAAGTTTTGGCATCATCAAAAAAGGGGAAATTGTTGGGAAATTATTTTGTAGATTTTGATGAATGCCATGTGAAACTTAGAATAGGAAGTTGGCACCCCATTTTTGTTGTAAATTGCATTGTAATAGATAGGGTTGGTCAAGCTGAGTTAAGTCAGCTATGCCTAAACATGCAAGAAGACAACTGGAGACTAGAAGGAAGACTCCGCTGAGAGGCAGCTGAGTATGGCGAAGAAGAGAAGACGGGAACTCGACTGAAGGTGCAACTGAGTGAAGTATCAGTCAAGTCAACTCAAGAAAGCCATGTCTCAAGGTTGAAGTGACAGCACAGTCATCAAGTGATTGGAAGCTGACTCGAAGTCACCTAGGGAAGTTAAGAAAAGCAGTCAAGTCAAGACAACTGAAAGAGATCCGTTGCACAGAAATCAAGAGAATTACTTAAACAAGTAATACCTCCATCTGCCTTTCTTGAAGTGCTCGAGTTCGAAGCGTGCAAGAGGAATAAACCAATGGGAAGCATTGCACCATGTCGAACTACGAAAAGTCAAGAATCATTCATACGAGGAAATGGAAATTCCAAGGATCGCAACAAGACAAGCCAAGCGACCACAAGTGACTTTAAAAAATAAGCTATCTCTTCGACGGGCAGATTTTTGAAAGATCACTATAAAAGGCTGAGGAATAACTCTGAGAGAAGGTTACCTGAACCACAAACATTCAAGCAAACATTTGATTTGTAACCAAAAATATTCTCAAATCATTCATGATCAAACCTTAAGCCTACATTATGAAGGAAATCAATCCAACACTCACTGTGAAGGAAAGATTTAACTTCAATCAGTTGAAGAGGAAATTTTTGAAGAATCAAGGCGTCTACATTCCACGGAGGATTGTAGGAAGGTTCAAGGTCGAACCAGTCTCAAGTTTTTGGAGGGCTTCGTGATCAAATCCAAGAAGCTTGAGCAAGTAGGTCAGTAGTAGCAAGCAAAGCGGTTTGCCTGTGAAGAAGTCGAGTCGCACGAGAAGCCTTTGCGTGACCAAGGCATCTCGGATCGAGTCCCAAAGGATCAAGTCGTGTGTGATCAAGACTTGTATCTCGACTGTTAACCACTTTGTATATTGATCAATACTTAGTGGATTCCTCTAGGAGTTGGAGAAGAGAGGAGTAGAAAAATTACCCCATCTTCGAACCTCTATAAAAACTTATTGTGTCATTTACATTTCAAAGACTTTAAATTCGTGCATCTTATTTTTATATCTATTTGATAAATTTGCTATCCAATTGATAATCAATGAAAGTACTAAAACCAAGTATTAAAACAAACTTAACCAAATTCAAGGGTGTTAAGTCTCCGCTGAAAACAAATCACAGTTGAGTTAAGTCTTTAGTCAAAAGCAATTTGAGTTATTCTATCAATCTGCAATGTGATCAGTGCATTGAGTGACTAACTCTTTGATTAACTAACTTAGTTGTCCACCAAGGACACAAATCTGGAAGTATTAACTCTGAATATTTAAAAGGACTAATTTTGAAAAGTTGGTAAGGTTTATTCAACCCCCCCTTCTAAACCTTACACTCACACCCCTTGGGACCTACAAAGAAAGTTGCCCCTGCAGCTTCGAAGAAGAAGGCTGCCCCTGCAGCTAAGAAAAAGGATGCATCTGTCCCTACAGTAGGAGTCCCCAGATCCATGCGAGGCCGAGAAGAAACCCCAAATCCCTTCTCTAGCCATACGAAAGAAGAGGACTTCCAAGTCGAGGAAGGCATCTCCTTCCAAGAAGGACACCCATGCCCCCACCGTTGATGAAACCACTGAATCTGAACCAGAAGTACCTCTGGTTCATCCCAGAAAAAGAAGACTGGTTAGGCACTCTGAACTGGAGAAGACAGCTGAATCCGCAACTCAGCTGGAGAAAGCATTCGAGACTGTTGACACTCAGGAAGTGCAGTCTCCTGAAGTAATTGATAAAACGAGGAAGTCTGCTGAGGATGATCAGCAGATACCCGTGGAAGATGCAGTTGTACGAGAGACAACTGAGGGAAGTAAAGCAGCTGAGACAACTGAATCTTTAGTTGAAAAGGTTCCACCTATTACTGACGCTGCTAAAGGTGAGGAGGAGCAGAGTCCTCTGCTGCCAATTCAAGAAACAGGAGGAGAGGGTGAAAATGAGGATGATGATGTTGTCATGTATTCTCCACTGTATCCATATATCCAGAGATGTCTACGAGAGTGGAGGGCATGGAAACATGACCACTCAAGGTGCGATTCGCTCACCCCGAGTACATTGAAGAAGAAGAAGAGTTGCTTCGATTTCTTGGGGTCTTGACTGTTCGATAGGCCCTTGACGAAGACAACTGTATGGATATCCTCCGCATCATTAAAGCAGATGAGAAAGACAAAGCTGAAGAGGAAGCCCGTGTCCTAGAAAAAGCCAAGATGTGTGAATTCACAAACTCTCCATCTCACACTCATACACATCTAGATATATACTCAAAGAGTGATGAGGATCCCACCGCAGCAGAGAAGTAGAAAAAGCTATGAGAGAATGTGTGCAATTCAGCAAAGAGAAGTCGACATGCAAACCAAGCTATGAGAGAATCAGGCAATTGCATGAGCAAAGAGCAACTTTATGAAGGCCCACTGAGAGTCCTCACAATCTCTCGTAAACCGACCCTTTGGGAGTGGTGCATCGTTGACCCAAGAAATCGCTCGCTGCAACCACGTCCCGACATAAGTGTAATCGAGGATCCCAAATGGTCCAATTTTGGGGGAATTTTGGCAAGGAACCAACGGGATGGAGATGACCCGGAGTTAACACTCCCCATGAAAGTGCAATCCCCAGGTGTTGAGACCCATGGATGCTATGGTCCAAGATAAGTGAACGGGGAATATTGAAAGGCCTGAGCGGAATTTTTGAGGCACCTAAGGGAGTTGAGACTTCCCAAGGTAAGGGTGAATGAAGAGATTTGGTGTTTTACCCCTTGCCCAGTCTTATCATGAGCACTCCAACGATGTTCTCAAGCCGAGTTTGGGAAGAGTGACCCCACAGGTCTTATCATCATCCGATGACGCTGATGATGCCGAAGGAACCGATTATTCACTTAGAAAAATCCACTGAGACCGAAGACGCTGTTAAGACGATTTGAGGCAGTCCCACCGGGCAAAATATCTCAAGCGCCCCTTTGAGACATAGTCCATGTGAGCTTCCACAATTTTGCAGCGATAGCGAATGACTACACCGGGCCATCTGAGCTCCTACAATGTAACCCTTTGCGATGAAGCTATCTCAGCTGAGGCATGAAGAGCTGAATCATCACAAGAACAACCCTCACAAACCATCCCATATGTGAGTGATGATGCCTTTCCAAAGGTATTTCCTTTCACGTCGATCCTACCAGATTTGAAAGAAGAGACCGCTGTTGAACAACGCAGATTTCTTTGTGAGAGAAGATCCAATCATCCCTACTGTCACCATTGTTCCAACCGAGTTCAACTTTGCTGAAGAGTGGCATGCAGCTGAATCAAGTGAGACAACTGAGTTTCGTGAGATCTTCAAGAAGATCTGTGAAGAGATTGAGAAGATTGAAAGACATCAGGCCTCACTCAATTTAAGATTGGACAACAGGGATGCTACCCTCACAGCAGACTTGAGAGGGATAGTGGTGCGGATCCGAGAATGGTATCAACAACAATATGCCATGCGACTCGAACAAGTTCATTATTTCAAAGCACTGCATGGCAGAATGCTCGTCTGGATGGCTGACAATGCTGATCTGAAGCAAAGGATGCAGGCGTATATCGAAAGGTTGCACGAGTCTCACAAAACAGAAATGGAGCTGCTGCAAGAATTCCAAAGAAAATAAATTATGCGCCTTGAGAACGCAATGAATGACAAGTTCAGCCTACTCATGGCTGAAATGAAGTTGGTGGTAGCCGAGTCCAAGGCGACTCACTCAGAATTTCGGATAGCTTATGCCGCAGTAGACTCAAAACAATCTTCCGCTCTCAGAAGACTCGATTTCATGCTTGAAGGCATGTTCCCTGGGGTCCCTCTTTCCTTTGATGATGCCAAAAAGGGGAAGGAGGAGTCCCTAAGGAGTTTGAAAGAAGAAAAAATGAATGAATCTGCAGCTGAGAAGATGGCAACTGAGAAGAAGGGAAAAGCAGCTGAGGGAGAACGTTCAAAGGATTTGACGTTAATGATTGCTGAAACTCCTCAACAAAGTCAACTTACAGCCTCCATCTTAAGCAAAATCCCCATAACCCTACCCATTGGGCACTCTGTTGTGCCAATGTCAGAGAAAAGGCGAATTATAGAAGTAGGGATTGAGGAGTTCGACAAGAAGACGGATGCCCGCATCGAAGAAGTGATGAAACAATACGACGGCATTCCGGTAGGGAAAGATCAAGATGCTGCACCTGACAATGGATCCGAGCCAAGATCAGTTGAAGAATTCAAAACGCTCGAATCCGAAGGCTATTTTTAGGGAATGTCACTAGCCCAAGCCTGGGATTTGTACTGGGAGAAGGGTCTTGCGTTGTGCGAAGCGAAGCGAAAAAGCAAGACTACGGCAAGAGCCCACTCGGTGGTAAGCAGAAGACTCCTGTACAATATACACCAGAGGAGAAGGAAGAAGTCGTGGTGGAAAAAGTTTTTGACCTCGACCACAACCTAAAAATATTGAATATGTAGATCCCGGAAGAAGGGGAGGATCTATTGGGCTGGATATGATGAAGTGGCAAACCTAGAAGTTGCAAGGAAGAATCAGAGGCTATAAGAAGAGGAGGAAGACGAGACGAGAAGGCAAACAGAGCAATTTCTTGAGAGGAAGCGAAGGGATGAATCTTCCAAATGAGCCTATGAAAAGAAGAAGAAAGTGAAGAAGAAAGAAGAAAGTGAAGAAGAAGAAGAAAGAAAAAGGAAGAGAGGCGATGACTTGACAGAGTCAAGAAAACAGAGGGAAGCGTGAAGGCTTTGAAGTATTCTGCGAACCCTTCATGTATATTACTTATGTAAATACATTAATTTAAGTCATTTATATACTTAGTGAAGTATTCGTAATTTTTCACTTTGTATTTATTCTAGTATCTCAAAGATAGATATATGTACTTTTGCTTTGATATAGAATGCTCACGATACCAAATGTAAACAATTTGTGTAAAGGACAAGAATGCAATGATCAATAAAACGATATATTCTACGCATACATTCTTTTTTCTTGCATTGTCGTATGTATCTTTGTTGTTTATATTTTGTTGAATGTTTTTACGTTTTGGCATCATCAAAAAGGGGGAAACTGTTGGGAAATTTATTTTGTAGATTTTGATGGATGCCATGTAAAACTTAAACTAGAAAGTTGGCACCCAATATTTCTTGTAATTTACTTTTAATGAGATAGATATGGCTGGAAAAAGAGTCAAGTCAGCTAGGCCTGGGAATACAAGAAGTCAATCAAGATCAAGTGAAGACTCATTGCGAGACAACCGAGTATGGCAAGAGAAGTCAAGAACTCGATTGAAGGTGTATCGGTGTGAAACTTTTTGTGTGAGGAGTCAGTCAAGTCAATTCAAGAAGCCAAGTCTCAAGTTGAAGTAACAGATGAGTCATCCAATGATTGGAGCAGACTCAAGTCACCTGGAAAAAAGACAGCATCCAAGAGGAGTTAACTGAGATAAATCCGTTGCACAGAAGTCAAGAACTTTACTTAATATAGTAATACCTCCATGCTGCCAGGTCTTAAAGTGCTCATCCCAGAAGCGTGCAAAAGGAATAAACCAATGGGAAGCACGCACCTCGTGTCAGAACCTAAAAAGCTGCAAATTCATTTAATACGAGGAAGGGTCTACATCTCAAGGTTGAGGACCAAGAAAATACAAGCCAACGAACACAAATGACTTTTGAAATCAGCTTATCTCTTCAACGGGCAAAATTTTAAAAGTTGACTATAAAAGGCTGAGGAAATTCATTGGGAAAAGGTTACCTAAACCACGAACAAGAAAGCAATATTCAATCTATAAACCTGCAATATTCTCAAGTATATTCAAGCAAATCCTCAAGCCTAAAACTCGAAGGAAATCGATCCAACACAATTTGTGAAGGAAAGACAACTTCAAATCATAAAGAGGAAACTTTTGAAAAATCAAAAGGGTCTACTTTCCAAGGAGGATTGTAGGAAGGTTCAAGGTCGAACCAAGTATCAAGTTATTGGAGGTCTTCGTGATCAAATCCAAGAGCTTGAGAAAAATAAGTGAAGAAAGCAAAGCGGTGCCTGTGAAGAAAAGAGTCGGAAGAAGAGAAGCCAACTATGTGACCAAGGTTGTCTCTAGACTATTGACCGGTTTGTAAAGATCTTTGATATAGTAGATTCCTCTAGGACTTGGAGAAGAGAGGATTATAAGAATTACCCCATGTTCGAACCTCTATAAAAATCAAATGTGTCATTTATTTTTCAAAGACATTTACATTTCTGCATACTTACATTATATCTCATTTGATAAATTTATATTTGCTATCCAACTGATTAATAACCAAGTGCTAAAATCAAGTGTTAAAACATGTTTAAAACAATTCAAAGGGTGTTAAGTCTTCTGCTGATAAAACCAACACAACCTAGTTAAAGTTCAGGTTAAACAACCGAGTTATTCTATCAACAGCTCCTTTGAGTCTGTTGAGTGGCTAACTCTGCTGAATAACCAACTTAGTTGTCCCTCTAGGACACAGCTGTTTGAGTTAACTCTGTGATATTCTTAAAAGGACTAAAATCGAAAAGGTGGTAAGGTTTATTTAACCCCCCTATAAACCTTACTCACACCCCTTGGGACCTACAAATACTATGAGCATAATCATCCAATTGCACAACATTTAGAGGGTCACTAATATATTGTTCAATTATCAGAAAATGAGGAAGAATATATTTTGTATATGCCATACGATAATACTCGACCGGATGATATTTTGTTTGGTATACAAAACAATTGTGGATAATAAGTCCGGAATAAAGGTTATTTGTAATGTTTGTGTGAAGAATAAAGTTATCGAGCGTGACGGTCAATCACAGATGCCACAACTTATGTGTAAATTGAGAACACATGGATATTTCTATCATCTTTGACGCTTCGAGATAACTAACACCGTGAAAGATATATTATTTGCTCACCCGACGAGGGTTGAGTTTTTATATGCTTATCCGAATGCCATCTTTATGGATTACATATACAAGACAAACAAGTACATGTTACCTTAGTCAAAGATTGTTGGTATGACATCGACCCGTATGATATTATCTGTTACAATAGCTTATTTGGAGTGCGAGTGGGAATACAATCATATAACGACAGGTTGCATCAGTCAGGGTAACTTCGAGACATGTTGGGGATTATTCACATCCTCCTTGAGACATCACATGATGCAATCAAACAATCATTTGAGAAGAGTGAAAATATAATAAAACATAAATCCAAATCAGTTGTATTCATGTCGTTGTGAGATGTAGTGCACGTGCATGTGTTGAATAAGATATATGAGAAAATAAAATGTGTAACTGAGGGTAGTGTATGTTAGTCCAAGTGGCTACGATAATCTAGAGGGGGGGTGAATAGATTATCTCGGTTTTTCAGATTTTGCCCTCTTTTTCGAATAATCAAGCAAAGACGAGAATGTAAATGCGGAAATTAAACAACACTCGTCGATTTATAGGTTCAACCCACCTAGGGCCTAATCCTCTACCACCCCAAAGTATATCAGGGATGGATTTCAAAAAGAAAAAAACATTTTATTAATTACCAAAATTAATACAACAACACCTTGAGGATTACCACAACCCTCTTACAACACCTTCAAGGAGATTACCACAATCTTCCTTCACCACCTTTGAAGAGTACCACACTCTCCAAACACCTATCACCTAGATCACCCAAGTGTATTCTTACCACAAGAATACTCACAAGGATGTCTTGTGTTGAATGATGACCAAAATCAAGATTACAACACAATAATGAATAATACAATATGAGTACAAGTGTAATCAAGAATTGAAAGCCTAGACCTCAAAGAAGTGCAAGTGCAAGTGCTTAGGCTAATACAACAAGATTTATGAAAGTGTTTGCTTGTATGCTCTTTCGCTTGTGTAATGTGTTGTGTCTTGTTGCTTGAATGAAGCTTCTATTTATAGGAGAGGTCTTGGCTTAATTCCAGACATAGGCTCCTCCTTGGGGAGTGATTTGCTGCAAAAGAAACCATTTAAAATCAAGTTTATAGCTGTTAGAAATCAATCCCCCAAAATAGGGAAAAGTTGTCTGAAAATGCAACGGATAGTTTGCTGATAAAACAGGGGTTCGACCGGTCGCGCAGAGATAAGATTGAAATGAGTTTGCTGCGATTTTTACATAGGGGGACTGGTCGGAGGGTGTTCGACCGGGCGCCCTTGATCTTGACCGGTTGGGGGTGTTTAAAAAATGAAACAGAGAAGTCTGCAATTGAGAGGGCATTCCCAGGTACCGGTTGCCCAGGGGTCGACCGATCGCCCCTACCGGTCGACCTCTCAGGTCGGGTGCCTCCCTCACGATTTCTCCTACGTCCCTTTTTCTGTTTCAAAACTCAACTCAGGTACAGGTTGCCCTATAGGGCGACCGGCCGAGCCTGAAACAAAAATGTTGTCCAATATTTTATCGAAAATAAACTCCAAGAAATACTCTGAAAAATAGTAAAAACATTTTAAATCGATCGGAAGTATTTAGACAACATTTAGGGACATTGTTTTGGTTTAAAAACTCATTTGAACAAAATCATCAAAATCATGATAAAAACATTTATCTAACAAACTCCCCCTTTTTGATGATTACAAACCAAAACAATTTTTCACGAGGACGATTTTGAAAACAAAACAATTTTCCGGTTTTATGAGAAAACTATCCGTTTAATAATATTTTATAAATAGCTCCCCTATCAATAAGCACATCAATACGAAGTATTGCATAAGCTAGAAGCACAAGCTATTTCAAGCTATTACAAGATATACATAAACATCATGAGCTAAGAAGCTCCCCCTGTCAAAATACTCAAAATCCATGGCAATTAAGTCCATAATTCAAGCCATGGACTAGGTATACTTGGCTTTAAGAACCCATAACTTATAGCTTTTATGTCGAGCTTTTATTAGCTTTTTTGAGCTAACGAGCCAATTTCCCGTTTCTCCCCCTTTGGAATCATCAAAAAGAATGTTAGGATAATAAGAACATCATACAAGTATATCAAAGTGCGCCAAAGATACGATTTATCACCCCTTGAAAATAGTAGGCTTAGAGACCGAAGAAATGGGAGAAATGTATCATGAAAAATCCATAAGCTCGTTTTTATTGCCAAGACATGATCTTAATAAGTATTTAAGACATTTGAAAGCAAGAGAGTTATGTAGAGGTTGAAATTTTCATTGTGACATTTCATCGAACACGTTGTGGGCGTGAAAAATAAAAGAGGTTGTATAAAGCCCTTATAAATGAATCAAGCCAAAACTTTTATCACCAAATCGTACCAAACACAATACAATACATCATAATAAATAACCTCATCATGATCATATGACAATTACATCAAGAAATTTTTAAGAAAGCCAAGAACTCAAGGGTTTAACCCAATTGAGCAAAGGGAGTAAAATTCTTACCATTCAATCGGTAAAGATGAGCAATGATGATGATAATCGAGCTATATTAAGTCTAAGATATGAAATGTATGCATGAAAACAAATTTTGAGTGAAAATTGTGTGTATTTGGAAAAAAGGGACGAAAAATGGCACAAATGAGGTAAAATGACTAAGTATGAAGACAAAACGGTTTTAATCCATAAAATTGCTATGGGCGACCAGTTGCCCTCTTCCCGATCAGCCCCTTTGTCTTGTTCAATTTTCCAAAATCCAAATTTTCAACCAAAAATCCAATTTTTCGCCCCTAAGTTTTAAAAACATGCAAAATGCAAACGTAAACCTCATTCAATATGCATTATGCCTAATCGAGCTCGTATCGACGCAAAAGTCTCGGAAGATAGCGATTTTGTAAAAATGTCCACTATTTGATCTTGAGAAGGTACGAAAGATATCTCAATTTTTCGTTTAGAAACACAATCCCTTAGAAAATGATGTCGAATCTCAATATGTTTAATACGGTTATGATGAACCGGGTTTTGAGTAATATTTATAGCGGATATAGTATCACAAAAGATAGGAACATTTTCAAAAGGGCATTTGTAATCCGCTAAGGTTTGTTTCATCCAAAGAAGTTTAGTACAACAAAAAGCTGCGGAAATATATTCGGCTTCGGCCGTTGAAAGTAAAACACAATTTTGCTTCTTGAAAACCAAGAAACTTGGCAATCGCCTAAAAATTGACATGATCCGGAAGTACTTTTCCGATCATCAATATTTCCCGCATAATCCGAATCACTATAACCTTTAAGAGAAAAATTTTCATTCTTTGGATAGAATAAACCATATTGAATAGTGCCTTTCAAATATCGAAAAATCCTTTTAACGGCACTCATATGAGATTCTTTGGGATTGCTTTGAAAACGAGCACATAGGCATACGGCATGAAGAATGTCCGGTCTACTAGCGGTTAAATAAAGTAAACTACCAATCATACCTCAATACTTTGATTCATCCACGGACTTGCCTTTTTCATCTTTGTCAATTTTGACATTAGTTGCCATAGGGGTAGACACGGTTCTTCCTTCTTCAATGCCGAACTTTTTCAAAAGTTCCTTTGTATATTTTGATTGCGAAATGTATATACCTTCTTGGCATTGTTTAATTTGAGGCCCAAGGAAGAAGTTGGGCTCCCCCATCATACTCATCCCAAATTCTCCTTGCATTAACTTAGAAAATTTCTTGCACAAAGATTCATTAGTAGCACCAAAGATAATATCATCAACATAAATTTGCACAAGTAAACAATCTTGCCCTTTTTCAAAAACAAAGAGAGTAGTATCAACTTTACCTCTTGTAAAACCATTTTGCAAAAGAAAAGAGCTAAGTCTATCATACCATGCACGGGGTGCTTGTTTTAAACCATACAAGGCCTTTTTAAGTTTATAAACATCATTAGGCCTGGCAAAATTTTCAAACCCCGGAGGTTGTTTTACATAGACTTCTTCTTGAATGAAGCCATTTAAGAAAGCGGATTTAACATCCATTTGGTAAAGCTTGAAATTTTTGAAACAAGAATAGACAAGTAAAATATGAATAGCTTCTAAACATGCTACGGGTGCAAAAGTTTCATCATAATCAATACCTTCTTCTTGACAATACCCTTGAGCTACTAACCTTGCCCTGTTTCGAACAATGTTGCCTTGATCATCAAGGTTGTTCCGGAATACCCATTTTGTACCAATAATAGTTTGAGAAGGAGGACAAGGTACCAATTCCCATACATCATTTCTTTCAAATTGATTCAACTCCTCTTGCATCTCCAAAAACCAATCGTCATCCTCAATAGCCTCCTTAGCATTTTTAGGCTCTTTTTGAGATATAAGAGCTTTTTTGGCAAATTTTCTTCGGGTCATTACTTTATCAAGGGGATCACCAATAATAAGATCTTTTGGGTGATCTCCTTTAAATTTCAATGCCACGGGAAGATCCGAAGTATCACCTTTGTCTTCTTGAGGAACACTTGAAGTGGATGGTTGATCATTTGATGTAGTAGGTTGATCATTTTGAGCATCATTTTGAACAATGGGTTCAATAACATCTTCATCACTATCATCATTGGGTATTCTTTCAACACCCGAGGCTTCATTGAATTTTACATGAATAGATTCTTCAACAACCATGCTAGTCTTATTGTAAACCCGATATGCTTTGCTCTTGGTTGAATACCCCATAAATATTCCTTCATCAGCCTTAGGATCAAGTTTGTCCAATTGATCCTTAGTATTCAAAATAAAGCACTTACATCCAAATATTTTGAAATAACTAATATTTGGAGTTCTTCCTTTCCAAAGCTCATATGGAGTTTTATTCATTTTAGGACGAATATAAACTCGATTAATGACATAGCAAGCGGTACTTACGGCTTTGGCCCAAAAATATTTTGGAAGTGAAAATTCATTTAACATGGACCGACTCATCTCTTGTAATGTCCGATTTTTCTTTTCGGCTACTCCATTTTGTTGAGGTGTCCTTGGACCCGAAAAATTATGTGCATATCCCTTGGTTCCACAAAAGACTCTAAATTCACCATCAAATTCTCCACCTCGATCCCTTCGAATAGACTTGATAGTATCTTCCTTTTCATTCTCACTGAGTCTACACAACTTAACAAACTCATTAACGGCATCGCTTTTATTGGTAAGAAAAAGAGCCCAAGTATATCTAGAAAAATCATCGACAATAACGAAAGTGTAATGTTTTCCACTTAGACTAGCCGTACCAATATCCCCATACAGATCAAGGTGAAGCAATTGTAGGGGTTTGGTTGTGGAAATTTCATTTTTGGGCTTGAAACTACTCTTAACTAATTTGTTCTTTTGACAAGTGTCACATAAGCAAAGATTTTCAAAATTCAATTTGGGTAGTCCTTTTACATGTTGGTTTTTGTAAATATTTTTCAAATTCTTGTATCCAACATGTCCAAGTCGCCTATGCCATAAACTCGTTAAATCATTATTGGCGACAAGACAAGAAATATTTTGACTAACCAAATCACTTGTACAAATTTTGTAAAGATTGCTTTTCTACTTGCTTCACAAATAATTTCATCATTTTTAAGAATAAGGCATTTTTCTTTATTGAAAACAAACTTATAATTTGAATCACAAAGTTGGTTAACACTTATCAAATTCAACTAAAGCCGATCTACTAGTAAAACATTACTAAGAGAGAAAAAAGAGTTACCAATGTCTCCATTGCCAATGATTTTTCCTTTGCCATTGCCGAACATGAGCATACCCTCTTCTTGGAGGTTGATGTTGGTAAAAAGTTCTCTCTTTCCGGTCATATGGCATGAACATCCGTTGTCTACGAGCCATTTTGA
The DNA here is from genome assembly GCA_016081115.2 of Rehmannia glutinosa. Classification (NCBI taxonomy): domain Eukaryota; kingdom Viridiplantae; phylum Streptophyta; class Magnoliopsida; order Lamiales; family Orobanchaceae; genus Rehmannia; species Rehmannia glutinosa. Next base: position 49,676,699 of record CM071937.1, on the reverse strand, counting down.
ATCCTCCATTGTTGTTATAGCCCTTATGACCTACAAAGGAATTATTTTTTGGTACCCTATAGTTTTGGGGTCCATGGGGGTTAGTCTTGAGACCTTTGGGTCTCCAAATATGACTAGAGCTATTTCCCAATTTGCAATTGTTAGCATAATGTCCAACTTGCCACAATAAAAACAAGTAGGAGTATAAGAGCTACTAGCATGTACAAAAGTCGGACCTTGGTTATTTTTCTTAAAAACATTTTGAAATGGTTTATAACCAAGTTCTAATTTGGAATGCTCACCTCTTTGTGCATCTAAAATTTTTGTAACTTTATCCGTGCTTATGTTAAAACGATGCACATCCTTTTTCAAACATTCAAGATCTTTGGTGAGCGATTCTTTTTCGGTTTCAAGAGTATGAACTTGAGTAAGAGTAATAGCATGAGCTTTATCAAGAGATTCATAAGAAGTAAATAATTTATCCTTTTCAATTTTAAGCTCTTTATGGTCCTTTTTCAAAGTCTTGTATTTAACAATCAAATTTTGAAACTCAAATTGCAATTCATCAAAATCACATTGCAATTCATCAACTAAGGAGGAGGTAGAAGAGTTAGAGTGTACCTCATTATTTTCATCGTCTATGGCCATAAGACCATGTTCGGTTTCTCCTTCCTTGTCGGTTGTTTCAAGTAATTCATCCCAAGTTTTGACCTCCGCATTTAGAGCCTTCTTTTTCGAAAAATGCTTCTTTTTCTTTTGTTCCTCCTTATCGAGTTTTGGGCAATCGGCAATGAAGTGCCCAGGTTTTCCGCATTTAAAGCAAGCATTATCTCTCGGTTTTCTTGCCTTATTTTTATTCACAAATTTTGCAAATTTTCGAACAAGTGCGACCGTCTCCTCATCATCATCATCATTATCATAGTATGCATTATTAGAAGAAGAAGCAAGACCTTTAGGAATATTTTGCATACCCGATTGATTGATGGTTGGTTTGGAATTTTTCCTCTCCTTGAGATAGACTTCATAGATGAGGAAGTTCCTGATGAGGTCGTCAAATTTGAGTGTCTCAAGATTTTGTGCCTCCGTGATTGCCGTCACCTTTTCGGACCATGAGCCGGGAAGAGCATTCAATACCTTAGTCACCTTTTCTTCTTCGGAGATGACTTTACCGAGGGCCACAAGAGGATTGACAATGTTGTCAAGCCTTTCCACCATCTTAGAGATGCTTTCACCATCATGCATGTTAAAGTTTTCAAAGTCTTTAACAAGCATGGTCTTTCTTGCTTGCTTGACCTTCTTAGTCCCTTCATAAATTGTCTCCAATTTTTCCCAAACCTCATGTGCCAACCTTATGCCTCTTATGCGATTGTACTCGGTGGCGGTAAGAGAACAATGCAAAATATTTAAGGCCTTACCGTTTAGAGAGAAAACCTTTTTGTCGTTTTCATCGAACTCCTTGAAAGGTTTAGGAGCCGAGGTGCCATCCTCCAATTTCTTGGTTGGATGACCAACTCCTTCAACAACCACATTCCAAATGTCGAACCCGCACCCTTGTAGGAAGCACTCCATACGGTCTTTCCAAAATGCGTAGTTGTTGGCGTCGAATAGTGGTGGCTTGTTGGTGGAGGCGCCGGTGGTGAGATAAGCATCATTCGTAGCCATAGATCTTTCTTCCTTACTCGAAACGAGCTAGCCAAAGAGTTTGGCTCTGATACCACTTGTTAGTCCAAGTGGCTACGATAATCTAGAGGGGGGGTGAATAGATTATCTCGGTTTTTTAGATTTTGCCCTCTTTTTCGAATAATCAAGAAAAGACGAGAATTTAAATGCGGAAATTAAACAACACTTGTCGATTTATAGAGGTTCAACCCACCTAGGGTCTAATCCTCTACCACCCCAGTATATCCGGGATGGATTTCATAAAGAAAAAAAGATTTTATTAATTACCAAAATTAATACAACAACACCTTGAGGATTACCACAACCCTCTTACAACACCTTCAAGGAGATTACCACAATCTTCCTTCACCACCTTTGAAGAGTACCACACTCTCCAAACACTTATCACCTAGATCACTCAAGTGTATTCTTACCACAAGAATACTCACAAGGATGTCTTGTGTTGAATGATGACCAAAATCAAGATTACAACTCAATAATGAATAATACAATATGAGTACAAGTGAAATCAAGAATTGAAAGCCTAGACCTCAAAGAAGTGCAAGTGCAAGTGCTTAGGCTAATACAACAAGATTTATGAAAGTGTTTGCTTGTATGCTCTTTTGCTTGTGTAATGTGTTTTGCCTTGTTGCTTGAATGGAGCCTCTATTTATAGGAGAGTTCTTGGCTTAATTTCCAGACATAGGCTCCTCCTTGGGGAGTGATTTGCTGCAAAAGAAACCATTTAAAATCAAGATTATAGCTGTTAGAAATCAATCCCCCAAAATAGGGAAAAGCTGTCTGAAAATGCAACGAATAGTTTGCTGATAAAATTGGGGTCCGACTGGTCGCGCAGAGATAAGATTGAAATGAGTTTGCTGCGATTTTTACACAGGGGGACCGGTCGGAGGGGGGTTCGACCGGTCGCCCTTGATCTTGTACGGTTGGGGGTGTTTAAAAAATGAAACAGAGAAGTCTGCAATTGAGAGGGCATTCCCAGGTACCGGTCGCCCAGGGGTCGACCGGTCGCCCTTACCGGTCGACCTCCCTGATTTCTCCTACGTCCCTTTTTCTGTTTCAAAACTCATTTCAAAACTCAACTCAGGTACAGGTTGCCCTATAGGGCGACCGGTCGAGCCTGAAACAAAAGTGTTGTCCAATTTTTTATCGACAATAAACTTCAAGAAATACTCCGAAAAATAGTAAAAATATTTTAAATAGATTGAAAGTATTTAGACAACATTTAGGGACATTGTTTTGGTTTAAAAACTCATTTGAACAAAATCATCAAAATCATGATAAAAACATTTATCTAACAGTGTAGACCTTTTTATTGTATGGGTGTGTATTGAAAATGACGTGTGATTGCCCCTGTGCTCATGAGCTTTCTAAATATACGATATTGGAGCAGTCAAATCCCCTTGATCAGGTTGATACGTTTTTTTAGAAAATAGATATATTACCAAGTAAGAAAGATGATGTTGGTGTTGGGCACGAAATTAGGACTCAATGGACTTAGTGTGTCGGTGATCTTCACACCAAATTCAAATAAGCACATGAAACAAAAATGTTGTTAATGTTGAAATGATTGATGGAAATTAATTGCAATTCCAACAACAACCTCACTAATTGAACTAGAAATCAAGACTCGTACCCGTGGTCGTCCTAAGTCTGCAAAAGCTAAACTGTCCAAATCAACCAAGCGTGACATGAGTAAGTTTGAGTATGTGGAGTCTATTAAAGATAGTTGATCGTTGTGCGGGAAGTTTTGTATGATGTTGGCTGAATCTCATATGGTTCCACCGCTGGTAATGAAACACATATCAACAAACAATCCATGTAACATAAATTGTTGATTGGATAAAGTTGTGTGTACCTCGATAAAAATTAGCTTAAGAGTGCATGGAACTTATGTTCTCAATGGTAGATATACAAGATATATTCACCGATCCAAACACGCTAGAGCAACATTATAATCCAACTAATGCAACCAAGTAACCCTTCTCTAGCAAACAAAACCAATATTGTTGATTAGGATTTTTTTTTATCAACACAATCATGTAATGAATTGTACAACTCTCAGTTCGTTGTTAGCTCATAAACTGTTTCCTCAACCCAACCCCCTAATGCCTCAGCGAGACTAAGTAGTTCTGCAACGACACGAAAACCGCATTGTTAACTTTCATAAAATCATCAACCGACACTCTTTGGGCTACTTGACGCACGCCTTATTGAAATACAACAAATTAAAATGCACCCACTTTAGCTAAACAATGTTTAATTTTACATCTGCAAAAAATAGAAAATATTTACATGTAGCTTTGGCCTCGGCATCCAAGTCAAACTAGGAGGTTCACTTTCCAACACACAAAATTAAACCAAATTACTATTTGAATTTCAATTTTCATCAACATAATGAACAGTCACAACCATATAACCTTGTGTAGTCACAATTTTCCATACATCAGAAGTCAAACAAATTATACCAGGAAGAGTAGCTAGCTAGCACATTCTTTAGTTTTGCCTTTTCACTCAAAAACACCCTCTTACAATTAGCTTTTGCAGTACTTCTACTAACAAGTCTTAATTCAGAATTCAATATTTTATTCACGCCAGAAACCCATTCATACTCAGCATAGCTAAATGGAATATCACTTCTAATAATACATCTAGACAATGCATCTCAATGACCCTTAATATCAATTTTCACTTCTTCAATAGTATAGTTTGGTTATCCAACAAAAACCCACATCATGAAATTGATAAGCGATATAACACTTAAGAAAATGACGTCTTAAATGAGGTGGTGTCTGTCAGAGATTTACTAGTGTATGATTTTTAACAACACTTGCATTTATATTTCTACACCCCATTTATTGTACCAATCTTTTTAAAATAATTCCGAACCTCAAACTTAGATTTTTTAGCATCTACATAATCAACATTTTCTCTATCCATTCTATCCTCCCTATAGTTCTCTCATTCTTAAACTTATTAATTGTAGTACTACGACTAATAGAAGCATTAGTACCTGCAATACTCTTGGTCTTAGGAGTAGTAGGAGATTCCAACATTTTCAAGTCATCATCCATATCTTACACATTCTGATTAAAATCAATATCTGCAATTATTCAATGAGACAAGATAAATACACTAAATCAATCAAATAAATAACAAACTAATCTGAATATACAATTATAACTATTTATAAAAAAATTAACATTTCTGCAAGTCAAAAGCTAAAAATGTAATTGGATAATTGTTTTTGGTAAAACACAACTAAAAGTCTAAAAGATTCTGTTAATTACATTCTGACAAAATTTGTTATTATCCTTGAACATCAAAAAAGACTTCAAAAATATCACAAGCATAGTGTATTATCCCACCCGACCAATTGACCTACCAACAAAACTCAAGGAATTTCAATCCAGATATCAAAACTCAACAACAACAAAATCAATTTGCAAAAATACTATAGTCATTTGATAAAAAAAAATTCTTACGTCATTTGCAGAAACTATTTGAGTTATGTTACATTCAATTTTTTTGGTCATTTTATTGGTCACTCTGACAATCAAATTGGAAAAACCATTTCAGTTTTTTTACTTATATTTTTTGGTCATCCGATAAGAAACTTTTTCAATAGAAATATTTAGTATTTCTTGGCATAGGTCAAATTTAAAAATAATGTATATTATTGATTGCTATTATTAAAATAAAATAATAATAAAAAGATGAAATAACAAATAACTCATTGTACATGTTGCTCCTCTTCCGACAACTGCGAGAGACTTGGCTGGAGTAGCGGTGGCGGCAACGGCGAGTGGGGTGGCCGGTAGAGGTGGAGGTGGTGGTGATAATGATTTGGGAGTGAAAGTCGTGTTCATGTGATATGAAGGAGAAAGAGGGTTAGGTTTAATTTTTTGTATTTTTTATTTGTGAAAAGTGAATTTTGGAGAAAAGAACGCTTATGAGTTCAAATTATTTGAGTTATGGTTTAATTCTATTCATGATTTTTTAAGTATTGGGTCTGACTAGCCCAAAAAAATGGGCTATTTTGATCCAAGCTCGGTCGACCCGACATGCCTACTGGGTCGAGCCAGTTTGGTCTATTTTTTTCGGGCCTTTAAAAAAAGCCCAGCCCAATCCTATATATGGGCCTGGATGGCGATCCATCGGTCGAGCCAATTTTTCTAGCTCTAGTAGGAAATGATGATCCCGATACGATCTGTGATTGTACCACAACCTCGGCCCTCGCCACACGACATGAGGTATATTTTATGTTTATATTTCACATTTAATAAGTTTATTTCATTATATACATGTATTGAATAAAGTTTGGTTATATTGTACATGGTGTTTGTGCACCTACATCAGATGGTTTGCATAATGGGGCACATGCTACAAAGAATCCTGTAGTAGACAGGGTAGCCTACTAGTGTCCCACTTATCCACCAATTGTGTATCAGGTGTTCTCCACCAATGATGACAATGATGCTATCCCAACATCTCTCTCAGATGCACAGACAACTTTGACCGCGCATTTTGCTCTAGGTCATCATGCACGATCCTCGTCTATAGGGGTTGAGACATATTTTGCATGTTGTTCGACTCATGATGCACCTATGTACTTTCATAGCCATTTCACAGCACATGAGCGACATATGGGGATGTGACCGAGATGATTTCATACGATTTTTAAAGAGTACTGCGGAGTGAGTTAAAACCATCATGTCACATATAAAGTAGTACGACCATCGTGCTATATATAAAGTGGCACGATGGTTGTGCCACATATAAAGTGGCTTAATGGTTGTGCCATTTTTATAGAAATCTAGCAATAGTAATGTAGGTCCCAAGGGGTGTGAAGTAAGGTTTAGAAGGGGGAGTTTGAATAAACCTTACCAAATTTTCGATATAGTCCTTTTAAAATAATTCAACAGAGTTGACTCAAATAGTTGTGTCCTTGATGGACAGCTAAGTTGGCTTTTCAGCTAAGTTACTCACTCAACAGACTCAATAGAGTTGTTGATAGTATAACTCGGCTGCTCAGGCCAATTACTTAACTTGGTTGACTGGTTTTTAACAGCGGAGGGCTTAACACCCTTAGATTTGTTTTAAGCTTGGTTTAAACACTTGATTTTAGCACTTTGTTATTTATCAGTTGGATTGCAAATATGATCTGCAGATATAAGATGGATATGCAGGAAAGTAAATTTGCTTAAAGTAAATGACACAAATATTTTATAGAGGTTCGAAGATGGGGTAATTATTCTAATCCTCTCTTCTCCAACTCCTGGAGGAATCCACTATGTAACAGACCAGTTTACAAAGCGGTGAACAGTCTGGAGACAACCTTGATCACACAGTTGGCTTCTCTTGCGACTCAGCTTCTTTACAGGGCAGTTGCCTTGCTACTTCAGCTCACTTCTCAAGTTCTTGGATTTGATCACAAAGCCCTCCAACAAACTTGATAATGGTTCGACCTGGAACCTTTCTACAATCTTAGCTTGGAAAGTAGACCCCTTTGATTTCTTTAAAAGTTTCCTCTTCAACAGATTTGAAGTTGTCTTTCCTTCACAACTTGTGTTGGATCAATTTTCTTTGAGTTTCAGGCTTGAGGAATTGCTTGAATGTTTATGAGAATATTGCAGGTTAAATGCTTGAATATTGCTTGCTTGTTCGTGGTTCAGGTAACCTCTTCTCAATAACTTCCTCAGCCTTTTATAGTGCACATTTGAAATTTTGTTGAAGAGATAGGCTAATTTCAAATGTCACTTGTGTTCGTTGGCTTGTCTTGGTCTGCAGTCCTTGATGTTGACCCTTCCTCGTATTAAATGTCTTTGCAGCATTGCAGGTGTCTGACACAAGGTGCAGTATTTCCCATTAGCTTATTCCTTTTGCACAATTCTGGGACTAACACTTTAGACCTGACAGCTTTGACATATTACTATATTGAGTAACATTCTTGACTTTAATCAATGGATCTAAGTTAGTTGTCTTGACTAGGCGTATCTCTGTACCCCAGGTGACTTGAGTCGACTCGGTCATTGGATAACTCATCTGTCACTTCAACTTGAGACTTGGCTTCTTAAGTTGACTTGAATGACACTTCTTATAGCTGTTTCCCATATGACTATTCTTCAGTCGAGTCCTTGACTTCCTTCATGGCCATACTCAACTGACACACAATCAGAGTCTTCACATAGTCTGTAGTTGACTTCTTGTAATCCTTGGCATAGCTGACTTGACTCAGCTTTTCCCGCCCTATCTATTACAATACAAATTACAAAGAAAATGGGGTGCCAACTTCCTAGTTTACGTTTTACATGGTATCATCAAAATCTACTCAATAAATTTCCTAACAATTTCACCCTTTTTGATGATGCCAAAACTTAAAAACATTCAAAGAAAGTAAACAACAAAGATCATACATACAATGCAGTAACAAAGAATGTATGCTTAAAATAGATCTTTTTATTGATCATAGTATTCTTGTCCTTTACACAACTGTTTACATTCGGTATCAAAGCAACATAATTGCATACATGTTACAACATAGTATATCTAAGCTAAGATACATAAAGAGTGAAATTTATAGGGAAATTAACTGAACTTGTTACATAGATGTATTTACAACAAAAATACACAAAGGGGTTTGCAGCAACACTTCAACGCCTTTGTTGCTTCCTTCCTCTTTCTTCTTCAGCCCTTCTTCTGTCAGCCTCAGCTCTCTTCCTCTTTCTTTTCTCTTCTTCTCTTTTTTTCTTTTTGTAGGCCCGTTTGGCAGCAGGGTCATCCCTTTGCTTCCTCTTGATCCATTCTCTAGTTTGCCTTTGATTTTCTTCTTGTTGCCTCCTTGCAGCTTCAACGTTCTTTCTTTCAACCTCGAGGTTGGCAAGGTGATTATATCCAGCCCAGTAGATTAAGCCTTTCTTATCAGGATCTACATACGCTACGTCTTTGGGTTTTGGTCGAGATTGGGAACCTCTTCCACCACCACTTCTTCCCCTTCCTAACTCAGCTCTTCCACCTCTTGGAGTGTAATGCACGAGAGTCTTCTGCTTACCAGCTGAGTGACTGCTGGAAGACTATTGCTTTTCAGCTGATTTAACCACATCTAATCCTTTCTCCCAATACAGATCCCAAGCTCGCGGTAGAGTCATTCCGTGAAAATAGCCTTCTGATTCCAGAGTTTTGAACTCCTCAATCAATCTGGGTTCAGATCCATCATCGGGCATCATAAGTTCTCTTGGGGGTTGAATCGCTACGTAGTCCTTTCCGGCTAGAGGACCACCATATTGTTTCATGATTTCTTGAACGCGAATCCTTTTTTCAGCTAACTCCTTAAATCCTGCTTCAATGATCTTTCTTTTGTCTACCATTGACACAACAACTTTCTCGATTGGTAAGGATACAGGGAGTTTGTTGAGGATAGAGGCAGTGACTTGACCTTGCTGAGGGGTTTCAACGAACATCAATTTCATATCCTTTGAGCCCCCCCTTCCCCCACGGCTGCAACGCCTTTCTTCAACTTTTCTTCTTTCAAACCCTTAAGGAACTCGCCTTCCCCCTTTTTGGCATCATCAAAGGAGAGAGGTACCCCAGGGAACATTCCTCCGAGGATAAAATCCAGTCTGTTGATAGTTGAGTTGTGCTTGGAGTCTGCTGCATCATACGCGGTTCAGAATTCTGAGCGTGTTGCCTTAGACTCGGCTGATACTATCTTCATTTCAGCCATGAGAAGGCTGAATTTGTCATTTATGGCATTCTCGAGTCTGGAAATTTCATTCTAGTGGAAATTTTGTAACAACTCCATTTCCGTTTTGTGAGACTGGTTTATCCTCTCAATGTACTCTTTCATCCGCTTTTGGTAGCTTGAATTATCCGCACTCCATAACAGCATTTTCGCAAATAATGCCTTAAAGTCTAGCGGACTTGCTCAGATCTCATAGATGTCTGTTGTGCAGCCCATTCCCTGATGCGCAATATAATCCCTCTTAAGTCAGTTGTGAGGGTGGCATCACGATTGTCCTGGCGGAGGTCCAAAGATGCTTGATGGCGTTCCATTTTCTCAATCTCTTCACAGATAGTCTTGAAAGCTTTCCGGAACTCAGCTGCGGAGGCTGACTCTGCTGCTGGCCATTCTGCATCAAAATCAAAGTTCTTTGGAACAATCGTATCCATGGGGATGGCTAGCTCTTCGCGCACTGTATATTTTCTTAATTCTCTGGCAGGTTCAACTTCTAAGTCTGGCAATTCATCGCTGAAAGGAAATTCCTTCTCAAAAAATCATTGCGAACAAATTAGATCTCGGGGTGTCTTGCGTGCGGTGCCTTCCCTTGTTGTGGATGAGTAGATTCAACTTGTTGTGCCTCAGTTGCGGCAGCTTCATTGGCAGTGGTCACAGCTGTGGGAGCCTGTGACAGAGCTGAAGGAGTCGTTACGGCCTGCTGCAACTGTGAGAGCCTGCGCAGATGACTCGGTTCCAGTGGGGCATTTGAGATGTTTTGCCCAGCTGACTGAGCCTCAGCTGTCTCAACAGCTTCCTCGATCTCAATGGGTTTTTCCATTTGAGTTATCTTGTCCTCAGTTGTATCATCAGCATCATCGGAGGATAATGAGACCTGTGGAGTTTGCTCATCATCAAAATAGAATCTCATGGGAGCCGTCTTCTCACTAACTTGGCTCTGAGATTTGTGAACATCCTCAGTTGTGTCCTTCGTAGAATTATCATGTTGAACGGACTCAGCTTCATCTTTCGACCCCAGAAATGATGTGTCAATGTTTTCTTGGGAGTCTTGAAGGGCACCAATAACTTCTTATGTGGAAGCACCTTCAAGTTGAGGAATGTTATCAGTTTCAACACCTTTACCAAGGGAAGTCTCAACCTCCCGTTGGCCTTCAATACCCCCAACAGTCTCCACTACTGCAGGGCCTTCAGCAATCCCTTTGACAGTCTCAGCTGTCTTAGGGTTTTCTATTCTCCCTTCGACAGACTCAGATGTCTTAGGGTCTTGGACAATGGCATCCAAAGGAGTCTCAACCCCTTGGATTGCACTTTCAAAGCCCAGAGTGTTAACTCCCGGGGCTTCACCATCCTTTGCCTCAACTGTGATAACAGCGTCATCAACTGTGATAACTGTCCGAGCTTCGTCAATGTCAGTCTGCTGTTGTTCAAATTCTTTCTCAACTTCGCCTCCTTCCTTCATTGACGTGTCTCCCACAGCAACCTCCAACCCAGCTGTGGTGGAGAGAGTTTCCCCTTCAGCTGGCATACCAGCTGAGTGACTGATAGAGGGGTCACTCTGCTCCTAGGACGCGGCTTTGTCCTTTGAGTGTTCAGCCGCCGGGGCAGGTGTGAGAACACCTTCTTCAGGGGTAGGCTTAGCTTGGGTGCCCAAATTCCCAGCTTCATCGCCATTACCCTGGGAGCCATTTTCTGATTGCACAGTAGACGTGGCTGTAACAATGTCCGTCGCAATTTGTTGTGCACTCCCAAAGGATCGGTTTGCAGAAGAGTTTGGGAAGACTCTCCTGGACCTTCTAGTAAGCTTTTCTCGTGCATGGCTTTGGATTTCTGCAAGGCTTGCTGCATTTCCAACTTCTCAGCTGCAGCAGCAGGATCCATGTCCTCATCGCTGTCTGAGAGCATATCAAAAGATGCGTGTGAGTATGCTCTTGAGAGCCTGTGAAGGAGCACATTTTGGATTTCTCCAATGCTCGGGCTTGCTCGACAGCTCTCTCCTTTTCTTCCTCTTTGAGAATGCGTAGGATGTCTAAGCAGTTTTCTTCATTTAGGGCAGATCGAACATCATTCCCGCAGAGGAAGCGGAGAAGCTCTTCTTCTTCTTCAATGAACTCAGGGCGACTGAATTGTACCCTTGAGTGATCCAACTTCCATGCTCTCCACTTTCTTAAGTGTCGTTGAATATCATGATAAATTGGAGAATACATGATCACATCATCATCATCATTTTCATCTTCACCTCCAGTTTCCGGAATGAGAGGCAAGAGACCTTGCTCTTCCTTAGATGCAACAGCATCAGTTATTGTAGTGGAGACAACTCTTTCAACTTCAAGTTCGATTGTCTGTTTGCATCTTCGAGGATCGGTGATTCCCCCTCCTTTGGTATCATCCTTTCTAGCGTGGGCCTTCTTCTGGGCACCAGAGAGATTTGCCCTGAACATCTTCTTATTAACATGGAAGGGTTTTCCATGACGAAGAGCAATGCCCTTTACCTCCATAAGATGGCCAATTACAAGGCCATAGCCCAACGAGCATCCAAATGATCCGTCCTTCTTAAAGGTCTTGTTCAGCACATTCTGGCAAAGTCTGATGTAAACAAACTCAGCCCTATTAACCTTCTTTCCTTGCATGATCGCAACCATCACGATCAGCTTAGTTTTGGACAGCTAATTGAAGCTTCCAAAATTCTTGTCAACACATTTCGAGACGACATCCATCAGCTTGTGATAGTCGTCTTTCAATAGTTCCTTCTTGGCCGTATAGACCACTTTCGCAGCACACTCGGGCTTGGAAACTTCCTTCCAAGCCGCAACTAAGTCGACATCTACCTCATAGATGTCCCTCAAGCCCTCCGTGGGCAACGAACAGTGTTCAACAAGATCTTTGGCATTTAGTTTGATGACCTTGTTGTGGATGGGAGATTTGATTTTGTCGTCCTGCACTTCTGCATTTACGTAGAACATAGCTACCTCCTCGTGGTACGTGTGAGAGTATTCCATTGTCAAAAAGTGCTTCAGGCCAGACTTCTCCAATATTTCTGCTATCTTCTGAACCAGGGTTTCATCGACACCCTGTTTGATCATCCCGTCAAAATCTACAGAGGCACCAGCGTATATTAGCTTTGAGAGCTTCACAAAATTGTATTTTGGGGCCATTTTCAGATGTTTCTACCAATCGAAAGTACGAAAAAACTTACTTGATAAAGACTAGGGTTCGCACAAGGATTCAGAGAGAAAATGCTTCCTTTGCTTGAAGATGAATAGTTTGCGTGAGGAGAGAGAAATGCAATGTTCCGTATATAATGGTCGTGAAAGGACATATTTCGGATTTTGAAATTTTTGATCAAAATCAACGGCTAAGATTAAAACGTCAAAACCGCATTTAATTCCCCGCATTAAATGCAGCAACATTTATATCCAATCATATGGCTTACTGTGCAACTTTTGATGCGACTGTCGTTATTACGCTGACGTCATCCTTAAAAACATTCCCGCTCAACTAAAACGATTGCGTTCTTGTCACTTAGCTCATAAATGATTCACCTTATATCCAAAGTGATTTAACTCTGCTTCTCTCTTCTCATGAAGTAACTCAGCTGTCAGCTAACTTGATACAACTGACTTCCCGATAAGGCTGTTTCACTTGGCTGAAATGTGAAACTTGATCTGCTTTCATTTTCTCATCTACTTTCTCTGCTGATTGAGTATTCTGAGTTTCAACTCAGCTCAATTAACCCTAACTCATTCTTTAGCTCTTCAAACCTTGATTCACATAGAGACTTCTTGAATATATCAGCTAATTGCATATCAGTTGAGATGTATTCCAAGGTGATGTCTTTCTTTTCAACAAGATCTCTTATGAAATGATATCTGACATCAATGTGCTTTGTTCTGGAATGCAACACATGATTCTGAGTGATTGCAATAGCACTAGTGTTATCACACATAATTGGAATTTCTCTTTCTTCAATATCATAATCTCTTAGATGTTGTTGTCTCATCCATAAGACTTGGGCACAACAAGCGCCATGACTATGTACTACTCTTGCCCGGTTGTGGATGTGGCAATGGAATTTTGTTTCTTACTGAACCAAGAAACCAATCTATTTCCAAGCATTTGACATGTACCTGAGTTACTTTTCCTGTCAACTCTGCATCCAACATAGTCTGAGTTTGAATAACCAATCAGCTTGAATCCACCTTCCTTTGGATACCATAAGCCTACTTCCTGGCATCCCTTTAAATATCTTAGGATTCTCTTAGCTGCAGTCATGTGGATCTCCTTTGCTGCAGATTGAAATCTTGCACATACACCTACGACAAAGGTGACGTCTGGCCTGCTTGCTTTTAGATAGAGCAATGATCCAATGAGTGCTCTATATCTTGTTTGATCAACAACTTTGCCATCTACATCCATGTCCATCTTGACTGAAGTATTCATTGGAATTTCCACAGAAGACTTCTCTCCCATACCAAATTTCTTCATCAAATCTCTGGTGTATTTTGTTTGACTTATGAAGGTTCCATCCTTCATTTGCTTGACTTGAAGTCCTAGAAAGAAAGTCAGCTCTCCCATCATGCTCATCTCAAATTTACCTTGCATGAGGTTTGAGAACTTGTCACACAGCTCTTTATTTGTGGAACCAAAAATGATGTCATCCACATATTTGAACAAACAATATACTCTTTCCATCTTGAATTATGAAGAGTGTTCTATCAACCTTACCTTTGGTGAATCCATTGTCAGTTAGAAATTGAGACAATATATCATACCATGCTCTCGGTGCTTGTTTCAATCCATATAATGCTTTTTTGAGCTTGTAGATTTTATCTCCAATAGTTTTCTGCTCAAAACCTGGAGGTTGTTCAACATATACTTCTTCTTCTAATAGTCCATTCAGAAATGCACTCTTCACATCTATTTGATACACAGTGAAGTTCTTATGTGCAGCATAAGCAAGAAACATCCTTATTGCTTCCAATCTTGCAACAGGAGAAAAGGTTTCATCAAAATCTATACCTTCTTCTTGGCAATACCCTTTGGCTACCAATTTTGCTTTGTTTCTTACAACAGATCCTTTCTCATTCGTCTTGTTTTTGAAAAACCCATTTTGTGCCAATAACATTTTGATGGGTTGGTCTCTGCACTAATTCCCATACTTTGTTTCTTTCAAACAGATTCAGCTCTTCTTGCATGGCTTGAATCCAATGTGTGTCATCCAATGCTTGAGACACATCTTTAGGCTCTATTTGGGAAATAAAATAAGTGAACATAGCTTCATGCTGTGCTCTGGATCTGGTTATTATGACATCTCTAACATCTCCAATAACTAACTCTGGTGGATGGTGTCTCAGCCATCTCACATCAGGTTGGAGTAAGTCTTTGGATTCAGTAGCCTCTCATGACTAAGTTGTCTTGAATAGCTATTTCATTTTCATTCAGCTGTAGACTTTCCACTTGTCTTTGAGATTGAGCTATCTCATCTTGATCTGGGTTGATTGCTCTTACTTCAGCTTCAACATATGGACTCTTCTGCATTGATGGCTGATTCAGCTTATCAGCTAACTCTTCAATGTCTTCTCCATTTACATTAGGTTCATCAAAGACCACATGGATAGACTCTTTTGTAACCATAGTCCTCTTGTTCAGCACTCTATAGGCTTTACTCTCAGCTGAGTATCCCAAAAAGATACCTTCATCAGCTTTAGCATCAAAAGCCTTTAAATTATCTTTGCCAATGATATGGATGAAACATTTACATCCAAATATCCTGAAATATCCAACATTTGGCTTTCTCCCTGTCCAAATTTCATAGGGAGTCTTGGTCAGTTGCCTTTTGATCTTGCATCTGTTTTGAGTATAGCATGATGTGTTAATGGCTTCAGCCCAAAATCTATTAGGCAATCCACTTTAGCTAACATGGTCCTTGCAGCTTCCTTGAGGGTTATATTCCTTCTTTCAGCCACTCCATTCTATTGTGGAGTTCTTGCAGCTGATAACTCATGAGCAATTCCATTTTCAACACAATACTGAGTTATTATCCCATTGACAAACTCAGTTCCTCTGTCAGATCTTATTTTTATAATGGTTTGGCTCTTTTCATTTTGAACTCTTTTCATCAGCTGAGGTAACTTCTGCAAAGTTTCCTTCTTTTTACACATGAAGATTGTCCATGTATACCTTGAGTAGTCATCTACCACCACTAAGGTGTATTTCTTTCCACTTATGCTGGCTGGCTCAACTGGACCAAATAAATCCATATGCAATAGATGTAATATCCTTGTTGAAGAAGGACTTGGCTTATCCTTGAATGAAGACTTTATTTGCTTTCCCATCTAGCATGCATCACATACACTTTCTTTCTTGTACACTGAGTCTGGAAATCATTCTACAAGATGACTCATTGCAAGCTTGTTGATTGTCTTGAAATTCGGATGACTCATTCAGGATGCTTCTTGTGCCACAACCAACTTGATTAATTTGTGCTCTTTGCTAGCGAGACAAGTGCTTGGTGTAGTGAGAGACCAATCTACCACATACATATTCTTCTGTCTTGAACCTTTGCAAAGACTATTTCATTTGATACAACATCTTTGATCGGCACACTCCCATGTTGAATCCAACATTGTAGCGTTTATCACGAGTTGGTTGATGCTTAATAAGTTAAAGTTGAGGCCTTCAACGTAAGCAATATCTGTGATTTCCAATCCATTCTACTTGATAGATCATGTGCCTTTGATATCCCCTGGAGCTTTATTTCCTCCAAATATGACTTTTGCACCTCTAATCTCCTTGAATCTTGACAGGTTTTTCTTATTTCCTATCATATGTCTGGAGCAGCCACTATCCATGTACCAGGTTCCATGGCACTCAGCTGTTCCTTGAACCTGCAATCAAGGAAATCAGTTTTTAGGTACCCATATTTGTCTGGGTCCTGAGGGGTTAGTGCTATAAGATGATCCAACCAACATATAGCCAAAAGACTTGACTCTAAAAGGTTGCCATCTATCAGTGCCATAATCATAGTGCGCATTAGCAAATTGCTTGCGGGTTTTAGGTTCATACAGCTGTCTCTTTTGTCTGTATTCTTGTGTTTGTGTTTTAGCAATTGCTTTCTTGGGATAGTTGTGGTATTTCTTAGTGTAATGCTTGGGTGCGTATGTGTGCTGATAATAGCTCTTTTGCACAAGGTGTCGACACAAGGTGTAGTGTTTCCCATTAGCTTATTCCTTTTGCACAAGTGCAGGACTAACACTTTAGACTGATGACTTTGACATATTACTATATTGAGTAACATTCTTGACTTTAATCAATAGATCTAAGTCAGTTGTCTTGACTAGACTATTGTCTGTACCCCAGGTGACTTGAGTCAGCTCCAGTCATTGGATAACTCATCTGTCACTTCAACTTGAGACTTGGCTTCTTAAGTTGACTTGACACACTTCTTACAGTTGTTTCCCATCTGACTCTTCTTCAGTCGAGTCCTTGATTTCCTTCATGGTCATACTCAGCTGACACACAGCAAAGTCTTCACATAGTCTGCAGTTGACTTGTTGTAATCCTTGGCATAGCTTACTTGACTCAGCTTTTCCAGCCCTATCTATTACAATACAAATTACAAAGAAAATGGGTGCCAACTTCCTAGTTTAAGTTTTACATGGTATCATCAAAATCTACTCAATAAATTTCCTAACAAGTAGTCCAAAGCAACAAAAATCCAGTAAAACATGTACATAGCTCAAAGTAGCATAATGAATACCAACTCAATATTACATATCCATTACAAAGACGTTGCATGTCCAACATAATAGTACATACCAATTTCAAATCAAAATAAACAGAACAAATATTCTAGCTTAAATTTGTCGTGTCAGTACTACAAATAATATAATTGTTTCTTGCACTTCCACTTACCAATTCAAGTTGTTGAAATATATAAATTCTTCCACCTTATTGCACACGCATTGTGAGTTGTTGTGATCATATCTTGAAGAATATTATTCAATAAAGTTTGAAGGCGACCGGTAAAGCTTTGGAAAAAAATAGAGAAAGCATTAGGTATTTGAGCAGGTTGGAGGGGAGATTGAAACAATTTCAGGTATGTATCGAAGAAGTGCACTTGAGTGATGTTTGTGGTAGTTTCTCGAGGTTGCATATGGTAACTATATGGAATTCCAACTATATGATGCTTGAAACTTCTATTAAATATCGTCGTGCATTTACTATTTTGAGCTACAGTGATAGAAGTTACAAGTTACGTCCAACTAATGAAGAGTAGGAAAGGGTAGAGAGAGTGTGTGTTTTCTTGGCCCTATTTTATCACATCACAAACTTGGTATCCGGATCATCTTACCCCACTTCAAACTTGTATTTCATGCAAGTTGCAAGCATTGAAATAAAAAATGAATGAAAATTTGAGCATGTGAAGATGAGGTGATCAATGATATGGCATCAAAGATGTAATGCAAAATTTGTAAGTATTGGAATGAGTATAGTGTCACTCTTGCACTTGGATGTGTACTTGACTTAATGGACAAGTTTCAATTGTTGAACTTTTGTTATAAAAGGATTTATCCACTTGATTATCAAGAGAAGGTAAATACAGTACTTTTTAGTGAATATGAACAATAGGGGTGCATTAAGCTTATTTCCTCCTAGCTCATCAAAAGAGGGTCCTAGTCATTCACAACCACATCCAATGGTGTTTTGCATTAAGTAATATAGTTAATATTTGGTCATTGTTATATTATTTTAATTCTTTATTCAAACATCTAAATTTCTAATCTAGTTTTTGCATTGTCTATATTTTGCGTTTGTTTACCTTTAGGAGTATCATCAAGAAATGAGGCAAATGACTTCAAATAAAGGCAAATCTCAACTTGATATTTACTTGGAAGAAGAATGCACTTTTGAAAGAGACATAGATGTGCTTGAAGATTGGAGAATGAATAGCATCGATTCACTGAACTTGAAGATTGGAGAATGAATAGCATCGATTCACTGAACTTGCAATTGTGACTTGTGATATTTTAATCATTCCAATCACAAAGTGGCTTCAGAATTCCCATTTAATATTGGTGGTCGTATCTTGCACAAGTATATAAATTGATTACTCCCCGAGAATGTGCAAGCCCTTATTGTACTCGTATTTGGTTGCATGGATTCAAAGAAGTTGGATCTTATGGTAATTAAAAATAAATTAACAAGCCTTCTTTATTGTAAATTCTTTGCAATTTTTGTTATTGGTCTTTTTTTCTCATTACTTGCAAAAATTAATTTATAATGCTCATTTATCTTTTATTTCTACAAATGCACAAGAACCGGAGGAGATACAATTATCTAAGGAAAATTCCAATATTGTTCTTGATGATGAGTGATGACTTGACACTATGGATTTATTATTTGTTTCTCTGTGTATTTTGTACTTATGCCTACAAACAATTTATATCATTTTTATTTCAATACTCGTAAAGGTGGGAACTTATGTTATGGATTACTATGAATTGTGGATTTTATTTGATGGATTTTGGATTTTTATTTGAATTGGAATGTAATGGGTTTTTTGATTAATGCGGTGGGAATGATGTAATTGTTGTTAACTTGTTATCTTTGCCTTATAATTTAGATAAACATATTATTGAATGTTGGTTCATTGAAATTTGAATTCCATGATCGTCTTTTTTTTTTTTTTGGTAATAAATTGTTGTCTTATAACTTCATAACATGCAGGTGTAGTACATGTTGATTCATTACAAGTCATGCATTTGCCTTATAATTGTTGTTGACTTGTTATGCCATGTGAAAATTTGCTTGTTTTTTTTTTTTCCTTTTTCTAAATGTGTATTAATGTTTTACTCTTTATTTTTTAATTAGGCTCTTTAAATATTTTTAAAAAATATTAAGCTTGGGCTTATTTGGCCCAATGTCCTATGATAGGCTAGGTTGGGCCAAGAAAATCAGGCCCGATGTGAATTTAGGTCGGCTAGGCTTGACTCGATTTTATGCATTGGTCCAATGGACTTAGGCTGGGCCGACCTAACCAGTCCATTGCCAGCTCTATCTCGTACCGTACCAACATTGGCACATACTATTGTTATGCCCTGAAGTAGGATGATTAGTCATTTGGTGCATCTCTTTGACAAGGGTTGCAGATGTGGTGCGAAGACACGGTAGACATGATAGCAGTAGTCGCCTTCTTCTTGCTGATTGGATTACCCATATGAATAAAATAGACACAACACTCTGTAATTCAAACAAAACAAACCCAACAAACCCAGCATGTGAGCCCCTATATTTTTTAACTGTAGACGATACAGTCGCAGATATTTTTTCCGATACAATATTTTAATATTCCGATAACTATTCTTATATTCACTATATGTTTTCCATAACACGATATGTTATTGACATCGGCATTACTGATTTTATTATCTTACGACATGATGATACTATTTGATTTATTTATTACTTAATACTTCAAATTCGATGATTATTATCCATTTTCATCTTAATTTAGTAAAAAGTATTATTTAAAAATCCATTCTTTAGCATTTGAAAAATAAAACTATTGTTGTAGGTCCTAAGGGGTGAGTAGTAAGGTTTAGAAAGGGGGAGGGGTTGAATAAATCTTACAAATTTTTCGATTTAATCCTTTTAAAATTTTCAGAGTTAACACAAATCAGCTAAGTCCTTGAGGGATGACTAGGTTGGCTTACTTGACTAAGTTACACATCAACACACACTGATGATTTGTTGATAGTATAACTTAGTTGGTGTCAACTAACACTTAAATTCATAGTTGATTTGGATTTAGTTTAGTGGAAAACTTTTCACCCTTAATGTTTTAAACTTGTTTTTCAACACTTATTTTTAGCAATGGTTATTATCAGTTGAGTTTAGCAATTATAACTTAGCAGCAGATATGAATGATATGCAGAAAATTAAAGTAATGTAAATAAGACACAAGCAATTTTATAGTGGTTTGAGGATGAGGTAATTCCTCTAATCCACTCTTCTCCAAGTCCTAGAGGAATCCACTAAGTAACAGATCTTGGTTACAAAGTAGTCAACAGTCCGAGTCAGTCTTGATCACACAGCTGGCTGCTCATGGGACTCAGCTTCTTCACAAAACGGCTTTATTGCTACTTCAGCTCCCTTGAACTCTTGGAATTTATCACATAGCCTTCCAACGAGCCCAAAACTTCTGGTTCGAACTTGAACCTTACTACTACTCCTTCAACCTTGGAGAGTAGACCCCTTTTGTTCTCCAAACAATTTCCTCTTCAACTTGATGAAGTAATTTTTCCTTCACTGAGTGTGTTGGATTGAGTTCCTTCGATTTTAGGCTTGAGGATTGTCTTTGAAAGCTTGAGAGTATTTTGCAGGTTTTGCTTGCTTGAATGCTTGATAGTCTTACGAAATTTGTAACCTTCTCTCACTTGATTCCTCGGCCTTTTATAGTGCAGATTCGAAAATATGTCCATTGAAGAGATAGACATATGTTTCAAATCTCACTTGTAGGTTGTTGGAATGTTTTGTCGTTGCAGCATTAATGAGGATCGTACCATGAGTTTAATGCACTGCAGCTTTTCCTTGGTCTCTGCAGGTTTTCAGGTACATCGCATTGGTTCCTTGCTTTTTGCACTCTTTCAGCAAAACATGTTTATTGTTGGCAGCCTGACACAGGCCTATTTCAAGCAAAACATTGACTTGTGTTGACAACGGATCTCTATAAGCTTTCTTCAAGTCTTGTCTGCTGCAAACCCCTTTGACATTCGATTCCAATAATTTTGGAATGACTTAGCTGTGAGTCAGCTGACTGAGATAACTTTTCTGTCACTTGACTGATCCTTCACTTAGCTTGAGACAACTGACACACAACTGGGTCTTCTCTTCAATCTTTAGTCGACTCTTGTAATCTTCAACTTAGTTGACTCCAACTCACCTCATATAGTCCTATCTATTACAAGTTAAATTACAAGGAAAATGGGGAGCCAACTTCCTATTCTAAGTTTTATAGGGTATCATCAAAATCTAAACATAAATTTTCCTAACAATTGTCGCCATATTTTTTCGAAATAATGATGATACTTATATTTAGCTATTTTTATCAAGCTACTATTGCACAATAGATCAAAATGATTTCTAATTTGATAAACATAGTATTATTGTGCAAAATTACTATTTTTTATTTAAACAAACCACTTATCAATTTTGGGATTTTGGAATAAAAATATAACTTGGAAATATCCATTACAATAAACTCAATATCTATACTCAAAATCTATTATCTTGGTTTATCAAACTTGTATTATAAATTTTTAAAATTCTTAGCATAAAATATAGTAGTGCTTAAAACTATTTCGAATAAATGAAATTTTGTGCTTTACGAACAAACCATTTCATCTTTATGATCTATGAAAACCATCTACTACTAGTTTAATATTTCAATAGAGACAATGATTTATGTCTTGAAATCTCGTTTAGTAAAATTTCTATTTTTGAAAGAATAGTACTTGAGATTTATTTTATTAAAATTCAACTTTTATATTGAAATAATAAAGAGTCTCATTCTTGATTTTGTTTAAAGTACCTACTACTTCATTTAAATAATAGACTGCATCATTTATACTTAGTATTATTTTATTTTATGAGGTACGTAAATGCTTATTTGCCTTTCCTTAACTATGGCCTATTTCTTTTTACTTTTAACGTGATATTTTAGCCAATTCAATTTCTTTCTTAAACAACTAACTTGTAATTTCCTTGTAGCAAAATATTCATTTATATATTTTATAATTTCGAAAATTATATTTTTTTTTTGAAATAATTTTTATAATTTAATTAATTTCTTGATTGATATTATTGACTTGTACTATTGGTTCTAATTTTATTTAGTAGTTAGTACCTTAGATGATAAGTGATGATACAACACTTGGGAATTATTGGACACTTTATAACTTAGATGACTTATTACATAAGTGATAGATATAGCTTATAAAATAAAGTAGTTGACTTATGAGATTGATAAGTGGTTATGAGATTGATAAGTAATTTTTGGACTTGATATTTATCACCAACTTTGGGACAAAAAAAAAAAAAAAAAAGAAAAACTGGAGCAAATGGGGAGGGGTAGGGTCGGCCACATGGAAGGAGAAAGCAAGCGAAATTGTTTTCATTCCAATATTCCTATATTAATCCTACAACATGTGGTATGGTCTTGCACCAAATACCACATTATACACTATATAATAATTCCATTCAAACATTTCCCAATTTCCCCATAGGATTCTCCATTATTCTATTCCTAGTCCATGCCTCACTCATGTCCCCCATGCAAGGACACAATACAGGACAAAATCCCAAAAAACATAATTTGAGGGTGTATGCTTGTAAACAAGCTGCTGAAAATTCATGTAAGGGAGGGGGTAATTTTGTATTCATTTCATTACTTACTCATCCTCAAAACACTCTCTACTTTGAACAATAAAATCCTCTACAAAAGCTCCCTCAAGAAATCTTCTATTTTTGAAGACTTAAGTTTCCAAACCTTCAACAAAAGGTAAGAACTTGTAACCTCAATGTTATTTCTATTTTCATACCTTATTCAACCATCATTCATTCAATTCTAATTTGAGAAACTCTTTCCCCTCTTGAAGTATTAGCGGTGAAAGTTTGGAGGAAAAAGGAAGAAGAAGAAGAAGACTTGATTTTCTGAGGTGACTAAGAATTTCAAGACATTTAAGGCAAATATGGATCTTTAGAGTTTTTGGTTACACATTCTCTTTAACTTTTCCCCAATTTTTTGACTTAAAATCTGAAATTTTTTTACTTATAGGCTGACCTTGGAGGGCTTTAGATTTCAAGCCAAGAAGAAGAAAATTTGTCCATTTTAGAAGAACTACTTGGATATTAAGGTGGGTGGTTAAATGTTTTAGGAAATCCAAATGTTCTCTTTTAAAAATAGCATGTAATATTTTGATAATGCTTGAGCTTGTACAAATAGGTACTGCATGTATATTTTGAACATCTATGTCCAAAAATTTCATAAAAGTATGCATGATGTTTAATTCTTGTAAAATAGGTACATGCATGCATGAATCTTTGGACTTCTTGGTGAATCCTTGATATATATGTTAATGCATGTCTTATATGTTCAGATTCTTCTTATTATCTTGGCTTCTATTCAGGAAATTGGAATGCATGTTCATAATTGAGCTATTGGACTATTTATACAATTTTTGCAAAGTTAGAGGACCATTTGCAATTTTTGAAACTGTAATAAAGACCTGCTGTAAATTTCAAAAATTTGGACTGAAAGTAATTGAAATGTTCATATTTTAAGTGAACAAGAAACGTTTAAGTGTTTTGTGTTAAGAAAACCAAATCCTGAAATTCTTAAGGACTCAAGTGTGAAATTTTAAAAGCTTAAGGACCAAAATTGAAAATTTCAGAAACTGTTCAGGGACCCTATTGGAAATATCGATAATTTGTAATGTCCCGAACTATAATATTCTTATTTTAAGTAATTAAGAAAGCTTTAAGTATTTTGGGTTAAGAAAACCAAATATTTTAAGGACTTAAATGTGAAAATTCTAAAAGCTTAAGGATCAAACTAAAATTTCCAGAAACTGTATAGCCCATGTAACTGGACAAAACTGATTTTTGGACTAGAAATACAATTTTCGAGCATAAGGGACCTAAACAACAAGATTTTAAAAACTGCTTCCCCCCTAATATCCTACTATTTTAAGTAATATTTTAGAGTTGGAATCACATCAATAACCCTTCCGGTTTGTGAGATCCGCATTTTTAAAAGTTTCAAGTCAAAAATGATAATTTTTGGAAAATAAATAACCAATCTGTAATTTTCGAAAAGCATGACCTCGACTCACTATATTCTGGACTCTTTGGATTTTTAGAAAATTTCAGAAACTGACCTAATATTTTTTTGGAGTTCGGAATTGAGACTTATTGAATTTATTAAACAAAAAATGTTGTATTTCGCAAAAGATAATTCTTATACTTTCACATAATTCCTAAACATCTACCAAAATTGGTTTTTCAAACTCAAAATTCTTTTTGTTTTATTAAAAGTATAATTTGGATAGTTATTATCCGGACAAGTTACTAAGTTATTAAAGTTTTTAAAAGAGAACCTTAAGCCATTTTTTGAATAAGACTCACGACCAAGAAAACGAGGTACGCTCTAAATCCTCCACTTCTTTTTATAATGAATTACAAGATGACTTTAGTGAATTGCAAAATGATTTTGATGAGCTTCAAAATGAATTCCAAAGCTTACTTGTTAAATACAAAAATTTGAAAAAGGAATTCAATGTTTTGAAAAATGATAAGGATAGCTTATTTACTTCTTATGAATAACTTTCTTGTGCTCACACTACCACACTTGATAAAGTTAGAAACCTTGAAAAGGACAATGAATCTCTTGTGAAGGATATTAATTGTATGAAAAATGACTTGATCAAGTTTAATTTGAGTACCAATAAAATGACCAAAATACTTGATGTACATCGTTGTGATCATTTGAAATTAGGACTTGGTTATAAGCCTAATGTTGTGAATCATAAGAAAAAGAACCAAGTTTCTATGCATGTTGGTCATTATGCCCATAAAATTGTTACTTGCTTTTATTGTGGTAAGAAGGGTCACACGACTAATACTTGTCGGGCGAGAAATAGCTCTAATTATTATTGGAGACCTAAAAGTCTCAAATCTAATCCCGAAGGACCCAAACAATTGAGGGTACCACAAAATAATGATATATTAGGTACTCGTAGGAATAACAATCAAAGAAAATTCATACCGCAAAGAAGACATCAAATGGCCGTTTCATTTGAACAAAGAAGAAGACATCATCACAATGAGTTTCCAAGAGAGAGATATTATCAACAATGGGAAGGACACAAATCTTGGAAATGGGTAATTGGAGAAGCCATCATCAACAAAATGATTTTCCAAGAGAAAGACATCATCAACAATGGGAAAGACACAACCCATGGAAATTGCGAAATTGGTAAACCGTATCTCCCTATTTAAATATGCATTTTATTTTGTTGTTATGCATGTTTTTATTTATGCTTTAATTATAAAAGCAAATTGTTTCAATTTTTTTAAAATCAAGGTCTTCCTACATATTCTTGGATTTTTAATTTTTCTTGAAAGAGACCTTATAGAGAGTATTGCAAACTCTTGTATACTTCTTAGTCTTATCATTAATATCATGGCATGATTTATTTGCTATATTGCTCTACCTATATTATTATAATTTTGTGCAAATCCTTTATCTAGTTTGTGTAGGAGATATATATCTTCGTCGTTGGTAATCGTCACTATAATTTGTCAAGAGTGTCATAAACTATCGAGGTACGTTCACTTGTGATTAATCTTACTCTTATTCGATATTCCTCATGACGTATGTCTATGTGCTCGTTTTTCAAGCAATTTCATAGTATCTCATAAAAGTGCCATTAAAAGGGTTTTTCATTTTTTGAAAGGCACTATTCGATAAATCTTGTTTTATCCATGTCTTATATTTGACTATATTTTATTTTGATAAAACATTCGAGCTTGTGCATTTTAATTAAAGTTTTTGTTTGCATTTTGCATGTTTTTAAAACTTTTGGGGTGAAAAATTGAATTTTGGATTATTTTGGAAAATTACAATCAGGGACGGTCAAATAAAAGGGTCAATCGGTTGCCCTACATAGCGAATGGTCGAACACAACCCCAACCGGTCGCCCTGAGAATTTGTTTTGGTTAAAAGCGGGTTTGTCCTTCATTTCAAAACAGAGCAAAACAAAACCTTCAAACCCTCATATTGCGAAAATCTTCCCCTTTCTCTAGAAATCTCATTTCTTCACCATATCTTTAAATTGTTTGTGCTAATCTCTTCTCTTTTACAAAAATCTCACATCTATGGCACCTCCAAGAGATTCTACCAGTCGTAATCCAAACCCAAAGCGTAGAAGAGTCAAGAGGAAACTTCGAATAATCACCAAGAAGAGGCCGAGCAATGCAAAATTAGAGCTACCCAAAGAAATATGGCTCAAGAACATGGTGGGAATCAAAATCCCCAACTCACCCGGGCCCAAATTGTCGAGCTACGAGGAACAATTACACTCGACAACATCAAATGGGCAAAAAGTAAGAAAACTTCTATATCTCAAACTCCCCATCCCACAAATTTGTTGAAATTTATTAATAAGCATGCGGAGAATTATTTTGAAAAATTATAGGTTAGTAATAAATATATTGGGCGGACTAAAACTTGTCGGTTTGCCACATTTTCAAGTGAATATCCCACTATTAGGGAATGTTTTGAGAATCAAGGGTGGTCGTACTTATGGGAGCATCCTTTTATTTTGTATGATGATGATGTGATTATGCTTTTCTATTCTAATTTATGGATTGAGTATGATGCAAATGGAAAGCCCGTTGCCATGATTCTTTTGTTAAAGGGTGGCATTTTAGATGGACTCCGGATGAGATTTGTCGGTTGTTAAGTGTTCGGGAAGGAGATTGGGACTACTTTGGTTGCACTCATTGGAATGATGAAGTGTTTGGTGTCTCTTTGGAGACCATTAAGACTTATTTGGGTGTGTGGCTGAATTATACGTTATTGTTTATGACTCTTGAGCTTCGCATTATTTCTACAATTGTAGCATATTGCATTTGTGGAAAATCTGTGAAATTGCCGAGCAATATGGATTTCTTCTTGACATACAAAATCGGAAAAAGGGAATTGCTTAATTTTGGTGCAATTTTAATTCAATGCGTCATTGAGTCTATCACGCAGGGTAACAAAAAGTTTGCTATGGGGAATTGGATTTGCAAGCTTCTCTTGCATTCGGGTTTACCGTCATTGGAATTTAATTCGGAGGTTATTCAAGATGACTTTGATATCGATAATATACTACAAATTGTCTGAATGCGTAATAATATGCCAATTCACCCTACTAAGATAGCAAGAGGAAGACACCAAGGTTCGTCATCCCAAAATCCTAATGACTTCTTTGATGATGAAGAAGCCGATACATTGGCTTTGGGTGAAGGTCAAGGAAATCCGGAGGGTAATATCGGTGCCCAAGCTTCCCGAGTATACTATCAAGCCCAACTCGACGAGCAAAGGCTCAACTATGAGGCTCTTAGAGCCAGTCACGAGGAGTTAAGGCAAGAGAACTCCAAGCTCAAAAAGTCGGTTGGAAAATTGAAGAAGTTCATCAAAGACCTACTCCCCACCGCTTGCTTCTCTTCCGATGAAGAATGATATTTTTGTCGCTTTCTTTATTTATACTCATGCTCTTGATAATGTCATCTCTTTAAATTTGTAATGCACTTTTTGAAACTATCTCTCTTATGCTAATGACATTTGCTTGTTGATTTCAAAGGGGAAGAGTTTTAGTAAAGTGATTGCTAATAATTATGATTGCCAAAATGATGTGTTGGATGGATGTTGTTGGAGTATTTGAGGTAAAAATACTCTTATTTGTGCATTGATGTATAATTGATGTTTAGGTTGGTTATATTGCCTACATGGTATGATGTTGATGAAGTACTTGATGGTAAAAGTGCTTCATTATTTTTGCTTGGTGGCATTTGTAATGCCATTCTACATATATTGTATATCATCTTTGTTGAAGAGATGGACTTCTTTATCTCAATTGGGTTGAACTCTTAAGAAAATTGTCTTAATGTTGATGAGCATGATTTATTTGTTGATTTTTTGGGCATGATTACATTTACAAGAGCTATATACATCTTCTTTATTATTTGATGCCCACCAAGTGTTTGATAAAATATTTCAAAGAAAATTTCTTCAATTACATGACTCTTTCGATTTTAAAGGTCTTATATATTTGTAGAGATCATGTTTTACAATTCATATGAGCTTTTGCAAATCAAATGATAGATTTTTCCCTTTTTATTTGGAACATAAGCTCCATTATTCGAAAAGCTCGATAAATCGGTCCAAATGCGAACTTTGATATGATAATATGATGTTTTTATCGTGCTAACATTCTTTTTGATTATTCTAAAGGGGGAGAAACAGGAAATAAGCTCTTTAGCTCAAAGAAGCTAAAATAAGCTCACGAAAAAAGCTATAAGCTATAGTTCTTTAAAGCCAAAACCCGTGGATATATACTAGTCCATTGGATGTACCTTGGACCTCTGATACTTGATCTTTGATTGTTTTTGACAGGGGGAGCTTCTAAGCTCATGATATTCTTGTTTACATTGTAAAAGCTGAGCTTTTAGCTTTTGTTTGGTTGCTTCCTTATCTATCTTGATGTGCATGTTGATAGGGGGAGCTTTGTAAAATGTTTCCATGAAAATCTTTTACTCCCTGTCTTGTGGCTACTATGTGTGAAAATTTGTTGCTTCAAACGGCTAGTTATATTTTACCGAAAAATTCATTTTGTTTTCAAAATCGACCTCTTAAAATCTCTTAAAATTATTTTGGTTTGTAATCATCAAAAAGGGGGAGTTTGTTAGATAAATGTTTTTATCATGATTTTGATGATTTTGTTTAAATATGTTTTTACACCAAAACGATGCTTTTAAATGTTGTCCAAATACTCCCGATTGTTCTAAAATATTTTTACTAATTTTTTGGAGTATTTCTTGAAGTTTATTCTCGACAAAAATTGGACAACACTTTTGCCTTGTGTTCGACCGGTCGCCCTATAGGGCATCCCGTGTCTGAAGTTGTTTTTAGAAACACAAAACAGGACGAACAAAAATTGCAGGTGGCCGACCGGTCGACCTAGAGGCCGACCGGTGGCATCGACCGGTCGACATAGGTCGACCAATGCCTGCACAATATGGCTGCTCTCTATTTTGGAAAAACAATGAGCTCAACCGGTCCAACACAGGGTCGACCGGTCGGACCCCTAGTCGACCGGTCGCCTTGTGTAATTTTTCAGTGTTTCTTTTCAACGTCTATTTCTGCGCGACGGTCGCCCTACCATTTTGACAGCAAAATTCTAGCCGTTGACAGCGAAAACAAATTTTCTTTAAATTGTGAGATTGATTTCTAACATCTATTTTCTTGAATTTAATAGTATTTTTCTGTAGATTTTCAATCCCCAAGAGGAGCCTATCCATGATCAATCATCTCCTATAAATAGAGGAAGTTTTAGAGCAACAAAAGAACCAATTATACACAACACAACAAGATACACTCAAGCAAATACTTGTTCTTTCATTTTCAATATTCTTGTTGTAATTGGCTATGGTCTTACACTTTCACATCTTGAGGTCTAGGCTTATTTCTTGATTACACTTGCACTCAAAATTATATTATTCATTATCGAGTTGTAATCTTGAATTTGTGGTCATCATTCAACACAAGATATCCTTGTGAGTGTTCTTGTGGTAAGAACACACTTGGGTGATCTAGGTGTTAGGTGTTAGAAGATTGTGGTAATCTTCTTATTGAAGAGTTTGGTGCTCTTTGAGGTGTTGAAGAATTTGGTGTTTTTCAAGGTGGAAGATTGTGGTAATCTTCACAAGGTGTCGTAGAAGATTGTGGTAATCTTCAAGGGAGATTGTGGTAATCTCCAAAGAGGTGTTGTAAGGTGATGTTGTATTAATTGTGGTAATTAATAAAATCTTTTTTTCTTTTGAAATCCATCCCGGAGATACTGGGGTGGTAGTGGACTAGGCCCTAGGCGGGTTGAACCTCTATAAATCGACGCGTGTTGTTTACTTCCCGCACTTCCATTCTTGTCTTGGCTTTTTACATTCGAAAAAGAGGGCATAATCGAGAAAATGGGCATAATCTATTCACCCCCCTCTAGATTATCGTAGCCAATTGGATTTACAATTCTTTCCCTCATGCCAAGGTGACTATAATAAACTAAAGCCTTCCACATTATTTCGACATGAAGGCGATCATTCACACCCTTGATTAGTGTGAAGATGATATATGATTCTCTTCTTGCTCGCTACCAAAGTGTCAGGGCAATTGCTCATGTCAGTGGGTTAATCTAAGCCAAGTGACATTCATATCTATCATTAGACACAATACACTAACAAATAATAAGAACAAAAATCTCATTAATGAGCTAAATGTTTATATATGCCCATAAACTCAAATCCTACAAAGTTCCATACTTCTAACGTGTATTTGGAGCACATCTATACATAACGTCTTAGTAAAAGGATCAATGACCATATCGCTAGTAGGAATATGCTTGAGAACAACTTGACCTTGTGCAGTACTCTCTCGAATAAAGTTATATCTAGTTTAAGTATGCTTAGTCCTCCCATGGAACTTGGGATCCTTAGCATACGCTAGTGCAAATGTGTTATCGCAATAGACAAAAACTGCATCATCAACATGCATCATAATGCGCAAACTCTGAAGAAATCTCCTCAACCAGATTGCCTCTTGGACTGCGGATGTACAAGCAACATATTCAGCTTCCATGATGGATAAAGATATACAAAGATGCTTCTTGCTACACCAAGTGGTGACAACTCATCCCAATAAGAATGCGTATCCCGATGGATTTATGCTCATCTTTATCCGTTGCTCCATCAATATCATTATATCCAATTATTTCATATTACCTCTATTGTAGCACAAAGCAATATCACTTGTCCCCCTCGAAATATCTGTTAGTCCAAGTGGCTACAATAATCTAGAGGGCGGTGAATCGATTATGCCGATTTTCTGAATATCGCCCTCTTTTTCGAATGAATAAGTAATGACAAGAATGAAAGTGCAGAAAATAAACAACACTCGATGATTTATAGAGCTTCACCCCACTTAGGGACTACGTGCTATACCACCCCAGTATATCCGGGATGGATTTCGAAAAAGAAAAAGAATTTTATTAATAGTTACCAAAACTATTACACCTTCAACTTGAAGAGTACCACACTCTTCTTACAATGACACCTATGAAGATTACCACAATCATCTAACTCAAAGAGCACCAAACTCTTCTTCACCTCGAAGAGCACCAAACTCTTTCAACACCACAAAGAGTACCAAACTCTTCAACATGAAAAGCACCAAACTTTTCAATCACCAACCTTTCATCAACCAAACGTGCTCTTGCCAAAAGAACATTAAGAATGATTTCTTTTTTTTGGATGATGTTACAATTACAATCAAGATTACACTTTAAATTAAATATTACAACTCAAAAGTGCAGGTGTAATCAAGAAGGAAAGCCTAATAATCAAGATGTGAAAGTGATAAGCTTAGGCTATTACAACAAGAATGTTGAAAATAAAGACCTAGCCAAATTTGCAGAATTTCTTATTGTGTTGTATTGTGTTCTCTCTTGTTCTGTTGCTTCAAGCCTTCATCTATTTATAGGAGAGCTCTTGGATTTGATTTCCAGACATAGGCTCCTCCTTAGAGATTGAAATATACAAAAAAAAAATGCAAATCAAATCAAGATTATAGCTGTTAGAAATTAATCCCTTAATTTCATGAAAAATTGTATGTTGGTTCAACGGATAGTTTGTTGATAAACCTTTTGGTCGATCGGTCGAACACTAATAGAAAGATTCGAATTTTACATAGAAAATACACTATTGGACCGGTCGAACAGGGGTTGGACCGGTCGCCCATGGGTTCGACCGTTCGACGTAGAAACAAAGAGAGATTTTACTGGAAAACATTTTTTCTTCAGACACCGGTCGACCGGTCGACAACACCAGTCGCCTACCTGGTCGACCGATAAACCACACCAGTCGACCCCCCGGTTGACCGTCAATCCCCCTTTTTTTAGAAAACAGGTTGTTCTCTATTTTGCACAACTATAGGGCGACCGGTTGACCTCAAAACAGAGGACTTGTCCAATTTTTGTCAAAAATAAACTTCAAGAAATACTCCAAAAAATTAGTAAAAACATTTTAAATCATTTTGGAGTATTTGGACAACATTTAGAGACATTGTTTTGGTGAAAAACTCAGTTAAATAAAATCATCAAAATTATGATAAAAACATTTATCTAACAAACTCCCATTTTTTGATGATTACAAACCAAAACAATTTTAAGAGGTCGATTTTGAAAACAAAACAAGTTTTTCCAGTCTAAAACAACTATCCATTTTGAGAGACAACTTTCCATGCATAAGAGTCACAAGGATGGGAGTAAATATTTTCAAAACATTTTGTAAAAACTCCCCCTTTCAACATGCACAACAAGAGTAAGTATAGAAGCAAACAACCAAAAGCTAAAAGCTCAGCTTTTACACTTTGAGCTTGAGTTTTAAGAGCATAGAAGCTCCCCTTGTTAAAAAGAGTTCATTAGACATGTAAAAAAATCCATAATGCATCCAATTGACTAAGTTACATCCACAACTTTTGGATTTTTATAACCACAACTTATAGCTTTTTCTGCGAGCTTTTTCTAGCTTCTTTGAGCTAATGAGCTTATTTCATGTTTCTCCTCCTTTGGAATCATCAAAAAGAATATTAGCACGGTAAAAACATCATATATTCATATCAAAGTGCGCAAGTAAACCGATTTATCGAGCTTTCGAGCATAAAGCTTAAAATTCCAAAATAATAAGGGAAAATTCGATAAGATGATATGTAGAAGCTCATTTGATTGACAAAACATGATCATTATAAACTTATAAGACTTTTGAAATCGAGATAATCATGTAAGGGATGAAATTTTCATTGAAACATTTTATCGAACACTTGGTGTGCGTAGAATAAAATCGAAGATGTATATATCACTTGTAAATATAATCATGCCCAAAAATACATCACCAATCACAGTTCTACAAATATAATCCATCAACAATCAATATTCCAAACATAATGATACAACAAGTTCAGCAAAATTCCCAAATGTAAGCACTTTCTCAAGGTTCAACCCAATTGAGATTAAAAAGGAATTAAACTTACCAATTAATCGGAGAAGTCGGGAAATAATGATGATATACCAATAATATAAACTCAAAAATATAGAATATACAAGAAAGAAATCATTTTGAGTGAATTGTGTGTGAATTTTGCAAAGGGGTGCGAAAATAGGAGAAAACCATTCAAAAAACTAAGCCTGGGAACAAAATGTATTTAAACTAAAAACTAGCCCAAGTCGACCGGTTCAGGGGGGTCCGACCGGTCCAGGTAGTGGTCGACCGATCAACCTCCCTTCATCCGGTCCCTGGAGCTTCTTTTTCTTGTTCTATCCGAATTTTGATCCAAAAATCCGATTTTTCACCCCTAAGTTTTAAAAACAGCAAAATACAAACATATACCTTATTCAATATGCATTATGCCTAAACAAGCTCGTAAAGAAGCAAAAGACTCGATGGTTAGCGGTTTTAAAAAAATCCGCGAGTTAATTTTGATATGGAATAAAGCACATCGCAATTTTTCGTTTTGAAATGCAATCCCTTAGAAATTGATGTCGAACCTCAATATGTTTTGTTCGGTTATGATGAACTGTATTTTGAGAAAAAAATTATACCGAACATTTTATCACAAAAAATAGGAATGTTTTCAAGCATTGGATAAAACAAACCTTAAGAAAGAGTGCCTTTCAAATATTGAAAAAATTCTTTTAACGACACTTAAATGAGATTCTTTGAGATTGCTTGGTAATCGAGCGCATAGGCATACGGCATGAAGAATATCGAGTCTATGAGAGTAATAAAAGTTGATGAACATACATCGATTTTGTTTGTCAACCAATATGCCTTTCTCAAATTTGACAAATCATGATGTAGATAGCCATAGATAAGTCTACGATCATTTGTTCTTTAATACCAAAATATTTCCTGCAAAATCTTGACAAAACATCTTGCACAATAGCATAGTAATACCGAATAATATAGACAATATTGATATAAAATATCATAGAAGTTGGACAAGTAGCACATACTGTGCTTTTTGTAGGAATCAACAAAAGTTTGATAAAACATGAGCTTATTGAAAATCTATTCAAGGTCTCTTTTTGAATTTTGAAAAACCGAGAGTATATAGTTGAGACCTCATTTGTTAAGAAACATTTTGAAAAAGAATTATGACAATCAAGAGAAGAATAAAGACATGAATAATAAAATAAAATGCATAATTCAAGAAGAGGATAAGAGTTACCAATTTCGCCATTGCCGAGAGTTGTATCATTCCCATTTTTTATTATACCTTCTTCTTGGAAAATGATTTTGTTGATAATGTCTTCTCCTTTGATCAAATGGCGCGAACATTTGTTGTCTATTTGACGATTTGAATTTTCTTTGACTTTTATTGCGCCAAGTACCTAACATGAAATTATCTTGTGGTACCCTCAAGTGTTTGGGTCCTTTGGGATTAGCTTTGAGACTTTTAGGTCTCCAATAATAATTAGAACTATTTCTAGCCCGACAAGTATTTGTTGTGTGACCACTTTTACCACAATAAATACATGTAATAGTTCTAGAAGCATAATGATTAACATGCATAGAGACATGGTTCTTTTTCAAATCATTAATAACATTAGGCTTATAACCAAGTTCTAGTTTCAAATGATTAGAACGTTGAACATCAAGAATTTTGGTCATTTTATCGGTACTCAAGTTAAACTTTAACATATCCTTTTTCATGCAATCAATATCCTTAACAAGAGTACTATTTTCTTTTTCAAGGTTTCTAACCTTATCAAGTGTACTAGTGTGAGCACAAGAAAGTGATTCATATGAAGCAAGTAAACTATCCTTTTCATTTTTTAAAGAGTTGAATTCCTTTTTCAAATTTTTGTATTTAAAAAGCATGCTTGGGAATTTATTTTGAAACTCATCAAAATCATCTTGCAATTCATTAATAAAAGATATAGAAGAATTAGAGCGCACCTCATTGTCTTCTTTGATACCCATTAGACATTGCTCGGCTTCTTCATCATAGGATGTTGCAAAAAGCTCATCCCAAGTTTTTGCTTCGGTTTTGGCATTCAAGGCTTTTAACTTTTTGTGGAATTTCTCCTTCTTCCTTTGTTCTACTTCCCCTTTTGGACAATCGGCAATATGGTGTCCGGGTTTTCCGCATCTAAAGCAAGACATGTTTATTGCTTTCCTTTCCTTGTTTTTATTTACAAACTTTGTAGATTTTCTAATAAGTTCCTCATCTTGATCTTCATCTTCTTCTTCATCTTACTCATCACTTGAATAATAATTTTTCGATTTTGAGGCAAGACCTTTTGGAGTTGATCCCATATCCGATTGAGAAGTCGATGCTTTTGAATTACTCCTTTCATTAGTATAAACTTCGTAGATGAGAAGATTGCCAATGAGCTCATCAAAATTTAGAGTTTCTAAATTTTGAGCTTCCGTAATAGCGGTAACTTTTTCGGACCAAGAGACGGGAAGAGCATTTAGATATTTTGTGACCTTATCCTCTTCGGAAATAATTTTCCCAAGTGTGACTAGAGGATTTACAATATTATCAAGCCTTTCAACCATTTTAGAAATATTTTCTCCAACATTCATAGTGAAATTTTCGAACTCTTTGACCAATATGGTCTTTCGAGCTTGTTTTACTTTCTTTGTGCCTTCATAGGTAACTTCTTATTTTTCCCATACACCATGGGCGGACCGAATACCTCTAATACTATTATTATACTCCGTAGCGGTAAGAGAACAATGAAGAATGTTAAGATCTTTACCGTTTAAGGAGAATATTTTCTTGCCTTCATCATCGAACTCCTTGAGGGCTTTGGGGATTTGAGTTCCGTATTCCTTTTTCTTCATTGGGATGGATACTCCATTTATAACCGTGTTCCAAATATCCAACCCGCACCCTTGTAGAATGTACTCCATTCGGTCTTTCCAAAATACGTAGTTGTTGGCGTCGAATTGTGGTAGCTTGTTGGTGGAGGCGCCGGTGGTAAGGTAGGCTTCGTTCGTAGCCATGAATCTTTCCTCTTTACTCGCGATGTGGAACAAGCTTGCCAAATAGTTTAGCTCTGATACCAGTTGTTAGTTCAAGTGGCTACGATAATCTAGAGAGGGGGTGAATAGATTATGCCGATTTTCCGAATATCGCCCTCTTTTTTGAATGAATAAGCAATGCCAAGAATGAAAGTGCGGAAAATAAACAACACTCGATGATTTATAGATCTTCACCCCACCTAGGGACTACGTGCTCTACCACCCCAGTATATCCGGGATGGATTTCGAAAAAGAAAAAGAATTTTATTAATAGTTATAAAAACTATTACACCTTCAACTTGAAGAGTACCACACTCTTCTTACAATGGCACTTATGAAGATTACCATAATCTTCCAACTCTAAGAGCACCAAACTATTCCAACACCATGAAGAGCACCAAACTCTTCAACACGAAAAGCACCAAGCTTTTCAATCACCAACCTTTCATCAACCAAACGTGTTCTTGCCAAAAGAATACTAACAAGGATTTCTTGTTTTAGATAATGTTACAATTACAATCAATATTACACTTTAAATGAAATATTACAACTCAAAAGTGCAAGTGTAATCAAGAAGGATAGCCTAATAATCAAGACGTGAAAGTGATAAGCTTAGGCTATTACAACAAGAATGTTGAAAATAAAGACTTAGACAAATTTGCAGAATTTCTTGTTGTGTTGTATTGTGTTCTCTCTTGTTCTGTTGCTTCAAGCCTTCATCTATTTATAGGAGAGCTCTTGGATTTGATTTCCAGACATAGGCTCCTCCTTGGAGATTGAAATTTACAAAAAAAATGCAAATCAAATCAAGATTATAGCTGTTAGAAATCAATCCCTTAATTTCATGAAAAGTTGTCTGATGGTTCAACGGATAGTTTGTTGATAAACCTTTTGGTCGACCGGTCGAACACTAATAGAAAGATTCGAATTTTACAAAGAAAATACACTGTTGGACCGGTCGAACAGGGGTTGGACCGGTCGACCTTGGGTTCGACCGTTCGACATAGAAACAGAGAGATTTTATGGAAAAACATTTTTTCTTCAGACACTGGTCGACCTCCTGGATGACCGGTCGCCCACCTGGTGGACTGGTCGACCACATCGGTCGATCCCTTTTTTTTCAGCAAACAAGTTGTTCTCTATTTTGCACAACTTTCAGGTACGGGTTGCCCTCTAGGGCGACCGGTTGACCTCAAAACAGAGGAGTTGTCCAATTTTTGTCAAAAATAAACTTCAAGAAATACTCCAAAAAATTAGTAAAAACATTCTAAATCGTTTGGGAGTATTTGGACAACATTTAAGGACATTGTTTTGGTGAAAAACTCAGTTAAATAAAATCACCAAAATTACAATAAAAACATTTATCTAACATTATCTAGGTGTTTTTTTAACTGGCACCCAATGGTTGCATCCAGGATTATTTTGATATATACTTACCATTCCAACTGTTTAGCATAAGTCTGGTCGAGTACACATCATTGCATACATCAAACTCCATACTGCTCTTGCATATGGAGCCTTATCCATGCGTTCATTTTATTCTTATGTTTTAGGGTATGCTTCTTTACTAAAAACATAATTTTTGTCCATGTATGTGTTGACAGGATTATCATTTTCATACGGAACCATTCTTTAATTCTCTTGATGTATTTCTCTTAAGACAAACACAAGAGATTCCCATAATGATCCCGGTGTATCTTAGCACCAAGTATGTACTCAACTTTTCCCATGTCCTTTATCTCAAAAGTAGAGGACAACATTTCTAAGTGGCGACAATCATCTCCATGTCATTTCCATCCAATAAAATATCATCCACATACATTGAGAGTATCAAAAGATTCTTTCCACTTCTCTTGACATATACACAATTGTCTTCCTCAACTATCGTTAAGCCCATCGCGATGATAACTTGATGAAATTGATGGTACCACTGTCTAGACGATTGGTTCAGCCCCTAAATAAAATGTTTCAAGTGGCATACTTTGCAATCTTGCCACGTTTGCTGAAATCCCAAATGTTGATCCATATAGATCTCCTCGTCCAACTCTTGAAAAATGTTATCTGAACATCCATATGAAATAATTCCATATTTAGGTGGGTGAAAAGAGCTCGAATATGGAGAATGGAGGCAAACCTTACCACTTGGGAGAATGTCTCTTCATACTCTACACCCTCTCTTTGGGTATAACCCTTCGCCACGAGTCGAGCCTTATACTTGTCGATAGATCGATCTACCTTGCGTTTGACCTTAGGAACCCAAACATTGTTCTTGGCCATTGAGCTCAACTCTTCTTCCATAGAAGTTATCCATTCATTTGCATTTAGAGAAGTCACATCTTCTTTATAAGTAGCTGGCTCATCAATATCCAAAGAAGTACACATGAAAAATTCTCCTTCAATTTCAAAACACTCACTAGGTACTATTCCATGTTTGTTTTGTCGTATCTTTGGATTTTGAAAGTCTTTCTCCAGTAGGTCACTACCACTTAATTTGGGGTCGGATACATTATCCCACCAATAACTGGAGTAGGTTGTGAAACCTCACCCTCGTTAGGGACTAGTGTGTTGCGCTGAGGATCTTGCGACTCGAACAGTTCAATGCCTCATTTGACTTCGCTAATGGTAGGAAAATCTTCCTTAAGGAAATTCATATAATGGGACTCTAAATCTGCCATTCCTCTATTATGGTGTGCACCATACATCATATAGCCCTTTGAGTGACTGCAATACCTTATAAGGATATATTTTACCGATCTAGGATCAAGCTTTCCATGCTTATGAGAAGTGTTGTGAACAAACCCGTCGGCCGCCAAGGGCACAAACCTTCCAAGTTAGGATTTCTATCATACCATAACTCAAAAGTCGTTGAATGAATTAACTTAGAAACCACAAGGTTTAATATGTAGGCAACAATTAAAATAACATCCCTAGGGATGGCAAAATGACCCGCTCTGACAGGTACCGGTCCCACCCAGCCTTATTTGGGCGCCCCGCCTCCTGGCCCGTGGCGAAGCGATTTTAGGTATCACCTCTGCCTCGCGGGTACCCACCCTGTGTAGTATTTTATTATCTTTATATATTTAATATATATTTTACATGTATATTATATAATATAATGTAGTTTTTATGTACTTAATATTATATTTAATATATATAATGACAAGTTTTATAAATAATATGCATTTATAATGCAAAATATAAGATAAAAAATTATTAATAATAAACAATACACGATAAAACATTAAAATAATAAAAAAACATATTTAACACGGATCGACCCGCACCGCACTCCGTGTGGTGGATGGGGCGGGTCTGGGTATTGAGATACCCACCCCGTCTCGCCCCATTGTCATCTGTAAATATCCCCCCAAAAATATATAAGAAGATTAATTTGCCCTATTGTTAATCTGACCATATCAAGAAGTGTGTGATTCATTCTCTCTGCAACAATATTTTGTTGAGAAGTGTGTGGAATCGTCAATTATCTTACGATCCCTCTTTTTCTCACACATTTTTCTAAACTGATTAAACAAATATTATCGCCCACTGTCAATATATATAATTTTGAGGTTTCTGTCTTTTTGGTTCACAACCTCTACCAAGAATCGCTTAAAATAATCAAATGCATCTTACCAATGAGACAAGAAATATATTAACTCATAGCACGAATAATCAGCAATGAAAGTAAACAAAAATATGATGCACCATGTCATGCCCTCACATTCATGGGTCCATATATGTCGGCGTGGACTAACTCTAGAGGATGAAAAACTTTCTTTGCTTTCCATAATGCTTCTGATGAGCTTTTCCCACCAGATATGGTTCACACATGATAGTTGACTTTAGCGAGAAAGCCCAACAGGCCTTCTTGAGCTGACCCAGTCACCATTTCTTGTCCTATTAGTCTTAATCTTGCATGACATTTCATAGAATCATAAATAATATCAACAGTACAAGAAACACAATCACTGGATAATTCTAACATGAAAAACCCTTTATTCTTATATCATAATCCATAAATGTCATTCCTAAAGAAAATAGATAAACTAGTATGTTCATACAATAAAGAAAAACCATGTCTATATAATGCTGACACCGAAAGTGGATTAAATTGAATGGTAGGTATATATTTCATATCACTAAGGACTGGATTATGCCCAGTGCTGAGCTTAAGCTGGTACGATCCAAACTCCAACAAACTCTTCTTGTGTGCCATTCACAATAGCATTGTAGTGGCTACATGCTGGTAATCAATGAAAATCTATAAATCCAACTCGATTCGGTGTCACATGTTTTGTTGCTCCTGTGTCTACAATCCAATCGTGGATAAATTTAAGAATGAAAACATATGAACAAACAAAATAATAAGCGATGTGAGCTTATTGTGGTTACTGCAATCACTAGTGATGTGACCGAACTTGCCATAATCAAAGCACTTGTCCTTATTCTTTCCATCTCTCTTTCCTCGGGGACGTTTCATAGTCTTGTCACCTAGTGGGGCCAAGTTTTGACTTTGACCACTGCTTTGTCCGACATATTCTACAAAAGTAGTTGCATGTGCTCCTTCCGATGACTGGTCACACTATCGAATGTTTGAATTTGCTC
The DNA here is from genome assembly GCA_016081115.2 of Rehmannia glutinosa. NCBI lineage: Eukaryota > Viridiplantae > Streptophyta > Magnoliopsida > Lamiales > Orobanchaceae > Rehmannia > Rehmannia glutinosa. The sequence goes on along the minus strand of CM071937.1, from coordinate 49,635,802 downwards.
ATTATGTGTAAGCACAAGCTCATATCCAAGTTTGCTCAGTAGCGAACTTAAGACATCCAAAACTTGTTGTTCATTAGTGAGATCACATCCAACATTTTGAAATTGTCGAATCATGTCCTTCATCATATTAAGATGTTAGGTCATTGAGTGCTTCAAGTTAAATACATATTGATCGAACTTAAGGGTGAGAGCCCTCATCCTTGTAGCTGAAGTGCAACCATACTTGATCTTCAATATTTCCCATAGCTCGTTAGTTGTAGGGTATTGATCGAACTCATAAATCAGATGATCATGCATACAACTTAGCATCGTACACACACTCTTATCTTGATCCACCAACTTGTTGTACGTATCCATATCGCGGCAATATTGGATAGTTTATCCATTCTCTCATTCAATTGGCATATGCATAGTAATGATGAGATGATCAATGATCTTTTCTTTGTGCAGCAAACATTGAATTTTCCTAGGCCATGTTGCATAGTTTTGGCCATCTTACTAGCCACTACCATAAAGGTCAGAAAATTTTTGTGGGCATTCATCACTGTATAACATGTGCAATTTGTTAAATCCTGGTCTAAGATTTTTATTTGGAACCAATTAAGTCATTAATTATTATTGTTAATTCAGTGAAATAAAAAAATTCACCAAGCCTAGTAATCATCTCCACTAAATTAAAAATCATAATGAAATAAATAATGATCTATGGATAAAATTCATAATGTCCATATGCATACATCACATAAATAAATGCTTAATGTTTCCCCTTCTTTCCAGAATTTCAGTGTTTTAATATTTTTTTGGCAAATATGCATACGAAATTCTGAATAACTTTTTAAGTTTTTTTCCAATGTATCGATTTTGCATACTTTGTTGTTGCTTTATTTTTAGAATGTATAATACATATTTTACTATTTTATGCGAGTAATTTCTTAGTAGAAAGTATGATATTTGGGCTAGAAATTTGAGGCCCCTTATTGTCAAAAGGGATGGCTCACTCTTCTTTGCCAAAATTGTTAAGTTGCATAAACTTATTTGAGTTATCAATTATTATTGAGGAGTTTCTTGCCCTACTGGTTTATATAGTCTATAAAGTGTAATTAATATATATATATATATATATATATATATATTTTTTTTTAAAATCTCATTTGTCGGATATCCTGATCCAACTTTATAGGTTGTTAGTAGATTGTTGATTGACTAGATAGAGCTCCCTCTTGCCAAGCAAATTAGTTGTCACTTTCTCATAAGGTAACCTCTTAAACTTAATGCATGTATAAACATATTTATTTATATATATTGGATGTGCGTGTATTTGTATATATATGAAATGGATTGAGGAGGGGATGCATTCTAATAAATCATGTTAGTGGATGGACTTGGATGTAAATATGTTGGTTTTCAAAAGATGATGCAAAATATTAGTGTTTTATATATATATATATGTATATATATACTAGGATTGTTGTATTGATGTTGTGTTGAATCATTTGCTATATAGAATGTTGTTTGAGATTGCGTAATAGTATGTACATTTACACATGTTGTTTGATTTATACTTATCTCATGCATGTGTGCTCAAACACCATAAACCCGCCTGGAAATTAGCATCAAAATTTGTGAATCTTCATAATTTGATACTAAATTCAAAATTGTGCCCTTCTTTGGACAGTTTAGAATGTGTACTTTAATGTAGTTTTATTAGTATAGTATTTGTTTTATGTACATGTTAAATTCCAGTCTGCATCTCTTTGTCGTTCTCGGTGTACTGCAATATGTATACTTTGAGAACTAAGAGGAGATGCTATCGAAACTTTAACGTACATGAAATAAATAGTATGTTAATGAAATCGCGTCATATAAGTGCATATTCTTGAACGGATACGAAATTTACCAAATAGAGGGAGGAGAAGTGGAGATAAATGAATGCATGATTACAAAATATAACTGAATATGGTATAACAAATGGTAAGGTGCTCCTTACATGCAGTTTGTAATTTCTTGAGTTGATACATGACATAAGAAACATGAGTTCTGATCGTAGTTGGATTTATAAACGGATAGAGAGTGGCTATCTAGCTAAATGGTTTGTTAATGGACTTGAAAATTTTATTGAGTTTTGCTACTAGTCAACCTAGATGGTGGACGGGGGAAAAATTAGGTGTCCATGTAATCAATGCAACTGCTAAAACACAAATTTCTCGATGTAGACACAATAAATTGCACTTGATCAAACATGGATTCATACCGAACTCTCACGTATGGACCTTCTAGAGGGAACAAATGTGAGGTTCGAGGTTGATTGGATGTTGGTGGCTCATCTTATATAGCCGAAGAAGAAACATCAACTAGATACACCACTATGATTCAGGATGTTGATGGACCGAAATTTGATGTGGATGATATAGAGGAGCCACTGAACCTCGAGGCCTAGAAGTTCTATGACATGTTGAATGTTGCAAATCAATAGTTGTGGTTGGGGTGCGAAAAACACTCTCAATTATCTTTTGTAGCTCGACTAATGATCTTAAAGTCAGACAACCAAATGTTTGAAGAATGCTTTGACCAGCTTACAGAGCTAATGAAAGCGATTGTCCCAGATAATAATTTAGTCATGTATAACTTTTACAACAACAAGAAGTTATTAAGGGGTATGGGTTACCAGTCAAGAAGATTGATTGTTGCAAAAATGGTTGTATGATATATTGGGGCTCAGATTCATATATAATCAGTTATAAGTTTGGTGCACATCATCTGCTTAAAAAAACTCATCGTGGAGATGAGAAGAGACAGAAGACTAATGTAGCATACAAGAATATGTATTATTTTCCATTGACCCCTCGACTGTAGAGGTTGTACGCATCTAATACTACTAAAAGGATATGAGGTGACATGCCGACATTTTAATTGAATATGGGGTCATGCATCACCCATCGAACTCTTTGGCATAAAAGCATTTCACCCAGACTTATCTCGACTTTGCAGTTGAAAGTCAGAATGTAAGCTTGGGTATTTGCACTGATGTTTTTCAACTGTTTTCACAGTATGAGAAACAATATTCATTGTTGCCAGTAAACTAACACCGTACAATTTTCCTTATTGCATGTTTATGAAAGAAAAGTTTAATTTTTTTACTGTATTGGTTCCAAGGCCTTGAAACCCAAAGGATAGACTGGATGTTTACCTATAACTACTTATAACAGAGTTGAAGCATCTGTGGAAAGTTGGTGCTCGTTCATACGACATATGGAAGAAGTAGAACTTTAAAATGTGAGTTACTCTTATGTGGATAATTAGTGGCGTCCCTGCTTATTTGATGTTGTGGGGGTGCAGTATAGATGGAAGGTTAGCTTGTCCGTACTGCATGGATAGGTCATATGCCTTCATATGTAGGTGCAGTGGGAAATAGTCGTGGTTTATCAACCATGAAAGGTTCTTTTCGATGGATCACACATATCAGAGAAATACGCAAGCATTTAGAAAAGGCAAAACAATTACAACTATTTCCCAATTATTCGGTCAGGATCCGAGATCCTTAGGGGGATAGAGGTGTTAGGTCTAAAGAAGGTCATTGAAGTGGATGTAACATATATTAACGAGTGTATTTCAAAATTTTGTGATTGGAAAAAAAGAAGCATATCTTAAGAATTTCCATATTGGAGCTCCAACTTGATACGATACAATTTGGATGTTGTACACATAGAAAAGAATGTATTCAATAATGTTCTCAATACGGTGATAAATGTCAAAGGAAAAATGAAACACACGTCTAAATCTTGGGATGAGCAGCATGAAGATTATTATCGACCCAAGTTGAAGGGGGATAGTGTCACTGGAAAGTACATGAAAGCTTGTTACACACTTGATAACAGTCTAAGATTGTATTGTGAGAATAGGTGAATAATCTTAAATTCCGCGACGGATATGCATCAAACTTGGGTCCATGTGTTGATATGAAAAACTTGAAGTTATATGAAATGATAAGTCATGACTTCAAGAGTTAATGCACGGATTAATACCAATTGCATTTCGTGAACCTTTTCTCCCACATGTTTGGAAGGCTCTCACATAATTGTTCTTGTTCTTTAAGGATCTCACTTCTACGGTTCTTGGAACCAACGACATGATACAGTTTGAGAGGGACATATCATTAATTATGTGTAAACTTTAACTCATATTGCCGCCAAGTTTCTTTGACTCCTTAAAACATCTACCTGTTCACTTAGCCAATGAAGCAATGATTGTGGTCTAGTGAACTAAAGATGGATGTATTAGTTGAAAGGTAATATTACTGTTTACTTTATGAAGTGAGTTTACTTTAAATAATGTATTTATTGATATATGTAGGTCCCAAGGGGTGATAGAAGGGGGGGGTTGAACAGACTTTACCAACGGTCGAGTCCTGTAATCTTCAACTTGGCTGCCTTCGACTCGACTTATAGAATCATATCTATTACAAGTTGATTTACAATTGAATTAGGGTGCGAACTTCCTAATCTAAGTTTTACATGGTATCATCAAAATCTATTACATAAATTTCCCAATAATTTCCCCCTTTTGATGATGCCAAAACTTAAATAAAATAGCAAAGTAAATAGTGGATAGACGAAGAATGATTGTATTGAATATGTTATTTTATTGAACATATCATTCTTGCACTTTACAAAGATTTTACAATGTAAAAAAAATACAAAGTACTTACAAGTGTATGTGTATTTACATTTAAGTAAAGATACAACACGAAGGGGTTCACAGCAGTCTTCAACGCCTTTACTGCTTCTTTCTTCTTTCAGCTTCTTCTTCTGCTCTTCTTCGGTCATCTTCAGCTCTCTTTATCTTCCTTTCTTCTTCTTCTTTATTCTTCTTCTCATAAGCTCTCTTTGCAGCTGGGTCTTCCCTCTGCTGCCTTTCTCGCCATTCACGATTGAGCCTTATGTTCTCTTCCTCTTACCTTCTCCTCATCTCTTCATTCTTTCGGTCGACTTCTCGATTCTCAAGTTGATCTAGCACAACCCAGCATATCAATCCTTTCTCCTGGGGATTAACATATTGAACGTCTCTTTGCTTTGATGGTGGAGTGCCTCTGCCTCTTCCACTCATTCTTTCCTTTCCTCGTCCAGAGTCTGCTCCTCCTCTTAGGTATAATGTACGGTTGTGCCCTACAAGTCTGCTGGCTGCTTCTTGGATTATGCTACTTCTCAGCTGTTTGGCAAAGTTCTAGACCCTTCTCCCAGTACAAATATCAAGCCTCCTTTAGAGCCATTCTCTTGAAAAATCCTTCAAACTAAAGCATTTGGAATTCCTCTAAGGATCTTGGCTCAGATCCTATATCCGAGGCACGAGCAATTTCTTGAGGGGGCCTCACTGCTGGAGACTCTTTGAGTAACCCGGCTAGAAAACCGTCATACTTGGCTTTAAGACTTTCAATTTGGCCTTGCTGCCTTTCATCCACCTTGGCCAAATCAGCTTTAATAGCTTCTCCAGTTTTCTTGAAAGCTAATTCAACTTTCTCTTATGTTGATAAGCTCTGCGGCAGCTGACTGAGGAGAGAGCTGGTCATTGAACCTAGTAGGGGGTTCTGCAAGCATGATTTTCAAAGGGGGTTTCTTCACATCATTTTTTTCACCCTTTTCCCCCTTACTATCTTCCCTCTTTTTGGCATCATCATCACCAGGGTGAGTCGGCTGAGAGAGTATCAGTTAGCAATTGTTAAGTCCATCTTCTCATGGGATGTGGAGTGTGCTTCTCTAAATTTCGATCTCAGAGCCTTCATCTCAGCAACCATTATTTTCATGTACGTGTTCATCACCATCATCTCGGTGCGCATGTTGGCTTTAGATTTGAGAAGGTCTGCATTGTGTTGAGCTTTCAGCAACTCCATATTCGTTTTGTATGACTGGTCCATCCTGAAGATATGATCCCCCTGCCGCTGCTGAAATTTGGCATTCTCATAACCCAAAATCACTAACTTTGCAAACAGTGATTTGAAGTAGCTGACTTGTTCACATCTAAGTGCTTTAGTCTGTGATGTCCATTCCCTTATCCCGAGAACAGTTCCTCGAATGTCTCCACAAATTGTTGCATCACAATTATCAAGCTGTTGATTCAAAGCTGCGAATCCTTTCTCCATATTCTCTGTTTCAGCATAGATAGCCTTGAAGGCTTTACAAAAGTTGACTGAACCAGCGAACTGCTCTTCAGGCCATACAACATCAAAAATTGAATCTGAACGGCACCACTATTCAATCATCTGGAGTCTCAAATTCATCAGGTGGAATGTTGATAGTATATCTAGCACTTTCAGTAGCGGACTCAGTCTCCAATGGCACTTCCGCCCCAAATGGAAAATATTCAGAAAAAAGATCATTTGGGACCAAAGGAATGTCTCCCACTTCTCCTTCAGGAGCAGTTCTTTTTCCCTTGACACTAGCTTCAGCTCTGTGTGCCTCAGCTATTTCAGCGTCATCGCATCTGCAGCTATGTTAGCTCTGCGAGCCGTCGATCGATCGATTTTTCTTCTCCTGTCTCTTAAGTTGTCAAACTTCATTGGTCTCAGTTTGTTCTTCCTCTTGAGTTGTCTTTTCCTCAGCTGCCTTAGCAGTGTCATGGGTTAGTGATGGCGCCATACCAATGTGAACTTGGAAATGGCAGCTTTCTCTCTTGCCTTCTTTATATTAGCCACAGTCTCCTCAATCTCTGGGTCCTCTTCTGGTTTATCTTTTTGAGGGGACTCAGCTTCATCATCTGTGTCCAAAAATTCCACAGAGATGTTGTCTTGAGAGTCATGCAAAGCACTGATTTCTTCATGTTTGATTGACTCCGTTTGACGAGTTGGCATATGTTCTTCAAATGTCTTACCCAAGGTAGTCTCAACCTCCGTTGGGCCTTCATTACCCTCAGCAGTCTCAACCGTTATGGGGCCTTCAACATTCCCTTGTGCAGTCTCAATTGAAGTAGGGTCTTGGACTTTCTCTTCAGCAGACTTAGCTGCTTTAGGTTCTTTAGTGGCATCCTTTGAGGTCTCAACCTCTAGGATTGCACTTTCAAAGCCAACAGTCTCAACTGTCATGACTTCCTTTCCATCATTTGCCTTAGTTGCATCAAGAACTTCAGCTTCATCGACTGCAAAGCAAGATACAGATTTGTGATTTCATTTGAGACCATCAACTGCCTCGAGCTTCATGAACCCCACTCTGTTGTTCAATTATTTCCACATCTTCGCCTCCACTCTTCAAGTTTGTATGGTCTCCCATAGCCTTCTCCAACCCGACTGTGGTGTTTGCAGTTTCCCCCTCAGCTGATGCACCAGTTGAGTCACGAGCAGTGGGGTCACTTGAAACTGAGACTCGACTGTTAGTCCAGTTGAGTGATCAGCTGATAGGGCAGGTGTCTCAACACTTTTCACAGGGGAAGGCTCAGTTAAGGTGCCCTCTTCATCACCTTCCTTAGCTTCATCACCATTCTTCCTAGATTCCTGTTCCTCGGAGTGCACTGGTGAGGTTGTAGCATCGATGGTCCTCACCATTTCCAAAATGTCAGGTCTAGGAGATATTTGAATAGAAGATGACACTCCTGGGCCCCTCTACAAACTGCTCATGCAACTCCTTGGATTCTTTGAGTGCTTACTTCAGGTCAGCCTTTTCTACTGCATTAGTAGTATCTATCTCTTCCTCATCACTGCTGCTAGCTGACTGGAAAGAACTTTCAGGGACATTATCAAAGGGGAAAGATTGAGGTTTCAGGGATTCCTCAATTGCAATCGTCTTTGCCTTCCACTTCTCCTCATCACTCTTTTGATAAAGGATGGTGGTACAAAAATTTGGGTCCAAAGCTAAACGGACCGCAATGTTGCCCAAGAAACTCATGAGTTTCTCTTCTTCTTCAATGAACTCTGGGCTCTGGAATTGGTCTCTGGCAAAACTCATCTTCCAGGACCTCTACATTTTTAGCCTCTCCTACACATCGGGATATACAGGATATATCATAACATATTCACCATCATCCTCATCATCCTTCTCCACGGGCTCTTCAGCAGCCTTGCCTTCCTCAGCTGTAATAGCATCGGTCTGAGGATATTTAACAACTAACTCTTCATGACCTTTGTCAGTTGTGATTATTTCAGATTCATTAGTTGTCTCCCTAACAACTAACTCTTTCAAACTCTGTTGTTCATCAACAGCAGTCTCTAGCTTCTCAGTGGTTTCCACACCACTTCTGTCTTTCGATGTTTGCTGCTCATCCTCAGCAACCTCTTTTTCAGCAATTGTGCCAGACTCAGCTGGCTTAGCTAATTCAGATTTTTTCACAAGTTTTCTCCTTGTCTTCACCAATGGAACTTCAGGTTCCACGTTCTTAGGCTCCTCAGCTGTGAAAGTTGTCTCTCCTACTTTCTGTTTCTTGGTTGCAGCTGGCTTGTGGGGCACACCTGATGCTTTTTCTTGACAATTGGAGAGCGATCTGGATATTCCTTCTCGGCTGTGGGGGCAGGTGCTGGGATGTTCTCGGCTATGGGGGCGGGAGCGGGGTCTTTCTTGTAGAGGCATGAGTTGACCTGGCTGCAGGGGAAGGTGCCTTCTTCTTCTTTTGGACGGGCTTAAGAGAATAGGCTTTTACTGAAGCAACTATGGCCATGGGAACAGGGTCAGCATATTCCCCCTCGCTTGTATCCATCTTCCTTGCATGGGCTTGGCATTGGGCAGCATAGAGGTTTGCCCTGAACAACTTCTTGTTCACGTGGAAGGGTTTCCCATTCTGGAGAGGAATGCCCTTCACTTCCAGCAGATGACCTAGAACTAGGCCATCTCCGAGAGAGCTGCTGAACGTCCCATTTTCGCCTACGGACTTGTTCAGCACATTTTGGCACAACTTGCCAAAAACAAACTGTGACCATTTTACCTTCTTTTCTTCCATGATCGCCGCTATAACTGTCAGCTTAGTCCGAGAAAGTTGATTAAAGATTCCAATTTTTATGTAAATGCACATGTCCATCAACATGTGGTAGTCGTCTTTTATCAGCGACATATTGGCTGTATAGTTGGGCTTCGCAGCAGCCTCTGGTTTTGCTATCTCCTTCCAGGCAGCAGCAAAATAAACGTCTTTTCAGTTATCTCCTTCAAACCACAAGAAGGAAGATAACAGTTTGCAGCTAAGTCCGCAGTAGTCAACTTTATCTCTTTGATGTGGACCGATGAGCGGATCTTATCGTCGTGAACTTGGGAATTCACATAAAACATCGCAACCTTTTCCAGATAGGTGTGCAATTACTCCATTGTTAAGAACTGCTTGAGACCAGCTTTCTCAAGCTTTTCAGCTATCTTCTTTGTAAGGGCCTTGTCTACGCCTTGCTTGTTGTATGGGTGGTTTACTGTTTACAAGAAATGGCTAAACGTGTATAGAAAAAATCTTGACAGGATTAAGTCAAGGCCAATATTTAATACAGTCTCCGCAAGACGAATCATCCCGTATACAAAGTTCTTACAGTTCCGGCGATTGTCCCTAAGATACAACCACTTTACTGTTTCAATTTAGCAGCACTTGCAAAAATCAAAACTACAGCAAACTTAAGTGCATAAGGCTTTCAAGCTTTAAAGGGAAAGATATCAATATGCTGATGTAATGACTCGAATTTTAGGCTTATTATTTCATGTCTGATTTCATCTGTATGGGCTCGTATATATAGGCATCAAGGTGCCTGAACGAAAGGATATATCTTTTGGATCGAAAAGACATGTTTACAGCCAAAACATGCACTTGGTTGCTCGGACAGGTGCATCAATTCAAACTTGCGCGTCCGCTCACACCTGCGCGCGCGATCAGTTTCGCTCACTGTTCCGCGGCACTTGCTCAAAAATGCGGTGCACTTTACGCAATGGTGCACGCCCAAGCCCAAACCCACGGCCTACGACCCACGACCGGACCTGGTCTAGGCTGAGCCGAGCCAAGTCGGTCAGCAGCACGCGTGTGCGTGCGTGCGTGTGTGTTTTGAACCAAACTCATAAGCATGTATGTCCTCACCCCTTTAAAAACTTTGGTGCCCCAAGGGGCCTAACCCAATTGTCCAACTTGGAATTTATAAATTGAGCAAACTTTGGCATTCTACTCTATGTGAGATGAAGCATTTCTCATTCCCCACATTTTTCATTTCCCATACTAATTTCTAGTTTAAAGTGGCTAACTTCTAGCATTAATTTCTCATTTACCCTAAATTGGTTTTGAGAAATTCCAAATGCCAACCCCATCTACTCACTTAGTAGAATTTTTACAAATAATTAAATTCTATTTTTCACCCAATTTAACAAACCAAATTCCAACATTGCTTGACTAGGCCATCGAAATCCACGGTCGCTCTAGTGTGGATTTTCTTAGCTAACTCCGCATAATCATATGAAGGTGCCATTTCTGAGTTTGGATTTTAGATTCGAACGGATGAAAAAACTAGGGTTTGTTGTTTGTTGCAGAGAGAAAAATTGCCTTAGGTTGCTTTGAGAGTAAGAGTGTTTTATGAGAGGAGAGAGAAAATTTGATTTCTCTATATATGAGATATAAGGGGATGGCTTTTGGAATTCAAAAAGGTGAGATTTGATCAACAGTTGAGATCACGTCTTAGAAACCGCATTAATTTCCCCGCATTAAATGCAACAGCATTTATAACAATCATGGGTTAAACGGGCGCAAGCGTTTACTGACATCACGATTACTGCTGACGTCCGGCCTAAAAACATTCCTGCTCACAGAAAATGACTGCGTTTTGTCACTTAGCTCATAAATAACTTAGCTATCTTCATAAGTGACTTGACTCTGCTTCTCACTTCACTTAATAAACACTCGGTTGTCCAGCTGACTAGCCGTCTTAGTTGTTTCACTTAGCTGAAAAGTGAAACTTTGATGATTCCATTTCTCTCTTCTTTAACAATGCTGATTTAGTCTTCTGAGCCTCCTAACTCAGCTCAATCAATCCAAGCTCATTCTTAAGTTCTTCAAACCTTGATTCACATAATGACTTTGTGAATATATCAGCTAACTGCTTATCAGTTGATAAGTATTCCAATGTGATGTCTTTCTTTTCAACATGGTCTCTTATAAAGTGATATCTGACATCAATGTGCTTGGTTCATGAGTGCAATACTGGATTTTGAGTAATTGCAATGGCACTTGTGTTATCACACATAACTGGAATCTCTTTTTCTTATATATCATAGTCTCTCAGTTGTTATCTCATCCATAAGACACGGGCACAATAGCTGCCTGCATCTATGTACTCTGCTTCAGTTGTGGATGTAGCTATTGAATTTTGTTTCTTGCTAAACCAAGAAACCAAGCTATTTCCAAGCATTTGACAGGTACCTGATGTACTTTTCATGTCCACTCTACATCGAGCTTAGTCCAAGTCTGAGTAGCCAACTAGCTTGAATCCTCCATCCTTTGGATACCACAAGCTAACTTCCTAGCATCCCTTCAAATACCTTAAGATTCTCTTGGTGGCAATCATATGACTTTCCTTTGGAGCATATTGAAATCTGGCACATGCACCTACAACAAAGGTGATGTTTGGCCTACTTGCTGTTAAATAGAGCAAAGATCCAATGAGAGCTCTATATCTTGTTTGATCAAAAGATTTGCCTTCTGCATCAATGTCCATCTTTACTGGAGTACTCATGGGACTCTTCACAGATGGCTTCTCTTCAATACCAAATTTCTTCATCAAATCTCTGGTGTATTTTGTTTGACTTATGAAGGTTACATCCTTCATTTTCTTGACTTGAAGTCCTAGAAAGAAAGTCAGCTCTCCCATCATGCTCATCTCAAATTTACCTTGCATGAGGTTTGAGAACTTGTCACACAGCTCTTTATTTGTGGAACCAAAAATGATGTCATCCACATATTTGAACAAACAATATACTCTCTCCATCTTGAATTATGAAGAGTGTTCTATCAACCTTACCTTTGGTGAATCCATTGTCAGTTAGAAATTGAGACAATATATCATACCATGCTCTCGGTGCTTGTTTAAAACCATATAAAGCCTTCTTGAGCTTGTAGACTTTATCTCCAATAGTTTTCTGCTCAAAACCTGGAGGTTGCTCCAAATAGACTTCTTCTTCCAAAAGTCCATTTAAAAATACACTCTTCACATCCATGTGATAGACAGTGAAGTTCTTGTGTGCACCATAAGCAAGAAACTTTCCAATTGCTTCCAATCTTGCAACAGGTGCAAAGGTTTCATCAAAATCTATGCCCTCCTCTTGGCAATACATTTGGCTGCCAATCTTGCTTTGTTTCTTATTACACATCCTTCTTTATTCATCTCGTTTCTAAATACCCACTTAGTACCAATAACTTTTTGGTGGTTAGGTCTTCGAACTAATTCCCAAACTTTATTTATTTCAAACTAATTCAGCTCTTCCTGCATAGCTAGAATCCAATGTGTGTCATCCAATGCTTGTGACACATCTTTAGGCTCAATCTGGGAAATGAAACAAGTGAACATAGCTTCATGTTGAGTCATGGATCTGGTTCTTACTCCTTCTCTGACATCTCCAATAATAAGCTCTGAAGGATGGTCTCTCAGCCATCTCATATCTGGTTGGAGTAAGTCTGTTGAATTTAGTCGTCTTGCAGCTAAGTTGTCTTAAACAGATTCCTCATCATCATTCAGTTGCAGACATTCTAGTTGTCTCTGGGATTCAGCTATCTCATCTTCATCTAGGTTGAGTCTTCTGATATCTGCCTCAACATAGGGACTCTTCTGAACAGTTGGTTGATTTATCTTGTCAGCTACCTTATCAATATCTTCTCCATTGACATTAGGTTCATCAAAAACCACATGGATAGACTCTTATATAACCATAGTCCTCGTGTTCAGCAATCTAAAAGTTTTACTCTCAGCTGAGTATCCCAAAAAGATATCTTCATCGGCTTTAGCATCAAAAGCTTTTAAGTTGTCCTTGCCATTGTTGTGAATGAAGCACTTACATCCAAATATATGAAAATATCCAACATTTAGCTTCCTCCCTGTCCAAATTTTATAAGGGGTTTTAGACAGCTGCCTATTGATCATACAACTATTCTGAGTGTAGCAAGCAGTATTAATGGCTTAAGCCCAAAATATCTTAGGCAATCCAGCTTTAGCTAGCATGGTCCTTGCAGCTTCCTTGAGAGTTATGTTCCTTCTTTCAGCTACTCCATTTTGTTGTGGAGTTCTTGCAGCTGACAACTCATGAGCAATACCATTTTCTATGCAATATTGAGTTTTAATCCCATTGACAAACTCATTTCCCCTATCAGATCTTATTGTTATAATGCTTTGACTCTTTTCATTTTGAACTCTTCTCATCAGCTGAGGAAAGTTTTTCAACGTTTCCTTCTTTTTACACAAAAAGATGGTCCATCTATATCTTGAATAATCATCTACCACCACTAAGGTGTATTTCTTTCCCTAATGATGGTTGCAGTATCCTGGTTGAAGAAGGACTTGGCTTGTCCTTGAAAGAAGACTTTATTTCCTTTCCCATCTGGCATGCATCACAAATATTTTCCTTCTTGTATACTGAGTCTGGCAATCCTTCCACAAGATGACTCATTGCAAGCTTGTTGATTGTCTTGAAATTCAGGTGACTCAGCTTCTTGTGCCACAGCCAACTTGATTCAGTTGTGCTCTTTGCTAGCAGACATGTGCTTGGTGTAGCAGTTGACCAATCCACTACATACATGTTTTTCTGCCTTGATCCTTGTAGCACAATTTCATTTGATTTAGCATATCCTTGATTTGGCAAACTCCTATGTTGAATCCTACATTGTAGCCCTTGTCACAGAGTTGGCTGATGCTCAACAGATTGAAATTGAGTCCTTTAACATAGGCTACATCTGTGATCTCTAGTCCATTATTCTTTATGGATCCTTCAAATATTACTTTAACACCTTTTATTTCCTTGAACTTTGAAAGATTTTTCTTGTTGCCTGTCATGTGTCTGGAACAACCAGTATCCATGTACCAGGTTCCTGACACTCAGCTAATCCTGGAACCTGCAATCAAGGAAATTAGTTTTTAGGTACCCATACTTGCCTGGGTCCTGATGGGTTAGCACTATAAGGTGATCCAATCAATTTATAGCCAAATGGCCTAACTCTAAGAGGTTGCCACCTATCAGTTCCATAATCATAATGAACATTAGCAAATTGCTTAGGCGCTTTAGGCTCATATAGTTGTCTCTTTTGTTTGTAAGCCTGTGTGTGAGCTTGTGCATTTGCTTTCTTGGGATAGTAATGAAATGTTTTGTGCATATTGGGCCTTGTGCTTGGGTGCATATGTGTGCTGATTATAATTTCTTTGCCTTGGGAATAACCATTTTTGAGTCTGAGGTCTTTGCCACTTGGACTTGTATCCCATTGGACTTGGCTGATGTCTCATTTGATTGTTCCAATCATATGGTTTTCTTTGCTCAAACCTCTGAGGCTTTTGGTAGTTCTGTTTAGACTTTACATAATATTTTATGTTTGGAGTCTGATGATGGAAACTTCTGAATTTTGTTTCAGCTGTCCTTTCAGTATACTCTGCTGGTTTTTTGCCTTTACCTTTGTATCCAAGACCAACATGGTTGTGATTGTGTTTGTGAGTGGGTGTAGGTGCAACATATGGTGCTTTGCATTTTTGGTCTACCTCATTACTTGAGGATCCTTTTTCCGTTACCACTCTTGGAGCTTGGGCATGCACAAAGGAATTAAATCAAATGTTTATCTCCACTTTCCTTTTGAATCATTATAAGTTCATCCAATGATTTAGATGCCTTAGTGGATGATGCAATCACAATTTTTAAATCTTTTTCCCTCTTTTCAGTTGCAGCTAAGTCTACTTGAATCTTCGCGATCTTAGCCTTCAGCTCAGTGTTCTCAACAACTATGTGACTTAGAGTACTCGCTCCTTAGTCAGCTGTGAGTTTCGGCTTTTGAGCTAGTTGTTTTCCTCATTTAAAAGTGTGTGTGAGGTTTTTACATGCTCAAAATCTTTCATTATTTTGCCTAATGAATCATAAAGATCAGTGGGTGATAAAGTGTTTGTGTCAATATCACTATCATCAGAATTAGAATGAGATGAGTTAGAATGTACCTCATCTTCTAGTTCAGTGGCCATGAGGCATTTCAAAGCCTCTTCTTCTGTGTCAGATAATTAGTCAGCTTCACTGTTGTCTGACTCAGCTGGTTCTTTATACTTAGCTATGTCAGCAGCTTCAGCAGCCAACATGGCTTTCTTCTTTTCTTCTCTCCTCCCTCTGAAGACCTTTGTTTCCTTCTCATTTCTATACTTGTTGACTGGCAGGTAGGGACAGTCAAAAGCAAAATGTCCTGTTGTCTGCAATTCCAACACAGGTTTTCAGCTTTCTGGAAGTTTGCTCTTTCGGGTCTCTTATACTCAATCCTTTGATATCAACTTTCTTTGGTGGTCTGTCCTCCCTTGCTTTGGAAGGTGTTGAGTGTCTCCTGGATGATTCACCCTTGTTTCTCTTGTAGTTATTATTGAAGAACTTGTTGAACCTTTTCACCATAAGGGCAATTTCTTCTTGGTCAATGGCTTCATTAGATTCAGCTCTATTGGACTCACCAGCCATGAGTGCAGTTGTCTTGGGTACAACTGTCTCTTCTTGCTCCTTTCTTCTGAGCTCAAATTAATAAGCTTTAAGGTCTGAGAACAACTCATGGTTTGATGTTCTTGTAAGATCCATTGAATGTCTCAAAGCCATCACCTTCATTTCTTACTCAGTTGGGAGAGACCTTAGAATTTTTATACACATTTCCTTCTGTGTATATTCTTTTTCTAGAGCTGAGAGCTCATTGGTTATCTCTGTGAATCTGGCATCCAGCTCATCCAGACGTTCACCTACAAGCATTTTAAAATTTTCAAATTTTTGTACAACAACAGTCAATTTATTTTCTTTAATTTGATCAGATCCTTCACAAATTAAAGTGAGTTTTTCCCATATTTCTTTAGCCGTTCTTCAAGATTTAACTTTGTTGAACATGTCTATATCGAGGGTTTTATACAAAATAACCTTGGCAACATTATCCAAGTTGTATCTCTTTTTTGTCCACTCGCATCGTGGCTTTTCCACCATAGAAGGTCTAGGTGGAAGCGGTTAAAGAACACGTGTGCCTCATGCAACCGTGAGAGTTGCAACAGGGTACATCGAAGCCTCTACAAAGCAGAGCCCCGCAGTTGTGTTCACCTTTATTATTTGTAGTGGTCCAACCTCAATGACAAACCACATTTCATCATGTAATGCTGAAAGGTGTGCCTGCATACATATTTTCCAATCATCAAATTCTTCAATAGTAAACATTGGAATGCGAGTTAGATTTGCTTCCATGATAATAACTTTGCTTTAAAAGGAAAGCTTTTAAAACTGCAAGCGTTGTTCTTTTTAAAAAAGAATGAGATCTAGTTCAGTAACCAGTGCAGAAAGCTCAATGAACAAACCGCTCTGATACCACTTGTAGGTCCCTAGAGGTGATAAGTAATGTTTTGAAGGGAGGGTTGAATAGACTTTACCAACTTTTCGTTCTTAGTCCTTTTAATAAATTCAGAGTAGACTCAAGTAAGCTAAGTCCTTGGTGGACAGCTAAGTTTACTTACACAGCAGAGTTAGCCACTCAACAGACTCAACTGAGTTGTTGATAGTATAACTCAGCTGATTCAATTAACTCTTCAAAAATACAGTTGACTTGGTTTTTAACTGCGGAAGACTTTCACCCTAAGTTTTGAATATGTTTTTCAACACTTGTTTAAACTTGGTTATTATCAGTTGACTTAGCAAATTAACAAACAGCAATAATAATAATGCAAGAAAGTAAGTATGTTGAATGTAAAAGACACAAGCAATTTATAGTGGTTCGAGGATGGGGTAATTCCTCTAATCCGCTCTTTTTCCAACCCTTGGAGAAATCCACTTGTGTAACTTTGACTTTGTTACAAAATGGTTGCAGTCCAAGACACCTTTGATCACACAGCTAGCTTATCCCGGGACTCAGTTTCTTCACAAGATGGTTGCCCTGCTACTTCAGCTGCTTCAAACTTTTGGATTTGTTAACATAGCCCTCCAACAAGTTTAAAACCTCTGGTTCGATCTGGAACCTTACTACACCTCCTTCAACCTTGGATAGTAAACCCCTTGTTCTTGAAACAAGTTTTTCCTCTTCAACAAATGAAGTTGTCTTTCCTTCACTGAATGTGTTGGATTGATTTCCTTCGAGTTTAGGCTTGAGGGTAATATTTGAATGCTTAAGAGACATTGCTTTTATTTGCTTGATTTCAATTTTGTGTCTCAAATTGCATAAGTCACTTGGGTAACCTTCTCTCAAATGAATTTCTCAGTCTTTTATAGTGTCAGTTTGAAAATGTATCCGTTGTAGAGATAGATGCATTTTCAAACTACACTTCTTGGTCGTTGGCTTGTCTTTTCTTGGTCTGCAGCAAGTGATGGTGACATATCCTCGTTTAATTGAAGCATGCGGTTTTCCAGGTCCTGACACATTCCTAGTGCTTCCCATTGGTTTATTCTATTTGCACGCTTCTGTGATGAGCACTTTTAGACACTGCAGTATGGATGTATTACTATAATAAGTAATATCCTTGACTTTTCTGCAATGGATCCATCACAATCAACTTTGACTTGACAGCTGCATTACCCCTTTTGTCTTGACTCAGCTCCAATCTTTTAGGAACGACTTAACTGTCTGTCAGCTGACAGAAACAGACTTCTAAACACTTGACTGACACTTCTCTGCACTTCACTCAGCTGCCTCACAACTGGGTCTTCTCTTCAATCTTCAGTCAAGTCATGCAATCTTCAACTTGACTGCCTTCGACTCGACTTATAGAATCATATATATTACAAGTTGATTTACAGTTGAATTGGGGTGTCAACTTCCTAATCTAAGTTTTACATGGTATCATCAAAATCTATTACATAAATTTCCCAACACTATATGTTATATGTGTTTGTCTAGGTACTTTCACAAGCTAAGATGTAATGTAAAAAACAAAGCGAAGGTCGATGGCTCTGTAATTAATGCATATTTGGTGGAATAAATGTCCTCATTTTGTTCATACTATTTGGAGGACCATGTTAGCCCGAAATACAAAAATGTGACTCAGAATGACGATACTCGTGCTGGTGTAGCTGAACATGAATAAAATATTTTAGTACTCAAGCATCCGGGTAGAGCTTTTAGAAAGGAGAAAATTTGATTTATGAATGATGATGAGTACAAAGCAACTTGTATCTACGTTTTATTAAATTGTGATGAGGTTCACCCATATGTTGAGTACATATTCGCTCTTTCAAATTTCACTTATTCCATATGTGCCTTTGAATGCAATATAATGTTGTTATCTATATTTTTTAAAGGATATAGACTGAGCATATAAATCGGGGCCAACCAATTATTTCAAATGCTCTGCTCGATGGCAATTGGAAAGCAAATTTGCACAACGGTTCGAGAAATATGTGAGATTTTTAAACACTTCAACTAAACTTAAATGAGTTCAGTACGAATTCTAGGTTTGTGGTTGTTATGACACTGCTTACATTTGATCTCAATAACTGAGTTCATCAAGAGTCGCAAAAAGCCAACTAAGATTTGTTGCTACCTATCCTGGGTATTATGTGAATGGGTTTTGAATTCAACACTACTGATCATAGTTCAAGTAGATCTACTATGAATAGCGAAGCTTGCATCAAATTAGAGAATTACAATGTAGATGAGACCGAGTATTTTGGTCATTTGTTGGATGGTGTGCATTTGGAGTATTTAGGATCGCCGATCAAGTGGACTGTGTTATTCAATTGTGATTGGTTTGATCCGACAATCTCGAGCACAATGATCCATCATCAATACAAGCTTGTAGAGACAAGTCATAAGTGTTGATTCAATCAATACAAACTATTTGTTTTAGATATTCAAGCCACACATGTTCATTAAGGTATGTATCCGAGTTTGAAACATGATAAGATAGACTGATGGATCGTTTGTAAGATTAAAGCTAGATATAAAGTAGATGTTATTCAATCATTTATATCCCATTATTTCAAGATGAAACCATATATATACATGATTCTGTATAAGTATATGATGACCCAATAACTTTGGATGATCTATTTGATGATGTTATAAAACTTGGAGATGAACTGGTTAACACAGAGGATGAACTTGATTTAGATGAAAAAACAGATGATCAGAGTGAAGATTCAGATATAGAGAGAGAGAGAGAGAGAGAGAGAGAGAGAGAGAGAGAGAGAGAGAGAGAGAGAGAGAGAGAGAGAGACAGAGCAGGTTATTGTCAGATGATTCTTTTGTAGTTTTAAACACATAGAAGCAATCTTTAATATTTATCAATTAAAACAATATATCAAATATCATTGATTAATTCAAAAGATATTAGTGATTTACAAAATCTATACCAACAAGACTAATCACATAATTCTTTATTAAACCAAAATATATATTAAACTAGTCACATGATTCTTTTTGTTATTGCTTAAATATTTCAATAGTAAAATTGATATTTCTACATTAGTCTTGTCCAATCTATTATATTTCTATCGTGCTAATATTATTTTGTTCGTTTTAATTTTTTCAGATAATTAGAGGTCGAGGTAGTAGAGGTAGTAGAGGCACTGCCTCCTCTTACTCCAGTTGAGGAAGCGATGGACTTGGCTGCTACTACGTAAGGTTCTAGGCATAATGATCTTGGCTCTCATGTTGGGCCCTCGAGTCTACTTCATCTGCACCTACACCACGTAGGAGCTAGATTTTGCCCATTGCTTATGTACATGGTGATAGGTAATATTATTTAATACATGTAACTTCATTTTGTATTTGTTATTTTGTAAATGTTATTTAATACATGTCTTTTTACATTGTCAATTGTCGTTAATTTATATATTGATGCCTCAGAAGACCTCAGGTCATATTAAAAAGATCTTACAAGCAGAGTATCCATGAAAATAGATATAACTAGAAGAGTATACCGGATGAAAAGAAGGATGAGTACTTTTAGGAGTTCAGGGTAAGTTACGTAAATTAATATTCATATTAATAGTTGTTGGTTTTCTAATTAGAAATGGTTTAGTGCTTGTTGAACACGTAGTTAGTGTTGTTGAATTGGTATATGTTTTGTTATTGGGTATTCTATTCTTGATTATATTGGCATAACTCATTATTGTTTTGTTGATGTTTTTGGATTCATTTGAGTTGTTTTTGTTTAGGTTTGTTGGTTTTCTAGTTATAAAGAGTTTAATGTGTGTTGAACACATTGTTAGTGTTGCTGAATATGGTTTTGTTGTTGGAAATTCTATTCTTGATTATATTGGCATATCTCTTTATGGTTTTTGTTGATATTTTTGGATTCATTTGAGTTGTTTTGTTTAGATTGTGACCAGGCATTATCAAATTTTAGGAAAAGATCCATCAATATTTTTTATAGTTTTGTGTTGGGGTGGTTGTCTATGTTGTTTTTGTTATTTTTGTTGTGTTTTTTTTTGTATTATACCTTGGCATTGTTAATTATTAAGGGAAATATTGTCGACTTTTACGTAGTATTATTTTGATTTATTGCACATATTAATTAATTGTATTTATTATTTGCATAAACTCTAAAGGTGGGATTCAACCACTGACACACAGATTCATGACATGTTCATGAAGTGGCGACATGCCGCTACTAGAGACATATAATGCACATTCAAAAGAATTAGAAACTGCGTAAAGCCGCCTTGTGTGCGAGAAGTATTATCATATAGTTGTAAATAACTTTAGTATACTTTAAAATGTTAATATATATATATATATAATATTATGGGTCTTTTGTAATGCAAATTAATGTTTTTCGCTGGAAGAGGTGCAGACACGTGTAGCAACTGCTACACAAGAGGCCGGATAAGAGGGCACCGCATACATGACACATATATACCTCGATGTCGTCGGGGTGAAGAAGCAGTGGATCTATGGTCTGGGACTCAGGAATCTATGTTCTCAAGGATTGGTGGTCCTAGCGCTCCACAGATCGAGGAGGAGACATCGTGGACATAAGTGACTGAGCATGTCATGTAGTAGATGATGGTTATGCAAGAGCAGTTGGAGAAGAAGCGTCATGAGCATGCTCAGTTGCAGTCACAAGTATATGAGATAGCGCATAAGATGATGGAGATGCGTCGCCAGGAACATATGTTTCCTCCTTGACAGTTATGCACCTACTAGACATATGATAGAATTTTGTATTGTTTATGACTATTCATGGATCTTATGTTTGTAAATAGACTTCAAATTGACTATTATTGATATTTTGTGTAAACGTAATTTATATTTGAACGTGAATTGTGTGAACAGGTTTTTTCAGGTTTTTAAATATAAAAAAAATTAAAAACAATTTGTGCCGAATTAAAGTAGAAGTTATTTTATTGATTTAATGACGCATTTATGCGTCGCTGCATCATTAATAAGTTTGTTAATATATCGACGAAATTATGCATCGTTATATTTAACGACACAATTTTCGTCGTTACAAAATAAATAACTTTACTTAATTTAACGACGGTGTTTCCTTTGTTAAATATAGCGACGAATTCGTCCGTCGTTATTTTGTTTTTATTTTGTCATAAAAATTTGTCGTTCCACCACTAATTTAGGGACGGTTTTTGTTTAATAAATGGTTTTATCATGATTTTGATGATTTTGTTTTTACACCAAAACAATGTTTTTAAATGTTGTCCAAATACTCTAAATGATTTAAAATGGTTTTAATATTTCCGGAGTATTTCTTCAAGATTTTTATTTTTACTAAATTGGACAACACTTTTAATGATTTTATGTCAAAGTGTTTTTACTTCAAAACAATATTGAATGTTGTCCTAATATTCTAAAATGTTTTTACTATTTTTTGATATTTTTGAGTTTATTTTGATATAAAATTGGACAACAATTTATATTTAGAGAAACCCGATTCATGAGTTGAGTTATGGAACAGAAAAATGGATGGAGGGAAAACAGGTTTTTTATATAAAAAAGAAGAAGAAACTTTTGTTTTTATTTTGGTCTTCCTTATAGGTCCAACATGAATTATTTTTCAATTGAAACAATTAAGTTATTTTAGATTTCGGTCTTTTTTAAATATAAAAAATTCAATTTCAATCTTATTTGATTTTTCGTTTTAAAAAACTATCCATTGAGTTTTTTTTTATTGATTTAAGGGGTTGATTTTAATGACTCTTTTCTTCAATTGTCTTGCAATTTTTCGATTTCATGTCAGGAGCCTATCTTGTACAAAGTTTACAACACAACAAGTTGTTCTTACATCTTATTTCTTGTTGTAATTTGCCTAGCTATTGACTTTCACATTCTTGAGGTCTAGTTATTCTTGATTTTGCACTTATTGTTATCAATTAAAGTTGTAATCTTGAATTTGTGGTCGTCATTCAAAACAAGATATCCTTGTGAGTGTTCTGTGGTAAGAACACACTTGGGTTAACTAGGTGTTAGGTGTAAGAAGATTTGGTAATCTTCTTGTTGAGGTGTTGAAGAGTGTGGTGCTTTCAAGGGTGAAATTGTGGTAATCTTTTGAAGATTGTGGTAATCTTCAAGAAGAGATTTTGCATTCTTAAAGGTGTTGGTGTAAGATTTTGTTGTAATAATTTTGGTAATTATTAATAAAATCTTTTTCTAAAAATCCCGGATATAGAGCACGTAGTCCCAGGTGGGGTGAAGCTCTATAAGGCGTGTGCTATTTACATTTCCGCACCTTTTTATTTTTCGGTTTACGAAATCAAAAGATGGAGATAATCTATTCACCCCACTAATTATCGTATCGCTTGGACTTACAGTTTTTTATTGAATTACCAACGGAATTGCATGTCATAGAAATAATGACGTATTACGTGTTCCATCTCGAAGTGTTTACCAACATAATTTATAAAGACGAGACATTTCCATCGCTAGACGAGAAATATCCATTGCTAGTCCGTGATTTTCCTGTTGTGTTTCAGCATGTTGTAATGAGGATCAATAGCAACTTTGACTAGCCACATATTTAAGAGTGGGCTGCCAAAATCATGTTTCAAAGATATACACAAAATAACAAATATTGATAGTTTTGAGAAGTTCCTGAAAGAGGAAAAAACATTATACACCCCAAATTATGCAGTTTTTTACACTTTACCATATGAACTAATTTTCTTTACACTTTACCCCACAAAGTACACAAGTTTTCCAATTTACCCACATTTCGAGAGAAATGGCATTTTACATTCATTTGACTTTTGTACGTTTTTTTTTTACATTTGTACGCTTCGGGTGATTTTTTTTTACCTATTTATGTTTTTGGTGTTTTGTCTTTTTGTAGCAGTGCTGAAACATATAAGAAACATTTATGAAAATAATTTTGAAAGAGTTGAGTTATATCACTAATTGAATTATTTTTCAATTGAAACAATTAAGTTATTTTAGATTAAAGTCTTTTTCAATTAATATTGGCAGGCGTTCTCTTAGTTGGTATTTAATCTTCATTGTTTCTTCTTTTTGTTGATTTTTCAATTAGGTTATTAAAAGTGCAATCATTTGGAATTAATTTTCAATTAGGTTATTAAAAGTGCAATCATTTGGAATGAGTATATACATGTTACTTCAAAATCGATGTAATTCTTATTTTCTTCCCATTGTCCATTGTGGTACACTAGATTTGTTATCCATATGTAACACCCTTACCATTGTAACACGTATTTATATCATATAAAAATATAAATCATAGGCAGCACAGCTGCATTGCGCATGAGATTAATATATTAATCATCAGTTATAACCTTTTCTATTCAAGCGAAAGCATTTACTCAAAACGATTTAGCAACACTCGTTCCCGTATGTGCATTCATCCATATTACACAACATTAACGACCGTGCTTTTTTGTTATATACAGATCAAAAACAAAACTCCCTATATGATATGCAAATGATGAGTTGAGAGAGAAGGATGGGAATCCAGCCGGCCGACCTTTGATCCATGCTTTCAACTTCTGTCAGACCTCACATATCAACTTTTATCTACAGCAACTAAAAATTGACAACATTGCATTTGATGAGTTGCAAGCTCAGCAAGTATAATCTAATAACAAGTTATTTAACATCACACAAGCACATTATCACAATCATTTCACATCCTTTGATTATATCATTCATAAATATATAAATACATGTGCTTGATCATATTATTTTACTGTTATGGGCCAACTAATACCAAGAATAAATTGTGATCACGAAAATGGCCATGGCACTCTGTAATTCTTTATTTCACGTAGAGTTCAGTGAACTCGGGGTGGCCGTACGGTACTCTGTAATCCAGAAATTCTGGATGACTGTAATTCTGTGATTCAAGGTCATTAGTGGCCATAACAGAATCCATTAATCTCTGATGAATGCATTTTTTGTAATCACATATTTCATTTCCGTATCAATAACATCAGTAGAGATCGCATATCTCATTTCCATATCAATAACATCAACAGAGATCACATATCTCAATTTCATTTCAATCTCATCACATAGAGATCATATATCTCGATTTCATCATAATATCACCATAGAGAATCATACAATTCACGTTAGAGCACAATAAGCTTCTAATTACCATAGCCAAACAAGTAAACAATTCATTCGAATATATCAATTATATAATCACACAAGTCAAATAACAAGCTAGAAGATTATACTCACAAGTGGTGCCCTTA
Organism: Rehmannia glutinosa; assembly: GCA_016081115.2. Lineage (NCBI taxonomy): Eukaryota > Viridiplantae > Streptophyta > Magnoliopsida > Lamiales > Orobanchaceae > Rehmannia > Rehmannia glutinosa. The sequence continues at coordinate 49,611,035 of CM071937.1, read as the reverse complement.
TCTTGATGACCTTTCGGGATTATGTTCTATTAACATGTTAAAATGCATAACCAATTTCAGTTCATATATATATCACTAGTAATATCATGTATAATTTAATTTATAACCTGTACATGAAATGTAATCCAAATTGTAATGATTTTTAACTCACTTAAATACACTTCTCAACGTTATTTTATTATATTTTTATAGCCTTAAATTTATAGATTTATAAATTATGTACTAATAGTTACAACCGTTTCATGCGTTTTGATATTTATTTACATGTGTATATTAATCCACTAATCAACAATTAGATGAAATATAAAAGAATCAATCAAAAGAAATGTCTTAATTAAGAATAAGAAACTTTTTCCTTATTTCTTCCCCTTTTTTTATTCCTTTAATTTATAAACTAATTTAACCACTCGATTTTCCACGGCTAGAAATTATGTGAAGTTCATTGATTTCATTATTAGAAACTAACAACATATTTTAGATTTTCACTTTATTAACCCCGAATAAAGGAAGTTCTTACCTCTCAAATCCACAATTTAAAAAAAACAATAAGGCGTATGCGAATTCAATTAAAATATCATAGGAAATAGTTACCTGAATGCTTAAATTTGCAAGACCCTATGGTGTGTGTGGTCGGTGTCCATTCATTTAATTTCTTTTTCCTTCTATTTTCTCTTTTTTTTTCTTCTTATGTTCTACGTGTGTCTATGGTGGTATGTTTGTTCCTGGTCAAGAGAGGCAATATTTATATGACAGTCATGAAGGCGGTGGGACATGGATATGTTAATTCTCTATATTTCTATGTTAGTGTGTATCTTAAGCTAATAGATAAGAGATATTACAAATACTCCACGTGTACCAGACTATTCATTTGTGGCAATCAACAAAGTTAACCACGTCCAACTTATATCTATATTATATTCATTACTAAAACTTATATATAGGTATATCCATATGTCTATACATTACGTGCCCCACCACATGCATACTTATATATTTATAAATGCAAATTTGACTATATGATGTCCATGGGTAATATAAAATTAAAAACATAGATTTATGTCCATTTATAGGTATTAACGATGCTTTACATTATATACCCATTCTATGATATTTATATAATCATATAATATCATCTAGATATAGTTGACGCCCCTCCTTCACCTCTGAGTTTATCACGTGTAACCTTGCCACATTAGATATAATGTACTTATGCTAAGACTTGAAATTTTACCATTTTCTATGATTAATTATGTAAATGTGAAATATCAAAAAGGCATGTAATTATGTATATGAATGATTGACCCTATGAATTAAAATGAAAATGTTCCAGTTTATGACAATTCTTCCTCCCTTAAAAATTTCGTCCTCAAAATTTGTACTTGTATCGATAAATAACCACGGATATTGCTCTCTCATATGTTGTTTTGTTTCCCATGTAGCTTCTTCTCTAGAATGATTTCTCCACAACACTTTTACCAATATAATCATTTTGTTTCTAAGTTGTTTTTCTTTGTATCCCACTATTCCAATTGGTTCTTCGACATAACTCAGATTATCAACAATTTCAACTGGTTTATCTCGAAGAACAAGTGTGTCCGTCTGATCGATCTAGATCGACGAAGCATACTGACATGGAACACATTATGAATCTGGGACAATTCAGGTGGCAAGGCAATCCTATAAGCTAATGGTCCAACCTTTTCAAGTATGTCATATGGGCCGATATAACGAGGACTCAATTTACCTTTCTTTCCAAATCTGAGAATACCTTTCCACGGGGAAACTCGGAGAAATACTTTTTCACCAACTTCATGTTCTATTTCTTGCCTATGTTGATCAATATAACTCTTTTGCCTATCTTGAGCTGCTTTTAATCGACTTTTAACAATTTTCACTTTTTCAACTATGTCTTGAATCAGATCTGGACCTTCCAGTAACCGTATTCCCTCTTCATCCCAACATACTGGATTTCTGTATTTCCTACCATATAATGCTTCATGAGGTGCCATACCAATGCTGTTACGATGTTGATTATTATATGCGAATTCCATCAACGCAATATATTCATCCCAAGAACCCTTAAATTCAAGACACAAGCACGAAGCATATCCTCTAGAGTTTGAATAGTCCTCTCTGACTGCCCATCTGTCTGTGGATTAAATGTCGTACAAAATGTAATTTAGTACCTAAGGCTTGCTGTAAGCTACCCCAAAATCTAGACGTAAAACGAGGATCGCGATCTGAAACAATAGACAAGGGTACACCATGTAGTCTAACAATCTCATTTACATATCGTTTCGCCAGATTTTCTAGAGTAGAACCCCATCTAAATGGTAAAAAGTGAGTTGACTTTGTTAGTCGATCAACAATAACCCAAACTGCATCATTTTTCCTCGGTGTCATAGGCAGACTATAAAGGAAATCCATAGTAATACGCTCCCACTTCCAAACAGGAATAGGTAATGGATGCAATTTACCTCTTTGGTGCTTGATGTTCGGCTTTAATCTTTGGCATCTAGCTATATGAATGATTGACCTATGAATTAAAATGAAAAAAATGTTATGACACCATATCATATGAGATTAGCAATGAAATTTATTAACGGAAACATGTTCGAAATAATGTTTTTGAAACATCTTTCAAACATTTTTAGAAATTAAAAGGAGAAACAATAAAATTGTAGTAGATGAAACATGTTTGGAACATGTTCAAAACAACTCTAAAACAATCAGTTGAAACAACTGCAGATAGATGGTTAAGTTTAGCACAATTCCACAACATATATGGAACATAAACATTTATAAAACATGTTCGAAACAACTTTGAAACATGTTTGAAACACTTTTGAAATAATTTTAGAAAAGAAATAAGAGAAACAATGACATTGTATTAGCTGGAACACGTTTAGAACATGTTCGTAAAAACTTCGACGCAACTCTGAAACAATCAGTTGAAACAACTGCAAATAGATGGTTAAGTTTGACACACCATTTCAAATATGAAGCATAAACATTGTTGAAACAATTTTGCAATAATTTTGAAATGATTGAATCAATAAGCAACATATTTAACTGATTTAAATGAACAATTTCAGCAAGAATCACTAATTTTATACAAAATATATAGAAAATAATATTTCTTTAAATTGAAAAACAAAGAAAACAATGAAAATAGTAGCATATAAAACACAATATATTTCAGAAGCAATGGATTTCAATGAAATAAAGACTTTGAGATCAATCGTTGTTGATTACCTCGATTTTTTTCTGATTTTTGCTGCGATTTCTTATAATTTCATATGATTTGTTCGTGATTTCTCTTGTTGTTTTTTGCAATTTTGCTTCATTCTTCCTCTTTGGAATATTCTTCTGGTTGTTGCAATTTGTTTTTCATCTTATGGTTGTTCTGCGGTTTTGAGTTTGCAGATTGTTTTTGAGATCTATGTTGCAGTGTGGAATTCTGTTGCAGCATGAAACTTTGTTTGCGAGAAAATAAAGAGGCGTTTTGTATTTGCAGTCCATGAAAAAGAGTGTAGCGTATTTGCATTCCACGAAAAAGAGGGGAGCATATTTGTAGGGATCTTTCCTAAAAACTAGGGCAGTTGTGTCCTTATCCCAATAATTTTGCATAGTTTGGTACTTTGGTACGGATGGACCAACTAGGGATTTCGATCCCAACTTTAGTTTTCAGACTACTTAGAATAGATTTATATATACTTCAAATCTTGGATAGTTTTTTTTGTAGATCAACACTTTTAGAACAATGATCATTGGAGGTGTTAAAGATGTAGGAACAACTTTACAAATGTAACTATTTGAAGTATCAATAAAATATCTTATTATCCTCGAGGTGAAAATGAAATAAAAGATAAATTATTAATTCTTTTAATGACCATTTAATTTGTCCTCGTTATATTGGTATTATCATATATTCAAGGAGTATACTTGTAATTTTTGTACATTTTCGTAATATATCCACTATTCAATCAGACTTTCATTGTCGGATGGGATCTTATATTCCAGGATGGTGTTTCATCTTCTATTCCACTGCACGGATGATTGCCACGTGAACAGAAGTTGCCATATTAATTTTGGAGCATAAATCAAGGCTAAATTGTGGGATTTTAATATAGTAACTTATGTACACGTGGCAATATTTGTGCGGTGGAATAGGAGATGAAACATCATCCTGGAATAGAAGATCCCATTCGATTCACTGTTTATATCCAACAAGGTGATAGGCATATTGCGGGAAAGTTGCACTCATTTCGCATTATTATGCAAACTAAAATTGAATGTTAGATTGCACGTTGAACTAATAGATTTATTCTTTATATTGGGTGGTGGAGTCGGTATTCGAGCTGAGAAAAATTAGAAAACTTCATGGCCCAAATTTTTGGTATACCTTTATATATAGTCTATGCACAAAATAAATAAGATATTGAACAAAGAAGAACTCTAAGCATAGTGGTTAGTCTTGATAATTAAAAATATTGAAAGATCAATCTCCTAGGTTGGAATCCTCTTGATTTAGGATTTTGTTTCAATATTTTGTGATTTAAAAAAGAAAAAGTAAAAGCTCCCCAAGAATGAAAGGCCCATATCCATGGGCCATTTTAGTCTTTCTAGTTGTTAACAAAACTATCACATTTAATTTTTTGAAGCCCCTAAATTAAAATTTCTCAAATTAAAAACAAAAAAATCAAAAAGTTATATATTGCAAACTTTTTTTTTTGAGCATATATGTAGCTCCCAAGGGGTATTGGGTAAATTAAAGTCTAGAAGAGGGGGGGAGGTTTAATATACTTTATAAATGTTTCGATTCTTTAAATCGAGTTTAAGAAAACATCTTAGTCATTTAAGAAAGATGGGTTGAAGATCAATGACATGAGAGTTAACCACTCAACAATTCTCTTGAGAAAGTTGTTGATAGAGTAACTCAACTAAAGATAGTCAATTGTTTTACAAATCCAATTTTCTCTTAAGTGAATGGAAAACTTACACCCTTTAACGTTTTAGTTATCAACACTTAGTGTTTTAAAGAGATTGCAGTTGATTGGATAGCAAATATAAAGCAATATATAAAGAGCAGAAATATAAAAACAATTATGTAAAGACACAACAATCTGTAGTGGTTCGAGGATGCATGTGGTAATTTTTCTACTCCACTCTTCTCGTACTCCAGGAAGAATCCACTAATGTAACTAGTGGCTTTAGTTACAAAAGTATAGTCCAAACAACCTTGATCTTCTTTTGTTATTTATTTCTTGGACACAATTCTTAGTTTTGAGGCATTGTTTTTACTGATCTATGTTACTTGACTCTCTAAATCTTCGAAAATTGTTTTTGACCCTCCTTCGGATTGAGAATGCATTCCGAACTTGAACCTACTACTCCAATTCAATCCTTGGCAGTGTAGACCTCTTGTTTCTTTTCATAAATGTTTTTCTCTTCAACTAATTAATTGCTTCAATCTTTTCACGGTGTGTGCATGATGAAGTGTCTTTAGAACAGTAAGCTTGAGGATTTGCGATTAAGCTTGAGAGAGTATTTTTATATTTCTTGCTCGAATGATCTTGTGTCTTATTGCTTGCATATTATTACTCTTAATTGAAAAATCCTCAACTTTTATAGTAGGAGTTTGAATTTTGTCCATTTGAAGAGATAGACAAAAATTAAAATCCTACTTTGTATTCGTTGGCTTGTCTCGTGCGACTTTAGATGTTGACCTAACATTGTTCTCGGGTTTTTCAGGCTTTCGAAAAAGGTGTCGACTTTGACACGTTCCTTCCCATTTGCTCATTCGACCTTTTGCATTCAAATAGCTTGATCACTTAAAAGGTTTCATACATGTCCTTGTTGCTAAAATAAGTAACTTCTTGGACTTGGTGCAACATACTTCTTGAGGATGTCTTAGTCCTTCACCGCTTTATCCTTTTTGACTTAAGCATGAGTCTTGACTTATTCTTCGATGGACTTTCTTTGTTTCTTGGACGAAAGAACTTGGCTAAGAAACTTTTGATGTTTACTCAAATTTGTATGGTTTTTCCCACTACTCAGCTACAAGTCTTCTGATGATTTCTTCAACAAATCTTATGCATTGTTACTTGGCTGATTTTTGCCAGCCAAAGACCTATTTATTACATGTGCAAGAATTACATTAAAATGGGGTGTCAACTTCTTAATACAAAGTTTTCTACGCATTATCAATATTTATACAATAAATTTCCTAACAATATACATTGCAAAACTTGATTATACATACTTGATTAAAAAAGAGGCCCAATTTTAGATTGGCCCTGCACACAAGGGGTCATCTTTTTCATTTTCTATTTCGTTTTCTATTTTATCTTGTATTCCACTTATAATAGATAGATAGATAGATATTACCACATGTACGAAATGATGTTATAATTGTACATGTATCATTTGTCTAGCTAATGCATTGGAACAACACACAAAATAGAGAACCGAATAGAAGATCCGATTTGGAAATAACATCAGCGCTCCCTAAAAATTATATTTCAGGCTAGAGTTGTCAGTAGAAAATTGGCAGGCCAGGTTGCAAGGGGCATGCATGATTGTATGTTCAGTACATTTTATCCTTGCTATAAAACAAACCCTTTCCCTTCTTCCTTTCAAAATTGTTTTTTCTTTAGAGTGCTGCTCAATTGCATTTATCATCGTTAATTAAGATTTGTGAAGACAATCCAGCATTTAATGGGACTGATTGCATAATGTGAAACATAATAAATTAGAACACTTTATTTTATTAAGAATGCAATGCAAAAACGCGATAATACTTCATGAAGACAAACAATCCCCTTAATGTACATCTAATTAATAACCAGGAAGTACAAATGTTTAAACATCTAATTAATTAAAATATATAATTGTTGTAAAAAGAATTGAAATTAAGATTCTAATTGTTGTGTGGAGACAGCTGCAAAGAAATTTGAATGCGATGCAATAAGATGGCTAGGAATAATGCTGATCATAGGATATTGAATATATGATGCTAAATGATACTGATGCTAACATATATATAATAGTACATTAATTAGCATGCATTTATTAGTTTAATTAAATAAACAAAGTCGTTGAAGAAAATAAAAATCACTGCGATTAAAATATCATAGCTCCATTTAGCTTCATCAGGTTCAACACGATAAGCAGCATAACCAATCTCCATTTAGAAGGGCCTAGTCTTTTAGGTGGAAATCTTAAGGATCACTTAACACAAAGGGCAATACACATAAAAGAGAAAACTTAAAACGGTGTCGGGGAATGTTAGGCATGCGTGTCGCTTATTTTTCACATCTGCGAGCATTTTTAGTGCATGCATGTAACAAAAGTGGATGAATAACAAAAGAACACGTATCGACAGCGACACAGCGGTACATAATACTCAAATTAATCAACCATTATAAGAAAAAACTAATATCACATAACAAAATTTATGATAAGATTTTGTAGGCTACCCGTTTTGTCAAACGTAATCATTTTACCTTTCAAATATGGACCTAAAAATGCAAGTTTTTATTTAATACGACTAAATGACTTTTCCAAAAAATACTAATATTTTTTTGGGTAAGAGATTATGCGAATTTTGTGGACCTGCAACAAGTTTAAAAACCAGCATCAATATGCTTTAATTTTCTTGTTATTTTTCTTTATTTATGTATAAAGTAAGGAAAATAAGTAAATTTGCCCCCCAAAAATTTTGAAGAAAAATTCTTGTAATTATCTTCATAAATAGATTTCGCCCACCCAAGCTCAAATTCTGCATCCGCCACTGAATGTTGTCATGGATTATGGATAAACCTCTTTAAGCCACAATGTCTTACTAAACATATGCATCATTCATAAATTGTAAGAGTTTTCGCACAGTCAAACACTCACGTACACACTCACACACCAACACAAACATATACATGGGCGGATCTAGAGGGCGGCCTCCCCAGTATCCGGGAGCCTTTTTTTATCCTATTTTTTCAAAGGAAAAAAAATAAAAAATTATATATTTTTTCTAAGGGGAAAAATAGTTGGGCTAATTGGGCTAGGGGTAGTTGAGCACGCTAGCTACGCCCATTAACACACACACACACACACATATATATATTATATATATATATATATATCAGAAGTAGAGAAAAATCAGCAGGTCTACCCATGGAGACTAGATGATGATAGATCGAGATATCCTGATAAACATCATATGCATCAACATACAACACAAAGAATTCCCCAAAAAGAAAATCATTTATGCATGCATAAACCAAAATTCTGACGGGCCAGCAAGAAAAAAAAATCTTAAATCAAGATATGCAATACAATGTTTCATTATAAAATAAATTAGTTCAATAGAATTTATTTGCTAAGATAGTAAGAGATAATTTTATTCCTCTAGCTACTATTTCTTGATACTCATGAATCCAATATAAATTATTTTGCTCTTTAACACACAATCAGGCCATTATCATTAATTCTCCCTCATCTAGCCTTGGGTTGCTTTGTCGTTGGCCGATTTTGGCACCTCATGATTCCACTGATTATTAGATGCATTAGTCACAATAGGTATCTCTATATATATATATATATATATATATATATATATAGGCAAATTAAGTTAGTAACGAACTTATTTTAGTTGATTAAAAATGCAATGTAAGAAAGACTCACCTGGTTATGATCATTGACTAGGTCAGCAACAATCGATTGGAAGCTTCCATCGTAATTTATCCCTAATTCTTGTTGCAAAGCAGAGAAATTTAGGAGTATGGAGTCCATGTTTGAGAATTCAAAGGCATCCTCATGAGTGATATTAATATCTCTTTGTTGATTCGATGAGATATTAGGAGTAACATAATTTTCGGAACCATTTATAGTAAATAATGGTTCATTCATGGCAAGAGTTTGTCCAAACTGTCCCATGTTATTGAATGTTTCATTGTTTTGAGCAAATGGATAATTACCAGCATGATGATCAAGAAGTAGTTGGGGATGGTATGCATTATCGTGATTAACAATATATTCCAGCAAATTGTTTTGATCATGATCTGTAGGTGGATCCATAGTAAATTCTTGGATTTGAGAGTTGGTCATGTCTAGACGAGGCATAGATCCGAACCTCACTCCTTTTGTCCTCAGAGCTTTCTTCTTTGGAGATGTTTTAGATTTTCTCTCACTAGGAGGTAGCCACTTCGCGTTGCGGCATATCTATGTATGTAAATTATTGGATCAAAAATTATATAAACATACAATTGCATTATTGTTTTACAAGATAATAAATAAAAGAATTAAGTGGTGGAGAATAAATAATGAAGATATTTATTTTGTTTATGTCGTATATGAATTCATTGTTATGAAACATAAAATCTCTCCTTCTACAACTCACAATTTTTGGTAACTCTTTTTGTGGACTATATTAAGTGAATTTCCTTCTCAATTTTCAATATCGTTAATTAAGCAATATATATTATCTAATAATAATATATTATAAAAGAAAATCATGTCAAAAATAAGAAATAATAATAAATTATCCCTAGGTTTACCAAGTAGGTGATAATGATTTGCACTCTGGGTATTATGTAGTTAGTTGTACTACATTTGCTATTCGAAAAGAAAATGAGAAATTAAAACCTAACCTGAAGATGACTCGCCACTTGCATTCTCGTAAGACCCGGTACATTCATTAGTTCAAGGATCTCCTTTGGATAGCATCCTATTAACAAGCAAGACAAAGTGTGTAAATTGAAATCTTAATGCGAAAGTTATATGCTCATAAATCGTAATATGTAAGACATACTTCCTTCTCCAAGTTGCTTGACGGCATTCATAAATTTCTGGTGAAGTTCCTCGGTCCACTGGGTCCAAACCTTCTTGTTGAACATAACATTATCATGTTGTGAAGTTTCTGAGTTCACTTTTTTCTTTGATTTGTGATGCGCTTCAGCATTGTGATTATTGTTTTGGTTATAACCTTCAATAAAATACTCTTCTCCGGATTCTTTTTGCAGCGTATTGTATGCAATAATCATTCTAGATTTTTCGGTTTGTTTAAATCCACCTGCCCTCTCCCATACCACATGCTGCCATAGGTACCCCAATATTTGCATTGTAACTGGCTTTTTGATACAAAGAAAGACTCCATGTTGTATAGCCCTCATGATTGTTACAGCATCATCGTCATTTGACATCACTTTATTAATAATAAGCAAATCAAAACAAATTCAATAAGTATATAACTATAACACATCAAGTTCATAAGATATATTGCACAAAAAAGTAAATCAATGTTTCTAAAAGGATAAATTTGAGGCAACACTCACAAATCACAAGTAAATTCATTTTAATAGCCTCCTGTAGAAGTTGGTACAAATTTAGGTCGGATAAGTTCATATTTGCCATCACAAGATCAAATTGAGTCTTCCCCTTCATTAAAATTGATAGAGCATTGGATGCAAGCTTGACTGTAGTAACTGAAATACAAAAAATATAATAATTATAAGAGATAGTGATATTATAGAGAATTTACATATCTTCGTTCTTCAAAGATATCATAGACAGGTCATATATTCCCATGTTTTTGTGACAAATATTTGTAAATGTAAACTTGGAGCAATTTTCCTAACAAGTGTTAGGAAAAAAATCTATGTTTTAAGAGATGGTATTTGTTCGACAATGGTCTTCATAAAATATCCAAGAAACCTGTATATAATTTTCCTTTCACACTACTACGAAAGAGGTCAAGGCGACTGGACTAACAGCGACGACAAAATGTCGTCGCTAATAATTATGGGAACTTAGTATTCAACACGGTTAAAACTGTTAATTTTGTGGTTGAAACGATTGGGTTTAGGAAAACGTGCAATGACTTGACAAACGGATTTAAAAAGGGTAATCTTGTCTATTTAATTAGGGATATACGTCAAATGTACTTATTGTCTTCCATTTTTAGAAAATACAATAAAAATTAAAAGACGTCATAAATAAAAAAAATTGGCGCGAAATAGAAATTTTAAAAAAAATATATAGCCGTTACGAGGAATTCATTATTAAAGATTTAATCATCCATTTTGACCTACACTAGTATACATGAAAACCAGATCATAAAGTTATGAAGGACTATAAATAGATTGAAATTTTTATGAAGAACAAGAAATATATGCAATCAACAGAAAAAGTTACATCAAAATTCAATTTCATTGAAAGAGATCATATCTAAAACCTTATAACTACAATGCATAAGGCATTAAAAAATGCTAAATGTCTATGCTTAGACCCTCTATAAATATTAGTTTGTTCACAATTTATTCTTAGTTGTGATGTCGTATTTAATATCATTTAAACACTAATCTAAGTGAGTAAAACTAATATTGTGCAAAAATTTAATGAATTAAAGAGAAGCCATATTTTTCTAGTTGTGCTTTAAGAAGTCCAGAGATGATTTTCATATATACCTTCATAGGAGAAGTACTGCAACATACTCTTAGTTCTATCATGATCGTTGCTATCATTCTCAACAAGTAACACACGAATCTTATGTGCCATGTTTGAGGAAAAAGCCATTGAAATAGGTGAATTGCTTCAAAAATGCGATGATATTTATAGTTGAAGAGATGTCTAGAAGTGCATGAATGCACTTATTTGCGTAATATAAAATTGAACAAGAAAAGTGATTATAGAAAAATGATGATTTTGTTTTTGTGAAAGTTGTGAGCGAAAGTAGTGTATTACCACGACTATCAAACGCAAGAGAGATGGGTGTTATATATTACAATTTCTTCACGTGACATTAAATGACTTTTTCTTTTTCGTTTTTCTTTTTTAATTATTCTCTAACTAACTTTTTGGACGGTGGGTTGAACTCGTAACGTCTAGCATTAAAACTCAAGTCATCTTTTGCATTTCACTGTTGTGGTCCCCTGGGTTGACTAATAGAACCAATACTCGTAATCTAGTAATCAGTTTATTTATCAAGTCAAAGGCCAATACATCATGTTGAGAAAATCATTACATAATTACATAACGCTTATTAGCATTAATTGAAATTGTTTGATAGTACAACTACTAATGTTAGATTAAATAGGACATCATTTTTCCTACCATATATACTCTGATGTTTAAGAAACAATATATATACAGGTTACTATTTACCAAAATTTATTATTTTAGTTAACAATCTATATGCAAGTATATATATTTGCATGGCCATTTCTAACTCTAAGACAAACATGCTCATGCTTCAGAAAAGAATGACTGCATTGTTTTCTTATATAACCCTTTCCACATGCAAGCCGAAAAGCTGGTATAAGAAATTTATGAAAAAAAATACACATTTCGATTTATTGTAACTTAAGTTGTATTATTACACTTTTTTTTCCACTTACAATTTGATTTAGCTTTGGATGTCTTTTTAATTAACCTGATTACATTAATAAAATTTTGTAATATATATAAAGTTCACACTATTAAAAAATGTCTTTATGGTGTATAGGCTAAAAATTAATGCAAAAAGATTTTCTATTGAAGATTATAAGGAAAGGGTCAAAAAGCTTTACTTTAGTAATATCACTTTTCATACTGTGAAACATTATATTGTCTCTTCAAGAATATTCTAAACATTTTCACATATAAATCTCGGTTAATTGGAAAGTTATTTTCTTTTAATTTCTTTTTGGATGGTCAAAACCAACAAATTTGTTCCAATTCCAAGTGAAATTTATCATATAGAGAAGTATTCCATTGCTAACTACGACACACAATATTGGAAATCCCGTTGGATCATCGATTAACAATTGTGCGATCATCAAGTTTAGATATGGGAAAGACGTGAGTCTTTAGTCGGTAATATAAAGTCACTTTTAAGCTATACTTTCGCATGGAAACAAGACACATTGCTTTGTACTTGTAATAATGACAAAATATTGTTTAGAATTTTTTCGCAAATGATTTTGTAATGGGGATAATTTGTTTTCGGTAATCGCCAAAAAAGTAATTTACTTACATTAGGCGGTATGCTTAAAGATTATATTAAAGCAAATAACGTGTACTGATTATCTTTTTATTTTTTAGAGTGTAACTTGTATTGATTTTTTGATTTTACTTTTTTTTTTCTTTTTGCAACTTGTATTGATTTTATTTATTAACCATTAGTCCAATCTCGATATATTTAGTGCAAATGTATATTGTGAAAAAAAATGTACATCTCTATTTATTTCATATTTATGTTGAATTATTCATTACAAGTCTCTTATTCACTAACAATTTAACAGTAAATCATTTGATAGAATTTTGGTGTTATCACATGTAATGAGGTACACCATAGCTTCACACTGTTGAGCATGCCTTTATGGTATACGCTAAATAAATGTACAAAAAAATTCTACCAAGGATTGTAAGGAATACATAAATTTTTGTACTTGAGTAGTAACACTCTTCCATAATGTTAATTATTTGTCATCTCTTCAAGCATTAACTGTACAATTCCCATGATATTGTTAGCTTAAAAAATTGTCCTAGAAACAACTGATCAGAGCTTTGAATTTCAAATGAATCAAATTCAAAATCAATTATTACTAAACCGTTGGAAAAGTTTACAACATACAAGGTAATGAAAAAGATTGAGAACATGAAATTCTAGTGGTTGAACTTAAATTTACCTAGTTAAACTCATAAATTCATAATTTGAACTCAAAAAACTCCATACTCAAGTTACAAAAATATGTGCACATTTAGAATATATTAGAAAACCTTAGTAACTAAATATTAACAAATGAAGTGCAATAAAATTATTATGGTAAGGGATCAACCTTGTGCTCTAGTGGTTGAGACATGTGTTGTAAGGGTGAATGACCCGGGTTCGATCCCATACGGGTGCGTGTGTTCCCTCCCCAAGTTCCCCCCAACTGTACTCAAAAAAAAATTATTATGGTAAAAAGAATCTCAAACCTTTCAGTTTAAACATTTTTAGAGGACCAGCTTGGCTCCACCAGTAAATTGCATTTATATCCCTACTTTTCAACATATTTGGGTACTATAACAAGTATGCTTACGTAATCACCACTGCTTCTGATCCCTCCTCCCGTAGGTGCAAAATGCTTAGAGCTGAGTCTCTTTTCACCACAATTTACCTAAACAATCAACCATTAAATATTGTTAGCATTGACAAATCTATATAAAATCTATTTCTTTGGTTGAAAAAGTAACTATATATGAACTAGTTCTACTATTAGTTAACTAGAATGGCAAAAATGGTACTTCAACATTTGCGTACGTAGTATTTTACTTCAACCAAACAATTAACAACTTCCACTTTGTGGATATCAAAATGGAACATGAAACTTGATCAGTAAAGCATGCAACCTGAATCTACCTCCACAAGTGTAAATTGCATGAGCTAGTTATGTTGCACTTTAACCAAGAACTTCCAGCATGTTGTCGGTTTTTTTGCCGCAACTCATGATCTTACGCTGTGCTTGGAACATAGGTTTTTCACCCGCCCCAGGACTTGATCCCGTACCTCCAGGTTAAGTCGGGATTCATTGAGGTACGGGGTTCGAGTCTTGGGGGAGGGCAAAAAAACTTGTGGTCCAGGCACATCGTAAGATCATGAGTTGCGGTCCAACTCATAAATTGACCGTCAACACAGCAGAAAAATTTTACAGCTTAATAAGCACTGAAAACATATTGCATGCCTAAGCACGTGATTTTGGGCAAAATGGATTATTAGACACTCCATGACCCAGAAAATTATGTAATGAAAGTTCGAGACGTCAAAAAATGAAATAAACTAGTGATAACCACCAAATCAAAAATCGACTTCTACAATAATACAAGTATGATATTAACAACTGGATGAGGAGATAAGTTATGTTAGCATTTCCACAAGGACTAAAACAACATGGCAAGGGAGTCAAAAGATAGCACGGTTTAGATTAATTGGTTCTATGTGAAAAAAATAGGCTAAAATGATTCCGTAAGGCTAATTTTATCTGCTTGTTTATTTGTAACCTAATAGAGAAACCAAATAAGTGATCAGCAAGCCCAGCGAGATTAATTGGTCTTCTTACAGTTGGTACTGGTTGTCCAAATAAAGATAGGTTGAATGATAAGGTCTATTTACAGATCATATGAAACACACAAACTGGCATCAAAACTTATTGAAACTTTCAACTAATTGTCTGGTTTTAACTTTAATTGTACAAAGAAAATTCAATGTGTCAAGACAAATATCATAAACAAAAAAGATATGAATTCTTAGTTCTATGAAAAGAATGTTTGAGGGCAATCATGTTCAGATAAGATATAGCAGACATAACAAAGTTCAGGTTTCTTTAATATGTTGTAATATGAAACGAGAAAATGTTGCATATATATGACAGCCTCTGCTAACCTTAAAAAGAGTTCAGATCATTGTGTTCAAATGATGTGCCGGATAAAACATCGATCACCTTCTCTACTTCGAGAAGTACAACAGTTGATAAACCGAAAAAACCAACAGCCAACTTCTCTAATCTGAGAGCTTATTAATTGATATGGTGCAAAGAACATTGATCATCTTCTCTACTTCGCGAAGTACAACAACACATCAGTACATTGCCCTGCATCAATAAGTAGGACATTGTCTCTAATAAAAAAATTATGAGCATGCAACAGCAAATAAGTAAATGAGAAAATGATAGAAAATGCTGGATATTTCCAGAAACATCCTCATAGTTTAGAATACAATATTAAATTTTGTGCTGTAAATTTTGTAGAGAAAAAGAAAAGCCTAGATTAACACTTTTTGCCACACATTAAAGACGATGGGAGAAGCATGAACTGACTCTTGTCATCTATAAATTGGCAAAAGGAGCTCTTGTAAGTGTAAGCCGAAAACCAAGGGTTCTATCTTTCAAAGTCTTCATCCAGCCTTTCACTAGCCTCTCAGCTCATCTTATTAGAAATTCATCTTTCTAGATTATTCTCAGAAAATTTTTAAAAAGAAAAATCTCACTTAAAATCTAGATTAGAGAAGAACAAACCATGTAAATTCTTAAATGAAACTACCAAAATATACATTTAATCACCTATATAAATAGATGTACTATATTATACCCAGCAAATAAAAAATCAAATTTATAGCAATAACACTACAAACTACTACAAATAAATCAAATACAAAATAAATATTCCAAAAATCCTCCCATTTCAACCTTAGTATAAAATAAAAATCTATCATATCATAAAAATTTCAACTACTACCTAACATTACCATGGGTAACATATTGCTCATCTATTCTACCCCAATCTGAAAATTTTCTAGGTCTATCAAAAAACAAGATTTGTGGGATAGTTAATAATGGATATACTATAAACATTACCATTATCGGCGGTACAAAACATAGAATCTAATCTATTCTCAAGCACTCAATTTTCTTGGGGTGAAAGGATCATGGGAGCAAAAAAACCGCTAAAAGGATGGGATATGGCATATTAAATGAAAAGATCTCAAACTTTTTTGAATTTAAAAAATTACGGATGCTAAAGATTAATTTGTTTGATGATATTTTCACCTAAAATTGTTTCCAAAATTTTAATTACTGGCAAAAAATCCCATAAAGCTGAAGAATCCAAAGATAAGAAAAATTAAGAAGAATTAAAACAAGGCTCTCATTTCGAAAAAGCACATAGATAATGCATTTCAATCAAAATTAAGTATGTCTCTTTAAAAATAAGAAAAATGGGAGAAAACTAATAAAACATTATTGGATAAGTTCATGAGTGGAGCAAAAGGAAAAGTCACTTGGGGAAAGATTGTTGGTTTAAGAAAACCACAATGTCAAAATTAAATTTTATTATATATAAAAATAAATTTTGCAAAGACATTATAATTTCTCGAAAAATGTTAGAATAATTTCTTTTTATGTCCGCTTCGCAGGAAGAAAATAAAGATACTTGGTATTTGGACAGTGGTTGTAGTAACCACATGACTAAAAATGAAAGTATTTTCTGCCAACTTGATAAAATAAGTACGAAGATAAAAATTGGTAATGGTGATTATATGGAAGCAACTGGCAAAGGCACTATTGTTATAGACACGAAAAAGGGTAAGAGATATATTAATGAAGTTCTCTTAGTCCCTAAAATAGATCAAAATCTACTTAGTGTGGGACAAATGATGGAGAAAGGATACTCTTTGCATTTCGAGGGAGATTCTTGCACAATCTATGATAAAAAGGATAAATCCCTCATAATTACAAAAGTTAAAATGAGGGAAAATAGATGTTTTCCCATCCAATGGAGATACGCAAATGACCGCAATGACGGCCCAAGTTGACGATACTTGGCTATGGCATAGAAGGTTCGGGCATTTCAATTTACAAGGATTAAAGATCCTAAATCAGAAGAACATGATGCGTGACTTGCCAACAATCAAAGAGCTTGATGGAGTCTGTGAAGGGTGCATGCTCGGAAAACAACACCGACAACCTTTTCCATCCGGAAAAGCTTGGAGAGCCAAAAAGCCATTGGAGCTAGTACACACAGACATTTGCGGTCCGATGCGTACTCCTTCAAATGAACAAAACAGGTACTTCATACTCTTTATCGATGATTATACTAGAATGACATGGGTTTATTTTCTACGAGAAAAATCGCAGGTATTCGATATTTTCAAGAAATTCAAGGCATATGTCGAAAAGCAAAGTGGTCACAAAATCAAAACAATAAGGAGTGACCGTGGAAAAGAATACACTTCTACTCAATTCACAAAATTTTGTGAAGATGAAGGCGTGGAGCATCAACTCACAGTCGGATACGCACCAGAACAAAATGGTGTCTCAGAAAGAAAGAATAGAAACGAGAATGGAGACTGCAAGATCTATGCTAATGGAGAAAGGTCTTCCCAAATCCTCCGGCGCGAAAGCATGAAATCCGCAGTCTATCTACTAAATAGATGTCCTACCAAAGTTGTACAAGACAAGACACCAGTTAAAGCTTGGAGCGGACGAAAACCATCAGCTAAACATCTACGAGTATTTGGATGCATCTGCTATGTTCATATTCCACAACAAAAAAGGAGCAAGTTGGATGAGAAGATCGAAAAAGGTATATTCTTAGGCTATAGCACTCAAACCAAAGGTTATCGAGTCTATAGCTTAAGCACAAGAAAGTTGATCATCGTCGAGACGTAATTTTCGATGAAGATCGCATACAATTGGGAGACAAACCAAGTGGAAAAGAGGAGTATCAACCTTCCTAAACTAACTCATGAACAAGAAGAAACCGCAACGATCCGCCGAGACGCCGTAACGAGCAACAACTAGAGATCCTGACACATCTCCAGACTCAACACCAAAAAGGACCAGATCGCTCAGAGAAATATATCAAACATGCAATTTGACGATTATGGAGCCAGATAGCTACGAAGCAGCTGCTAAACAAGAAGTTTGGGTAAAAGCAATGGAGGAAGAAATAAAAATGATCGAGAAAAATGAGACGTGGGAGCTCACAGATCTTCCGCAAGATAAAGAAGCCATTGGAGTTAAGTGGGTCTATAAGACAAAACTTAACCCAGATGGTTCAGTACAAAAATACAAAGCAAGACTTGTTGCAAAAGGATATGCACAAGTATGGCATCGACTACAGTGAGACTTTCGCTCCAGTAGCCCGACTCGACACGATACGAGCACTTATTGCATTAGCGGCTCGAAACAATGGAAGATATATCAACTCGATGTGAAGTCTGCATTCCTTAATGGTTATCTTGAAGAAGAAATCTACGTCGAACAACCTCGAGGTTCGTGATACAAGGAAAGAAGATAAAGTTCTCGGACTAAAGAAAGCATTATATGGATTAAAGCAAGCCCCGCGAGCCTGGTATAGCAGAATTGATGACTACTACACTCACTTGGATTGAGGAGGAGCCGTGAGTGAGCCAACACTATATATCAAGACCCAAGGTACGAACAATACACTCATTGTCTCTTTATACGTGGATGATCTCATTTTCACAGGAAACAATGAAAATATGATTATGGAGTTCAAAGAAGACATGATGAAGACATTCGAGATGACGGACTTGGGTTTGCCGCACTATTTCCTGGTATCGAGATACATCAAAGAAAAGATGGTATCTTTATCTCACAAAAGAAATACGTGAAAGCTTACTTAAAAGGTTCAAGATGGAAGGATGCAAGATCGTAGCAACTCCACTTGACAACAACAAGGCACTCAAAAAGGAAGATGGCTCACCGAAGGCGGATAACTCACAATTTCAAGTCTAATTGGAAGCTTACTCTATCTAACCGCAACTCGACCCGACATTATGTACGCAACTAGCTTCCTATCAAGATTCATGCGTAATCCAAGTCAAATTCATTACGGAGCAAAGAAAGCGAGTACTCCGATATCTGGAAGGAACAAAGAACTATGGTATTTGGTATGAATGCGTGATGACTCAAAACTAATAAAGCTATCTGAACAGATGGCGGGCAGATCAATCGACGACATGAAAAGCACATCAGGCATGCATTCACATTGGGTTAGGAATATTTTCTTGGGCATCCAAAAAGCAAGCAACAATCGCACAATCATCGCCAGAAGCTGAATATATATAGCAGTTGAAAGAATGACTACGGTCAAGCAATATGGTTGAAGCGCATACTTGAAGACATGGGAGAAGTACAAGAAAAGGCTACAAAAATTTTTTCATGAGTAAGTCCGCTATAGCAATGGCAAAAAATCCCGTGTTCCACAAATGTAACTAAACACATCAAAATCAAGTATCACTTCATCCAAGGAAGCGAAGAAGCAAAGTGAAATTGAAATGGAGCATTGCAAGATCGACGAACAATTAGCGGATATTTTCACAAAAGCATTACCTCGAGGAAAGTTTGAGATATTACGAGATATGATAGAGTCACGTAAATATGCACCAAGGAGGAGTATTAGAAATTGGTGCACATTTCTAGATTATTCTAGCATATGAAAATTGTAGTAGTAAAAAGAAAAATCTAGAACAAACATATAAAATCTAGATTAGAGAAGAACAAATCTAGAAGCATGTAAATTGCTAAATGAAACTAGAAAAATCTAGAACAAGTACTAAAAGCCTCCTTAGACTAGTATAAATAGATGTGGAGGCATTCTTGTAGATAAGTAAGCAAAATCAAATACCAAGCAATAAAACTTCTATTTCAAAGTACAAACCTCTCTTTGCCTTAGTTCCTCCATTCTTCAATAAATCAAATCTATCTCCTTCACTCATTCTCAGTTTTTCACTCACTCACTTGACCTGGCAACCTGTTTCTTTCACCAACATATACATTTAATCACCTATATGTATGTACTATATTATACCCAGCAAATAAAAACTCCGATTTATATCCTAACACTATTACTACTACAAATGAGGCAATACAAAATAAATATTCCATAAATCTAACATTTTCAATAGTATTAGAGCTACAATCAACTACTACCTAACATTACCATCGGTAACATATTGCTAATCTACCCCAATCTCAATTTTCTAGGTGAAAACTAAGATATATGGTATAAACATTACCATCGGCAACATATTGCTAATCTATCCCAATCTCAATTTTCTGGGGTGAAAACTAAGATATATGGCATATTAAACGAAGATCTATTTTTGTGCTCAAGAATTACGGGATGCCGCATATAATTTGTTTGATGATATTTTCACCTAATCTACAATACCTGGCAAAAGAAGAAGCTAAAAGAGAAGCTAAAAACAATTCTCATTTCTCAAGCACTTCTTGCTTTTCAGATGAGATGAGCTGGGGGCCAAAACTACTAAAACATTATTGGATAAGTTCATGAGTGGAGCCAGGAATCGTAGTCGAGGGGGGCCAAAAATAAGAGTCGAACGATTAAATATTTATTATATATAAATAATAAATTTTGAATTATTATACTTACGTCGAAAAATGTTATTAAATTTACTAAAATTTTAAACATTTAACTTGTAGAAAAAATCATTTAACGAGCGAAGGGTTTAAAACTTTTTACAATTCTAGCAAGTCAATTAGAAATTGATCATCCAATATATAATTATAGTAAGTACCATCTTTAATTTAATATAAATTTTTTATATAATCAATAACCTATTAAAAAATAAAAATAGATTAACACTGCAAAATGATAAAATATATTAGCCCAAAAATTATAATAAAACTTTAATAGTAATCAACTCAAAGAAAAAGTAAAAAATAAATAAATGGAGTACATTAATAATTACTTTTAAATTAAAATTGGAGGTCAATTTTGTTAATAATGATTTTTGTCAAAAAAATAAAAAAAAATTAAAATTGGGGGAGGGTTGGGGCCTGCCCCCCTCATGGAGCATGTGGCTCCACCCCTGGATAAGTTGCAGGAGTTTCATGGTAAACACTAATTACTTGCAAAAAATCAATTATTTGCACAGAAAATCATAATCCAATTAGCGCAAGCGTTGAAAAGTCTAAAGCAATAGAACTAAAAGCTACAAAATTAATGGGCTCTTCTAGGGCCCATGTCAAAATTTAGCTTTAATTGTAAAAGAAAATTTTCAACGTGTCAAAAAAACATATTAAACGTGAAAGATCATGATTTTCTTCTTTACAAAATAATGTTTTGTAACGTCTATCTTTGGAATGGGAGCAATTATGTTCAGACAAAATATAGTAGCTGACCAACAAATTTAGGTTTCGGCAAATGTGTTATAATTTGGTCCACAATGTAAAGGAAAAATGCTACAGATATATACATTTATCGCTACCTCAAAAGGAGTACGGGTCATTACATTCATATGATAAGCTCCAGAAACAACGCTCATCTTTTCTTACTTTGAGAGGAGCAATAATTGATGTGCCACAGAACGACAATCTTCTCTACTTTAAGAAATGAAACAACACACGTAACGACGTTGCCCTGCAAATAACTAGAATATAATTTATCATCTTTTTGATTGTGTATGCAATTTACATTCAAGACGGATGGGACAAATTAATATTTTGGTAAATAATACTATCAAGTATCAGCATTAATACCAAAAAATACACAGAAAACAGTGTATGTAACACTTGTTTCACCTATTGAAACAAAATAATCACCAAAAGAAGATACAGAGCAATACAAACCCAAAACAAAATATTTGTATTAGAACTGATCATCTATTAAGTTGAAATTCTTAGAACTATTAAATAACAACATTTAATATCATTGAAACATGGTCATGTTCCATGATGTACATGTTGATTTTACAATATCAATCATGTAATGGGACATGACTAGAACAGCTAGCTCTAACTCATCGTATTTTCCATGCAAGTCTATGATGATGATGGTTTTCGAATTTTATTTTCCATGCAAGTAGTATCCAAAAACCTACTTTGCTTGATGATGATGGTTTTGGAATTTCATCTCATTTCTCGATTGATGATGATTTAATATTGAAATGGTTGATTTAATCTCCTAACATCGGGAAGGGTATCCATTTTGTAAAACTTTCCTACTTTGCTTTTTGCCATTTGTGAATTTGTAATGTAACTAATTTTTTAGGCAATTAATTGACACTATAAACTTCAATTAACCGAGGTGGTCCCCTATATCATTCTCAATAGTGGGATAAGATGCAGTTGATGATGATTTAATATTGAAATGACTTGATTTAATCTCCTAACATCTTACACATGTTGCTTCCACAATCTAAGCTTCCCCAACATTTTATTTTCGAGGTTCAACTGTTTTCCAACCACTATTATCCATTGTGAGCTACTAATCCTAATTAGTGAGTGCCATTTGTGAATGTGCAAGGTCATGCTACATCCTAATATTTTATTTGCACTTTGTGACTTAAACAGTTATGTCCCAATTGATCAAGTTAATGAAAAGCTTGAAATGCATATTACTCAATTCAATTAATTTTGAGGGAAGTAGAGGTGGTCCCCACTATATCATTCTCAATAGTTATTACAAGAATATAACGATATAGTATTAGCTCGCATACTCTTAAATGGAGTTTTATCAAGGCAGGAATGAGGATATAGAATTGTTGTTTGCTTTTGCCGACATCATTATAACCCCACTTGAACATCAGATTTATCTCTCCATGCAAGATGCATTGTTGGGTGCATGTAGTGAATATGCTATCCTTTAACTGACCTTGCCTTTTATCTTAGAGCAAACAATAGCACTGTCACAAGAACGGAGGGATTAGAATAGTGGATAACGGAACTTTTAAGAGCGACAATCCCTTTGCTCCCTAGCCGATCAAAGCTTCATATCCACCCTTCAAAACTTGAGCCCACTAACAATTATTGTACAATTAATGAGAATATAACATATTGTATTCTTATTAGTGCACCGTATCATATTTCCAAAATGAGATAAAGTAACCCAAGTTTCAAACATAATCGTATTATCACAATCAGTGCGATAAAGTATGAACCTAGTTATATCAAGTAAAATAATACACAAAACTAAACATATGCATGTAACATGATGCGATTTACGTGCCTTTAAAGACAATAATTTTTAGTATGAAAAGGGATCTAAATTCATCCTATGAGTGCACAATCAATATATGAGTATGTATAGATGTACCTAAACATGAGTACACATACCCAGTTAACCAACATACTAATAAAGTAGATATGCACTCAATGTTATATATTTGATTCTTCAAGTAAGCTCGATTAATATCATAGGATAAGTTGCTTATCAAGACTAACAAATATTTGAAGAACAAGCAAAAATTAACTAAGTTGGTATTAATGAACAAAATGGTCAACCCTTTATAAATACAACTAAATAACTAATTACACAATCATCATTTTAAAAGCCCAACAATGATTTGATTCTCATTATCTTTTATTCAAGTAGAATGCTAATTTGGTTAAATAGTTTTATCTGTATTAATAGACTATAGATATATAATCTGTAACAAATTCACAAGAAATACCCATTTAAATATTGAACAAGTTATCAAGAACTCAACCAATTAAGAACAAAATACTGATTTCAGTTATTCTATTAGAACCTTACCAAGTTAATAATAACATGAAATCCAACGAATATGTTTCCTCTTGTGATGATCAAAGATTCGAATAAAGTAATTAGAAAATTAATTAATATAACTATACTTGGCAATCAATCAAGTGAGTTGCTAAATGTCCAGTCTATCTAGTTAGTTTTCTATGATTCTTACTAAATCTGTTATCAGTTGACCATCATCAAGTAAAGAAACAATCAAAGATTAACATTTATTAAGAAAATAAACTATGGGTGAAGTACCAAATCTTTTAACTTGAATAAACACACAATCCATTAAATAATAACGAGAGGAATGATTATCTGATTGCTATTCTCTGTTTTTCTGTTTATTCTCAAGATAATAACTACATATATTAGTGAAAGACTAATGGTTGATTGTTAGAGAAATAATTAATCATGCATCTAAGTAACGAGTAGCTGATATATTAATACAAGGTAATCAATTTACTAAGCCATTAATACAACATTTAAACTTAACACCTAATTAAAAAAAAAGAGATGGGTTAATATGCCTTCCCATACTAATCAATTTATAAATAATTTGTTTCTGAAACCAAATTTTATGAAAGAAAATGAGATTCTATGTTATATGCAAGAATTTTAATAAACAAATATGCTATGGAAATAGAAGAGCTGATGAACTAACATTCATGCTTTGGGATTCCCATTTTAATAAGGAAGTGAATGGAAAAGGAAAAATGTTGCAGATAAATGACATTGACTGCTAACCATTGTCCAGATCATTTCTTTCACATGATATGTGGAAAAAACAGCAACCATCTTCTGTACTTCAAGATGTACTATAATTGATATGCCACAATGAACAGCGACCGTCTTACTCAGCCAGTCCAAAAATATACATATAAGGAGACACACCTGCAAATAGGTGGGAAGTTTGTTTATCATGTTTAAGTTCTATGCACAGGGTTCTGCTTTTAATAGGACTGATTTTGCATAATTTCCATATTAGGAATGAAACATAATACAATAAACCCTTATATTAAGAATGGGATACTATCAGCATGCATTACAAAATAACAATATTTCATGATGAACAGAAATAAAATCCCCTCAAAATACATCTACCGTCCTGGAAGACAGATAGGTGAAGGGTGATGGCTGCACAATTTATAGAATAAATAAACAAACTGGTTTCATAAGAAAAAAGGAAATCATTGCAGTTAAAATATCATAGCTCCTCCTGGCTCCAAAGGTTCAACATGATCAGGTGGCATGACAAATTAACTTTTAAAAGGGCATCGTAGATACGAAAGGCCTAATTTTTAGGTGAAGATCTTTGGTAACAAGGATAAAAAAGGAACGCACATATTAAACTAGCAGAAGAGAAATTTATAGGCTTGTTCTTATTTTCGACATCCTATGAGCACCTTCACATGCATGCAATGTAACAAATGTGGATGAATAACAAAAACTCGTCTCCGTGAAGGCACATAATACTCAAACCAACAAACACCGCACAACAAGATTTATGATAAGATGCGGGCAGCCTGCGTTCCTTCTTGCCATACCTAATCATTTATACGTTCAATTATATGACTCGAAACATTACAAGTAACTTTTTTTAAAAGAAAAACAAGAATACTTTTCTTTGATAACAGATTAAGAACTTTTGGATCTAGAACTAGTTTACTAACAAGCATCAATAAGCTTTAAATAAATGATAATATACTTATCAATATCCAAACCAAATTGCGCTTCAAATGCTGCATGGATAAACATCTTCTCTAGCTAAAAGAATCACGTGTCGTACTGAAGGTGCACTATTAATTAATGATCAAAATTATAATTCAAAAAATATCTTCAGAAATTCACTAACATGGATAAAAAAATGCCTAATGGAATAGTGGAATCATAAACACACACAAATATATATGTACATATATATGGAGAGAGAGAGAGAGAGAGAGAGAGAGAGAGAGAGAGAGAGAGAGAGAGCGATCACATCATTTACATATCTTCATAAGCATAACTAAAATTATTTAAATATCAACATACAAAGAAAAAAAAATCTAAAAAAAGGAAATCATCAATTCGCAGAAAATCAAATTTCAAAAGGGTAAGAATACATAAACCTTAAATGGTGTCCAATTAAAAAACGACTGCCCCAGACAAACAACAATCAACGGTATGAAGAAGAATAAAGAATAACCAATCTCAGAATAACTTATAACTAAATTAAATAGAGTAAAAAGGTGAATCAGTCACAACAAATTATTTAAATGAAATGAAAAGGCACAGAATAAAATTCAATCACATGGATAAACCCCAAATGACGAGATCTCTTCATTGAATTGATTTTCCAATATTGGAGAACACAATAAATAAGCAGAAAATCGAATGCCATGTACATAACGCATCATTAAATTGGAATGAGAAAAGAAAAACGCAACAGAAAGAAGGCATGATTCAATCATAGAAAAACTCCACTTACATTCATCCACAAACCCAACCGCCCAACCACCTACGCACCCCACCCCACCGGAGCCGGTGGTGGGGTGGGCGGCTGTAGGTTTGAATCTATTTCCCTCTTCCCTGTGATGACGATTGCTGTGTTGTAAATGAAGAGTTTTCAATAGAAAAACCCTATTAGCTAGCAAGATGAATAACAATAATTATAGTAATAAATAAATAATTATTTTCTCTCTAGTAAAATATTCAGTTGATACTTTAACTAGTTAGTTAGAGCGATTTTTATCGTCAAAAATAATTTCCACAATTATAAAGATTGGTTTTTGATTTGTTTTGCCTTTCTAGACTTATGGTATGATTAGGACTTATTTAGATTAAGAAAGAAAACATATTGATATGGTATTGATATATTAGGACTCTTGGATTCTTGGATAGTTATCTTGTTTCCTAACATAAGTAATTTATTTGTCATATATTTGTATATATCTTTTTTCCTTGTGTGTTAGTTTTTCCTTATGTATTAGGTCTCTTGAAGGGTTTGGACGGCTATATAAAGGGAAAAGGACGTGCATAATCAGTACACAATACATACCACAAAGTTACAAGAGTCTTGAGAGAATTAAGAGTCGTTCAAGCACAAGGAGTCTCAATGCCCTGGATGCAATCTCGAATGTGACTACATCTGAGAATACATTATGCAGATTGTGTTTGTTAGCTTTTCATCCATTGTTTTTAGTATTGTGATTAACAAAGTCCACACATATCTATTGTTGGATGAGTTGAATTACATAGATCAGATATACTCTAGATAGGAGTTTTTCGTTGAGTTTCTACTAGTTGGTTTTAGTATTTTTGTACACGGAATCAATCGATTTTGCTAGTGGAAAGTTTCGCCATATTGTCACGTCTACAAGCTAGTTGGCTTGTAGAAATTTTTTAATTCGTGTGTCTTTTTACTATTTTCAAAATTTCGTTGCATGTGATTGTGAATGTGACCACATCTGCAATCACATCCTTACTCTGCGAAACTTTTTCTATTTATCCGTGCTATAATTCTTTCAATTGGCAACTAGAGCCTACACTTGACGACACTAAGTGTTGATCCTAGGTGTTTGTTAGTATGGATACTTAAAATAACCCCACTTTTCGTTCCTTCATTCTTGATGGCTCCAATTATTCTATTAGGAAGGTCAAAGTTCGGGCCTACATCAAGTCTATTGATGAAAGGGTCTGGCGTACAATCCTTACCGGGTGGTCGCCTCCGAAACTCATTGATATTGAAAGTGACTACAAGGACAAAGGAGAAATTGATTGGACTAATGGTGAATTAATATTGTCCAATTATAATTCGAAGGCATTGATGGCGATCTTTGGTACTGTGGATCAAAATATATTCAAAATCATAGCAAATTTTACTATTGCCAAAGATGCATGGGATACTCTGCAAAGTCATTGTGAGGGATCTGCCAGTGTGCGAAAAACCAAACTCAGGTTGCTCACTAATAAGTTTGAATGCGTGAGGATGAGAATATCGCCACTTACAATGTCAAACTATGTGATATTACCAATGAAGCTCAAGCCCTAGGTGACCCTATCTCCAATGAAAATCTTGTGAGCAAAATGATGAGAGCTCTTCCTATTAGGTACAATATCAAAATTTCATCCATAGAAGAAGCCCACAATCTGTCCTCTTTAAGTCTCGAAAAACTTGCTAGCATTCTTCAAACCTATGAGATGAATATGGTTCAACAGATGGAGAGTATGGGTCAAAAAGTTGCTTTTCAAATTGAGTCTCCTTTTCAACTTGAGTCCAAAGTTACCAATGATTTTACTGATCTTACCAATGAGATTGAAAAATCTGATATAGGAGATGATTCTATGGCCATGTACTCAAAAAAGTTTGATAGGATCCTTAAACTCAAAAGTCAGAAAAAGTCTCAAAAATTTCACAAAGCCTTTTAAGTCTGAGCCAAGCAAGTTCCCTCAAAAGAACACCTTTGATAAAAATCAAGAACATTTTTCTGGAGATAAATCGAGCAAATCTGACACAAAAAATCTTGACTCCATTAGGTGTAGGGCATGTACTGGGTATGGTCACTATGCTGCCCAATGTGCTAATACTCTTATGAAAAAAGGAATAAGCCTGAGTGTGACTTTGAGTGATAACGAATCTCACAATGAGAAGAATGAACAAGAAGAAAACAAGGTCCTGACCACTTTGGTGAAAGATCGAAAGTCTCTCCAAATAAATCCTTCAGGTGTTGCCAGAGGTGTGGCCAGAGATGTGATCACACCTTCTCCGATCACATCTGAGGTCACATCTGGAGAACATGATTTCTTATCTGTCTCTAACTTTTTTTGTTTCAATTATACCTCTGCTCCTAACGATTTTGAATAGGATGATGAATCTAATGGTGAAAGCCTGGAAGATACGTACGCGAACCTATATAAGATTTGGCTGAAGAGGATTAAAGTGAATGAAATGCTAAAAAAGGAGAATGATCGACTTAAGAGGGAGAATGATGATCAAAGGGGAGTGATTACCAGGTTGGAGGACTCTCTCACCAAGAAAGAACTTGAATTCGAAAAAGTAAATTCTAAACTTGAAGAGTCTCTTGAGACCATGAAGAAGTTTAATTCTAGGAAAGCAAAACTGGATGATTTACTTCCTTGGGTAGTGATGATAAAGCTGACCTTGGTTATAAAACTCCGGTATTTGTTAAAGCAAAAGAACAAGGAGAATCCTCAGATTCCTCCAACAATAAAAGGAATTTTTCCGAGAAGTCTAAACCACGGAAGCGCCACATTATTTTTCAGTATTTTCTTTGAATAAATGCGAAATATTATAAAAAAAATGAAAATAGAGTTGTCCTGATCACAGGCTGATCAGGTAACCAAAAATAAGCCTGGAAATAATGTCATAAATGAAAAGGTTCCTGGAAATACTGTCAAGAACAAAATGGTCACAAGCCGACCATATGACTGAATGGTTGGGGCCTCGTTTAAACCTCCCAAGGTAAAACCTACCCTTGTGGGAAAAACCCTTGAAAGGAAAAAGAGTACCCCCCAGGAAAGAAACAAACGCCCAAAAATAGGAAAAGAAACCTGAAGCAGTGGCGCACTGAGTAACAAACCTATAGTTGGATTGGCCAACATAGTCATCAGTGAGATATTGCAGAAGCTCTGCGGGCGGGACGCCCCACCATGTGCCTCCCTCCGTCTTCTTACTCAGCATGTCAGCAACCCGATTGACTTCCCGAAAAATATGTGAGACTACAAGATCCATGTGTGTGAGAAGGTGAAGTGTGTAGCGCCAATAGCTTAGATGGTGCCACGGGACTTCCGTCGGTCTTTTCTCCAGCAAGTTCACCACATACGACGAGTCCGACTCCAGCCAAAGTTTTGTCCAACCCTTAGCAAAAACATACTGAATTGCCCACATTGCTGCGATCAATTCAGCTTCAAACGCATAGCCCGAACCACAATTATGAACAAAGCATCCTCGAAAGAAGCCTATACAGTTCCGAAAGACTCCTGAAGCATTGAGAGTGCCCGGCGCACCTGATGCGCTTCCATCCATATTAACCTTGATCCAACCCGGGAGTGGTTTTTGCCAGTTTACCTCCACAATCTTCGGTGCTTTTCTAGCCCTCCCTGGAACTCTCATGTTGCGCAGGATAAATAGATCTTTCTGGTCGTTGTGCATGCATCCTCGATCCAATGATGATGATTCTACAATGAGTACTCGAAGGTGAATAATGGCCGCATCCAAAGTTCATACTTTGTTGTGAAAAACCAGTTCGTTGCGGTTATGCCATATGAGCCATACGCAAGAAAGTATAGCAACACGCCAAAGGAAAGCTACTTGGTCACTGAAATGAAACGTCATTAACCGCACCAGTAATTCATTGAAGCTATATGCCTCGAAAGGGTGAACCTTGAATGAATCAAAGATCCAACGCTAGAGAGCTCCTGCAAAAACACAAGAGACAAGTAAATGGTCAACCGATTCTGCCGAATCCCGACAAAGAACACAAACCGAAGGGCCAGTGAAACTTTCCCTAGCTCGTAATAAATCCAGGATAGCCAGTCGGTTGTGAATAGCGCGCCACGCCACCACCGATCTCCGTTCTGGGATGTGTTGCGACCAAATTCAAGAACCCCACTTAACTGTGGGATGATGGGGACGGATGTGATTATATGCTGCCGATGTAACCAAACCATCCTCAGAGTTCAACCAGACTCGTGTATCTCTGGAATCCGGCGCTATAGGGACGCGAACTATAGCCCGGACCAGATCCAGATAAGCCTCCACAAACGAGAAGGTAAAGTGTCAGGTCCCATCATAAAAATAGTCAGAAATGCGCTGATGAAATAAATATCTATAGTCTCTGGGATACCAATTCTGTCTGCTATAGAATAGCCCAGCCAATTATCAATCCAAAATAATACCTCGGAATTGGCCCCTGGGATCCAACGAGAGTCCTCCAAGCAAGCCGAAATGCAAGGTCTAATACCAACCCAAATTGAAGAAGGAAGAAAGGACTGCCGGATCGCCCCATCCCTTGTAAAGTAACGGTGCCTCAGGATTCTGAAGACCACCGAGTCCGAGTTCGTGACCTTCCAACCCAATTTCATCAAGAAATCCTTGTTAGCCATCGCAATCGAGCGGACGCCCAGGCCCCCTTCATTCCTAGGAGTGCAACACTTATTCCAATTCACCACCACCTTTCCCTTAGTATTCACATCCCCCGTCCAGATGAAGTTATGCATGGCCCTTTCCATTTGCTTGAGCAGTGTACCGGGCCATTTGCAAACCATCATGGTGTGCACAAAAAAACTAGTAATCACCGAGTTAACAAGACAAACTCTACCAGTAAGGGAAAGAGAAGAACCTTTCCATCTTCTGAATTTGAGGATAATCTTATCAAAGACGGGCTGTAGGTCTGCCACCTTCGGAGCGCCCTTGAAGATAGGGGCGCCAACATATACTGTGGGGAACATCCCGGGGTGGATACCCATGATATTTTGTACCCTCCTACGGATATATAATGAAACCCGCGAACCAAAGTAAACTTTAGACTTCTGCGGATTAAACACTTTACCTGACATATCTGCATAAAGAGTGAGAATCTGAAGAAGGATATGGGCATTGGCTGAAGAAGCCCCACACATAATAACGATATCATCCGCGTATAAGATGAATGATGGAAAGGTAATGCCCCTGGGCCCCGTGAATGAAGATAGGCGAGCCTGATCCACCACCACTTCAATAAACCGGCTCAGTACTTCCTCCGCAATGCAAAACAATAATGGGGATAAAGGATCCCCTTGTCTGACACCTCGAAAATAGGGAAAGTAACCAACCGGCGTCCCATTTAACAGCACAGATATCCTGGATAACCGAAGAACAACATCAACCCAACAAACAAACACCTCTGAGAAACCAAATCGGCGCAAGACATGTATTAAGAAATCCCACTTCAATGTATCAAACGCCTAACGAATATCGATTTTCAATATCATATTCGAATCCGTGCGGCCTTGTAAGACGTTGAACCCTTCAGAGACCATGGCAATATAATCATGAATCTGCCTTCCCGGGATAAACCCAAACTGCGTCGGAGATAAATAGGCAGCAATAAACGCGTAGCAAATATCTTCGTGATGATCTTAAATAGAAAATTGCTCATAACAATCGGGCGAAAGTTTTGAATGACATTAGCATCCTTAGTCTTTGGGAAGAGCGCCATAAAGCTGGCGTTCAATCCCAAAGGTAGTGACGTGCTACTGAAGAAAAATCGAACAGCAGCAATAACCTCAACAGAGATGACATCCCAAAAATGTCGATAAAAAGTCCCATTGAACCCGTCTGGCCCCGGAGAACTATCTGAATCCATATCAAAGACCGCTTCCTTAATCTCTGAGTCCGAGGGAATGGCTGTAAGACTTGCATTATCCTGCGCCCCGACCCTTGGAGAAATGACCTGGTCGAGTAAAGAGTAATCCGAGTTAGAGTCCCCGGTATCTGCGAAGAGCTCCTTATAGAAAGATATGATATGATCCCCAAGGACCGCTGTATCCTCCGTGTAACTGCCTACCACCAGCAGCCCCTGGATCCCCATGCACCCCGCACGAATTTGGCTGCGCTGATGAAAAAATGCCGTATTACGATCCCCATCCTTTAGCCACGTAGAGCGCGCCTTTTTCTTAAGGAATTTAGATTATAATAGCAGCGTCTGAGAGAGCTTCATTTGCACGTCCAGCTCACTGTCCCTAAGAGTAGCAGTATAACCCAAATTCTCGATGTCTGCCTGAATCTGACGAACTTGCTCCATCTGAAATTCCACCCTACGGTTCACGTCCCCAAACACCTCTCTGTTCCAGTCTTTAATAACTTGTCGCAACCGTTTGAGCTTCCACATGACACGCAGCAAGGGGTTGGACGTGTCGCATGGAGAAGCCCAAGAAGCGGTTACCAAATCCCTCAATGAATCATGATGAACCCACATACGCTAAAAACGAAATGGCACCGGTCCCCTGTTAATAGAAGAAGAACAAGAAACCGAAATGGGGTGGTGATCTGATCCAATGCGTGGAAGGACTAGGCCCTTGACAACTTGCCAAAAAGAGAAAAATTGACATGTTGCTAGAGCTCGGTCCAACTTAGCCTAAAGTAAGGATAAAGGCCTATGGGGGGAGCACCAAGTGAATGAATTCCCCGTAGTCGGCACCGCAAACAAACCAGCATCCTCCAAGAATTTCCTGAAGTCCTGACACGAGGCTTGGGATAGAGTATCGTTGTGAAAACGCTCGTGATGGCCCAAGACCGCGTTAAAATCCCCAACAATCAACAAATCAGTAAGACCCAAATTCCTCAAATCCAACCAAAGCGCACGCCGTGCAATGTGATCACACCAACCGTCAGCAAAAGCAACATGAAATACCAAAGAACCAAATTGAACTTGCAAAACAATGCATTGGTTAGAAAACCAAACCTGGTTAAGGATGGAGATACTAGCATCACGGAAAACCCAAATATCCGCTCGTCCATTATCTCAGAAATTCTGAGACACAAAAGTCAAGCCCAAGCTATGCCAATATGAATCCGAAATCGACGAAATGTCCACCTTAGGCTCCCAGATAGCCAAAATAGAAGGTTTATGCTTTTGACATAAAGCCTTAAGAACATTGCGAGATGCAACGTTCCCAATCTCCTGGATGTTCCAGAAGATGTAATTCATTGAGACGGTGGGGGAGGTGGCGCCCGTGACAAATGCACAGTGAAGATAGGAGTGTGTTTTGAAGCTGACTCTGACGACTGAGACTTTCCCACTTCATCCTCATAGTCTGCCCATCTCTTTGAAGCTGCAAAGTCCATTTCATGTGGCCCTGGGTGATCCAATTCAATAGAGATGTCATGAATTGCTGGTGATGGACCCTTGTTGACACTCTGGATTAGTCTGGATTTGGCTGAGTCCAAAGAACTGTCCCGAAAGGCGCGAGTAAGAACCCGAATAGGCTTTCCCACCGGATGTTGAACCGTAAGAGGTAGAATAGTGGACACAGGGCCCGTGGTGGAAATAGAAGATTTGGGGACTAATTCCCTTGCTAGATAATCGGAATGGGAATCTGCTGATGGCTGATCGGAGGTGTCGTCTGAAATCAGGGCCTCGAATGTGTTACTCGTATGAATATCAGAAGGGCAAGTGACTATTGCGCAGGTAGGGGATCCCACACGCATAGTTGAACCCGTATTTCCCATTGAATTATCAACGGCCTTGCCCTGGTCCTGCTGCAAAGGACGGTAAATTTTACGGACCCTTGAGCGACCCCGTTGTACTGACTGCTGACGTCCCGTTGAAGTCCTTGGACACTCCTGACTAGGCGAGGCACACCTTTCCATAGGTGGTTTTCCTGCCGGAGTAGAATGGCAATAAACCGTAGAATGTCCCGTAATACTGCACTTTGAGCAAAATTCCGCCAATTTTTCATAACTTACTGACACGAAGGAACACTGCCCCACTCTCTCAACCATAATGTGATTCTCCAACGGCTTTGACAGATCAATATCCACCAACACCCAGATGAAATGACCCAGCGAATGGTGGTCTATTTGTATCGGAGTCCCAATCGCACTGGCAATCCCCAAGATGGTGTTAGGGTCCCAGTATTCCACACCAAGCTCGAAGATTCGAACCCAAACACTTTTCATAGACGTATGCACTTTGTATGGATTGAAATCTGGGACCCATGGAGAGAGACGAA
Source organism: Rehmannia glutinosa (assembly GCA_016081115.2). Classification (NCBI taxonomy): domain Eukaryota; kingdom Viridiplantae; phylum Streptophyta; class Magnoliopsida; order Lamiales; family Orobanchaceae; genus Rehmannia; species Rehmannia glutinosa. The sequence goes on along the minus strand of CM071937.1, from coordinate 49,576,292 downwards.
TAGTTCCCGAATTGAGCGCAGTTAATACGAGCATGAGCTCGAGCACGATCCTGCGCATTAGAAAACTTAACACAAAAAAATCCCTTACCCAAGGGGATTAGTTTCAAGTCAGTTTTAATTCCCCATAATTCAGATAGGCGTTTATGCAACAGCATGGTCACCCATGGCTTATTTCCTTTCCCTAAAAGTACTCTTCCAATCAATGAATAGGAGAATTCAGCGACACGTTGTTGATAAACATTTTCATCAATAGTGATGGAGTAATAATCACCTTTTCTTACCCGCTTAGGGATAGAACTGGTTGTACCAGAAACCACATGTGAAAATGTTTTTACATTACCTTGGGCATGCGGAGTGGAGTCCATGTCGTGTTGGGTACTTTTGACCTGTGGAAAAGTAGAAACTGAATTATGGGGATTTCTCGAAACCATTTTTGCATAGGAATTCACCAAGTGGGGATTAGTGTTGGGTTCATAAGACGATTGTCGTAGGTTCGATGCATGGGGGGTGGCCCTAATGTCGTAGGTTCCATTCGGTTGAACACCATTGATGATTGGACGTGAAGCTTGGATACGCTGGTGATGGCTGAGATTGGCCCAGGGGTCATCACCCCCCTGGGAGGGGGCGTCCTTGAGACTAGTGGTTGCCGCTGGCCCCCCATAAGTTCCCAAGGGAGGGCCACCCCCCATGGTTGGAGGAATCCATGGGGGTAAAGGGATTGCCCACAAGGAGCGATGGATCGTTAGCCCCTCTATTACCGCGCGCTGCAGCGGACACTTGTTGCGTGGGGACCAGCTACATGGGGACCTGGACGCCTTGAGGAGGCTGCTGCGCAGTAGTTGTTGGCGCGCTGCTGCTGCTGGGGGACCACTCCCGCTGGTATGAGGTTGTTGTTGTCTGTGGCAGGTAGGCATGTGGTGGGACGACTCCCGCTGCTGCAAACGTCGAAGGATGATGCTGGCCGGTGCTGGTTTTGTGAGACAAAAAATTCCACGGCACTCCGTAGAAAGAGAAAGTTCCCGACGTCAAGAGCTTCCCATCATCAGGTTGTACGTTGCGTGGAGAAGGAGAACGTGCAGGTGGCTGAGAGATTGATCCATGCGAACGTGCATGATGTGGTTCAAAGTTCGAAGTTAATCCGGAGAACGCGAGAGACTCTGGCGAGGCCATGGCTGGTAGTGGCGCCGGAGGTAGATGACGGAACGACCGATCCGTGATCAAGAGAGAGAAGAGAGAGAAATCCTCGACACATTATTTGTCAGTATTGTCATGCTCCTGGACACATTAAACCATACTATTATAAACTAAAATCGGATTTAAGGTCTGGACGTCAGAAGTCATCACAGATGTTACGACATCCTCGTAATCATTTTTCAAAATCTGTCTGGATTAAAAAATCTGATGTTAAATGTCATGTTATCTATACCTCCTTGAGATCTAACGTTGCAGGATCTTGGTACTTCGATAGTGGATGCTCACGATCTTGGTACCTTGGAGTATTTAACTGACTATGAAGTTTACAATGGTGTCAATGTTACCTATGGAGGTGGAGCCAAAGGGAAGATAGTTGGGAAAGGGACGTTGAACGTTGAAGGACTACCCAAGCTACGTAATATGCTTCATGTAGTTGGTCTTAATGCTAATCTCATCATCATAAGTCAACTATGTGATGATGATCTCTATGTAAAGTTCAACAAAAATTCTTGTGAAGTGTTCGATGAGTCTGACACTTGTATCCTTACCGGCTTGAGGTCATCTAACAATTGTTATCAGTATTGTAATGAGCAACTCTGTCACAAGGCACACACAAATGACACTGATCCGTGGCATCAAAAATTAGGTCACGTTAGTCATAAAGCTAATGGAACTTGTGAAATTTGAAGCTGCTATTGGTTTGCCTAAATTGTCTATGAAAAGTATCAGTGTGTGTGAAAGTTGTCAAAGGGGTAAACAAAAGAGAGTGTCGCATCAAATGACATCACATTTCCACACCACTAGATGTCTGGAGTTAGTTCATGTGGATCTCATGGGTCCTATTGAGATTGAGAGTGTGGGTGGTAGAAAGTACTCTTATGTGATTGTTGATGATTTTTCGCGTTATACATGGATATATTTTCTACGTGAGAAATCTGAAACTTTTGACTTCTTTAGAAGCTGGCATAAAAAGGTTTGTAACTTGTAAAATTTAACTGCTGCCAGAATTAGATCGGACCATGGTAAAGAATTTGAGAACTCTTCTTTCTCGTCTTTCTGTGATAGAAAGGGGATTTCTCATGAATTTTCTGCACCTAAAACTCCACAACAAAATGGAGTGGCAGAGAGGAAAAATCGTACATTACAAGAGATAGCCCGTGTCATGCTTAGTTCTAAAAAACTTCCAAAAAGGTTTTGGGCTGAAGCTCTGAATACTGCTTGCCATATAGCAAATCGTGTATGTTTGAGGCTTGGATGTTCTATGACCCCTTATGAAATTCTTTTTGGAAAGAAACCTAACCTCAAATATTTTCATGTTTTTGGGTGTGTGTGCTATGTTCTTAATGATCGTGATAATCTTGGTAAATTTTATTCCAAAAGTGACAAGTGTCTTTTTGTAGGCTACACTTCGAATAGTCATGCTTATCGAGTTTATAATCTTCATACTAAGACGATCATGGAATCTGTAAATGTTGTCTTCGATGATCTCTCAGATATTGCAGGAAAGAGTGAAGAAGATAATGTTGTAGATCTGCTCAAATTTGTTGAGACTGCTCCAGTGAAGGATGTAGGCACAAATGTAACTGAGAATGTAACTGAAGCCCCATCCACAGCTGTCTCAAATGCAGAACCAAATGTGATGGCATCTGAGCCCACTTCCGTGTCTACTGCAGCTGAGTCAATGAACCAGTTGAAGAAACTAATAATCCAATCATGGATCGTGGCAGTGATATACCTACAAGGATTCAGAAAAATCACCCTACGTCTCAAATCATTGGTAATATTACTAATGGTATTAAGACAAGAGGGAAAGGTAGAGTGAACTATCGTGATATGGTAAGAATGGTCTGCTTATCTACTGATTGTATCAATGTGAGAACATGTTGTTTTGTGTCCAATTTCAAATATAAGAATGTTGTTGAAGCTGTAAAAGATGAATTTTGGATACATGCTATGCAAGAGAAACTAGACCAATTTGTCAAAAATGATGTGTGGTTTTTGGTCCCTAGGCCAGAGGATGTTAATTTCATTGGAACAAAATGGATTTTCAAAAATAAAATAGATGAATCTGGCAAAATTGTTCGCAACAAAGCTCGATTAGTTGCTCAAGGGTACACATAGGTTGAGGGTGGATTTCGATGAAACTTTCGCCCATGTAGCCCGTATTGAGTCCATACGTTTGTTGCTTGCTATTGCATGTTACTTGGGATTAACTCTTTACGAAATGGATGTAAAAAGTGCTTTCTTAAATAGATTCCTAGATGAAGAAGCTTTTGTTGAACAGCCTAAAGGCTTTGAGGACCCTTTTAAGCCTAACCACATGTATAAGCTTAAAAAGGCACTCTATGGTCTCAAACAAGCCCCTAGAGCTTGGTACGGTAGGCTAATTGAATACCTTCTTCAAATTGGTTTTAAACGTGGTGAAGTTGATAAAACCTTGTTCATTCAAAAGAAAAAACCATAACATCATGATTGCTCAAATCTATGTCGATGCATTATTTTTGGTTCCTCCTCTAATAAACTGTTAAAGGAATTCATTGCTTGCATGTCCTCCACTTTTGAAATGAGTATGGTAGGTGAATTAAGTTACTTCCTGGGCTTGCAAATTAAACAATTAAAGGAAGGAATTTTTATCTCACAAAGCAAGTATGCCAAGAATCTTGTGAAAAAATTCGATCTTGAAAATGCCTCTCACTTGAAGACTCTCATGGGGTCGAGTCAAAAGTTGAGTAAAGAAGATGTGGCTGAAAGTGTTGACTGCACCTTGTATAGAAGCATGATAGGAAGTTTGTTGTACTTGACTACCAGTCGTCTTGACATTATGTTCAGTGTTTATCTTTGTGCTCGTTATCAATCTGATCCCAAGGTTACTCTTTTAAAGGCCTTAAAATGTATTTTTCGATATGTAGTGGGCACAACTGATTTGGGAATTGGTACACAAAAGACACTAACACTAATCTTGTGGGATTTAGTGATTCTGATTGGGCTGGAGATGTTGTTGATCGAAAAAGTACCACTGGTGGATGTTTTTATTTGGGAAATAATTTGGTCTCATGGTATAGCAAAAAGCAAAACTGGGTATCTCTTTCGACTGCTGAATCAGAATATGTAGAAGTTGGGAATTGTTGCACACAATGTTTATGGATGAACCAAATGATTGAGGACTATGGTTTGCAAAGTGAAACACTGATTGTCTATTGTGATAATATGAGTGCGATTGATATTTCAAAAAATCCTGTCCAACACTCTCGTACTAAACACATAGATATTAGACATCACTTTATTCGAGATTTAGTTGAGAAAAATATAATTCGAATTGAGTATATTTCATCGAAAATCAGCTTACTTGACATCTTCACCAGGCTTTGGATTTTGAGAGATTCTCCAATTTAAGGAAGTCTCTCGGTTTGTGTGTTCTCAGAAATGTTATACGAGATGTCACGACATTGCACATCACATCCGCTGTGACATCCAAACACTGCATCTCTTTTCTTCTCCTCTATTTCTTTTTAATTTTTTTGTAGACATCCCCGCATTGTAAGCTTATCATGCATTTTTGCAAAAAGTGGATTGATGGTTCGAACTAGTCACATATCTTTGTCTCCTTGGAAAACTTGTGTGAGTTGATCTCTCCAATTCAAAAAAATGATGTTATTTTTCCCACCAGCTGAGTTGTGAATAAAGTCTTGATCATGCTTGGAGGCCTTCTAAGAAAAAGCTACCAACCCATTATGTGAGCTATTCCTTGTGACCAATTTCTTCAAGCGTATTGTTATTTATAAAAGACATGATCATGTGAAAAAGAGCTACCTATGGCACACTACAACATAAATGACATTAGGTAACACTCAAAAAATATTACTTAATGGCCATAAAATGTTACTATAGACAATAGGTAGCACTTTTATGGCGATGCAGTTGCCCGTGCTACCTATAGTCAATGGTATCACTTTTATTAGCTTTTTTAATAACACTTTTTCTAAGTGTTACATTAAGTTTTCTATTGGTAACACTTTGAAGCAATATTTCTAAAGTGTTACATATGAATCTTATGTAACACTTTTTTGTAACACTTTTTATATTTGTAACACTTTAAAAAAATACTTCTAAAGTGTTACATATGAATCTTATGTAACACTTTTTTTTGTAGCACTTCGTAGAAATACTATTTTTTTCCACCAAGTAGATTCGAACCCACGACATGTTATGTATGGAAGTGGCAATTTGCCACTAAGCTAAGTTGATTCTTATTACAACTTTTGCTTTGTTTTATATATACACATACACACAAACATATATATATATATATTATATGTATATATAATATATTTTATATAATAAAGATTATATTTTATAATATATGTATTAAATTATATTATACACTGTATATATCAAGTTTTATATTGTATAGTATATAGTTTGAAAATCATATTATATTATATATTAAAGGACACAACAAATTAAAATATAAAAAATATATAAAATAAATTTATCGACTAATAAATATTCAATCGGTAAAAATAAAAAATATATAAAAATATAAAATTAATTTACCGACAGATAAAAAAGTTCTAACAGTAAAAAAATTAAATACTTAAGAAAATAACGAAATAATAATTTGCCGACGGAAAAAATTCCTAAGTAATTACCGACAACATCAATTTTCATTGGTAATTTTTTTTAAAAAAGTAAAAAAAAAGGTTAACGATGAAATTGGTCTCTGTTAGTAAAAATTAAAAAAATAAATAATAATAATAATAAAATATATACATGCGCATTTTCCATCGGTATTAAGACAAAATTAATTGCCTTCGTAAAAAATAAAATAATAAAAGTAAAACTAAAATACTTTGTAAAAAGTAAACACAAATTTAGTTAAAAAAACAGAGTACATGATGTCTACAATTTTTAGGTTTGGTGACATCAATTAATTAAATAAATCTTTGACATGATTTAATGATAGTTATATAATTTTGTGTTACTAAAATATAGCTTAAAAAGTGTTACAATCAATAAAATATATTGTTGTCAAGAGTGCTTCTTAAATAAAGTGATACATATTTGCGTTACAAAAGAAATAACAAAAATAAACTTAAAAAGTGTTACTTATATAAAAGTGTTACATATAAGCGTTAAATATTGATAAAAGTGTTACCTATTTGAGTTACAAAAGAAATAACAAAAATAAATGATACTTAAAAAGTGTTACTTATATAAAATTATTACATATAAGTGTTACATATTGATAAAGTGCTACAAAAGTGTTACATAAATATTGTAATGTAAAAAGTGTTACAAACATGTGTTACATATGTACCTTATGTAAAAAGTGCTACAAAATTTGTGATACCTAATGTTATTTATGTTGTAGTGGCATTTGAGTGAAAGCTCCCTGTTAGTTAACTCCCTCATGAGACTTCGAAAAATTGAAGAAAACTCGAAAGTTCTTGAAAAGATAGGATTTTGGATTGCGATTCATTGAACCAGTTAGTACAAGTGTGGCTCAAATGTGACTACATTTGAACCTATATCCATTGTTGCAGCACATTTCACCTCTTGTGTGCGAGTTCTTTTTGTTGTTTAGGCATATTAGGTTTTGCATGTCCTGGTGATTTTAGATTCTTGGCTGAAATTTGGTTCCCATATATAATCTGAGAGTGATATTTTTCTCTTCCCAAAATCTTGAAAATCTTGATGGATTTATTTTGTGGGTTGAACCGATTTGGAGGATAAGGGTGAATCTTATTTTTGATCCTACTTTCCTTATCACAATTTGCCAAAATTTGGACACTTTGTAAACTAGAGTTTGGGATTAATCGGACTTCAGATTTTTTTTCCCTTATTTTTCGATTATATAAATGAGGAATTATTTCCTTAATAAAACTATTCCTTTTGTACTTCGATTATCGTGCCTGATCATGACTCTTTTTGCATTCCTATTTATTTGCAGGCAATCAAGTGCACATCATCTCACACTCTCTCTCACAAATTTTGAAGTTTTTTTTGTGGTTTGAAACTTGTGTGCAGGTTAGAACTTCTCTCTCAAGGGCAAGATTTGTTTCCTCCATCAAAAATCTCTTTGGCAGTCCTAGCAAGTCATCATCCTCCTCCCACAATTCCCAAAGTCCGCCGTCTGAAAAATCTATGGAGAAAAATAATGTTTCGAATGTTGTCAAAGATGGAACCCCATCTGACACTGCATCTCCGTCTGCCCAGAATCCATCTTCTTCTCCGATTAAGGAGAGTTCGGCACCACCAGAGACCGTAGCCACTCCTTCCTCCACTCCTACAGAGGTCACCACAGACACCACTACTCCTCCATCTCCGAAAAACCCTGCACCCGAGTCCGTTCGGATGCCCCCGCATCCGGGCTTGAAGATGTCCCCTGCATCTCACCCAACAGATCTCACACTCTTCCAACCCGGAAAGGTATGGAGTCCACTCTTCCACAACACCCATGTTCTCCAAGTTCCACTCCTACAACTATCATCCCAGTTCCATTTCAAGACGAGGCCCTTGCCTCTGTTCTTCCCGGGGAAAAGGATAATGAAATTGACGTCGACAACCCTCCGGATTTTGAGGTAATTTGCACTGTTCATGGGTCTTTGGGAAACCCCAATGTGCGACGTTCAAAAAGGCTTTGTGGATACTCTCTAGAGGACTTCGAAGATTCTGGTTCTACCCCTGAGATTTCACCTAAGAAGCAAAAGACTGGTTTAGGGGCCACTTCGAAGCAAGGGGAGAAGATTTGTCTATTCCCCACGTCACTTTCAGCGATTCAGATGATAATGTGAACCAAATTGTTGTTCAGTCCAGAGAACATGTGCAGCCTGAGCCTAAAGATAGTGATAATGATGTTCCTTTGGCATAGATGGTTCAAAAAGCCAAGAAGGGCAAATGTGTGGCCAAGGATGTGACCACATCCAAGCCCGCACCAACTGCCGCTGAGTCGAGTTCTGAGTTCGATGACTCTAGTGATGAGGATTTTGATGCCTCCAAAGAACCATATACAAAGATTGATTATGAGACCATGGTTTGATGAAATTGGTGGTGAATTGATGGCTGAAGAAACGGAAGGAGGTTGCTGCTGCAGATGCAGAGGAGGATGTGATGTCATCCGATGACACATCTGACTCTGAATTCGATATTGGGAGAGCTCATTCTGAGCTATTTTACACAGCTGCTGCAGCTTCCATGTTTCATGCTTTAATTTCCCATTCTTTTATTGATGAAAAATGCTGAGATTATGAGCACTTTGCCAAGTATAATCTGAATCGATTTTTTGAGGAACGAAATTTGTTAACCACGATTGATACTACTCTCCATTATATTGACACTGTGATCTGTGAGTTTTATGCCAAATGTCTACCAGAATTGTTGTTCGACGTTCACCTAAATTTGGCAAGGTTTTTGCTCGCAATAGGATGTATGAATTCAATCCCTCAGTCATCAATCGATTCTTTGATATGCCTGATTTTGAAGAGAGTGAGGTGCCCTCTGACTACAATTAAATGGCTCGTATTTCTAACTGGTGGCCGTGAAAAAGATTGGCCTGCCCATCTCAAGAAGCTCATATCTTCCTGTCTTACGTCATTTTATGGGTTTTTGCACAAGATCTGTTGTGCAAACTGGTCTCCTTCTAAGAATAATCCCATTGTCACAAGGACACATGCCAGAGTGTTGTATCAAATTGGGAAAGGGCTGCCCTTTAATTTTGGCAAATTGGCTTTCGAGGAGGTCACATTTTTTGCTACAAGTGAATCCAAATTCTGGTCCCTGCCATTCCCCAGTCTCATCTATAAGGTCCTGGTTTCTCAAAGTTTTGAACCAAGGGAGGGTGATCACTTCACTAACCCGCCTGGGGTCTTTCATGTTTCCCGACCCTTGCTCAGTTCTCAAAATCGCATTGTTGATCTGCCCCTTGTCTATCCAGGAGATGCTCCATCTGCTACTGAAATTCCTATCTCTGCTGCTGCTCCGAATGTTGATGCCCCTATTCCTAAATCTGTTCCAGATGTGGCCTCGAATGTGGTCCCGGATGTTGGCGACATTCCGACTCCCATTTCCTCTAATATCCCCTCTGTCCCTGTTTTAATTGCTTTCTTACAGGTACAACTGGCATTTGCTGAGCAACAGATTGCTCACCTTTGTTCTCAATTGCAACATATCCTTGGCTCTATTTCTGGCCAAAAAAGGGGAGAGAATGTAGCTGGACCAAGCACTGCTCAAGGGAGAGTTATGGCGACTAAGGAACCTGGGACTGATGCTCCAATTCCTGAAAATGCTGCAACCCAAGATGTTGTTGTTGTTGTTCTTTGCACCATTGATCGGACGGGGGCGAAGGCGATGAAGGTCTTCTGTTTGAGTTTGAAGGACAAATGGATACAAATGTGTCCACTGATGAACTTTATAATACTTAATCTGGGATGTACTAAACACTATTCTCCTGCTAGGTTTATTTGCTTTTGGTTGTTGATAACTTGATAAAACTCTCTTGTGATATTTTTGCTGCAGTTATGAATTTGACCTAAAATGTGATTACATCCGTTTAAGTATTTTTACTCAGCATGATATTTAGGGGGAGTTGTTATATTTAGGGGGAGTTTGTTTGTTTTGTGCATGATAAGTGTTTTGTCCAGAAAGACAAAAGGGGGGAGATTGTTAGGGCGATTTTTATCGTCAAAAATAATTTCCACAATTATAAAGATTGGTTTTTTATTTGTTTTGTCTTTATAGACTTATGGTATGATTAGGACTTGTTTAGATTAAGAAAGAAATCATATTTATATGGTATTGATATATTAGGACTCTTGGACAGTTATCTTGTTTCCTAACATAAGTGATTTACTTGTCATATATTTGTATATATCTTCTTTCCTTGTGTATTCGGTCTCTTGAAGGGTTTGGACGGCTATATAAAGGGAAGAGGACGTGCATAATCAGTACACAAGAAATACCACAGAGTTACAAGAGTCTTGAGAGAATTAAGAGTCATTCAAGCACACGGAGTCTCACTGTCCTGGATGCAATCTCGAATGTGACTACATCTGAGATTACATTCAGTCCTGCAGATTGTGTTTGTTAGCTTTTCATCCATTATTTTTAGTATTGTGATTAACAAAGTCCACACATGTCTATTGTTGGATGAGTTGAATTACATAGATCAGATATACTCTAGATAGGAGTTTTTCGTTGAGTTTCTACTAGTTGGTTTTAGTATTTTTGTATACGGAATCAAACGATTTTGCTAATGAAAAGTTTCGCCATACTGGCACGTCTAAAAGCTAGTTGGCTTGTAGATAATTTTTAATTCGTGTGTCTTTTTACTGTTTTCAAAATTTCACTGCATGTGATTGTGACTGTGACCACATCTGCAATCACATCCTTACTCTGTGAAACTTTTTCTATTTATCCGTGCTATAATTCTTTCACTTTGCCTCCTGACGTTTACGTGTTTTGCACATATAGCCTCTTGAGAATCGCCAATGGTGAAATATTTCACCAGAATCCCATCACGTGTCATGCACTCAGTGTTGTAAAAATCGACCTAGGCGGCCGCCTTGGCGACCCTAGGTCGATCCGATTTTGCCAAAATGGGTCCAAAAAATAGTATTGGCCGAAAATCGGCTAGGCGCCATCCTAGACGGGGTAGACGCTTACCCAGACGATTAAAAGGTGGGTTAGGCTTTAGGCAAGCTAGGCGGTTTAGGCGGTTTAAGCGGCAAAAATCGCCAAAAATTAGTAAAAATAAAAAAATTAAAATAATGGAGTTGTTTCAAGGCGGCCCTAGGCACCCACTAGCGATTTATCCAATCATGCATGCACATGAGGGCAAAGTTGTCATTGACTTAAACCATATTAAAGTTATAGCACTCGGCACCTAAACTTTATGTGATTGTTACTTTCCCATATAAACTTTAAGTGATTTACATTTTGACACCCCATTTTAAAAAATCAATAATTTATATGTATATACATTTATTTATATCCTTTTTAATTTATTGCGAAAAATAAATAAATTATATTTTTGGGAATTCATTAAAGTTAAGTACCTTTATATTTTGGGAATTTTACTTGAATTTATACAAATATTATTTAAAATACATTATATTATTAAAAATTCATTGGTGCATATTTATATTGTTTTCGCTAAAAAAGTTTTTTTCCCTAACTTTGATGTAAAAAATAGTAAACTAAATAACTAAAAAAATTATAATTCGACTAGAATGCTATTAATAATATATTTTATTAATATTAGTTAAATTTATTTTTTGAAGATAAAAAATTATAACAGAGATTAAAAGAATTATTGGGCTCGTTTGGGATTAAGGAAACCATGGGATAAGCCATTTTATCGAAGCCGATCCAATGTTTGGCATCAGGGATCCAAGCCCGTGAAGAGCTGCTCAGCCTGTGAATTTATCAGAAGTCCAATTGATTATTAAACCTACCTCAACCCCTGGTATTATATAATCATATCCACACATTGGAACCGAGGACACCTAATTTCACCATTTTGCCCCTAGAAACCACCAATATTGACTTATTTGACCTTTCTTCTACCCATAGTCACAAATAATACATAATTGGAATTCTATATAGAAAAAAAAAAAATCCATACATCTTCGTCTCTAAGCGGCGCCCACACGGTGGTGCCTACAAATATATTTTATGATTTCTTCTTTTGTCTTTGCAATCCTTCTCTCGACTACTTACACTCCATGGTGTTGATAACAAGAAGAATTGTGCAATTTGTGTTTTTGTGGAAGACAAAGAACATATTTGAGTGACCCTATTTATGCTTAAAGAGAAAAATTGTAATTTTCAATGATCTTGCGCATCAATTTGAATTACCGGATAATGAGATTGGGGATTTAGGAGGAGACAAGAAAAGGGATTTGGGTTGCAGGAAAATATATTGTTAGTTGAGAAAATGGGAAAGAAGAAAAAAGAAAACACACAAACATACACAACCTTTGCTACAAAGATGACGAATTGGGGAAACACAGAGAAAGTCATTTTACCACTTTTATTTTCATGTAAGTTTAGTTAATTGATAATGGGTATTTTGGACATTTCTTACATTGATCATACCTAATCATTAATGTCAAACAAATTATTGTTATCCAATTCACAAAATAAAATAACACAATCCTATATCCCAAACACATTTTAACTTTATCAATGAATATTGCAATCCTATTTAATTTAATCTCATTTTAAGTCTCATCATGCTCGCTCTCTTAGCGCCAGGGCGATTGCCCGTGTGAGAGGGTCAATCAAAGCCTGGTGACAACTCACAAGTTCAGTACCAAACACATGATGAGAATTCAACATATCTCGTTAATCACAATATGTTCTCATAGGACACATTATCAATTCTACTTAATCCTAATGACTCACATGCCTTTGGAGCATATCTCCAAACAAAGGCTCATAAAAGAGATGAGGGCCCACATCGCTCGTAGAAGTATGCCTGAGAACAATATTAACTATGCGCAAAAACTCTTAAGTGAAGTAAAGCCTCGAGTAAATATGTTTGGTCTACCATCCATGTTTGGCGCCCAAACCATACACCAAAGTGGTTTTACTATCACAAAGACAACAAAATACATCATAGATGTGCGCGCAATGTGCATCATTTCAAGATGCCAAATTTGCCTCTAGCAAATCATAGACCAATATGTTAAGATATCTAAGTATCCACATGTCGGTATCACAATAGTGCATGGATCACTTCGATATCCACTCACCAATCACACTGTTAAGTACAAGACTTACTGAGTACACACATAACTCACATCAAACATTCGACAATGTTTACTTAAATTAGCTAGCATTTCTTTTCATCTTCCTAAGATATTGTTTCTTTACTAAGAATATGATCTTTGATCATGGAGTGTAAAGACAGCCAACACTGAGTGGCGATAACTCCATGTTCTTTCCAGTCATCACATTTTTGCCATATACAATGAGATACAACTCTTGACATATGTTCAGTGAATTAATTGACCATCATGGGACTTTCAAAATGATAGCTAGATGAAATCAATGATGATTCAAGTCAAGTCGAGCTTCTTGATTAGCAATCAATGCGCTCTTACTCCACCACTCTTAAATTCATTGGGTGATCCTCACGGATCTCCTTATTCAACTTTCTTGAACTATGTCAACATCAATTATCCAGGACAACCCTAGACGAAAGTGGCAATAATAGATAACATATCAGGCGAATTGAGGCAATCTCACCACTTAGGGAGAACATCTCAAAAAAATTACTCTCTTTTAAGAGGCATAAACATTTCGTCCTTAGTCGAGTTACACACACGTTAATCAACCTATCTATATTGAACTTGACCTTCCGAAACCACATGTTTCAAATGGTCTTGCATCTAACAGAAGATTAATAACCTCTTAGACTTTATTCTTAGTCATTCGACTCATCTTTTCCTTCACAACAACTATCCACTTAGGGCATCAAGTGAAGTCACACATTTTTATCGACTCATCAACATCCACAAAAGTAATTGTGAATGATACCCACTCAATCTCATATAGATGATGGGAATATTTCATATTCACTCCTTTTACTCGTGGAATTTGAGAATTCTTTGCGTGTGAGACACTAGCTCCGACTGACTTAGTGTCGCTCCCACTATCTAGTGATTACTAGATGAGTATGAAATACAACATCCTCGCTAGAGAAACGAGCGCCTCCTGAGGATCTTGCAACTCTCATAGTTTTAAGATCTCTTTTGACCTCACATGTGCTAAAGAAATCCCTTTGAGGGGAAACCTAAATCGTGCGCCTTGATTCTCCACTTGAGAACACATATGCTCGAACTTACATAGGCACATACCCAATAATTTGGGCTTGTTACCAAATTAAAGCTCGTAAAAGATTGAAGAATCATTTGGAGACACATATTTTATGATGTAGGCAGCAACAAAACACACAAATCAATTTGCGCCATTATGAATCTAACCATTTTGAAGTGATTGTCCCTTCTTCGCAAGCTCATCATAGCAAAGTATTTAGAACTATCATTCAACTTGCAACTTTATTTCCTTCAATCGTGTGTCCAAACTAATTAGACACTCTATTCCCACTCCCTATTAGTACATCTCCATATGTTAAGAATTACTCAAAGCAAATTGGCACTTCTAACTAATGAGAGTGAAAATGTACTAACTTATAGCGTAAATAGCAATGAAAGAAAATATAATGCATTAATTTGTGCATCACACCCATAAGTCTGCACTCAATTTAGCGGATTTAGCTTTAAAGGAAAAGTAGTCATCTTTCATTCTTCCAGCAAGCTTATCCCGCTGGAAAAAAACATTATGCAGAGAGAGATTGACCTTAGCAAGCTAGACAATAAATCCTCCTCGAGCTAATACAATCATCCTACTAACCTCACGTGCCACGATATCTTTAGAAGATCTAAAAGAAATACTATCTAAAGCCAAGCATCACAAAGAAAAGATGGACAAGTCTTCTCCCTCAACAAATATCTTACAAGTGCATTTATCCGAGTAAGACTACATCGACACATCAAGTTGCTCACACTAAATGTTGAGCTTGAGATGACTCTTTTTAGCCTCCTCTTGTGCGCTCTATAGTTGCATAACCCGATAATAGTCATACACATTTGTTCAATCTCAAACCACATGCTAAGTCAACCAATATCTACAATCCACCCATGAAGAGATTTGGAAATATTAGAAAAAATTAAAAGAGCAATTAAATGTCAAACTTCATCTCAAGATAATTACGAGCAAAGTTACCAATCTCATAAGTGCACTTAATAATTGTTGATACTTAATTTCCTCATTCAATAAGGTGACGCGACTTATTGTCACTTTGTGGATCAATTTATAGTTCTAGTTTTACTTTTTGCTCTCGTCAAGCTACATTATTCTTGTTCTAACATTCACCCGAGTTGGTTTATGTCGGTCAGCACAAGCGACAAGTGCACTCACTTGTGTATTTCTCAATTTTTTATAATCAACCTCTAGATAGGCGATTTTCATTAATAATAACACAAGTTACTAATATCCTTAATTCAACTCAAATAGTGAATTTGGATAACTAGAGTATTTACCTGGTAGTAAGCTCATATTCTAAAAATAGAGCTTAAACTCTTTTATTAAATTTACAGCTTAAACAAATTAAAGCGCAAAATTAATTCTTGATCTATAAGTATATCATCGGCATCTCGACTGCGATTATATTGGGCAGTTAAGTTCTTACATTTGCGACTTAAATAAATAAAATGCAAATACTTTCTTTAATCCACAAAAATATTGTCCGCGTCTAAGTCGCGACAATACTGGATACTTTGTCTATTTTCATGCTAAATTGGCTAAACTAAAGTTGGTGAGTTTGGTCTAAACACATTTCAATAAATTGCGCAACCAATTAGGTATCGATCTAAAAATTTATTATAGATCCAAGTAATATTTATTATTTTCTTCAATTCAATGAGATCGAAAATTTGCCACCAATGCTAGTAATCATCTCCCATCGAATTGAAGATCACAATAAAAATTATGATCCATGAATAAAATTATCGATGTCCATAAATAAATCATGCATGCAACCATGTGATATAAGTAATTACGAAAAAATATAGCCCCATGGGCGACATTGACATATGGTTCATCATGTGGAGATAATTTAGAACTATGGTGGTAAAACAAAAATATCCTCGTAAAATTGATGTTACATAGCCTCCACAAATTTCATAAATACATGCCTAAAAAAATACATATTTTCAAGGCCTACTACATCAATATAGAAAAAGTAAAAAACATAAATGAGGATACCAAATTACCACCATTGTCAAAAATTAAGTCTCACATTTAATATTAATATAAAACAAGAAACATTCACATACACGAGCACCCATATGTCAATGTGCATTCATTCCCAAAGACATGATAATACATATCACATCAACAAAAAAAAGATTGCAGATAAAAAAAATTGCGTACTCATAAGCAATTATTAAAGCATGCAACTCATAAATTAAAAATCACATAAAAGTTTTTGGTTACACCTCAATGCGCAAAAATAATTTTTTACGCACCTCAATGCGCAAAAAAATAATTGTTTTTACGCACCTTATGCGAAAAAATATTTTCTATGCACCAATGTGCAAAAATAATTTCCCATGCATCACAATGCATACAAAAATATTAATTTGTTGCAAAAATCTTAATGCGCAAAAATAATTTTTCTTTCATGCAACTAATGCGAAGGAAAAAAATATCATTGCTACACATGTGCAGTAAACAATTATTCATGCATCATATTGCATAACAATAATTTTGCAAGTATTCTCATGAGCAAAAATAGTTTTTGCAAGCACTAAATTGCGCAAAATATTTTTACATGTATTAATACTATAACAAAAAAAAATGCACAAAAAATAATAATGCAAACGTCCCAACGCGCAAAAAAATAATTTGCTATCCAACTTCTATACAAATAGAAAACATGTTTGTATAATAACAAATAATCATCTTAGCCTATTGGTGGGCATGCATTAGGCATAATAAAAGGTCTAGGGTTTAAATCTATGTAGCACCAGTATTTCTTCAATTTAAAAAATTTTTTTTATGAAGATATAGTTGTGTACCACATAGTCGCTCATACGTCGCCGATAGCGCCCATGTGGCTTGCCCTCGCCGCCACATCGGCGCCCACATAGGTACTCAATACATGGCCAAGTCAACACCCACAAGGCCAACCAAGAATTGCCACATGGCAATTGAAAAAATAATACACGTTCCGAGTCCAGACCTTAGGCAATGAACATTGCATCACTATTGGCTCAAAAACCGATGCATAATTTTATTTTTCAGCCAAAAATTTGAATCGCCATAACCTTTTTGTTTTTAATCCATTTTTCATGCACAATATATCATTAATCGTCTTTCTAAGATCTATAATTTGACACTAATATCGCATATGTAAAAACGAAAAAAGCAAGTTCGAATTTTTATATACAATTCGAATTTATTTAAATAAAAAATCAAATCACATGAATCATCAAACTCAAGCACATCACAACGACGAGATCGAGCCCTAATGGCTTTGATACCACTGTTAGCAAATACGGGTCGAAACATAAATCACATATTATCACATAAAGTGTGGATCAAGTATACCTGTTTGTAGTAGAACTATCGATCCACGTAGCCAGGATTGAGCCTATATACAAGCCTTCTTTTGATCCATGATTAAGCCATCTACAAGCCTTCTCTTGATTGAACCCCGAAGAATGAACGAATCCCATATATTGGTTGAACCACGAACAAGATCACGAACCGCTTTTCTCGTTGGTGTAAATAATTACTAGAATTATTTACTTGGATATGCACACCTTAAACCCTTGAAAAACTTTGGTGATGCTCCAAGAAGAAAACCGTAGAGAGAAATTTTAGGAGATAGATTATTATTTCTATGTGGGGAATGATATTCTCAATTGGACTGATATTGTGGGGAGAGATATCAATATATATCTTAATCACATATCTCGATTAGAGCCCTACTGGGAGAGGTTTCTTTAAACCTCACCTAAATAAGACTCTTTATTATCTCAAATATGGATGCAACCTAATTGCATCCAATATTGCCAAAGAATTTTATTTTTGCAAATTAAGTTATAATGTTGATTTGTTTTGATTCCTGCTGGACCTAATCTGCCATTTCAGACACCTCTTCACTCCCCACTGTGTTATTGCTTGAATATTTGTTAAATCAAAATGTTTTCTCCATTTTTATGTTTAGAAACAAGTTTTCGCATTTTCTCAAGGAATTTAGTTTTTCTTGATAATCTTTGTTATATGGTATCTGTATTATCTAACTCTTTAGAATTTTGTTACTGTTTTTATTTGTTCAGTTGGATTTATGATTATATTATATTTCAAATTTTTAGTGTATCCTACTTCTCTTTTTAGTCTCAGATTTCTCATTATTAGATAATTTATAGATAATTGCCTCGCAAAGCCATGGATAGTTAGCCGACTTGGTCGCCACTATAAGGGATATGCTCACACGAGTTGCATCCGAACATGCCCCCGCCAGTTGTCCCACCTCCTAGTGCTCGTCGCCGCTTTGAGATCTTTTGGAGATGATGAAACTAATGATTTAGATGATTAACTAGGCTTAGATGAGATAATATCTTGCTTGTATATGTTGTTGATACTTGTTATTTTGGATAGATTTGTGTTTGTGTGAATGGTTAGTTAGATATTTAACATAATCTTCATACTTATTTTATGTGTTTGGTTGATATCATTGATTGAGTGAATGCATTGGTATTGGGTAATGTTGATATTATTGTTAGGTGAATACATGTATAAAAATGTGATAGTAAAATAAAAATTAAAAAAAATTAATTGTACTTAAAAAAAACTTTAATAAAAGGAGGATTTTTGCGATGACAAAAGTCGTCACAAATAAACTTTCAAGACAAAATCTTTTGAGACGACAAATATCGTCACAAAAAATTTTAAATTACTTGTGTCAACAATGTCGTCACAAATAAGGCTAACGAAAATGCCCCTGACGAAAAACCTAATGGACATTGTTGATGACAAATTTGTGATGATATTGTTGTCACAATACCATTTGTGACAACACCGTCGGTCACAAGTCGCCACAAAAAACTTTTTTGTGACGACATTCAGCCTTTGTCACAAAAACCTCTTTTTCCAGTAGTGATATAGCTATTAAAGGTGAGGAAACATATGATTTATCTCATGAATATGGGCTATGGCACATTGATCATGGATTGCAAGAAGATTAATTAACTATTTATGCATGAAGCTCTATTGGATTTCTCACGAAGCGAACTCTATAGCTCAAACAAACACCCGCCCATATTTCTATCTTCAATTCTAGCTGAGATATAATTAACAAGATGAAAATAAGTTTGTAGGGTTGGTTTACTCTCTTTTTGAGCTTATGAGACTTAATTGTTGAGTATCAATTATAACTTGACTGCATTCCTTATAATTATTAGTCATGCTACCAAAAAATATATATCAATCTTATATAGTGAAAGAAAAAAATAAAGTTGACTCATGACATCACCTCATTAATCTTGGACATGTGTCAACTTCTCATTTTCTCAATTCCACATGGCTGCTTCACATTTATCCATGTGGCATCCCTATGTACAAATTTAAAAGATAACAAATTCAAGACATAACAAATAATTCAAAAATCAAGGATTCTATCTATATACACCATCTTTTAAAGTTATCTTTTAATATTTAATATATCAAATATACACCATGTTAGATATGTATTTATCGGAGTATAATAGAGTATATATCATCTAATATATCATTTATTCATTAATACAATATAATAAATTGCAGATTTGGCATCTGTTAGCAATTAAGCCATGTAAGCCACATAATATATGTGAATCGGAATTACCTTAGCAGCGGATGAATCGATTCACTCGGATCCGCGACTCGCCTACAAGCCTCTTCGTTGATGTGTGTAACTCCACGAATTGTGTACGCCAATGCCCTTCTTGTATCACGAGCTTCTTGTACTTCAAACGGGGTACGCAAACGTCCATCTCGCTCCAATCGATCTACTAGAGTATCCACCGAATAAACATACACATTAGATCCTTGGAGATTTTTGGTGATACTCCAAGAAGAAAACCGTAGAGAGAAACTTTAGGAGATAGATTATTTTGTGAGGGGACGTGTTTTTCTAAGTGATATGATAGTAGGGAGAGATATCAATATATATCTCAATCCTCTATTTTCATTAGAGTCCTAATATGAGAGGTTTCTAGATAAACTTCATCCGAATAGGACTCTCAAATATGGATGCACTCTATTGCACCCAATATCTCCCACTCATACATTTTTGACTCGACTCATTCGAATCACATCCTCATGATTCTAATCTCATGTCTCTTCTTTCATATAGGGAATAAGGTGTGCGCCAAGCGAGAAAGGAACTAGTGAGGAGAGTTATATTAAGTCATCACCTTACTAACATAACTCGCAACTCCAAAAGGACTCGCTATGTACCCCAAACTATGTGGTTGCACCAAATCAAGCATCTTGATCCCTCATATAATAAGTAGAGCATTCTTGACTCTCAACCTATGTATCTACGCTCATGACTATGTCAAACGCATTTTTGACTTAGTCGGCCGCCTATGAGCCATAGTACACAAATGCATTACCAACTTAGAACCTCATGTCAATCAACTTGGTCTTAATAGCTTTCCTAGTCATGCTCCAAAGACCACATCACACATGGCCATTGGTACATGCTAAAGTAGCGTCATTAAGCTTACACCTCATGGCACAATTGAGTACCAAAGGGTACTAAAAACACGATAAGGGCTCACACAAGAATGAGGCGGGGATCCATTCGGTCCACTCTACTTATGAGGTCATCTCAAAGAACATGTAGTATGAATAGATGCTATGATCGAGCTCCCACCAATTTGGGCATGTCACGCTCTTAACATCATACAAATCTTAGTCCGGTTGCTATTCAAGCTCTTGACTGCGTACTACTCGTAGTCACTCCCAAAGTATCATACGATAGTTTGCACATTTGGCTTCAAACAAGGCTTTTATGAAGTTTGGACATACTTCATAATCGATCAAATATGATCTCATCTTAGCCTCATGCCAAGGCGACTATGTTTAAACTTAAGCCTTCCACGTTGTTCCGAGCATGAAGGCGATCATTCGCATCCCCTAATTGGTGCAAAAATGATGTACGAGTCTCATCATCCTACTCGTTATCAAAGCACTGGCGATTGCCCGTGTGAGTGGGTCAATCTAAGCCTGGTGACATTCATATCTATCATTAGACACAATACACTAACAAATAATGAGAAACAAAATTCCATTAATCAATAAAATGTTCATAAAGGCCCATAAACTCAAATCCTACAAAGTCTCATACCTCTAACATACCTTTGGAACACATCTCTATGCAAAGCTTAGAAAAAGGGCGATGACTCATACCGTATAAAAATTTGCACGAGAACAACTTGACCTTGTGCAATGCTCATCGTATAAAGTGATATCTATAAATACTTGTCAATATGCTTAGTCCTCCCATGGTACTTGGGATCCTTAGCATACGCTAGTGCGGATGTGATATCGCAATAAACAACAAATAATCATCAACAATGTCATAATGTGCTACACGTGAAAGAAATCTCCTCCATTAAGAATGCTCGATGGCGACATACAAGCAACATATTCCGCTCCCATTAAGAATGCATATCCCGATATGGATTTGTGCTCATCTTTATCCGCCGATCCATCAAAGATCACTATAGCTAGTTAGCTTCAAACTACCTCCATGGTAGCGAAGCAAGATCACTTGTCCCTTTCAAATATCTAAGTATCATTTGACAGCGGCCCAATGGTCGCGCCCAGAATTACTTTGATATCTACTCACCATTCCAACTGCAAAGCATAAGTTCGAACGAGTACACATCATTGTGTACATCAAACTTCCCTCTGCACTTGCATATGGAACCTTAGCCATGCGTTCCCTTTCTTCTTTTGTTTTAGGGCATAATTCTTCGCTAAGAACACAATGTTTGTCCATGGGTGTGTCAACAGGATTAATATTTTCCATACGGAAATGTTCTAGAATCCTCTTGATGTAATTCTCTTGAGACAAACACAAGAGTTTTCTAGAACGATCCCGGTGTATCTTAACACCAAGTATGTATTTAGCTTTTCCCATGTCCTTCATCTCAAAAGTAGAGGACAACCACTTCTGAGTGGCGACAATCATCTCCATGTTATTTCTAGCCAATAAAATGTCATCCACATATAATGAGAGTATCAAAAAATTCCTCCCACTTCTCTTGACATACACACAGTGGTCTTCCTCGATCATCGTAAAGCCCATCTTAATGATAGCTCAATGAAATCGATGGTACCACTATTTGGACTATTGTTTTAGCCCATAAATACAATGTTTCAAGCGACATACTTTGCGCTCTTGCCCTATTTGCTTAAATCACAGAGGTTAATCCATATACATCTCCTCGTCCAGCTCTCCATTGAGAAATGATGTCTTAACGTCCATCTGAAATAATTCCAGATCTAGGTGGGCGACAAGAGCTAGAATAAGGCAAATGGAGGCAAATCTCACCACTGGGGAGAATGTCTCTTCATTGTCTACACCCTCTCTTTGGGTATAACCCTTCGCCACAAGTCGAGCCTTATACTTATCGATAGATTCATCTGCCTTGCGTTTGACCTTAAGAACCCACTTGTTCCCAATAGTCTTACGCCCAGATGGAAGATCGACCAACTCCCAGACTTTGTTCTTAGCGATTAAGCTCAACTCTTCTTCCATAGCAACTATGCACTCTTTTGCATTTGGGGAAGTCACAACTTCTTTATAAGTAGCTGGTTCATCAACATCCACAGAAGCACACATGAACGATTCCCCTTCGATCTCAAAATGCCAATGGGGTATTGTTGCACGTTTGCTTTGTCATATTTGTGGATTTTCTAAGTCTTTCTCTAGTAGGTCACTCCCACTGAATTTGGGGTCGCATACGTTATCCCCGTCAATTACTGGATGAGGTTGTGAAACCTCACCCTCGCTAGGGACTGGTGCGTCGTCCAGATGATCTTGCAACTCGAATAGTTCAAGGTCCCCTTTGACTTCACCAATGGTTGGAAAATCCTCATCAAGGAAATTCATATCACGGGACTCTATCTCTGTCATTCCTCCATTATGGTGTTCATCATACATCACATAGCCCCTTGAGTGATTGTAATACGTTGTAAAGATGTGTTTTACCGCTCTTGGACCAAGCTTCCCATACTTATGAGAAGTGTCCTGAACAAACCCCGATGACCCCAAGGGCGCAAACCTTCTAAGTTAGGGTTTTTCTGTCATGCCATAACTCATAAGGTGTCGAAGGAACTGGCTTAGAAGGCACACAGTTTAATATGTAGCGGCGTGATCAAAATTGCATCTCCCCAAAATGATATAGGAATATTCAATTGCGCCATCATCGATCTGGCCATATCCAGAAGTGTGCGATTCCTTCTCTCTACAACGCCATTTTGTTGCGGAGTGTATGTAATCGTCAATTGTCTTATGATTCCTTTCTCTCACACATTTGTCTAAAATGATCAGACAAATATTATCTCTCTATCAGTACGTAGGATTTTGAGGTTTCTCTCTTTTTTGTTCTCAACCTACATCAAGAATCGCTTAAAATAATCAAACGCTTCTGACCGGTGAGATAAGAGATATACTGACCCATAGCACGGATAATCATCAATGAAAATGAGAAAATAGGATGCACCGTGTCGTGCCTCATATTTATAGGTCATATGTCCGAGTGGACTAACTCTAGAGGATGAGTAGCCCTCTTTGCCTTACCAAAAGGCTTCCAGTAGACTTTTCCTGCCAGACATGGTTCACACACAGGAAGGTTGACATTAGCGAGGTAGCCCAACAAGCCTTCTCGAGCTAACCTAGTCATCCTTTCTTGTCCTATGTGTCCCAATCTTGCATGCCATTTCACAGAATCAGAAATAATATCAACAGTAGAAAAAACATAAGAAACGCAATCTTTGGATAATTTTAACATGAAAAACCCATTATTCATAAATCCTAAGCCATAAAAGTCTTTGCCAAAGTAAATAGACAAGCTGGTGTGCTCAAACAAGAAAGAAAAACCATGTTCAGAAAGTGATGAAACTGAAATTCAATTACGTCGAATGCTAGGTGCATATTGCACATCACTAAGGAGTAGCTCAGGCCTAGTGTTGAGCTTGAGCTGGTACAATCCAACTCCAAGAACCTCCTCTCGTGCGCCATTCCCCATAGCAATATAGTGTATGCATGTTGGCAATCGATGATAATCTACAAATCTCGCTCAATCCCTTGTCACATGTTTTGTTGCTCATGTGTCTATAATTCAACCATGGAGAGAATTAGAAACGAAAACGTGTGAACAAACAAAAGAATAAAAAGGGCTAGGAGTGGGTTCTACCTTCTTCGGCTCAAGACAATCACGAGCGAAGTGACCCAACTTGCCACGATTAAAGCACTCGCCCTTCTTCTTTCCATCCCTCTTTCCTCGACGACGCTTCATAATTTTGTCACCTTGTGGGGCAAAGTTCGACTTGCACGCTTTGTCCACCACCCTGCTTATTCCAACATTTGCCCTTATTAGGCTTACATTGTCCAGCATGTGCGACAAGAGCAGCTGCTTATGCTAGTTCTGACTCTCGACGATCAGCCTTAAGTTTGAGGTGATTGGCGACACAATCGAATGTTTGAATTTGCTCATTATGTGTAAGCACACACTTAACGTGTCCCCAAGTCGCTTTCGGTAGCGACCTTGTGACATCCAAAACTTATTGTTCGTTCATCTGTGAGCTCACATCCAGCATTTTGAAGCTCCCGAATCATGTCCTTCATCACATTAAGATGATGAGTCATTGAGTGCTTCGTGTTAGGAAATTTATCGTTAAGATTTTGATGATACCATGTAAAACTTAGAATAACAAGTTGGTACCCCATTTTTCTTGTATTCCTACTTTGTAATTGAATAGGACTGCATGAGCTGAGTGAAGTCAGCTATGTCGAAGAATGCAAGAAGTCAACTGAAGACTAGAGTGAAGACCCAGCTGTTTGTCAGCGGAGTATGGTCAAGATGGAAGGCACAGACTCAACTGAAGGAGATCTAGCTAAGGAACAACTGTGTAAAGGATGTGAAAGTGTCAGTTAAGTCAGTCAAGAAGCCAAGTCTACCATTTAACTGAAAGTTGAGTCTTTCCTTAAAGGATGAAGCAGACTCAAGTCAAAGGGGTAAAGGTAGCAGTCAAGTCAAGACGACTGACATTTATCCGTTGGAAGGAAGTCAAGGATATTACTCGATATAGTAATAAGTCCAAGCTTCCCAGTCTTAAAGTGTTTAGTCCACAAATATGCAAAAGGAATAAACTAATGGGAAACACTGAAGCTTGTGTTAGGCCTGAAAAGCTACAGAGTCATTTAATATGAGGAAAGGTCAACATCACAATACTGCAGCCAAGAAAAGATAAGCCAACGAACAAGAAAGTGTCATTTGAAAATAGTTTATCTCTTCAACGGGTAAATTTTTAAATGAGCACTATAAAAGTCTGAGGAAGCATTTGAGAAAAGGCAACCGTTCTTACAAGCAATATTCAAGCAAGCAAAACCTGCAAACATTCTCAAAGCTAATAAAAGAAATTCCTCAAGCCTAAAACTCGAAGGAACTCGATCCAACACACGCTGTGAAGGAAAGAATACTTCAACCAGTTAAAGAGGAAAAGTTTTAAAGAATGAAAAGGGGTCTACTCTCCAAGTTGAAGGAGTTGTAGAAATGTTCAAGGTCGGATTTGAAGTGAGCTGAAGTAGAAAGTGATGCCTTGTGAAGAATTTGAAGTGAGTCAAAAAGAAGCTTGACCTTGTGATCAATTTGTCTCGTGATCGAGAACTACTTTGTAACTTGATCTGTTACTTAGTGGATTCCGCCAGGGGTTAGAAGAGTATATTAGAGGAAATACCTCATCCTCGAACCACTATAAAATTTGCTTGTGTCATTTACTTTCAGCATTTTACATTCTTGCATATATTTATATCTGCTGATAAGTTAAATTGCAATCCTACTGATAATAATAAGTGCTAAAAATAAGTGTTAAAAACCTACTTAAAATTAACAAAGGGTGTTAAGTCTTCCGTTGTATAAAATCAAATCAATCGAAAAGTTAAGTGTTAGCCGACGCTTTTTAAGTTATACTATCAACTCGTCGAGTGCATTTGAGTGGGTAACTTTCTTTGAAGAAAGACAACTTAATTTTGTCCCCCAGGACTTAGTTGATTCGAGTAAACTCGTTGAATATTTTAAAAGGACTAAAAAGTGAAAATTTAGTAAGGTTTATTCAACTCCCCTTCTAAACCTTACACCACACCTCTTGGGACCTACACTTCGGGCCAAGTACATACCGATTCAACCTAAGGGTGAGAGCCCTCGATCTTGTAGCCAAGTGCTACCTTACTTGACCTTCAATACCTCCCATAACTCTTTAGTCAGAGTATTGATCGAACTCACGGATCGGATGATCGTGCATGCGGCTTAGCATAGTAAAGCGCGCACTCTTATCTTGATCCACCCATTTATTGTACGCGCGTCCATATCGCAATGATATTAATTTTTCCATTTCTCGGCTCAATCGGCAAAGGCATACTAGTGGTGAAATGTTCAAGGATCTTTTCTTTCTGAAGTAAAAATTGAATTTTCCTATGCCACAATGCATAGTTCTGGCCATCTAATTTGCCACTACCATAAAGGTCAGAAAAAGCTATTTGGGCATCCATCATCGTATAACATGCAGCTTGATTTGTTGGTCTTGGTTTAAGATTTTTACTCGGATCCAAGTAATTAGTTTATGTGGAAATGGTACAAAATAGTCATTTACAAAATGTAAAGATGAAAAATAGCCATCTTTTGTAGACACATCTTTTTTAGCAATTTTGGGGTGTAAAATGACATTCATACCCTTCTAGCATATATGTTTAATATTTGGATTATTTCTCTCTTTCACTTATCTCTATGTATCTATCCTCTTAGTCTTTCTTTCAAACTTTTTAAAAAATTGAACATGTATTTTTTGTTTTTAAATATGCAATATGGGTGTTGAATATAGATATCGAAAAGAGGATTATTTTGATATATTATACATGCAAAACGGATTTAAAACGAAAATGTTATGTGAATTCAAATTTTTTTGGAGAAAAACAAAATAACTTGTTATAATAAGTGAGAGAAGATTGAACAAGAACTTCGATATCGAGTTATTCTTTGGTTTGACTAATGCCTACTATTTTTTGTTGAAAACTCGATATCGAATTAAATGTAAATGGATACCGATAATTGGGATATCGATTTACATAACTCGATATCGAGTTACAATAATTGGGATATCGATTACATAACTCGATATCGAGTTAATGTAACTTCGATATCGAGTTATGTAATCGATATCCTAATTATGGGTATCGATTACATTTAACTCGATATACGTATTATATCATTATCTTCACATTTCTTCACATTACTCGATATCGAGTTACATGTTGGATTGAGAGTTACAAGTAACTCGAAATTGAGTTACAAGTAACTCGAAATCGAGTTACTTGTAACTCAAAATCGAGTTATAGGAATACATCGTCTTCTTCCCCAAGTCACTTTCCGCCATTAACAACATCCCAAGTTCACCCACCAATACCAAATCCATATAAAACCCTAGAATTTCTACAAAAACTACAAAAATCCTAACCTAAGGAGGGTGTCCCCAACATGGAATTTGAAGGATTTTTTAATTAATGGAATTTCATATATTTTTAGAGAATTGAGTGGATTCCATATGGATTCCATTAGATTCTAATGGAATTTTATACTATGGAATTGTGTAGATTTTAGTAGAATTTGTTGGATGTTATAAAAATATAATTAATAAATTTTTATAAAGCTAGTAGCGTAACGCCATAATCATTAAAAATGAAATGTAAATATTGAAAGAAAGTCATTAGCAAAAAAAAAAAAAAAATAGTTTCATAAACTTTGCAAAAATATAATTTATAATTGTCAAAACTTGGAATAGTTTCATAAACAACTATTGCTAAAATAATTATTCAACAAACAACAACATTGTGATCGAAATCTTACTAGATAATTTTAAAATCACATTTTTAACGAGAAAAATAGTGTGTCTATCAAGATGAATGAATGACAATTTATTAACTAATGAGTCCCAACAAAATATTACTCTAACAATAATTTTTCTTATTAATTTGTCTATAAATTAAAAATATTAGCAATTGAAATAAGACGACAAATCAACTAGTTAGTTACTCTACAATGATTATTCATAAAATTGAGGTAGAACTTGTTGAATTGTTGATATTATAAGATGATACATGGGGAGATGTACAAGAGAGAAAAATATGCTATTTTTTCTTTTTACCATAGCCAATATTTATTATTATTATTATTAGAAAAATGAAATTTGAACCAGGGGGAGGTGGGAATTTATCATTCATATAATTCCTCCAAAATCCATCAAAATCCATTTATAAAAGAATTCCATGGAATTAAGTAAATGTTTGAGGATCTTTGGATTTTCGTGGAATCTATTAAAATCAAAGTTGAGGACCTCAAGATTTAATGGATTCCATAAAAATCAAATTGAGGACACACGAAATGTTATGAAATTCTAAATTCCATTAAATTCCATGGTTGGGGACACCCCAGTAAAACAACTATAGACTAGATAAATCAACAAAAAAACATGAAATTAACAAAAAAACTATAGAGGTTGATGCGGTCGCCGTCGTCGATTCGGCCGCCATCGTCCAAGTTGCGGTTCGAATTTTTGAGGGGTCCTTTGTGTGCTTTTCGAGTGTTTGGTTATGTTGTGACTCAAAAAATGGGTTGTAAAACTACTAAAAAGCGGCTATGTCATTTCGCACCTCAAAATGGCTAAAAAAGATACGTTTGAAAAAGATGGCTAAAGTAGATTTTCAATTTGCCAAAAAGGCTAAAAAAAAATCCACTGTTATTTTATTATTTTCTTTAATTCAATGAGATCGAAAATTTCGCCACCAAGGCTAGTAATCATCTCTCACTAAATTAGAGGTCACAATAAAATAAATATTGATCCACGAATAAAATTTATAATGTCCATTAACATGCATCCATCACATATAGATCAAAAAAAAAAAGTTGACATTTGGTGCATCATGCGGAGACAATTATTGGCCTATGGTGGTGATAAACAAAATATACTCAAAAAATACATAACCTAAAAACGGTCCCTCTAGTACATGAGTCCTAGAAAAAATAATTAAAAAAATTACATTCTTCATGGAGCTACTACAAGAATCTAGAAATAAACAATAATTTGGGACTTTGTAATCACTACCATCTCCAATAATTATCTCTCAAATGAATAAATAACAATAAAGACATAAACATGAGCATCCAAAAATGTCAACTCCGCACATAAACATAATATTTTCACAAAAATTGTCCAGATTCATACAAAACAGGTATGTGCCACCAACAATAACTAAAAAGTAAGTGGTCTAATGGTTAAAAACAACATAACAACTAAAAAGGTTGAAGGTTCAAACTATCTTGCTAGACCAATAAGTCTTATAATTTTTTCATTAAATGAATGGCGCCCACATGCACTAGCCATCCACCACATGGCGTCAATATGTCCGTATAATATTCGAGATAGCGCCACGTTAGCCCTCGCCCGCTTAGCCAATATCATGAGCGGATGTATTAATCCCGATATGGGGGCACGTGCCCCCTTAAGATTTTATTTACTCAGGTAGGTCACGAGTTTTGAGGGCCTGAGCGGGAAAAAAATGGGGCCCCTCGGATTAGATTAAAAAAGGCAAAAATAAAAGATGAACAAAGATCTTATTACAAAAAATACCTAATTACAAAAAACCCTACCTAACTTTTAAGGGTTTTCTACTTAAGTCTAAACCTAATGATTGCTTTATTATATATATATTTTTTGGTTTTGGAAATGAATAAAAGGTTGTATTAAACTATTGGGGCTTTTATTTTATTTTGTAAAACGAAAGGCAGGTTGGGACTTGCCAAAAAGTAATCAACTTTGCAGGAGCATAGAATCGAACACATGACCTCCAAATCCTTCAGAAAGGCTTTACCCACTAGGCCATCAAAATCACTTGATATTTTGACAGTCTTTATTTGTATTAATGTAAATATATATATATATATAGATTAAAAAAAATCTCGGGGGCCCTTACCGGTCGGGGGGCCCTGTGCGGCGGCACCACCTCGACCTCCTCAGGGCCGCCCCTGTATTTACTATTAGGGAAAATAAGATTTTTAGTCCTATAAGTTGGACATGTTTTAGAATTAGTCCTCTAAATTGTCACATTCATTTTTAGTCCTTTAACTTTCAAATTTCTAGATATTGGTCCTTTAACTTAACAATTTTATTTTTGGTCCTATAACGTAACATATTTCAGAAATTTGGTCCTATAACTTAACATATTTTAGAAATTTGGTCCTGTAACCTTTTTTAGGGAATTTAGTAATATAACTTAACAATAGTTAAATTTAATTAATTTATTAAAAGGTTTTTCTAAATTAATTTTATTTTTCAAATCGAATGATTTTAATTAACAATTAATTTTTAAAAAAATAATTAATCATTTTTTAATTTAATTAATTTTTTAAAAAATATTTAAGCATTAATTTTTAAACCTTCTCGAATTAAATGCATCTTGTACACTAGTCTGATTACATTTCTTGGAGATAATTATCCTCACCAAAGGTTAATTCCGTAAATATGACAAATTATTCTTAAGTTACTAATTTGATGTAATTATTTTAATTTTCCGAGAATTCATTAATTATTTTAGAAATTTCTATTTATTCAAACTTTTTATTAATCAAATTAATTTAATTTTAATTATTTTTATAATTTAATTAGTTTCCAAACATTGAAATTTAATTATTTTATATTTGGTCCTATAAAATAGTTAAATTTAACTATTGCTAAGTTATAGGACTAAATTTCTAAAATATATTAAGTTATAGGACCAAATTTCTGAAATATGTTAAGTTTTAGGACCAAAAATAAAATTGTTAAGTTAAAGGACTGAATAACTAGAAATGTGAAAGTTAAAGGGCTAAAAAATGAATGTGACGATTTAGAGGACCAATTCTCCAAAAGGTCCAAGTTACAGGACTAAAAATCTTATTTTCCCTTACTATTAGCTATTCACTATATATTTACTATTTATTTCTAATTATTTATAATAATAAAGTGTGCCCATTACTTATTTTTTGTGTAGTGAAAATTATAAAAGTTACCATTGAGACTTAATCTAATTACAAAATACTTAGTAAATATAAAAATTAAATATATCCATTGAAATTTATATCTCTTTTTTAAATTGTACCTTTAAGAATGGGTATTATTATATAAATACAAACCTCAATGGTGTGTTTGTAATACATTAAATGATATCTTTAATTTTAAATGATATATATTTTGATTTTTTTAATGAGAACTAAATCTCATTGGTAATTTTGTATTCATCCGTTATATTTATTTTGTGTTCCCATTGTAACAAATTCCTGAATCCATTCCTAGCGAATATATATGTATTTTTTTCTTTAAACCCACTGCATCAATGCGCCAGTCGCCACGCACAGCCCAGCACGTCAAAATTGTGCAATCACAATATATACATATAACATAGGCGTACATACGATCACATTCAGTACATCATATGCATACGGATGAACAAGACTATCAAAAATTGCATATCCTGGCACGCCATTCAATGCTGAATATGTTTTTATCCCGAAAACTTTTGAATCATCATAACATATTTGTTTCAAATCTGTTTTACATACATAATATATCAAATTAATCGTGTTTCCGAGATCTTCAATTTGACACTAATATTGGATATGTAAAAATGAAAAACCAGATTCAGATTTTTATAATAAAAAAATAAATCTCATGAATTATCAAACTCAAGACATCAAATAGGCAAAACGATCCCTAATGGCTTTGATACCACTGTTAGCAATTACGCCATGTAAGCCACATAGTATATGTGAATCGAAATTACTTTAGCAGTGGATGAATCGATTCATTCGGATCTACGACTCGCCTACGAGCCTCTTCGTTCATGTGTATAACTCTACGAACTGTGTGCGCTAACGCCCTTCTTATATCACGAACTTCTTGTACTACGAACGGGGTAGGCAAACGTCCTTCTCGCTCCAATTGATCTACCAGAGTATCCACCAAATAAACACACACCTTAGACCCTTGGAGATTTTTGGTGATGCTCCAAGAAGAAAACCGTAGAGAGAAACTTTAGGAGAGAGATTATTTTGTGAGGGGACATGTTTTTCTAAGTGATCTGATAGTAGGGAGAGATATCAATATATATCTCAATCCTCTTAGAATCCTAATATGAGAGGTTTCTAGATAAATCTCATCCAAATAAGACTCCTTAAATATGGTTGCACTCTATTGCACCCAATAGAATCAAATGATATACATCATCTAATAGATTATTTATGGGAGTAGTCCCAATACCAATTTTTTAGCAATAAACGGTAAATAAACTTTTAGAAAAGATAATTTTTAAAAATAAATTCTGATAACTTCACATTAATATTTGAAATTCAGAACAATGACTCAAGAAAGAGTTCAAAATGAGAGTTCAATTATTTAAAAATATCAACCCTATATACTAGAAGAAAAAATAAATATGGCATACGTCATCACCTCACTATTCTAATACATGTGACAACTCCTCATTCTCCCAAATTCATATAGCAACCCTAAATATATATCCTTCATATTTTTCGTACATAATCTAAAAGATAACAATTAATTCCAAAAATCCAGAATTCTATCTGTACAACTTGTTTTTTTTTTTGGTAAATCGGGAATTCTATCTATACATTTTATTATAATCTAAAAGCTAACAAATGATAAAAAAATACAAAAACTCTATCTATACAATTATTTTTTCATGAATGAAAAATTCTACTTTCATGATATATATTTACATGCCAAAACACAAATAAATAAATAAATTGTTCAAGTTTATTAATAATAACAATTAATCAAAAAGTCAAAGATTCTATCTATACAATCATTTTCTTTTGGAAAATAAGAGATTATATTATAAAGTTTATTATAATCTAAAATGTTACAGATAATAAAAAAAAAATCAAAGATTATATTTGCACAATCTTTGATTTTTCATTAATCGAAAATTTTGCATTCATGCTATATATTTACAAGCCAAAACATAAATAAATAAATAAATTGTTCAAAGCTACTAATAATAAATTTGTTTGTTGCTTACCAAGTATGATGCAAATTTAATTGAAGTGATTTTACTTAGCTATATTGTGTGCGAAGTTAAATAAATAGTATTTGTCTACCTATTTAAATCTCATATGAATTTTAAAAAAATAGAAGATATTTTTATTAGATATTTTCTATTAATAAAATTAAAACAATTAACTAAGTGATTCTTTAAATGCCAAAACACAATGTTGACACACTTGATATTTTTATTAAATATAGTTTACAAAGAATTTTTTCATAATTTGAAGTGAACAATTTGTGTAATACTCTTCTAAATTTCTTATTATTTCTAATTAGTATTTTGGATCTCCTATAACTACCACAAATATATTTGCGATACCAAAACTTTGTCTTTTGACAATCCCGTGTAATACACGGGTGTTGATCTAGTATATATATAGATGTTGTAATCTTATTTTTCTTTTTTAAAGAATACAAGTCATAATTTTTTCATATATATCCTAACACTACAAGAAAGTTCTCATAATTAGCGGTGTATTGTAATCTTTTAATTACTTTTGTATTTTTATTTGATTGATATAACTTTCATTTGCTAAAGTAAATAAATTAATATTTATTTATTTTAGTTTTTTGTTTTGGGATGAAACTATTCTCTTTGCGGTTTGAAGAAAGTGTGATATTCATAACATGTAAGAGAGAAGATAATTTTGGAGGGAAAGTTTGTTATTTCAATGCCTTGCCTTTGTAGTGTGTACAATGAGTATTTATAAGCTCTGCTTTGTGAAGAAATGAAAAACGTAAAAAAGGAATAGCAACTTTGCACTACAATATAAGCAACTAACTAATGATATTAACAAAGATATTAACCAACTCAACCACCAATACCAACAACCCCCCCTCAAGTTGGGCAATGAAGGAAATCACGCAGGCCCAACTTGGACACCAAATCACCAAACAGACCTGCACCCAAAGCCTTAGTAAAAAGATCAGCCAATTGGGAGTGGGAAGACACTTTCGAGGAGAGATAAACCCGCTTTGAATCGATCACGCACAAGGTGACAATCGATCTCCAAATGTTTAGTCCGCTCATGAAACACGGGGTTGGCAATGATATGTAAAAGCGCTTGATTATCACAATAGAGAGGAATAGGACGAGAGATAGGAACAGCAAGGTCAGCTGCAATATAGCTCAACCATTTGAGCTCACAAACTGTGGCACCAAGTGCCCGGTACTCTGCCTCCGCAGATGAACACGAGACTGTATGTTGCTTCTTGGTCTTCCAAGAAACCAAAGCACCCACAAAGAAAATGCAGAAACCAGTAAGAGATCGCCTAGTATCCCCACAAGAGGCCCAGCCCGCATCACTATAGGTAACAAGGGACAAATCTGAATGAGCTGGATAGAATAGGCCCTGAGAAGGGCATCCCTTCAAATAACGAAGAACATACATGGCTGCCTCCCAATGAGTATGCAAAGGATGGTTAACAAACTGACTAAGTTGTTGAACACAATATGTAATGTCAGGTCTGGTAAAATTTAAGTAAAGCGGCCCGACCAACCAATCGCCGATCATCGTTTCAGGATCACTGTAAGGAATACCTTCCCTGCTATTCAACTTAAGGCCTTGAGGAAATGGAGTGGTGGCAGGCTTGCACTCTAACATCCCAACATCCTTCAAGATATCAAGTATGTACTTCCTCTGATTTAGATAGGTGCCAGAACTACTTCTAGCAAGCTCCAACCCCAAAAAATACTTGGCCTCTCCAAGATCTTTAATAGTAAACAAGTCATGAAGATAAGACTTAAAAATTTGTCATATCCTATGGATGAGAGCCAGTGAGAAGAACATCATCCACATAAATCACTAAGGCAAGAAAGGAGTCATCTGAACACTTCACAAATAAACAGTGGTCAGAGGCTGACTGAGTGAAACCAAACTCCAAGAGTTTCCCACAAAGCTCAGCATTCCATTGCCTACTAGCTTGTTTCGAACCGTACAAACTCCTCTTAAGGTGACATACTTGTCCTGCAGCAGCCTGATTATAACCTTCTGGAGGAGTCATATATATGTCTTCATCCAAGCATCCATGAAGAAAGGCATTATTAACGTCTATCTGAGATAAATTCCACCCTTTAGCAGTTGCTAGAGCAATGAGAAATCTGACTGTTGCGAACTTGGCCACAGGAGAAAAACTATCCAAGTAATCCATACCATAGACTTGGTTGTAACCCTTGGCTACCAACCGAGCCTTATACCTCTCAACAGTCCCATCAGCCTTCATTTTAATTTTGTACACCCATTGCACCCAATGGGTTTCTTACCCGCAGGTAAGTGTGTAAGTGTCCAAGTATTATTCTTTTCCAAGGCAAGCAACTCTTGTTGCATAGCCTCAACCCAAAGAGGATCAGTACTAGCCTGTGCATAGTTATGAGGCTCTTGCACTTGCTGTAAGTTACCCAAAAAGGAGAGATACGCAGTATCAAAACAAGGGGAGATTGTATAAGGATAGGTAAGAATAGGATATGGAACACCTGCAGTGGAGGAAGTCTGAGAAGTAGCAGCCTGTGCAAAGTGATCAATGGCTTGATTGAGAACAAAATCTGACATCCGAGAAGGTTTAGTGGGTATCCTAGAACTTCTTCTGAGAGGGGGAGGAGAAGGACAACCTGGAGGAGGACTGACAGTAGGAGGAAGAGAGACAGGATGAGAAACATCATCCTCAGAAGGAGGAGGATGTGTGAACAGTGGAAGAGAAGGATCAGACATATCAGACATAGAAGATTTGTGAAAAGGAAATTGGCCTTCCATAAACACAACATCCCTGGAAACCAATAATTCCCCATGATCCAAATCAAAAAGTTTGTAACCCTTTTTGCCCTGCTCATACCCCAGAAAAATGCATTTTAAGGCTCAAGAGTCAAATTTGGATTTGTGAGGAGATACATTAGAGGCATATGCAAGACAGCCAAAAGGCTTAAGGATAGAGTAATCAGGAGCTTGTTTGTATAAAAGCTCATAAGGTGTTTTCCATTGTATGACTGAGGAGGGAAGCTTGTTAAGAATGAAGGTTGCTGTGAGTAAAGCAAAGGGCCAAAGCTTAGAAGGAAGCTTAGAATGAAACATGAGTGCCCTGCTCATGTCAAGAAGTGTTTTGTGCTTCCTTTCCACCACCCCATTCTGTTGGGGTGTGTACACACAGGTTCTTTGATGTATTATACCATGGAGGTTAAACAATGCAGCACACTCTTTATTGACAAACTCCAATCTATTATCACTACGAATGTTTTTGATTGAGACTTCAAACTAAGTTTTGACAAGCAAAATGAATTTCTCCAACATAGAATGGACCTATGACTTATGATGCAAAAAGAAAATCCAAGTGGCACGACTAAAATCATCAACTATAGTCAACATACATGGAGTGTTAAGCAGAGACACAACATCATGTGGACCCCATATATCAACATGTATGAGCTCAAACATGACCGAGGCATGAGTTTCACTCAAAGGAAATGACAATCTTGTTTGTTTAGATTTATGGCAAACTTCACAGGAAGATAACACTTGTTTATCAGTCTTATTACATGGAAAATCCAAGAAAGGTAAATGACTGAGTACAGTGGGGGAAGCATGCCCCAATCTATTGTGCCATAGAGAGTAAATACTATGACAAGCAAGGTGAGTAGGAACTACACTATGACAGGTGGAATGAGAATAAATAGGTACAGGACTGAAGGATTGTAAGATGTAGAGTTTTCCAATCACTTTGCCCATGGCCACCACCTCCTCAGTCTGCAGGTCCTGCAGCACACAATAAGAAGGATGGAAAATACACTTTAGTGAAGATGACTGAGTTAATTGAGACACAGAGAGAAGATTGTATTTGAAACTAGGTATATGAAGAACATTAGTGAGAGTGAGTTTAGGACTGATAGTGACTTGGCCTCCATGAGTAACCAATTTTGAAGTACCATGAGGAAGATACACAACAACATGAGGACAAATAGGTGCAATATGTGACATGATGTTTGGATTGACACACATATGTCTACTAGCTCGAGATCAAGTATCCAACTGTCTCACCAATACCTCCAGAGATGGTCATAAAGATATTGATCATTATGATGAGAGCTCATACCGAATACTCCACACAATGTGCATAATGCATAGGTGTATCAGCAACCACAACATCCCCAGAAGCATGTTGTGCAAACATGATCTTAGCCAACTCCTGTTTAATAATGCTAGATATGTCGTTGAATTGTAGATTCTTCCCAGATTCCTCTACAGATCCTTTAGGATTCATATGTGTGTTAACATCAACATGGTTCACCACAGATCTACCTCTCTGCTCCTTGAATTGTTTATACCAATCAGGATATCCGTGTAATTTAAAACATTCACTCTTCTCATGTCCAAGAGCTTGACAGTGTGAGCACAACAATTTTGCTTTCTCTTCTCTTGTTCTGCGAGGAATTCCTCTTCCTCTCCCAGAGGACCAATTAGGTTGACCAGAGGACCAATTACCAGCATTCCACCCAGTATTACTCTTAGGAGGTGCACCTCTCCCCATACCAACAGATTTAGAAAACATTGTTGCATTCTCAGATATCTCAGGAAACAACACCTGAACATGCCTCTGTTTCTCTACACTCAAGAGCATCGAATAAGCTTTATTAGCAGTAGGTAATGGATCAAGCAACAGAATCTGGTTCCTGACATGATCATAACTCTCATTGAGCCCCATAAGAAATTGCATCAGCTTAGTGTGAAGATCCATATCTGTTTGAACCTTATAGGCACCACAGGTGCATTCCGGCAAAATTACTAAGCTAGCATACTCATCCCAAAGCTTCTTCAATTTTGTAAAATATGTCATAATCGAAAGATTACCCTGAGTTACCATGGCAATCTCCTTTGGCAACTGATACAAGAGCGGTCCATTGCTTTCTCCAAATCGTTGAGCTAGATCATCCCAAAGTTCCTTCGCGGAATTCGCGTAAATGAAGGATTCAGTCAATTCCTTCGAAATCGAGTTTAATAGCCAGCTGATGACCATCCAATCAACCTTCTTCTAGGCTTCAAACTCCGTTGTATCTTCAGTCGGAGCTTTAGTTCGTCCATTAATAAATCTGATCTTCGTTTTAGCACCAAGTGCAATGATCATGTATCTCCGCCATGAATAATAGTTAGCTCCAGTGAGAACATTTGAAACAAGTACCAGTCCAGGATGATCTGAGCCGTGAAGGTGAAGTGATTCATCATCTTTAACCACCACCTGGTTCCCAGTACTGTCATCATCCTTATCGTCAGCAGCAATTACATTCCATGCGGTGTTCTTCGTGTTGTTCATCTCGAGTTTCAACAGATCGTAGATTCAAAAGGTTGGCTCTGGATACCATGAAGAAAGTGTGATATCCATAACAGGTAAGAGAGAAGATAATTTTGGAGGGAAAGTTTGTTATTTCAATCTGGCACTGTAGCTGTGTACAATGAGTATTTACAAACTAGACTCTTTGTGAAGAAATGAAAAAACGTAAAAAAGGAATAGCAACTTTGCACTACAATATAAGCAACTAACTAATGATATTAACAACATATTAACCAACTCAACCACCAATACCAACACGGTTAAGTATAGCGGAGATGTTTTGAAAATTCGTCGCTAAATTGTAAGTTTAATTTTTTATTTTCTATTATAATTTGTAGCAAATATTTGAAATTTTGCTGCTAAATGAAATAATTTGCGGCAAAATTATTGTTTGCCGCTAATTATTCGTCCGTATTTTCTCTTTTTCTGATAGTGATATGCCAGCCTCAAAGTATTATTCAAAATTAATTGTGTTTTTTTCTTTCTAATTTGTTCATGAATTATTCGTTTTCATTAGAAACTATTGTTGAATTATATAAACTTATTTTATGTTTAATTGTGGTAGATGAGTTTGGTAGTTGAGTTTAAGTTGTTGGTATGGTAGGTGAATGTGGTAGATGGAAATAAAAGATAACCATTGGATTAAGGTTGGTGAGAATCAATCTTAACCATTGATCTAGATGAAGTTTTAGTATAATAGGTGGTGTTGTTGGTTCATTTTGTATCAAGTTAAGAAAGAAAAACAAGTGAGTGAGAAGCAAAGCTTCTAAATAATATTTGACTTTAAGTGAAGTTGTGGTGAGGTGTGTCTTGTAATATTTGAGTGATCAATAAAATTATGTCTTTTGAGTGGTAAATTTCCAACAAAGTGGCATCGAGCCACGGTTGTAAAATCTCGTGAAATTCTAAGTATGCTCTGTGGTTGCGGCTTTGGTCGATCTTCCGGATGAGAAAAACATTTCTTGAGATTTTATACATAGTGAGATCAGGTTGAGAGTATTGAGTCAACTCATAGAGTTGACCAAGGGTTGACCGTTGACCAAGTAAAAAAAAATTCCAAGATTTTTTTTTCAGTCCATTTGTTAGTCAGAATCTTCAATTCACATGGCGAGTGTGGCATCATTCCAAGTTCCACAACTTAAGGAAACGACTTTGAAAAATCGGAGTATCAAAATGAAGGCACTTCTCGGAGCACATGACGTATGGAAAGTCGTGGAAAAAGGTTATGAAGAAACTAATGACGAGTCAACACTATCCTCTACAGAAAAGGATAGTTTGAAGAACTCGAGAAAGAAAGACAAGAAGGCTCTCTTCCTCATCTACCAAGCTTTAGATGATGATGGCTTTGAGAAAATCTCAAGTGCTACCTCACCGCTAAACAAGTGTGGGGTAAGCTCCAAGTCTCTTACAAGGGATAAGAGAAAGTTAAAAGGTACGACTACAAACATTGAGAAGAGAGTTTGATTCACTACAAATGAAAGAAGGTGAACTTGTTTCGATTACTTTTCTAGAGTTTTGACCGTTTCTAATCAACTAAAAAGAAATGGTGAAAACTAGAAGATGTAGTCATTATGGAGAAAATTTTACGATCTTTGATGCAAATTTTGATAGTATTACAACTATCATCGAGGAAATTAAAGACCTCGAAACTATGACAATTGAACAACTTCTTGGTTCACTCGCAAGCCCATGAAGAAAAGAAGAAGAAAAAGGGTGTTGCGATCAACTTCTTAAGACATTAAGTCCAAAGAAACCAAGAATGAAGAAAACTTCCACAATAACAAAAGTCAACGTGGAAGAGGTCGTGGACAAGGAAGAGGTCGTGGCCGTGGACGAGGTTGGAATTCAAATAATAATTTCAACAACAACTATATGCAAGGAGAAAGTTCCACAAGAGGCCGTGGAAGAGGAAATTCATACTCGAGGTATGATAAATCTCAAGTTCAATGTTATAATTGTCAAAAGTTTGGTCATTACGCAGAGATTGTAGAAATCCCAATACTCGAGTTAATGAGAGAGCCAATTTTGGTGGAAGAAAAGAAAGAAGATGGTGCTAATGTTTTGCTTCTAAAGACGAAACGATAACGGTGAAGGTCAAGATGACACATGGTACCTAGGGACAGTGCTAGCAATCATATGTGTGGGAGACGAACAATGTTCGTAGAACTTGATGAATTTGTAAGTGGCAATGTCTCTTTCGGTGATGATTCTAAAGTAGCCGTAAAAGGAAAAGGTACAATCCTTATTCGCTTGAAAGATGGGAGGCATCAATTTATTTCTAATGTTTATTATGTACCCACCATGAAAACAAATATTTTGAGTCTGGGACAACTCTTTGAGAAAGGTTATGATATTCATTTGAAAGACAATAACCTTTCTATAAGAGATAATATGAATAACTTGATTGCCAGGGTGCCCATGTCAAGAAATAGAATGTTTCTGCTCAACATTCAAACTGATGTAGCAAAGTGTCTCAAGATGTGCTATAAAGATTCATCATGGTTGTGGCATCTAAGATTTGGACATCTCAACTTTGGAGGACTCGAGTTACTATCCAAGAAGAATATGGTGAGAGGTTTACCTTGATCAAATGCCCATCCCGATCGGCTTTGTGAAGGATGTTTACTTGGGAAGCAATTCAGCAAAGCTTTCCAAAAGAGTCAAACTCCGGATCTCAAACGCCACTGAGCTCATACATGCCGATGTTAGTGGTCCTATCAAGCCAAATTCATTCGGTAAAAGTAATTACTTTCTACTATTTATTGATGATTTTTCAAGAAAAACTTGGGTTTATTTCTTGAAGCGAGAAGTCGAAGTGTTTGAAGCATTCAAAAAGTTTAAGGCGGCGTGTGGAGAAAGAAAGTGGTCTTCATATTAAAGCCATGAGGCGATCGAGGAGGAGAATTCACTTCAAGGAATTCCAAGAGTTTTGTGAAGCAAATGGAATTCGACGACCACTTCATGTTCCCGAGATCCCCCAACGAGAATGGAGTTGCGAGAAAGAAAGAATCGAACCATTCTCAACATGGTACGAAGTATGCTCAAAAGCAAGAAAATGCCAAAGGAGTTCGGGGGGCGTTCGTGGCGTGTGCGGTTTATCTGTCACATCGCTCACCAATAAGAACCGTGTGGGGCAAGACACCACAAGAAGCATGGAATGGGAGAAAGCCTGGTATTCCTCATTTAAGAGTTTTTGGAAGCATAGCTCATGTACATGTACCAGATGAACAAAGAAGCAAGTTGGATGATAAAAGCGAGAAGTTCATCTTCATCGGCTACGATAATAACTCCAAAGGCTACAAACTATATAACCCCATCAATGGGAAGATAATCACCAGTCGAGATGTTATCTTTGATGAAGAAGGCGAATGGGATTGGGGTACACATAGGGGTGGGCATTCGGATTCGGTTTTGCACCGACCGACCTAATCGGGTAATACCCGATCGGGTCGGGTATTTTATAAAATTTGCGGGTATCGGTACGTGACCGATATATAATAATTGGTCGGGGTCGGGTATTGAAAAATACCCGACCGGGTATCAGCACCGATATATTAATACAAAAAAAAAAGAAATTCCCAAATCACAAGTCATATTAGGTCAAACACTCAATAATCAACATTGTTTGATTGTTTCACCGCTTTCTCTGTCACAACACTCAAAAAAATTCCCGCTTCCCACCGCCGCCGCTCACCACCACCACCGCCGCCACTCACCACAAGCCACCGCCGCCGCCGCTCACCACAAGCCACCGTCTCTCACCACTCGTCTCTCTCACACACGCCGCACTCGCCGCCGCCACCGCCGCCCGCCGCCTCCATCCTCCCCAATGACGGCGTCCGCCGCTCCACGCGCACGCACACACACGGCACACACTACCACCGTCGCCCACCTCCATCCTCCGGCGTGACGCCCTCCACGCACCACACACGGCCACCGTCGCTCCTCCCACCGGCCACCAGGTACTTCCAGGCTCCAGCTTTTTTTTTTCAATCGTTAAGTGGGCTCTTTTCTTTCCTGTTTGGGGATATTTGTAATTCTTGAATCTATCATTATATACAATACATCCACCGTTAATTGGTTGTTAATTATTGAGTTTCCTGTTTAGTTGTATTATCATACAATTGCCAATTTTCCAAAAAAAAAAAAAAAAAAACCCGAAAATACTACCCGCGGGTACCCGACATTTTCGGGTAGGGGTCGGGTACTCAAAATAGCTACCCGATTTTTTCGGGTACCCGACCCGACTACCCGAATACCCGACTACCCGACCCGATGCCCACCCCTAGGTACACATGCCAAAGATTACAACTTCGTTCCTGAATTTGAAGATGATGAACAAGTAATTGTTGAGCAATCAGGAGAAGAACCCATTACACCACCAACATCACCATCATTTTCACAATCACCACCATCTTTCCTAGTTGAGAGAAATGAAGAGCGTCATGAAGCCTCGGGAGAGCTCTATGAGGTAACCGATAAGCTCGAAAACCTCACCCTATTTTGTCATTCAGATTGTGAGCAAATGAACTTTGAAGAAGCTACTCAAAATAAGAAATGGGGAGATGCAATAGATGAAGAAATTAAATCCATCAAGAAAAATGACACTTGGGAGCTTGCTCAACTTCCCAAACGTCATAAAGCAATCGGTGTAAAATGGGTGTACAAGGTGAAAAAGAATGCCAAAGGAGAAGTTGAAAGATACAAGACGAGGTTTGTTGCAAAAGGTTATAGTCAAAGAGCTGGCATTGACTATGATGAGGTATTTGCTCCTGTTGCACGTTTAGAAACCATAAGACTAATAATTTCTTTCGCACCCAAAATAAGTGGAAAATACATCGATGAATGTAAAGTCGCGTTCCTTAATGGAGTCTTTTGGAGGAAGAAGTCTACATTGAACAACCAGCGGCTATGTGGTTGAAGGACAAGAAGATAAAGTCTTGAAGTTAAAGAAAGCTCTCTATGGATTGAAACAAGCACCGAGAGCATGGAATAGTAGAATTGACAAATACTCGCAAGAGAAAGGCTTCACAAAATGTCCATACGATCATGCTCTTTACGTCAAGAACAAGGATAATGATGTTTTAATTGTTTGCTTGTTGCGTTGATGATTTGATTTTTACAGGGAACAACATAAAGCTTGTTCCAAGAATTCAAGAAGGCAATGACAAAAGAGTTCGAAATGACTGACATTGGGTTGATGGCTCACTACCTCGGAATCG
Organism: Rehmannia glutinosa; assembly: GCA_016081115.2. Taxonomy (NCBI): domain Eukaryota; kingdom Viridiplantae; phylum Streptophyta; class Magnoliopsida; order Lamiales; family Orobanchaceae; genus Rehmannia; species Rehmannia glutinosa. Next base: position 49,532,562 of record CM071937.1, on the reverse strand, counting down.
AAATCAAGCAAAAGGATGATGGGATTTTTATCTCACAAGAAGGCTACACAAAAGAGATCCTGAAGAAGTTCAAGATGGATGATTGCAATCCAATAAACACACCAAAGAGAATGTGGATTGAAATTGTGCAAGGATGATGAAGCAAATAAAGTGGATCCAACACTGCTCAAAAGCCTAGTTGGATGTTTGAGGTACTTAACTTGTACAAGGCCTCGATATTCTTTACGTGATTGGACTTGTGAGCCGCTATATGGAAAATCCAACCACCACACATTTCAAGGCAGCCAAGAGAATTCTTTGTTACCTAAAAGGTACAATCAACTTTGGTCTGCTTTATTCAATTTCTAATGATTATAAGCTAGTTGGATACAGTGATAGTGATTGGGCTGGAGATACTGATGATCGAAAAAGTACAACTGGCTTCACATTTTTCATAGGAGATACTGTTTTCACTTGGGCATCGAAGAAACAACCAATAGTCACTCTTTCAACATGTGAAGTTGAGTACATGGCAGCTACATCATGTGTTAGTCATGCAATATGGCTAAGGAATTTGTTAAAAGAATTAAGCATGTCACAAGAAGATCCAACCGAGATTTATGTTGATAACAAGTCAGCAATAGCTTTGGCCAAGAATCCGGTATTTCATAATCAGAGCAAGCATATTGATACTCGATACCATTATATCAGAGAATGCATTGCCAGAGAAGAAGTTCAAGTGAAGTACGTGAAGTCACAAGATCAAGTTGCTGATTTCTTTACCAAACCATTGAAGTATGAAGACTTTGCAAGATTGAGAAGTTCACTTGGGATTATAAAATAATTTTAAAGGGGAGTGTTGAATTATATAAACTTATTTTATGTTTAATTGTGGTAGATGAGTTTGGTAGTTGAGTTTAAGTTATTGGTATGGTAGGTGAATGTGGTAGATGGAAATAAAAGATAACCATTGGATTAAGGTTGGTGAGAATCAATCTTAACCATTGATCTAGATGAAATTTTAGTATAAATAGGTGGTGGTGTTGGTTCATTTTGTATCAAGTTAAGAAAGAAAAACAAGTGAGTGAGAAGCAAAGCTTCTAAGTAATATTTGAGTTTAAGTGAAGTTGTGGTGAGGTGTGTCTTGTAATATTTGAGTGATCAATAAAATTATGTCTTTTGAGTGGTAAATTTCCAACAACTATATACTATATGATAAAAACTCATGTCAAACGGTCTAACGGGCCAAAATTCATTAGACAGATCTCAAAAATTGATCCAAAGGGCATTTTTGTTTTATTAGCAGAGACCGATATTAGCAATCTCTCAAAAAAGTGTTAGCGAGTCTTTCTTAAAAGTATTAGTATGTAATTCACTTGAAAGTATTAGTTTTTATAATATTGGACAGTGATATAGTATCACGAGAGTGCTCAAAAGTATTTGGTTTTAATTTAGAAGTATTTGTAGTCTCTCTGAAAAGTATTGGTACGTAGTTCACTTGAAAATATTAATAGCTCACTAAAAAGTATTAGTATTTCCGTCAAGAATATTAGTAGTCCCCCTAAAATGTATTAGTAGTTTCCTTAAAAAAATATTAGTTTCCCCCCGAAAGGTTTTCAGAATTTTCCCAAAAAAGTATTCGTTTTTCTAATAAAAAGTATTAATAGTCCCACGTAAAAATATTAGTAGTTTCTCAAAAAAGTATTAGACATTCCGTTGGGTTGCTAGGGCTGAGCTAGGTCATTGCGTTCGTGGATCAGATAGATCTGTCTAACCATTAGACCGTCTAACATGAGACTAACTCATACTAATTAAGAAATTATGTTGTCACCGTCCCTAGAAATTGAGTCTCGTCAGCCTTTAATGTACACTTCAGTGCTACTTTATTTGTCTTCAAATGAGTTTGATTTGAAACGAGTATACCTTTTAATTTCAAATCTATAGCTATGAGCATATACAAGGTGAAATCAAGTTTGTAAAATTCCGTTGTATCCATCTCACTCGAATTTGTATCTAGTGTTTTTAATATTTAACCCCAAAAAGAAGCATTAGCTTTAAAGAAAAAAAGATGTAACACGTAAGATACAAAAAAAATAATAAATGCTCTCTTCTCTCTCTTCTCCAAAACCCTGAGTCGCCCCCTCTTCCATGAAGTTGTTCCCTTCCATGGATTTTTCGGCGGCTTTTCCTAGCGCCGGTGTGGCGGATAAGGCATATCCGTCATCTCTTCAACCCTTTATGTTCTCCTATGGTTTTTCGCCCCAAAACAAATCTCTCATCCATTGTTCATCGTGCCACCGCAATCCATGTTTATGACGCTACCAACATGTTGCTTGATGTGTTATGGTCCCTTCTAGGCGGACGCCATTGCCGCCACACGCCCGTTGGTGGTTGCAACCAATTCATCCTCTATGGTGTCCCAGATTTACATGCCCCCAGGTGGTTACAACAAACTTGTCTCCCATGGTGATCCCAATCAATCCTCATATGGTGGCCTTCACATCAAGAGGAGATGTGGATGTGGTCCCCTCTCCCTCCTTGATGGCGTCCACAACTCCCTCTATGGTTGTCCCCCCTCCAAATACTAGGATGCAACAAGTTTGCCCTGGTGCAATGATGCCCCATGTATGCCCTAGTGCAAACTCAACATTCAGGGATTCTTTGGTAAAACATGTAAACCCTACTTTTATTGATTCCTTGGTAAAACCTAATAACCCTAGTTTTAGGGATTCTTTGATTAAACATGCTAATCCGATATTTATGGATTCTTTGGTTAACATTGATGGTATTAATCCGGTTAAAAAAAGAGGGATTATTTTTCAGTTACTATTGACGAAAATCTCTATAAGAAATATGTTAGTGAATTTTCGTGTTCATTGTTTGGTTGCATCTGAATTGCTTGGTAAAGGGGAGAAGCCCTGACATTTAATCCCCTTCAAACCCATTTAGCGAATTATGGAAAACCGCGTACATAATTGGGTGTTAATTCCTTTGGGTAAATGGCACTTTTGTATCAAATTTTCGTTAGATGAGGACAAGGCTCGGGTGGCTATATGCTCTTCATGGCAGATCAATCCGGGTTCTATTCGATTATCTCCCTAGACTCCGTATTTTAATCCGTACAAGGTTTGTCCATCTAAGGCTAGTTGTTAGGAATTTTATTGTTTAGATTTTGATGAATGCCATGTAAAACTTAGAATAGAAAGTTGGCACCCAATTTTATTGTATAATGCATTGTAACAATTAGAGTCGGCAAGCCGAGTTAAGTTAGCTACGCCCTAACATGCAAGAAGACAATCAAGATCGGAAGGAAGACTCTGTGTGAGACAGTGAGTATGGCAAAGAAGAGTAGACGGAACTCTACTAAAAAGCGGTGAGATGCGGCCCAAGTGGAGTATCGATCAAGTCAACTCGAGAAAAGCCAAGTCTCAAGTTGAAGTGACAAGAGTCATCCAATGATTGGAAGTCGACTCTAAGTCACCCGAGGAAAGCAAGGAAATACAAATAAGTCGAGATAATCGTAAAAAGACCGTTGTATTTAAATCAAGAGATTTACTTAAACAAGTAATATCTCCATACCACCTTTCTTGAAGTGCTCGGCCCCGAAGCGTGCAAATGGAATGAACAACGGGAAGCACTACACCGTGTCGAACTCAAAAGGTGAAAGAACAATTCATACGAGGAAATGGCAATTCCAAGAATCGCAACAAGACAAACCAACGATCGCAAGTGACTTTCAAAAATAAGCCTATCTCTTCAACGGGCAAATTTTTGAAAGTTCACTATAAAAGGCCGAGGAGTTTGTTTGAGAAGAATGACACACATGTGAGATATACAAGCATATTAGAAAAATCGAAACATTCTCAATCCTCAAGCCTACATTACGAAGAACATCAATCCAACACTCACCGTGAAGGAAAGATAACTTCAATCGGTTGAAGAGGAAAATATCGAAAAACAAGGGGTCTACATTCCAGAAGGATTGTAGGAAGGTTCAAGGTTGAACCAAGTCTTAAGCTTGTGGAGGGCTTCGTGATCAAATCCAAAGAGCTTGAGCAAGTGAGAAATGTAGTAGCAAGGCAATGCCTGTGAAGAAGCCGAGTCGCACGAGAAGCCACCGAGTGATCAGGCGTCTCATCGAGTCCCAAAGGATCAAGTCACTGTGTGTGATCAAGACTTGTCAGATCCGGGACTTACCACTTTGTAAACCGATCATTACCTAGTGGATTCCTCCAGAGTTGGAGAAGAGAGGAGTAGAAGAATTACCCCATCTTCGAACCTCTATAAAAATTTTTTTCGTGTCATTTACTTTTCAAAGACCTTAATTCTTGCATTTTTAACTCGCTTATATCTCACGATAAATTTGCTATCCACTCAATAACTTATAAGTACTAAACCAAGCACTAAACTCTTACTTAATCAAACTTAAGGGTGTTAAGTCTTCCCAAAAAACAAAACCAGTTGAGTTAATTTAGAGTCAACAGTGAATTATTCCATCAACACCTCGGTTGAGTCCGTTGAGAGAGACTAACTCTACTTGATTGACTAAATCGATCATCCATCAAGGACACTGTTGTGAAGAATTAACTCGTATTTTTAAAAGGACTAAATCGAAAATTTGTAAGGTTTATTCAACCCCTTCTAAACCTTACACTTACACCCCTTGGGACCTACAAGTGGTATCAGAGCGGTTGGTTCATTGAACCCTCCGCATCAAGTTCATGAACTAGATCTCCAAACTTTTCAAAGTCCGCTTTAGTACTTAAACTTTCGAAACTCCTTTTATCATTAAAAGTTATTATAATGGAAGCAAATTTGACACGCATCCCTATGTTCACTATTGAAGAATTTGATGATTGGAAAATTCGTATGCGTGCTCATCTATCAAAGATTATATGATGAGATGTGGATAGTGATAGAAGATGGGCCTCGCAAATCTTAAAGGTGAACACAATTTGCACGAAGAGTTTCAAGGAGAAGAAGATGTTGCTCCTGACACGCCATGGTTGAAAACCAAGAACCGAGTGGACAAATGATGACAGAAAAAGATACAACCTGGATAATGTAGCCAAGGACATCCTTTACAAAACCTTCGACAAAGCCATGTTCAATAAAGTCAAATCATGCAAAACGGCTAAAGAAATCGGGAAGTCGACATTGATTTGTGAAGGCTCGTGAGCAAATCAAAGAAAACAAATTATCGGTGGTTGTACGTAAATTTGAGAACTTCAAAATGATCTCGGGAGAGAACCTGGATCAACTAGATGCTCGGTTCACGTAAATCACAAATGAGTCATGTCGCACTTGGAAAGGAATATACATGAGAAGGAAATGTGTATGAAAATCCTAAAAAGTCTTCCAAATTTGAATGGGAAATGAAGGTCATGGCATCTTTGAGACATTCCATGGACCTATCAAAGACTTCCAACCATGAGTTATTCTCGGACCTCAAAGCCTACGAGTTTGAGTGAGAAGAAAAGACCAGGAAGAGACAAATTGTACCCAAAACAAATTGCTCTAATTGTTAAAGATGGAAAGAGAGTCGAGGTCAAAGAGGTCATTGACCCTTAAGAAGAAATAATACGATGGTTAAGAGGTTCAACAAGTTCTTCAATAAGAACTACAAGAGAGGAAAGGGTGAATCTTCCGGAAGACACTCACCTCCTCCAAATCAAGGGAAGATAGGCCAACCAAGAGAACGATCATCAAAAAGTTGAGTATCAAAGGGTCGACAATCCAAGAATGTAAAGAGTCGATCAAAAGGTTGAATATCTACATCTTTGAATCAGAGACAACCAGTGTCACTATGCCATTGATCGCCCATATCCTGTAGTCAACAAATACAGGATGAAGAAGAAAGAAAGGTCTTGAGAGAAAGAAGACAAGAAAGGAAAAAGGCAATGATGGCCGCAGAGATCTTTGAAAAAGCAAGTCAAGAGAGACGGTGATTCGGAGAGAGCAAATGAAGTGACTACTCAAGTGACTCGAAGAAGAAGCCCGATCCGCTTGATGGCCAAAGAACAAGATCAACTCGACCAAGAAGATGAGGTACAATCTAACTCAACAAACTCGACACTACTAGTGATAGTGATCGTGACACACACACTTCATCACCCACGATCTTTATGATTCATTAGGCAAAATGATGAAAGATTTTGAATACATTAAATCCTCACACACACTATTGAATGAGGAAAACGACTTACTCAAAAGTCAAAAACTCAAAGTCGACTAAGGAGCCGAGTACCCTAAGTCAAATAGCCGATGAGAATGAAGGTTTAAAATTTTGAAAATCTTAAATTAATAGCGTAAATTGCCGCTATAGAAAAGAGGGAGAATGACCTCAAGAATGTTATGCCTCATTCACTAAGGCATCTAAATCATTGGATGATCTTATCATGAGTCAAAGAGAATGTGGAGACAAGACAAAGCTTAGATTTAATTCCTCGTGCTATGTCAAACCTCAAAAGTAATTTTGGAAAAAGGATCTTCAAGTCATGAAGAGTCCGAAAAATCCAAAACTCTAAATGTTGCACACACATTCACTCCAAAGCACAATAACAAGCAAACCGGGCCTTGGTTACAAAGGAAAAGAAAAAAACCGATTGAGTGTCTTTGAAAGGACAATCGAGAAGAGATTCACCGTGAGTCCTCAAAGAAACTCCTAATGAGAAAATACTCAGAAAAGGAAGAGAGCTACCAAAAATCCCATAAAATCACTACAAGAAATCACACATTTTATGACGAAATTTTTCGTGACGCACAACTATTTGTCATCATTTGTTAATTAAAAGTGACAACTTTTAATTTTATCATTGTAAAGCACGCTATTACGACACCATTTAATTTCGTCACTATTGATATTAGATGTCGTCACTAAATTGTCTATTTCATGACGATTAACTAAACCTTGTCACTATATTTCATAGAAGGTGGAATTTGACAACAAATTTTTGGAGGAAAATCTTTCGATGACGAATTTGTGATAATTGGTGATGAAATTTAGTGTCACGAATGATTTCTTTTAATGACAACATCAAAATTTGTCATTTTCACTCGAACAAAATAGTGACACTCTTATTTCACAAAGAAAGACATATTTTATGACGATTTGTTTGCAACGCATAAAATTTTGTCATTATTTGTTAATTAACAATGACGAAAGTTATTTATGTCGTTTTAAAATACTTTTTTATGACACCATTTATTTTTGTTACTATCAACATCACATTCGTCACTAATTCACATATTTCACGATGATTAATTGAACTGTGTTATAGTTATTTGTAAAAGGTCGGAATTCGCACCAAAATTTTCCACGCACAACTATTTGTCATAATTTGTTAAGTCATGGTGATGAAATATATTTTTGTTATTGAAAAATACATTTTTATGACACAAATGAGTCGTCTTAAATATTTATATTTAGTGACAATACAAACAAATTAAATCAATAAGAAAATATGTAGAAGATATAAATATATAAATCATGACAACTATATTGTCATGCTTGATAAATCTATATGACGAGATATTAATTCACTATTAATGAACTTATTCGATTAGCTACAAAAATATTTCGTCTTGAGTAGGTTGACATAGTATGTCAAATTCGTAAAAAAAAATGGATGCATAATTTAATATTCAAAATTTCGGAGGCGAATATTTAAAGGTATAAAATATTACAATTTTACACAATTTAATTTCTCAAACATCAACTTTATATGAGAAAAAAATTCAACAAGAATTAGTTCGTCAAATAAGGGACGACACTTTTCTTTCACAATAATTTACATTATGTGATGTTTAATATATAAGCAACTCCACCAATAATAATCGATGGCTTTCGGCCGTAGTCCCCAGTCATGAGTGCATCAAAGAAAAAAAATGGCAAGGCGAACGAGTTAGTTAGACAAGACTTAATCACAAGAGAAACATAGACGGACAAAAGAAACTTAACGCCAAAAGCCTATTACTGACACTGTATCAGTACATTCAGATAATTACTAGACCTAACTACTTATTGAGACGCAATAAAATCATAATTTATTTAAAGAATGAAATTAAGCTGGTTTGCAATATATATTTGCCGGGTCATTGAAAATGCTCAAACAATGTATCGATCTGTCTACGCAATTTTAAGTTTTTAACTACACTTTACACCAATAGTTGGAAGAAGGCGAGAAAATAAGCATCACCATTCTATCTTCTCAGTTTTGCATACTTTCGGTTTAAGAAATCCAGTGAATAAAGAGAAACATTAACAGGGCACAACAAGAACTTGGGTCATTTTTCTAATCACGTAAAAATTCCACGAAAGTTCGAAACAGAAAAGAATTATTTAGATAAAAGATAAAGCAATATATTCCAAGATAAACAAGTTATATGTATATAGCCACCGTTCTTTTCCATAGTACCACATTTCACTTTTGGCTGTAATGTACATCTCTCACTTACATAATTCAGCCTATAATATTAACAGGTAGAGAACTATTTGAACTCATCGACAGAGAGCTAATAGCGGAGTAGGCAGCTTGAGGGCTTTGGTAGTCAGCTAAGCATTATCGGATGCCCAGTTTGGAGCATCCTCTTGAACATGTCCATCCCAAATGCAGAATCTGATGAACTACAACAAGGCAGCACATAACTTAGCAGTTTATACTTGGCTTCAGGTACCTCTAGGAAGACACAGTAGCAATAAAATCGAAAGAGATGGAAATCATTCATTGTCAGCACAAAATCGGGATATCAATCGACAAAAACTAGATTAACCGTTTTCTCCATGCCATTAGGAAGCAACAAAATAGATAATTAATACCACATACCTTCACTTTATCAGTATACAGTCAACGAAAATAATACTTTCCTTTATTTACCAGTAAAGTAGGATTCTATTTTCAAAGAACAAAGAGACAAGGAAAATGATGCTTCACGTCATAAAGAAGCATCACATTTCTTACACTTAATTGACAGCAATCACCAGCACATAAATTTTAACAAGAGCATTTCTCATATGAATACGCAACTTGTCAAATTTTAAACAAGGGAATTTATGGTCTCGCTGAAAACCTTAAACCAATCTTTATAGGCAACGATACAGTTAAGTGACACCAAAGAATAGGTTTTGAAATATTTCAATAAAAGAGTGAAGTAGTATTTTATTCTGAACTTAAATTTGCACAAGTGAAAGAAATTTAATTATCCCTTGATGACACGTGCAGAAACAAAAAATCAAGATAATAAGGTCATATGACAAAACTCCCTAAGCATATGTTTGGCACAAATCCATGTTTCCAACAGAAAACAATACATGTATGTGTCATCGACAAGCTTTGCCACTTCATCCGTTCAAACAGTATTTTTCTTGGCCCACAATCCTGAAACTGTTAAACACGATGTCAGATTGCATCAAGGTCAAACATTAAATGACAGGCGAATGGGTTTATGAAATCATTATTCTGTAATGACCCACTATTGACTCGATCACCCACATTAACATATGGAGACTCTCGATTATTTGAACTTGGTTCACCATGATAAAACCACGTGATGTACCCTGGATCTATACCTCGCACCAAAATATGGTTTTTAACTGTTGTTCGATCTTTTATTAATAAATTCAAACAGTCTATACATGAGCATCGAATGTCGCATTCCTTATCGGTATGCATTTCAACAAATTTCATAAAATTGTTTACCCCATCTATGTAAGCTTTAGACCACTTGACTGTGCGCATCCAACTCTTGTCCATTTTGCACTCCAACTAATATAGAACGGCAAGGCGAGACATGTAATTATATATCAATATTAAATGATGTGAAAATATAGAATTAATCATAAGAAAGAGTTCCCACAGTTTATAAACAGAACTAACTTGCAAAACCTTATCTTCTAAATTACACTTAACTTTTCACAGCTAATTCCAACTTACAACTCAATAATTGGTTTACCATTAAACAAATCTTAGACAAATTCCATTAACTGAAAAATCAATCCCCCAAAAAAATCACCAATTTCAGTTTACAAAACCCTACTAATAGGAGTAGGAATACTAATTTATACACAAATCTTCTACAAATACCTAATTAGTAACTGACTAAAGACCAATGAGCTTAGGGTTTGAAAGAAATAGATATAAAAAATTAAAATATACCTGATGAAGAAGGAAGATCGCCGCGTGAGAGAGAGGGCCGGATGAAGAGGGACGACGGCCGCCGGAGCCGGGCTGTGCCGGCGTGCCGCTGTGCTCTGAGGGAGAGAGACGAGAGTCGAGATGGAGAGAAGCAGAAGTTGTTTGCAGAATCACTTTTTTGGGAGTCGAGAGCTAGTCTCTGTTTTTTGCCTCTGTTTTTACTAATTGGTAGCCATTAAGATTTGGGGTCCAATAAACAAATGGGTGGCGCTATTGGCACCCCCTTTTTTTATGAGTACACCCACCTTCTAAGTACACTACCCTCCACTTTTTTAAATATGGCACAATTGATGAGTTCACCCCCCTTTTTTTCCAATTTTACCTTTCATGAAAAACCCTGGTGCGCACATGGCAAGATGGCACGATGGGTTTTATGGCAAGATGGCACGATGGGTTTTCTGCCATCATGCCACATGGCACGATGGCAAAAATATGGCACGATGGCATTTTCATCATCATGCCACATGGCACGATGGCATGATGGCACGATGGCAAAAACATGGCACGATGGCCCATGTGGCACGATGGCACATCAATTTTTGTCATAGCGGCGTGATCGGTGCTTATTTATATCGCATCTTATGCGATAAAGATTTTTCAATCGAAAATTTGAAAAATAACATATTTTATGCTATAAACTAAGAATATACGTTCATTATATGGGGATATGAATACTTTATTGTTCGAATCTTCAACAATTTGGGTGTTGGAAAAATCTAGGGTTTGTATAAAGAAAATTTAACTTTCTTGAGAAGAAGAAGAAGAATGTAAGTGAATGATGTGAGTGTATTTAGAGATTAGGGGGTGTATTTAGAACTTGGCTTTTAGTAAGGGTATTATAGTCTTTTAACTTAATGACATTTTTGAAATTATAGAAAGTGAGTATACTCATCAAATTTGGGGGTGCCAATAGCGCCACCCTAAACAAATAGGTAGCCATTAAGATTTGGAGTCCAATAAAGAATTAATATGGTTTCATTTAGTTTAAACGCTGAAAAGTGAAAAGTGATTAAGTGAAGGAAGGTTTCCTTTATTTATTATGAGCATCTGAAAAAGTCGATCTTTAATCGATCAAGAAATGGGCCCTAGGGTGCGATTGGATATACTTTCATTTTGAAAATTTTCATTTTGCTAGAGAATAGTAGTGAACAAATTTTTGGGAGAAAAAAGATAAATTTTGAGGTTGTGATTAGATGTGAAAATAGTAAAATAATGATTGAATGTGATTGGTAATTAGAAATGTATTAGTGGATGAATAGTGAAATTTGTGGGATAATGTGTAATAATGATTAGCTTTTTGTGAAAAAATGTGTAGATGTGATTGGTGAAAGAAAAAGTGAGAAAAAGTGAAAGTGAGAGAATAGTATATGTTTTGAAAATTTTCATGAACAATCGCATGTTTGGTCAAAACAAATTCTCTAGCGGAACGAAAATGAATTTTCACTCACATCCAATCGCAACCTAACCTTCTCAAAAAGAAAAAGACTCAAAAAATAATAATATAAGAAAGAGAATACTTGAAGAATATTCAGATATTTCACTTGCATGATTGGTGACACGGACCCACCTTTTGGAATTAAAAAAGACTTGGATGTAGGAAATTTCAAAACTGTTAAAAAGAATTTGGGTAGATTTATTTTATTGCTGAGGTTTTATTATGTGTTAAAGGTAAGTGAATAATTGCATTATTTTTGCAAATATAAGGGGGAGGGGATGTTTGAAATATTTTTGCTTATGAAGAGGTTGATTGTACTTCATAATCAAACCTCATGGGTTTTTTTGCATTTTTAAAAAACATGTGAGTTTTTTTTTGTAATTAATCTGAACCTCAGGGGTAGTTTTTGTGATTAACCCAAAATATAAAGTTATTTTCCAAAAATATAAGTATTTATATAATATAATTAAAAATATGTTTGGGCTAACATATTTCTCATGGTTATTTGTTAAATACAATATCATTAAAAAAAAGATGTTAGATTTTATTTTAAGAATAAGTTGTTGAATTGTTTGGATAAGATAAGATGATGGAGCTTTTAAGATGTTAGTAATGATAATTTTATAAATAAAATAATAAAAAATAAAGGAGATTGTTGAAATAAAATCTTATTTTGAAATAAAGTTGGAATTCCCTAACTTTTTTAAAAACAACTTATAAGCTCCTCATATTTTGTTTTGTGAGCTTATAAGATTTTTTACAAAAAAAATGCCAAACAAATATAAAGAATTTTTAAGCTCTCAAACATCTTATAAGCTATTTTGAAGAGCTTATAAGCTCAGCCAACCACCCTCTTTATTTTCAACATAAGATCTTATTTCAATAACCTCATTAAATATTAAATATTTCAATTAGACAAATACTAACATCTTATAAGCTACAACATATTTTCTTATCCAAACACTTCAACCACTTATTTTTAAAATAAGTTCTAACATCTTATAAGCTCTAAAAATATCTTATAAGATGTAGGAGTTTATGTTTTAAATAAGCTTAGCTATAATTTTTAGGCTTAACTTGAGTCATTTGAAATATTGTATATATATGAATAGTGAAAGTATTTCTAAATAAATATAAGGGTCAATTACAAAAAACTACCCTGTGTTCGAAACATTTCTGCTTTTGAAAAGGTATATTGTACTACAAAATTAAACCTCATGGATTTTTTTTGTATTATTATTTATATGATATAATTAAAGGTCTATATATTTACACCCCTAGTTAAAATATGTATTACATAATCAAACCTCAATATAGGCGCTTTTGTAAATTTAAAAGACGTGTGAGTTTTTTTTAATTAATTTAACCTCAAGGGTAGTTTTTTTGTAATTAATTTCAAATTCATAATAATAATTTTTTTAAGTCAATACGGTATTCTTTGTTTTTTTAATGTTATTATCAAAAAAAAGAAACCAAGTTAATGGCAAAATCAAACAAACCTCAATGAATTTATTATTATGAATTTGAAATTTCTTAACGCAAAATACACCAAATCAAACTAAACCTATGCATTTCTTAAATTTTAAAAAGAAATTAAGGAAGAACCCTAATAAAATATAATAGACTTTACCAAGATAATGTAACTCTAAACAATATTATCTAAAATAAACTCTAAACAATATAAATCGAAATTGATTAAAGTTCCGATTTTTGTTATATTTGGTGAAAGGGGTAAAAAAGGAAGCTTTGCCAAGAGATAGAAACCACAACCTCAATGACAAAAATAACACATTTACCACAGTACTAAACTATTTTTGCATAAATCCTTGCATTACTTTTTTCCATATCCAAAGATAATTTAAACTATTATAGAAGAAAAAAAAAATACAGGCTGCCAGGAGTCATGGAGGTTTGATGTCATGACATCCAATGTGCCAAAAACAACTACAACCAGCTAGCCTGAAGAATCCTTTGGCCTAAACTAGAGAGTTTGTTTATCTAATTATCTAGATAAATTAGAGGATTCATTGTTATCTTATAAAATGAATGGGGTTTTTTTTTCCTTCCTCACTCTCAATAGGTTGATTTTACACTTTCAAAAGACCAAATAGGCTGAACACGTTCTTTTTCGGTCCTCACTTAGGTTGATATCACTTTTATGAGTTGCACTTTTGAAATATTTTTAGCCTTACAAAAGTGATGAATTTGTTTCTTTTACCATATATAATGACTATGTATTAATAGATTGGGTATATAGCATAACCCCGATAATTTAATATTCGATTAATTAATAACCTCGCTTAAATAATATTTTCGATTAATCCCACTGAGGATAACGACTATATGATTGTTCAAGCTCTGTTCGTTTATTTAACGAGTCGTTTATGTTCATTTAACTAAATAAACGAACAATATCTGAGTTTGTTCACGAGTAGTTTGAACGCTGTTCGTTTTCATGTATTTCTAGTAGTGGTCTTATAAGTAATTGATCAATCTTAGAAAAATGCCTCATTTTGAGACTCAATGATGATTTTACTTGTCTTCTTTTTTATGATTTTCATCTCCATCGATATGTTTCCGAGTATACAACATTTGTGATTTATATTAAAACAAAAAACAGAAAACAACAATAAAAAACACACAACTATTTAATATATACAATATAATATAATACTTGTCTTTTTTTATGATTTTCAAAATCCGCTCGAACAACGATTTTCAATATTGAACAAAAACCATTATAAATATATTTTTTTTTTAATTTAATCCATCATCGTTTTTGTATTCATATTAAAATCACAGGATTGCACCGCCAAAACAGCACCAGTATTATTTTTGGCTTTACAATAAATTTTGAATTATTTTGTGCCACAATAAATATTAAATAGAAAATGTATGTTTAAATATACTTTGGATCGGGCTAAAAAGTCGGGCCCAACCGATTCACGGGTCGATCGGGCCCGATCAAATAGGCCCGAATGTTTTTGAACCCGGAATATCAGAATTCAGAGCCCAGTCCAGCCCAAAGTACGGGTCGGTCGGGCCGACCCATGTGTCTAGCTTGGAATTGCCGGCTCTAGTCATCACAATAATTAATTTTTGATTATAGTGTTAATTGTATGTATTATTATATGTTTAAGATAGTATTTTCCTTTTACTGAAACTTTTAGTATTGGCCTAAAAATTTATTATAAAATATTATACAAGTGAAAAATAATATATTTTTAATATTTAGATGTATTAATTGTTTTCAACTAATTATCTTGGATTTAAATTAAGTTATGCGATTCACTCAAGAATATACTAACTGTTATCAAATCATTATTTTTAATTTGTGGCATATTATTTAACTACATATAACATGGATTATGGGCTAGTAATTTTTTTTTATCATATTATTCCTTCTCCTATTATTTGAATATTTCTATCTTGAAAAAATATATATATTTTCACTATTTTTCAAAAATTGGCCAGAAAATCCCAAAGCTAAAAATCACAAACTTACACCAAAAATAGAACCAAACACCACCTATCCCTCCACCATAATCAGATCACCTGCAAGGCTGCAATTTTTCCGTCGCCCCAAATTTCCCAATTCCTCCACCTTAATCAGACCACATGCAACCCAATCGAAAATAATTCCCCCAAATTCCCGTCGCCCCAATTTTTCCATTCCCTCCACCATAATCAGACCACCTGCAACCCAATTCGAAATTCCCATCACGGGTCATCGACCATTTGCAACCCTCACCGACGCCGACCAACAATTCCTTGCACCATGAGGAGACTTTCGCCCCAATCGGAAATCAGTAATCAGTCATCGGTAATGGATGTTCCGTTACCGGCAAAGGCATGTCCATATTTGAGCACTCAAAAAGGCTCAATACTGAAGTTAAGGACGGAGAATGCTAACATATGTATATCACAGGTTATTTTTTTTTCCTTTTAATTTGCTGTTTCATATTAGAAAATATATTATTTTTTTTGTTTTTTGATATATGGTTAGTGATAATCATGTATCTCATTTGATTTTTTCTATTTGGTAATATTTTGTAATAATAAATAAATAGATAGTTAAATATGTAAAATATGTAAGACAAAATGATTTTTCAGCGAAAATATTTTTGGCGGCCTAATATGTTGTTTAGCGCTAAATATTTCAATTTAATTAGAGTAGGTTTTTATCTAATTAAGCTAGATAAATTAGAGGATTCATTGTTATCTTATACCGCTCAATCTCTTTCCTTTTACTGTCATTCACATTTGTCAAGGATTAGGTTTAGAATATATTTAATATACATCGCTCGCCTCTCTCCCTCTCTCTTGTCAATCTGCAATCTATTCACAGTCCTGGTAATTTATCGATTATTCATTTTGCTTCAATGAGCTCAATCATATATTGTTTTGACTCATATTACAACTTGGTTATGTTTACAATGTAAGTTGGTTGTTTTGGTATTGTTATGTTGTGTGTTGTCTTAGATATTCAGATTGATAACATGAAAAATAAGATTTTGTGTATGTATGTACATGAGAGTTGTCTGGGTATTGTTATGTGAAGGCTTGTTTTATTTAAAATATTATGGATTTTCTACGAAGATTATTTTGAATCAAAAAATGATCTGTCTTTTACAATTATAATGAAGATTGTGCGTGTAAGAATGTGTGCGTGTAATTTTTTAGTTGTATAAAATCCTAGTTTCATTATTCATCCCGATTTCTTATTATAAACCCCAGCTATCGGCTTCATTTTCGGCCCGTTAGGTCTCAACCACGTAATTGATATCGTAGCCTTTAGAACCAGCGGGAAGTTCTTTTATCGGTCCTTTTATTACACGGGGTGTAAGAAAATCGTATGGTGTTGTCTTGACGGGTAAGATTTTGCCGGTCGGGATGAGTTTTTTGTCTACCGGTGTGATGTGTGATGCAATTATCTGTAGCTCATCGGAGAGTATATATGTTTCTAGTGCTATGGCCGGTGAGATTCCAATAGGTGTGTTGGGCGAGGTTTATTGGAGTGGCCTTGTTTAAAGCTCTGGCTTTCATTGTTACGCTCAATGTGTAAGGTTTGATAAGTGTGTATGTTACAGAAGCTAGAACAGAACATCACCAGGAAACCCTTCTTCACCATCAATGCGATTAGCAACCCTTCCAACAATAGCTCCCAAGTAACTAGTGTCATTCATGTACTCTTTGATTGTATCATAACCAAGAACAACATCAGCTAACTTCCCATTCTTGTCAGGAAGAACAACAGATACAATTCTTGCACCATAATTTGTGACCTTCATAGAGAAATAGGACATGGAGTTATTTTGACTTTAAATACTTTAAGCAAACTAGTTTTGGAACTGTTGTGTGATTCTGCCTTTTGATACTAGTCACACAAAATGATTTTTTCTTATTGGATTGTAATTGTTTTTCTTTTTCAACTTTGCCTTTCTGAACTAGTTGTCTTCTTCAATTTGTTTTAATAGTATGTGCATGTCTTTTCACCATAAAGATTTTCCAAATTTTAGATTGTTTTTAGTAGTATATGCTATACAACTCATAAGAAAAAGGGAAAAATATGATGAATTTCCTTGAATAATTGAGAATGATTGTTCAGTTTACATGTAAGATCATTTTAGTCAACAACTGATAAATAGTTTTGACTACAAGTTTTCCCTATTTTCCATTGATCATTAAACTACCAATCTTTTAATTGCTATCTTGTCGTATCTCATTTTTCTGACTAGTTTGGAGTGCATCTACGTTTTAGAAATGGCTCCAGGCAGTCGCAAATTGAAAATGAAAAGCATCCCAGACAAGTCCCAACAAAGTATCGTAAATCACACTACCAAGAATGCTTCATGTAATTCGACACCTCAAAGAAGCATTAGACAACTTTAGATAAAACAAATGTGGCGAACAATGGTATGACTGAGGCTTTGTAACATCTGGACTGCACAATGGATCCTCCAGTAGAGGTGAAACTAATACAATAAATAACACCAATGAGAATGAGAGCATGCAACAGAACTCTGAAGTTCCACCAATTCAAAGCCCAGAAATTCAGTCACATTCTGAGAACACACAAGAGCCGGCTCATGAAGTGAATGATATATCAGGTATATATCACATTCCTAATTTTCTGTATTTCTGGGAGTTTTTAATATTTCTAGGGTGTATTGATCTACTATTATCATTCATTTATGTTAAATATATCAAGAAAAAGGGAGATTGGCATCAGTTTTCCTAAATATGGATAACAATCTTCTCACCATGATATAAGAAATCACATATATAAAGGACCAAACAAGCAAATATTAGTATAAGTATACAATGGTTTTATTAAAGCACATCAAGTCAATAGAAGAGTAGAGCTGACCATGAAAACCAGAATATGGACGTGCTTGTCTTGATTTGTCTGTTTAAAAACTCTTGTCTAATGATCATGAGGGGTTAACTAAACATTAGCCAATTTTCAATAGAGTGATGCACATCTAGCCTGTTCTGAAGATTTTCAATAGAGCAACTATTTTCTGTAATTATGTTTATGAGTAACAACAATATAAACAACCCAACTACTGTGGTCGTTTTTGTTTCCCCTGCATTTTTTTATCTAGATTTGTTTTTTTTTCTTGGTTGTTTTGGGACTTTTTATGCAGTAATATGAGAAGGTCCCATTTTTAAGTTTCTCTTGGGTTTCCTCTTATAAGGCATGTTGTTGAAGAGGATTGAGTTTTATTTCTTTGGTTTTTAGGGTGTTTGTGCTATAATGTAATTGAATAATAGCAGGGAAAGAAAGAAATGAAAAGGCATTGATGGTGGTGTGTAGTGAAAACTCGTCTTTTGGTGTTGGTGTTTTGCTGGTGAAGGTTCTTTTAAGTTTTAGTTTTAATCATTTAATCTACTTTCTGTTCTCATTTTCTTCATTTCTGACCTTTTATTTTTCCTTTTTTGTTTGTTTTTAATGTCCAGCCAGTATGAATGCTTGTAGCAAGCTCTGTGCAGCTTGTGTTTCATTTGGTCCATTTGTACAGGCTATTAAATAATCAACTATTTACATTTGTATACATAATAATCTGAGCATCATTCTTCATTAATAATACCTTTTTGTCCATTTGTACATTTGCTTTGCTTGTAATCTCTCCTATAATTATTTTTATCCTTTTTGTATGTTACATATAAGAATTACAAAAACAAACATATAATTTTTTATTCTGTCATCTTTTTTTATGTGCAGATGTGCCGGCTGTCTCAAAGAAAAGAGGATGTGGATCAAACAATAGGCAAATGCATCATGAAGGCGTTTGTTGCTTCTGGGCATAAAATTAGAGTAACTGTGGATCCACTGCTCGGGCCAAAAACTTGGGAGGAGTCTTCAAAGCTTTCTAGTCAAACTGGTGTAGTAACTCGAGACGTCATTTCGGTGTCCAAGAAATGGAAAGAAGTGGATGATTGATTTTCTTTTTATTTTTATTTTCCATGCTTAACTGCATTTGAACTTGCACTTTGTTGTATTATTAATGTATTGATAGAATATTTTACAAATTAATATTTAAATCATTATATATGCACAATTAAAAAAAAAGTGCCAATTACATTGCCTATAATACTTATTTTCATGACAATTATGTTGTCATGTGAGAAAGCTATTAATTGGTGACAATGAATTATTCCGTAACTTAAAACACTCATTTATTACAATAAACTTAGTTGTCACAAAAAAAAATCTATTCTTTGATGATATACAATTTGTCATTAAAAATACACTATAATGATGACTCGTCACGAATATTCTCAAAACTTGTCACTTTATAAATTTATTATGTGATGATAAATTTTGTCACCACATATTAATTTTTATGACGGACGATTTTATCATTATTTCGGTGCAATTAGCGACGCTGATAAACTTTGTCATATATTGCGATTGTTTCCATGACAAATAAAATCATCACGTTACATATTCTTTTGGTGACAACACATATCTCGTCGTTGAATTGTAATTATTGGTGACACATTATTTTGTCATTATAAATATACATTAAGTGACACGCAATATTTTGTAACATTAAATCACCTCTTTAATGACAAGCTGTGTAATATATGATGAAATTATAAATACAATCGCGACACCAAAATTCGTCATTAGAATTTGATGAATTTGGCAATGCGATCATTTTCGTCACTAAAATTTAATGCTATGATGACAAAAACATGCTTTTGTCATTAAAAAGATATTTTTTGTGACAAAGAAACAATATAAATGACGAAAAATTTATCGTTTATGTGACGATGTAGGCGTCACAATAAATGATACAAATCGTGACAATCGTTATTAGCGTGGCCAAAGGTTAATTTTGTAGTGACAAATTGCAAAAATCGTTATGTATACCTTTTATGACGGGGCTACAGTGACGATCTTTATGACGCTCAATTTTTGCCACCAAATACATTTAGTGACGAAAAAACAGGTTTATATGACGATATTTTTCGTCATAGAATGTGTGATTTCTTGTAGTGAATCCATAAAAGAAATACATATGATGGGAATGGTAGAAAATATCCAAGCCAAGTCGATTGGAATAATGTGAACTATCAAAGATGAGATTTATGGAATATAAGCCCAAATGGCAAAGGCCAAGAACTCAAAGAAAGGCCATTCCAAAAGTATAAGAGCTTTCATCAAAGACACCTATGCACCTAGGCATCACACTCAAAGTCACCACAACTACCCAAGAAAGGCAATTGCTAAAACACATATACGTATTACATACTGACAAAAGAGACATTTGTATGAACGTAGAATCCCCAAGCAATTTGCCAGGATTAATTATGATTATGGCGATAGATGGCAACCCCTTGTGAGTCAAATCATTTGGCTATAAGTTGGTTGGATCATCTTACAATTTAACCCCTCGGACCCGGACAAGTATGGGTACCTAAAACTTAATTTCTTAATTGCGGGTTCAAAGAAACGGTGAGTGCCAAGGAACCTGGTACATGGATAGTGACTGTTCTGACACATACGACAGAAACAAGAAAAATCTGTCAAAATTCAAGGAAGTTAAAGGAGCAAAAGTCATATTTGGAGGAAATGAAGCTCCTGGTGAAATAAGAGGCATTGGAACCATCAAGAGAAACCAACAAGTTGAGGTAGATTTGTCTAAACCCCTTTAGGATCATGTTATAGCTAAAGGGCGGGCCATTGCTCGTTCGTTTCACTAAGTTATGAAAACCTTCTATTTTTTTCCTCACTGTAATATCGTGGGACACTCTATTTCGACTTGTCGTCGAAAAAATCCTTCGAATACGGCTCCCAAGGAGGATGGGCGCCCGGACACTCCTAGGCGAGGCCATTCTCGTGTTCAAAAAGTTTATCGTCCTTCCAATGGTAAGGGTAAGACAGGATAGCTAGCACTACGGAGCACGATCCAATCTTCCGATCGTGGTTCATTCGCCTAGGCATATTGATGCTTCTACCAATATTTCTTCCGCATGATCTCAAAGTCTAATAGTGTCCCTTTGGGGAATTCTTTTGCTACTTTAGAGGATACATATGACTTAGTGGACGACAAGGATGATCAAGATAAAGCCCTGACTTCTACTTCCGTGGAAGACACTTCGGTTATTATGCAAGAACATGTCGGTGCATCTTTGGCTTAGCCTTCTCCATTGGAATATTTGGCTTCTTTGGATGCACATTCAGAATTGGATAATACCGCAATGAATGTTGCATTTAGGGTACCCCCACCCTTCACGAGGGACACTAGGCCCACTTTTTCTGATATCAAGAGACGACCGCGGATAGTTCAATACAAGTTGGCTAAGCCCATTCGTCCTCTTTATCATGCTATTCGGGATAAGTCGTTGAAGGCTTCTAAACAACAACTTCTTTGTGATGTTCAACAAGGCCCGACTCCTCCAATTTATAATCTCACTCTTTTGGACGATGTGCAATCTCATAGCTTCAAATCCTTAAACGTGGCTTCTACCAAAAGGTGGGGGGACTATGCTGATGAAGTGGATTCATCTGATAATGAGGATTTTAGATTAATTGTTTAGTACTTTTATTTATGCATTCTTGTGTGGATGTTTTGTCTTTCAAGGGTACCTTTTTTCTGCCAAGGGTTAGTTTTACCTTGGTAAGTTTTAACGAGACCCACACTTAAACCACCTGATCGGCTTGTGATCAGGACTTTTTCTTTCTTTTATATATTTTTACACTTATTTAAAAAAAATATTTAACCCCAAACAATAAATTATGTCACAAAGCTTGGGTATTTCACAGAATGAATATTAACTAATATGAGTACCTAAGTACATAAGGATCAAGGTATACATAAAAAAAAAGATAATAGAACACAGTCGGATATACTATAAATTATTTGCATATGATTTATTACTTAAGATAGAAAGAGGACATATTTATTCCTCTTTACATAAGGGAGCTCCCATTTCTTTGTAGCTCTAGCTAATTAATTATATCATAATAAATCCAATATTATTGTCTGTAACTTAAAAGAAACACACAATCAGGTCACTATTATCCCTCCTTCATCTGGCCTTCGTTTTCTTCGTTGTTCACTGATTTTGGTACATCCTGACTCGGCCATTGATTAGCCTCATTACTCACAGTAGGTATCTGCAAATATAAAGCAAAATTTAGTAAAGAACTTATAGTTAAGAGATAATTACAAAAACTACCCCTGAGCTTTAGCCTAGTTACTAAAAACTCCACTTATCCCCTTGACATTTGCATTTGCCTAAAAAAAACCCTTTATGAAGGTACAATTTATAAAATAGAAATAAATATATACGAACGGGGTATTTGTAGTTTTAAAAGATAACTGATTTTTTTTGAATTAGGTTAAACATCAGGGTGGTTTTTGTAATTATCACTAAAAAACTAGAGGTCCAATGCAAGAAGAGACAAATTAACCTGGTTATGGTTCACTTGATCAAGAACAAGTGATTGGAAGCTTCCATTGTTAGTATCCAATCCTAATTCTTGTTGCAAAGCAGAGAAAGTTTGGAGCATGGCATCCATGTTTGCAAAATCAAAGGCAAATTCCTCAGTGATATCTGTTTGGTTTGATGAAATATGAATACTACTTTGGTCACCATACATAAAGCAGGGTTCATTACTATTCATGCCAAAAGTTTGTCCAAGTTGTTCCATGTTGAACACTTCACTGCTGTCTTCATGTGCAAATGAGTAATTTCCATAATCCAGAAGAAGTTGATCAGGATGATGATCTCCATTGTCGTGATTATCTCCGAGCACGTTTGTTTCTATAATTGGAGGATCATCAACCGTGAAATCTTGAACATTAATCTCGCGATATTCTTGGATTGTTAGACGATGATGGAACTGAGAGTTGTTGTTGTCTATATGAGGCATAGACCCAAAGCTCACCGTCTTCGCCCTCGGAGCTTTGTTCTTTGGTGGTACCGTCTCCACATTAGCAATTATAGATTTTTTCTTATTAGGAGGTAGCATATTTGCATTTCGGCATCGCTATATATATATATATATATGAAGTTGAAAGAATATAATTAACAAGTGTACAAATTCATCGTTATGAGTACCTGTAAAATTCTTGTTCTAGAAGCCACGACTTTTGGTTATAACTTAGTCTTTTGTGAAGTATATTAAGTGAATTTCTTTTTTCTCGATTTTCAAGATCTTGAATTAAGCCATGCATATTAAATACTTATAATATGGTACAATAGAAAATCATGTCAAAATAACAAGAATTGTACTACTTTTGGTGTGACAAAAATAATAAATCTGCTATGCCAAAATAAATTGATAAATTAAAGCTCGACTAATGTCATGCTTAGATTTCAAAAACAAACCTGAAGATGACTTGCAACTTGCATTCTCGTAAGACCTGGTACATTCATTAGTTCAAGGATCTCTTTCGGATAGCATCCTATTTTCAAGACGAAGCATTTAAAATTAAATGTTTGGGGATACATATTTGTTTATTGATACACAAAATACACATTCATAAGTTTATAAATTAAAACAATTAAGATGTAAAAGTCAAGTAAGAGAGACATACTTCCTTCTCCAAGTTGTGTGACAGCATCCATAAATTTTCCATGAAGTTCCTTATTCCATTCGGCCCACACCTTCTTTTTGAATGAAACATTATCATTTTGTGTTCCTGATTTTGCCTTTTTCTTTGATTTGTGTTTTCTCTCAGCATTGCGATTATCATTTCGGTTACGTTCCATAAAATATTCTTCTCTGAATTCTTTCTGCAATGTATTAATATTCTCTACAATCTCTCCAGATTGTTCCTTTTGTTTAAGTGTATCGGTTGTTTTCCTTACCACATGTTGCGATAGGTACTCCATTATCTGCATTGTTATTGGCTTTTTGATACAAAGAATGGCTCCTTGCTCCAAAACCCTCATGGTTGTTACAACATCATCATCATTTGACATCACTTTATCAATCAAATAAGCAAATCAAAAAAACAAACGCACTAAGTATATATATAACTGTAATATAAGCATCAAGTTCATCAAATTATATGACATATTGACAAATTAATGAAGTAGATTAATATTTCTAAAAGGTTAAATGTATCAAGAGAACACTCACATATCACAAGCAAATTCATTTTAAGAGCATCTTGTAGAAGTTCCAACGCATACGAGTCAGGTGAGTTCATATTGGCCACCACAAGATCAAATCGAACCTTCCGTTTTGATAAAATTGATATAGCTGTGGATGAAAGCTTGACTGCAGTAACTGAAAAGGAGGAAAAAAGATCAAAGAAAGTAATTGATACTAAAATATTCGAATCTTGTAGAAAATTTATGATAGCTTCATGCTTCAAAGATATTTCATATAGAATTAGTCGTGTTCCAAGTTTTAATGTAATCTACATTATATATAAACTAATTGGAACAATTTTCCTAACAATCATGAACAAAAAAGACAAGCAAATTGAAAAAAATCAGGTTTAGACAATATATATATATATATGTATATGTTATAGATAATAATATTCTTAGAATTTCTAGGAAACAATATATATATATATATATATATGTGTGTGTGTGTGTGTGTTATAGATAATAATACTCTTAGAATTTCTAGGAAACAATATATCATTTCCTTACCATCAAACAAAATTAACAACTTAAGTACATATCATATCCTTGTCATCAAACAAAATGAACAATTTCAGTAAACATACACACGGCTAAAAATGTAATTAACAACATGGTAAAAAGATTCGGCAAGGCATAATCTAGAACATAATGAGTGATACTGATCAATGTTAGAAAATATGCGATGAAGAAACGAAAATATGCAATGACATCAACCATGAATCATAAGTACATCCATGTATATTTGTTCATTTAAATGCTATGTATATTCATCAAATGTATTTATTGCCTTCCATTTATATTAAAAATATTAAAGATATCGTAAATGAAAAAATGGCGCGAAATTTTAAATTAAAAATTTGGCCGTTAGGACAAAGACATTGATAAATACATAAGAATTCATTTTGACTTACCTTCACTTTGGGACAATTAAATGAAGTTATTGAATTATAACTCAAATGAGCTATAAAGAACATGAATTCGATGTAATGGATAGGAAAAAATTCCGCCATAGTTCAATTGCTTTGAAAGGGGTATCTAAAACTTTATATTGTGTAGTACGTGGTTGAATATAAGGGAAGAGAAATACAAGATTTTTATGATTCTAGAAAGTTTGTCACAAATTCTAAGTTGTATCGTTAATTAACATATAACTGAAATTTAACTAGGTTAAAAAACTTCATATCTAAAAAAATAAAAAATAAAAATAGAATTCATCTTTTATTTGTGTGTGAAGAGGTTTTATATATATACCTTCATAAGAGAAGTATTGCAACATGTTCATAATTTTATCATGATCGTTGCTATCATGCTCAACAAATAACACATGAATTTTATGTGCCATGTTTGGGGAAAACGCTGTTGATCGAAATAGGTAAAAACGCAACAGTGCACTTATTTACATAGTAGTGAAAAACTGAAAAAGAAGAACAACTACAAGAAAGAGAAAACACTAAATTTAAGTGAAAGTTGTGAGAAAATAAAGCAATAAGTTACTCCCAGTCTACCACAACTTACAATCACAAGAGAAATGGCTGTTTATATAGAAACAAAAATGATGTGGTATTCAGAGCCTTTTTCTCTTTTTTGAATTTTTGTTCAACTTTTTGGATGGTGGGTTCAAGTTGTAACGTATATCATTATAACCCAAATCATCTTTTGCATTATATTTTGTGGTCCCTGTGTTGACTAACACATGCTTATTAATTAAGCAGTTAATTGCTCAAGTCAAATGGTACTACGCTGTTTAAGAAATCATATACTGGCCAAAATGTGAAAATCTCATTTATATGGAAAAGATAAAGCATACGAAAAGTAGTAGACCTTTTTCATATTAACTTGATCGTTTCCGATCATTCAGTAAAGTTTATATCATAGTCAACAAGTTATATTTAACTATAGTCCTATTTCCATACGTACCCTCTATTTATTTAAAAGAATCATGTTTTTTTTTTCAAAAACATTTATAAAAGAGATGCTTCAAATAATAACTATTGCAGGTATTTCTTAAAAAATTATATTAATTTAGTACCAATGTATAATGTATCTAATATGTAGCTCTTTCATTGAGGCCGAAAGATTGGCACAAATATTTTATTAAAAAAATGTATTTCTCAATTTACTTCATATTTAAGTAGTATTAACAGTTTTATAAGTCATTTTGTTTTATCATTTGGAACTTAACCTAATGTTTGATGGCATTTTTGCCTGATCAGTGATCACATAATTAAAATTAAATAACATATAGTTCCAGGATTTTTAAGATTTGTTTTTGTGGTTAGGCTAAAATTAATTTGCAGAATTTCTACTGAAGATTGTAAAGAAAACCTAAAAGTTTTTTAAGCGAAAATTGACGTGCAAACGCTTTCCACTAGAGATTGTAAAGAAAATGTAAAAGCATATTTTGTAGTCAGGGACTCAGGTGGTAACACTTCAGTACTATCAATTATTATTGCTTTTCTTTTCAAGCATATATATGTATGCATTTTCATTGATATGTAGTTATGTATCTTTTTTTTTTCAATTCTTTTTGGATTGTGAATATGAACTAATTTGCTCCATGATAATTTATCATAGAGAGAGCTATGTCCATTGCCAGGGACGGACACAGGGGGGGCTGGTGGTGGCAATTGCCTCCCCTCATCTTGTGATTGAACCCCTATAATATATTATTTAATAAATTAATATAGTATTTATAAATATAAACCAAAATATCTTGCCCCCCCCAATTTCCATGTAATTTAGTTATAAAAACTTGTATGTTTTGTTTTTATTTATATTAGATTTGATTTTGCCAGAGCCGGTCCAAGTTCGAGAGGTCTAGAGCAAAAAATAATATATATACAATCGCGGAGATAGGGGAGGCCACCCGGGCCCCGACACCCTCTTTTTTTTTAAGAACAATTAGTTTATATTTATGTGCATTTTTTTAGTTTTTTTATCTGGCCCACTCCAATTTTGTGTAACGGCCTACCCGTGATAATTCCTAGATAAAAAATAAAATTTGGCACATTAATGAAAATAAAATTTTCTTCCAACGATAACTGCATGTGCAACCGCATAGTTATACAAGTTTTTTTGTAAGTAATATTATAATAGTGTCAATATCAATTAAGCTAGCTTATCACGGAAAATCCTTATCCAATGTGTATCGTTTTGTAATTTATTTGTAGTTTTTTTTTCTAAAACGGGAAGAACTTGTTTTTCTGAATCACCATGCAACTAATTCACTTTTAGTGTACGTAGGTTGATGATTTGATTTGGCATGGAATGACCAGTCATCAAATCTTCATGAGTGCAAAATAACATTAATTTCCCGTTCCCCAACTATGACAGAATAGTCGAATACCACTCCATGCATAGCCGGCCTTCACCACAATTGAGCTTTAACTCTTGGCTTAAGAACATGCTCAACGATTTTAGTCTTTGTTGCATTGTTATGAGGTTTGGCTTGTGACAATAAGGCAACTCTTCATATTGTGGAGAACTCCGTTTTTTTATGAGGACGTTGAGCTAGAATATTATTATTTGATCAAGAAAAGTTTAAGATGGACTTGCACGACTACACTTGTAGGTTCATCCTCAACATCATTTGGCTAACATGTTTATCAACTCTTTGTTTGGACCAGCTACATTTTATTCTTCGCATTCTCAATATTAACTAAAGGGAAATTTAGTTTCTTATTTAGATTATTTCCAGTCTTTGATTAGGGTTACATTTCAATATTGCTCAAGGAATACGAATATTATGTTCATTCTATACTATATTATTGCATTACTTAAGAGATTTGAATATTCTTCCCATTTTATTTGTTCTTTCCCCTTTTCTGCCTTCCACATGATTCTATTACCATTTATTATTGTTAATATTTTTGGAAATAGAATGGGAAACATAAACATATATTTTATAGTTTTATTAATAGTACGTGCTATATATGTACTATTTGTTTTTTGATAAGACAAAAGATATTATTGCTAAGAGCACAAGGGTGCATGCTCTACCCATTACAATGCTATATATGTACTATAAATATATAAGAGTAAGCCAATATAAATAAAAATGAAAATAAAATTAGTAAATTACTATATCCAAAATATAAGTAAATCGAATATAAGAAGAAGTTGCATGCAAACTTACAAAATATATTTTCCTTCAATTTTTGTAATAAAATAAATAAATATTTATTTAGTAAAAAAAAAAAAAAAATTATACCTGGTTAATGGGGTCACTTTGGTTTCAAGGTTTTTGCGGGTTTAACTAGGATGACAACGATTTTTACCACCCGATTTGAATACTTAACCGGACCGGGTAGGTGATCGATTCCGTATTAAACCGGTCGATTTAGTTCGGGTTTCAAAACATTGGAACCTCTTGATAGGAATAATTTCTTGAATTCATGTAGACAAAATGGAAGAAAAAAAAAAAAAAAGAAAGCAAAAAGAAGGTTAAGGGACTACATAATTTTTTTACTATTGTAAACTCAAGTTCATAGTAAGCACCATGAGTTGTGCTTAATTATTATAGTAAACAAGAAATAATAAACATAATAATCTTACCATTAAGATACGATTAGTGCTAAAATTTCCTTTTATTATTTTTTGTTTACATAATACACACATGTACTAATAAATTAATGAATATTCGGGTAAAATAATACCACTGATTTATGATCAAGTTTATAATAGAATGGATAAATATTGTATGCAATATTTGACATTCTAGTTAAATATATAATCATTTTTTTTTCAACAATGAGTGTTACCCGTGTTATTTCCTAAAACGGAACTCCTAATTTTGTCGGAAACCCTTGAAAAGGACTTTTTTTCCCGTTACTTGTCACACTATTATTCTTTCAACTGGAGCAATTGTAGTTAGTTTTAGAATACCGTGATAAACACATTGTCTAGCTAACTAGGATCATTGTACATGGCTGGATAATATGGTTAAAACTTAGTGCAAGTGCACTAATGAGATTGATTTACCCATTCGACACGAAGGACTTATTCTAATATGTTTGTTGTATCTTTGATTTATTTATCTTTTTTGAAAAACGAACAATAGAGAAGCAAACATAAATAGGATTATATATGCATCCAAATATTGAAAGAGGGGACATTAATTTATTTTTGTCGAGTTAAGAAATTCTATGAAAAGATTTAGAAATCTGAAATCAAATTATCCATTTAGAAAGACATGCATGCTCAAATCAATTGTTTGAAACAACTAGCATGTGCACTACAAGAAATCGCAAAATATCTAGAGAATTTAGTGGCGGATTTTGTTCCTTGCTATGAATTAACGATGGAACTACACCAAAATAGACATTGAAAGTTAACATGGAAATAACGACATGGTGGATTAGCAATTGATTTTGTGATGGAAAATTATTAGGTAAATGCCCCACCATATTTTGGCAAAAAAATTGGCAACGAAATAACGGCGAAATTTTGACTGAGATTTTGCTACAAAAGCATACCATTGATAAAACCTAAGGGATGGACTAACTTTTTCTTATATAAAAAAGAAAGTGGTGTTATTCACAAAGCTAAACAACTAGCTCAAAATATGAAATAGATGCAAATATATATTATAAGAAAAAAACAAAAATATAAATCTAAAGAAAACCACACTGGCTCATTTGTTACTCAATGGGATCATGAATTAAAGAATCAATGTCCACGAATTCTTCTAACAGACCTATGTTTATTCCTTGCGAGACATTTGAATGGTGTTTTGTCTCATCACATCATCTAGATTATCAATAAAAGTCGATTGCAACTATTTTG
This sequence comes from Rehmannia glutinosa, assembly GCA_016081115.2. Lineage (NCBI taxonomy): Eukaryota > Viridiplantae > Streptophyta > Magnoliopsida > Lamiales > Orobanchaceae > Rehmannia > Rehmannia glutinosa. Next base: position 49,502,547 of record CM071937.1, on the reverse strand, counting down.
AGTTTCAATACAAAATTATGACCGACATCCGTCAAATTAGGATGGCATTCTATGTTAGATCATTGAGTCACGAAGCTCAATCTCAAATGATCCTTCAAAATAACACGATGCTCTATGGAATCATTAATTGGTAGAATTTGAGCAAGAGGTTCGACAATCTCACCTAGATGAACACTTGGTTGAGTGGGCAAATCCTTATATAGGACCAACGATTCCGATCAACAACATCCAAAGGAAGATAATGCTTAATCGTATTTGGAGGATTAAATATCACCATATTCGTACATTGAGTCTCCGCACCCTGGATATGCGTGTGATTATCTGAAGAGTTAGCAACCATAATGGTTTTGTCTAGAATCTCGAAGACATTAGCCAAAGGATAATGGATAAGCTCTTCTGATTGATATTAAATTGTGTTTGGAGATAGAAAGACCACCAAAGTTGAGCTAGACGAATTAAGATCTTCTCTTCAAATAACATAAGATTAAGTCATCTCCTCTTTTTCCAGATTTTCTAAAGCTGCAAATTTGTTAGAAGTATTAGTACATGTGGAGTTTTATATAGGAATTCCATTAGAAGGACAATCAGTGTCTCTTTCGTCACAATTAGCCCCCAGTGAAGGACCATCTACAACAATATCTTCAACAATACCTTTTATCATGAACCAATTTTGAGCGATAAACATTCTCTGTCGTGACCTCCCTCTGTCATTTCTAGACCGTGATCTATGATCCAACTTCCCTAGTACTGCAATATAATATATATATATATATATATATATATATAGCTTTGTTTGGATGAGGCTTACTCTCCTTAGAAAAAGAATATAAAAACTGATATTATGACCAACAATATGAATGGATGACAAAAGTCTAGTAACTTTTCATAACTGATAGACACAAAGGCACAATGACCAACTCGTTAAACCATAATATATTCATAAAGTGGATTGTTAAGATCAATTTCAATGAGAACTCAAAAAAAATGACACATTGAACCCGACAAAGATCACTCATCAATTTGTAAAAGAGTACCAAGAACTCGAGCATTGTTCGGAATAATAAACGGAGGTCACTTCTCAATACTAAGTTCATAAATTCCAACCCATACTTGAATTAATCTTATACAAATTGAAATCTGGGATCCAATTAATGAGATGAATTGTTCCTGGGTCAATTTTCCAAGTGTACTTAGAGAATGCCAATTATATGTCATCAACATTGGTGAATTGAACACTGAAGTAGCCCTTTCCCAGAGGAACGAGACGCCATGCATACCGAATTGACCAAATAGAGTTTAGGTGATTTTTAGGATATTCAAGAGTATGAGCATTTTTTACCTTTTGGTTGAATAAGAAGACCGATTCATAAGCCTCCAAATCGTCTATTCATTGTCGATAAAGATTGTCAACCATAGTGAGCGAAAAATAATTGTGTTTTTTATGGGAGGGTTTATGTCCATAGAACTCGATTTGGTGAGAGCCAGCATGAAAGAAAGACGTGTTGTAGAAATATTTGTAATTTTCAGACAGAAGGTCTGAAGAGAGAGATGCAAGGGATTGGGACCAACCAAGGAAAGAAGAGCAGTATTTTTAAAGATCCTACTACCCACAAGAGAAACACGAGAAACCCTATAAAAGTTTTGGCAAGGCAGCGCCACAATTAAAGGAGAAAGCACACTTGAATTAGACCCAATAGTACGAGAAGGAAGAACACGCCCCGTATTATATTCTTTTTTCAAAATCAATTTGTGATGCGAGACAAGCTTTTTGGAAAATGAAGGAGAATCTAACACATCGATGAAAATTTTTGGGAGAGGTCCATGTGGTGCAATCAGATTGTAAACTGGAAAATAAATCAAAGGTTGAGTTATTTTGGGGAAGAGAAGCAATGAAGAAATTTTAGAGAGAATCAGATCCATAATCAACAGAAAGAAACGGTAGAAGCGGTGACCATATTATGCGGCAGTGAAGAACTTTTAGAGAGAATCAAATCCATTCTTAGAGAATCCATTGCTTAATTTTAAGGGATGGACTAACTTAGCAACATATTTATTATCCATCGCAATTTTTCGATGGACTTTCCCACGGTGAAGTTTCTAGTGTTAAAACACTATCATTTTTTTCATTTCAACGACAGATTCGCCTGTAACTAATATCAATATACTAAAACACTGTCATTTTTTTTCTTAATGACGGATTAAATATGCCATTAAATCCTAATCTAATTTCCCTATTCCCCTCATTTCAGCTCCCGACTTTTTTTCTTCCTCTCGTATCTTTTTCGTATCCCTCTCCCTCTCTCTCACACCATTCCTGCCTATGCCGTCGATGTTGTTCATTTTATGCCATCGATTGCCTCCACTACTCGCCTATCAATCACTTACGCGATCGATTTTCCTATTTCTTAGTAAGCACTAATCAATAAATGTTTCTTAAATTTTAACGTTTTGTCTATTAGATAAGGATTGCTTTAGTATCTATAAGAACTAGTGAGGATGAGGTTTGGACATGGACTAGGATCTTATTTGTAACCATCTATCGTAAGAGGATACATACAACATCGATTCTTAGTTGTTTTCTTTGACCGGTCACTATAAGAAAAATGGTCTATCCAACACAAATTTAATGATGCTACCAAAAAGCATCATTATAAATAAGTATTTAATGACATTTTTTAAAAAGCATTGTAATTTATAAAAATTAGTGACACTTACTAGAAAGCGTTAGCATTCTAGTAATTTAATGACACTTTTATTGAAGTGTCATTATCTTAATAACATTACCGATTTTTTTTATAAGTGTCACGATAATTATAGAATTTACTTACACTTTTTTTATTTGTGTCCTTAAAATGACAACACTTGGTAAAAAGCGTCATAAAATTGATAACACTTTCTAATTTACTTAAGCATTTTTTAATTTGTCGCCAAAGTTTTAAAATTTACTTACTCTTTTATTGTTTGTGTCATTAAAATTGCTACACTTATTAAAAAGCGTCATAAAATTGATGACACTTTATATTTTACTGAATTTGTCTCTAAAATTTTAAAATTTACTTACACTTTTATTATTTGTGTCATTAAAATGACGACGCTTATTAAAAAGCGTCACAATGTAAAAAAATTAGAATATCTATCCCACATCGAAAGATTGAAGTGTTGAGAGTGACTTTGAGAGTTAATAAATAGACAATATATGGTGTATAACTGACTAACAACAAATATATTCAAAATGAGTCAAAAATTAATTATTAAGTTTAAAATTTTTAAAAAATTAATAAATAATTGATCTTTAATAAATTTTACAAAAGCTAGAAATACAAAATTTGTCATAATTTTAATGACACTAATTTTCAAAAGCGTCGCGACTTTACAGACGCTTAATAGTGTCCCTAAATTTAACAACGCTTTTATCATAAGCAAAGTTTCATTTAAAATATATTAAATTAATGAGAAAATAGCATCACCACATAATGACGCATTTGACAAAAATGTCAGGAAATGAGATTTACCTACGCATAGATCTTGCGTCACAGATATTTTCGTGACATCAAATTTAACAACACAACTCATGACACTTTCAAAAGCATAGGTAATATACCTTGTGACGCTAATAAGCGTCAGCAAGTGAAAATTTTAGCGTCACTAAACACAATTTTTTTGTAGTGGGTAAGCTCTGAGACATATTTAAGAAATATAGTAATAATGGATTTTAGTAGATCTTGCACATTTATTACCAACGCCTTACCAATAATTATGCACACTGCCAATATAGGTATTGAATGTTATTTTAGTCATGGTTGATGTTTAATTTACTATAAGATTTTCTTATGCAAGGAACATATTATTCATTTTTTTTATTTTTATGTGTTACATTCATGATATACTGTTGTTTTAGGAGTTGTTATATTTCAGTTACGCTAATGTTATTCGATTTCTATTCAATTTTGTCCGTTTTGATTTCAGATGGCTAAAGGTAGATGTAGAGGTGTTAGTAGAGGTGGATGTAGACACATGGATAGTCCTTCGACATCCCAGCCATTTGTGTTTGTAGCTGCACACACATTTACACCAGTGCGACCGCCGATTTATCCTACATCTCACCTAGAGGATGTTGTAGACTTGGAAGGTGTTACACCATGCACAACACCATGTGTGATTCCCGAGCATTGTGATCCATCTTTATTCTTTGATTGTATGACATCGACATCTATTGCTGCAGTGCCATCTATATGGACAACGAATTACTGACTATTCATGTAGAGAATGGCTGGTAAAATTTATTTAATATATATTAATTCATTAAATATTTTATTTTGTTTATATATATATATATATATATTTGTGTCATTATATTAATTTATTTGAATTACACTTGTAGGTTGGTACCAAAAAATAAGTGCTCTGGTATATGAGGAGGATCTTCTTATGACTTATCCATTCTGATGGATACGCCTGCAAGACTTTGCCGACTGCTTTCAAGAAAACATATTTCAGGGATTTTAAGGTACATTAATGTAATTTCATATTTTAGTGATCGTGCAATTCATAATGTGTTAACAAAATTTCTCCTGCATGTATTAAAATAAAAATCACGTTCTAATTAAGACTATGACCATTATGTAACAACCTCGATGTTGATGTTATGAAGACGCTAGATAATGAAGTTGATTTAGTTTGTTAATAATGTTGATGATGATGATATTGTGAACTTGGAAAATGTTGATGTTTTCGATGGCATGTTTAATTTATAAGGGATATTTTGTTGATTTTTTAGTACTATTCTACAATTGCATGTATATTTATTATCTATTATTTATGCATATTTGCAAATTCATTGTAGGTGGGATGAGGCTATTAACAATCTGGTCCATGATATTTTTATGTGCCAGGCTGTTTAGCACTACAAGCCTACAATGATATGATCCACAACTTCAAGAAGAAAAAACATTTTGCTACTAAGGCCAGATTATGTGCCAGAAGAGCACTAGCGACGCTAGTTGAAGCATTGAGATAGCTCTGATGTGAGGGCTAAGTCTGAACAACAAAGCCATAATAGGATGACCAAAGTTAAGGGACCTGGTACTGGTTGTTCTGTTGTTCTTGCCATACCAGTAGGTCTTGCTCAGTTATTGAGCACTCACGTTTCAGTAGTACTTTAGATTTAATTTCATTAAACTTCAATTTTGTTAATTATATTTTTTACAAAATAACATATATAACCCATTTGTTTTTGTTTTGTAGATAAAGAAAAAAGAGCATAGATGCCCACCAACAACATATGAGATTTTTGCACAAACATAAAAAAAAGGATGGTCAGTTTGTGGATGAGAGACCATGCATACCACTATATGTGATATCCATAAATTTATTAGATTAACATCAATTCATGTAATTTTTGAAACCATTGTAATATGAATATTTTCTTGCAAGACGAGGTAAAGATACGTATAATTGCTGCTACATAGACAACTGGGGAGTCGAGTCAGGCGATAGCTTTGGACATGCCCAACTGTACGTGGAGGAAATTGGCGGAGTCAAGAAGCAGTGAACCTATGGCATCAGGCCAAGACAACTTATTTCATGCCTCCGGCTCACTCATCTAGCCCCTCATGTGTAGATCAGGACGCCATTAGGAGTTAGGTGATAAAAGAGCTACAACAACAATTTGAGTGGAGATATCATGACTTGGAGGCGTGTGTGGAGGCACATCTTCGGGACCAACTCTCCCCAATGTTGGAGACGTGCCACATGGGACATGTGCCTCCTTTTGTGCAGCTGCATACTCAATTTGATAACATTATTGGCCAGGGCGACAATTAGTCTTCGTATTTTATGTTTTATTTTATTTAGAACTTGTATCTTATGCAATAAATTATAGACATTGTATGACTATGATTTTGAAAATACTATACCCTTATGATTATTGATGGATTTTGTGCATTATTTACGTTTGGTTTTGTTTAAATTTATATTGGATATTGTGTATTACATGTGTTACAAGTGTAAATTACTAAAATATACTAATATTATTAAAATTTATTATCAAAATGGAGTATGGAAAGAAAAGATGACGCTAAATAAAATCAACGACGATACAAATCCATCATTAATGATGTCAAAATTAACGACAAATATTGTTCCATCATAAACATTCCAACCACAATCTTCGACGAAAATCTTTAGTCCTCAAACTTTGCGACGGAAGTTCCATTGATAAATTGTCATTACATTTGTCAAAAGAACATCGTTGGAAAAGAAGTTAACGACAGATTAAATGGAGTTTCATCGTAAAATTTATGGAAATTTAACGTCCGATATTTCCATTGTTAACGTTATTGATGAAACTTTTTTCCAGATTAAAATTTTAACGACAACATTTATATCTACCCTTCATTGTTTGTTGTTAATGCATTTGCTATTGCTATTCGCAAACATATTATTTACTTATAACAATAAATTATCCATTGTTAATTTTCTTATTTCTTGTCAAAGAATTTATGTATGAGTAATTGAAATATATATGTTTAATATCATATGAATCATCGTTGAAGTTAATCAACATCAATATAGTAAAATAAATTTACAACCGATAGAATAACTAAATTTGCTATCAAAATGGAAAAAAAGGTATGTAAATCACATATACGTAAAACCTTAAAAAGTTAGACCTTATATGCCACTCGATGAAATCGATTCTATTCTCTTCAACGGACTTTTAAAGTCATTTTTTGTATTGGTAACTTATCCACTTGACTATTTCTTTAATGCAGTATTTATTTTACACAATCTCAAGTTTTTAAAGTGCATTGCCTGAATATGATGTCAAAGTCGTGAAAAATATTACAATAAGTTAGTCAAAAGTTTATTCAGTTTTTTTGAAAGATTGTAATAAATATCTTGTGTTATTGAAGAAGGAGGGATTACAAGATTAACACAATCTGATTTTCCAAAATCCATCTTCATTACAAGACTCCAATTACAAAATATTAACATTAGGATTATAACATTAACACAATCTGATTTTCTAATATCTTGTTGGGAATTTTGGTTTCGATGATATGGATTTTGACCCATATTTGACCAAATAGTTAATTAGATTCCTTTGTAAAATGAAAATAAATAGATAATGCTAATCTATGTTATGAGTAGATGAGATTACTATTTAATATTTTTAAAATTAATTTGGGTGCATGAGACACAAATGCAGAAAATTAGTCACTTAAAATGCAAAATGAGCTTGAAAATTGGAAAATATGGCAGATGGAATATACAACATCCCACCTGATTTTGTGAGCTAAAAAGGCAGCTCACTTTATTTAACTCAACTTGGGATATTAGATTTGGGCCCTTGAGACTCCAAAAGTTTTTAGAAAGGGGAAGACCCACGTGCTAGTGGGTTCGGCCCAAAACACATGCACGTTGCCACCACTTGAGGACGAATCATGGGCTTATTAAAAACTTATCTTTGTGGACAAAATAAAGCAAAATTAATTTGTATTTATTTATTTATTTTATTTTCCAAAAATGGTTTGCAACTACTTTTTAAAGTCTACAAATGCATCTGTTTAGTCTGGTGTAGTTCAAAATGTTGATTTTGGTCCAAAAGGCACACCTCATCGGGCAAAATCAAACCTCAGGGAATATCACCTGCTGGAATGGCTTGAAGTGCCCATTCAAGGAGCCAATTTCGAAAAGGTTGTGTCTGTATAATACAACCCTTCAATGTCTATATAAATGGTTCCTTACAGAACACAAACCACACCATTCAACATGCATTTCTTCATCTTGTTGTCTACTATCCTTCTGAATCTCAAAATTTCTGAAATACTTAGTAGTTCGCTATAAATTTATTATTTTCATGTGTTGTTTAATAAACGTGAAATTAGTTGTATATTAATGACGATTGCCAGAACTATTAGGACTTTAGTACGGGGTAATTTTATCTTACAAAGATAGTATCCAATCTTAGCCTCGACTTCATATATATGTCCTATTATTCTGCCCATTTTTCAATTAGACGATCATATCCATTCCAAAAAGTCTATCTTTAATGCAGACTTGCAATTATAAAATATTAACACCCCCTCTCCCAAACGCATGCACTTGATGCTCTCTCAACACACTTTTCGCACTTATAAGTCTCAAACTAAGTGGAGTGCGGAGTAAGATGAGGACAATTTTAGACTTAGTACCCCAACTTTACCTACGTTTTACTTTAAGTAACCCATGTTTCCAACTCATCAAATATGGTACCTGGCGTTATACTTTTTAATCAGTGTTACTAATTGTCGTTAGTGGATCGTCTATGACCACTAGAAAACCTACTACAAAAGGTCAACATCGGTTAAAAAGTTGGTATTTTATTTTGTTCCTCATTTTTACTTCTTTCTTCATTCCTAAAACCCTAGAATTGGCAAAAATCGATATGAAGAAGACATCATTTAGTCCTAGCTCTTCAAACTCTTCTACGTCTGTGAAAAATGATGATATGTATTGTTGTTGTGGAATGAATGCAATATTGAAGACTTCTCAGGCCAAATTTGATCCCCATAGGAGATTTTGGTCATGTTTGAAATATGGGATATTAATTTTGTTTTTTGTTTTTTGATTGTGGCGGCAAAATTGATACTTTAGTCATTTTAAGTGGGTGGATGATGAAATGTGTTCAATATCTAAGCAAATAATACCCGGATTGCTAGCAAAGACTAACAAATTACAAGATCAAATCCAAGAATACCAAGCAAAAGAGGGGAAGATGGAAGCCGAGCTAACCAAAGCTAATAGCAGGGTTGAGATGTTGGATTATGAAGTTGTTGAATTGCAAGGAAAAAAAAAAGATCTTTGGTGTGTTTGTTATTGTACTTGTCAGTTTAATTATTGGTCTTGTACACTTTCTTCAATGGCTGTATAATGTATGGTCCTATCCTATCAATAAAATTCCCTTTTGTGTAGTATTTGTCCCCTTGGTATAGATACATACTATGAGACCCCGTATTCATAGTTGTTCTAATAATTTAAATAAGTACGTTTATTTCATATAGTTTATTTCAATTTATAATAGCAAGAGTTATTTGGTTTATAGTAGAATTTATATTCTAGAGTTATTAGAACTAAGAATTAATATTAGAATTAATCTAGATTGAAATTTACTTAATTGAGATTTAAAGTTAGAATTCTATTAACAAACTTTGGCATTTTCTTAAGCCCAACTATTAAACTTAAAACCCATTTAAACTTTTAGCCCAAGCCAAGCCCATTTGGAAAATCAATCAAATGATTAAGCATGAAGAACTCTAACTCGGGCACTCCATTTTGAACACCAGACAAACAAAAACAAGAAATTTCAAGAAAATTTTCTCTCTATTTCTTCTTGGCCAGCCGTGAGTGAAGTGAGAGAGGGATCTACATTCTTTTTAGATTTCTTCTCCAATTTCCACTACACATCCCCACCACCAAGCCCTTTCACTTTATTATATTACACCTAACAATATAGAAAAACTTGGTTCCCCTATTTCTTCACCAATCTACCGTGAGTTGAGCAATGAGGTAACCAATGATTTTTCTTTCAATTTTCCATCTTGTACCTTATCTTCCAACTCTCTAAATATTAGTAATCTACAAACAATAAATTTAAGGGGGTGATTTCTCATGAAGATCGTGAGCTACGAGGATCAATTGAAAACCAAATTAAAAGTCGGTGTAATCTTGAAATTGACTTAGGGACTGACTAGTGGAGGCTTGAATCAGGGTGCTGTTCAGGAAGAAGTGAAGAATTCTTGTAATTAAACTAAAGGCGAGTTAAAATTTCTTATTGTTGTCCAGTGGGTGTGTTTAAATTTGCTTCAAATCCCATTTGTTTCCAAATTAATTGAGCATATTGAATGTGAATGAATTGTTTAGGTTCTTCGCATGCTTGTCATTAATTGGGTCTGTGAGCCATATAAATTGATGTTTTACATTATAACTATTATAACTATTTGACTTGACATTTAGGTAAATAAATGTCATTTTAATAAAATATTGATTGTTTGAGTCTATTGCGGTGTGGGTAGGTTGGACAATGGATCGAACAGGTTGAATGTGGTCCATGTTTGACTACTCATGTGTCTATTCCCATTTTCTCGGTTGGGCCGAGACGATGGGCGTAACTTGGGTCGTAGAATGGTATATTCAGGAATATGGCCATCTCTGGGTAAAAGCCCATAGCTAAAGAGACGTCGAGCCAACTGGGATGGATAAGGTGACCGGGCTTCGGCCAAATACTATTTGGGAGTTAGAAGGAGAACGGACAGGCTCTGTGTCTGATCAACACCGACCCTACGTTTAATATTTCGGGACTGATCGACTGATTGACTAACTGTCTGGTTTTAAAACGGAATATCTACTGACTGTTTTCAAAATTGAAATATCTATTGTCTTTGTTCAAAACTGAAAATTTCTATGGTATAATTGCTTGTCTATTGCATTGGTGTGTGTTGCTTCTTACAAATGTATTTCTTGTTTTGGAGCTCAATCGATAATATGGCTGTTTTACTAAAATAATAATTAATATGATTGTGCATGAGAACTGATTTTTCATACAAGTAATTTGCTTAGGCTAAATGATATTATTTATGCTTTTTATAAATAATTAATGCATTCCCCTATCCTGCTCACTGAGCTCGTTTAGATCACCCCACTAGTTTCTAAAACTTTTCAAAGACTGACAAGTACGTTGACAAGCTGACTGGATGAGAGCATTCAGATCAGGAATGAGGCTTGAGTGACAAGCTGCTGTAAATGGATATAAGGTGTATTTTTGTGTTAGTACTGTGAATAATAAAATTTGTAAATGGGTTTGTAATGGAGAGTTGATAGGTAGGATATTTAGGCTACTTTACTACTTTATAGACTTACGTTGGGAATATGAATTCAGTTTCATCTTGTCTTTTGGTATATGGATAATGGCTCTTGTCGAGTTTAAGCGTGTAATTACCAGAGTTGTATTCCATCAAATATAATTGTTTATCTGGTTTATTGAAATTAGGGCATGACACATACAACTAACATCCAACAAAACATAAAACCAATCACACCAAAATGGCAACACTAACATAAAAATGTTTTGTAATTATACATAAGTGTTCTGAAATAGTGCACAGTTATTCCTATATATCAAATATTTGTAACAATAAGCCCAAAATAATGTTATGAAATCATCCTAAATACACAAATACAATAAAAAACACAAATCACACCAAAGTATTATGTGATCCCAAATAAAATGCTACTATTTGTCTTTCTTAGTGACTTTCCTTGGATTATCTTCTTGAAGATTCACCACCAATAACAACTCTCGATTTGGTATGGTGATGTAATTCACACCACCCTCATAATAATTGGAGTATGCAATGTGGATGACTAGCTAACTTATATAAACAAACAAAAATAATGATGAGCTTGATTATAAATTTAATTTTAGTTGACATTAAATGAACACTTGTACTTACATTCAATGTGCCCACCCCATTCGTTGAGCCACATACATTAACATTGATATTGTAAGAACCTCAATTTGTTTAAACCTATAACAAAATAATCAAATTAACTTATTAATATAATTGGATTGAAATTGCAAAAATATGCAATGAATAATGATACAGAAATTTGGTCCTTCTTGAAATCGTGGAGGTCACAAGATTATTGCTTTCTTGTAATTATATGTTGTGAATCACCTATGGGAACCTCATCATGGTGTGTTCTAGCTTCTGAAGCAATGGATAAACATCATTGTGAGAAGCAAGTGGCTCATTAGGGATTCTCGAGTCCTCTTAAGTTTTGTTGGATTGCAAGAATCATGTGGCTCATTAGGCTGTCTCATTCTCATCTTTTCAGGTCTTCCAGGCTTGTTCTCATAACTAACGGGTAGAGGTGCTGATAAGTCCACTTTAGGCCATAGTTCAATCTCATTTACTCCCATAATTTCATTCATACACCTTAAGGTAAGTTGAAACTTTGTAGCAATTATGCACATATGTTTCATCGTCTTCATTTGTGCACCAAATGGTTGAATTGCATGTCTACAAGGTATCCCTATCAAATCCCACTTTCTACAACTACATGATTTCTGTTGCACATCTACATTGTTTTTTGCTCAAATGGTCTCTTTATTTCAAATTGTCAGTCATCAGATTTCATGGAAATGCATTCACCACCATCTCCCATGTTTTTAAATATCAGTGTTTTGATTCTAAGTCAAATGGAGCACTCCCAGTTTTTAGCCTTATCTTTTTCACTTGCAATCTTGACATGATCAATTTTCTGATTCCTTCTACCAATGAGATTATAGGTTTGTCCCTTGTTGTGTCTGAGTTGAAACTCTCACATATGTTGTTAAGTAAAATGCCACATTTAGGATAAGGATTGAAATGAGATCTGGACCATTGATTTGGTGGCTTTTTAACTAACTAATTATATGCATTTTCATCCACAATTTTCAAATTAACCATTTTTGCCTTAAAGTCTTCAACCTAGTTGTCCTAGCTGCTTCCCATATTGCGCTATAAATCCATCTATTTTCATATTGGAATGCAAGTATTTCATGTAAAACCTATTTTCTACATCCGGGTCAAATGCTTTAATGAGACACTTTTGTTTATCACACATGAATGTCCATTCTTAGTGCTTATTAATGTGTAGGTCATTATTCAACAATGTTTAAACCACTCCCAACTTTTCCTATTTTCGTTCTCAACCACAACAAAAGCAACTGGAAACATGCAATTGTTGGGATCACTCCCAACTACAGTTAACAATTGCCCTTTTTGTGGACCCTTCAAGAAACAATTATCCATACCAACAACTTTTCTACAATGCCTACCCTTTTATCACGCATCAATTTATATATATATATATATATATATATATATATAAGGCTGGTCCCCCTTCCTTTTACAGTTAGAAAGTTTCAAGACCACTGTGCAACCAGGATTACTCCTTATCAACTCTTTACAATAGTATCTAATCTTGCTAAACTGCTCTTTTTAAGTACCATGTATGACTGACATTGATTTTTTCCGTTGCTCTATATGCTTGATGCCTGGATACATTAGCTTTAAGGGTTGTACAAGGTTCATTTCTAAACTCATTGACTCCTTATTTATGATTAACTTTGAATTTCCTTACAAATATTTTTCCAATCCAACTAGACTTTAGACTGGACTTATTGTGAATTGATTAAATCGCTTAACTTGCAATGATTTTTCATTCTGCGTAGGTGATACATAGATATACCAATAACATCTCTCCTTTTCGCACACTACTTTTAATCTCCTTTTGTCATTCAACACAAATTTAAATATCATTTACTTTCTAAGACTATATGTCTCAATAACTTTCTTTGCTTCATTTTTTGAACTAAAAACAAAATCCAATTTCATGTTAGTCAACTTAGTGATAATTACCTCATCATTTGTTCTTTTTTCACTCTCAAACTCATCACATGCCTCGCAACTCATTCTTCAACTACCTCATCCATCCTAATATACATATCTTCATTTTGAACACTTTTTTCCTTTCACTATGACACCATCCCACTCATATTTGGAATCCACATATTTTTCAAACACCATATCATCTTCAGTCATACTATTAGTATCACTAAAAAATAATGACTCTGAAGAATCACTGGGAGATGAAGCATTAAGACTTTTTGGTGATTCAGAAACACTGTCAAGGAAAGAGAAGTCAATAATAGGTTCAATGTCATTGTTTAGATTTGAGTACTCTATGTTGGAGGTCGAATATCAGGTCCAGGCTGATTTCCACTTAGTAGGTTCACGATATGTTATAAGTAATTTCTTGGTCCCTCTTTCACTTTGTTTGCGAGAATCCAATCCATCATATACATCAAAATCGGATTCTAATGCAATAATTTCACCTTATCTTTATCATAGCTTAATTGTCCTACAAAATCCTTTAATTCTATTAGCCCAAACTCATCCCCATCTGCCCCGGTCAAAAAAATCAACAAACCCTCCAACAAATGTCTCACTGGATTGAGTCTCATCATCCCACCATGAAATATTTCTAATGTTAAAAGTGAACTTTGACCAATTTCATCTATATTACACACAAAAAAACTGGTAAAAAACAAAACTTAGAAATTGAAAAAAATTGGGATTTCTGCCTATTAAACCCACAAGTACATAAACTTACAAAATTAGACATACCGTAACCGAGACTAGGCTGAAATTCACCTTTTTTTGCCATGGTCTTTTCCTTCGAGATCGAGTTTCAGTTGACAAGTTCTAATTTGTAGCGGCAACCAGTTAGGAACCAATTTGGAACTACAAATTTAGTTGAGTTTGTGGGTAAGATTGAGTTAAGCGTTCAGATTAAAAAATTAAGGTTTGAGATCGATTTGGGGAAGAAAGTCGTCAATTTTGGCTTTGGAACTGAAAACTTGTTGAGTAGGGTTGCTCAGCTCCAAACTTACAATTTCATGTCAATCTGTTAGTCATAGACGATCAACTAACACCAAATAGTAACGTCAGGTACCATATTTGATGAGTTGGGAAATAGAGTACTAAAAGCAAAAAATAAGTAAAGTTAGGGTACTAGGTCTGAATTATCCCAGTAAGATGTATATTTATTGTTTTTGACTTTATTTTGTGAATTAAGCTATGATAAAGTAAATCAACCATGAATGCATACATTTAGAAATTCATATTTATATTTCTTTTGGAGGTTTGTGTCTCTTTCTCTTATGTATAGAGTTCTCTTCTGACCCGCACCAAAACATATTTCTTTATAACATAGGAAAATATGATTAAACAAATAGAATTAGTATACGTTAGTGTAATTTAATGAGACTTAATTGTTGAGATAAGTAATTATAATTGTTCAAATCAACTCTTGAACTAATTCAAGAGCTCTCAATATAATGTTTTAGAAACTAAACCCATAAACAATTCTATTGGAACATATGTTTAGGTTTTCTTACCCTTTTGATTGTCTTTCTTTGGAAGACGATAATCGCTTTGTTGTTCGGTTTGTCACAATTGTAGCAATTCCATTTGAACTTCTTGGCATTACCCTGTTTCTTTTCATTTTTATGGCGCTTTCTATTCTTGCTAGTGTTTGACTCAACAAGGTTGGATTTAACCTCCATTCCCGGTTTTGTTGGATCACTTTAGATTTTTGATTGTCTTCCTCAATCTAAAGTTGAACTATCAAATTCTCAAGCCCTATTTCTTTGTATTTATGCTTGAGACAGTTCTTGAAATTTTTTATAACGGTGGAAACTTTTAAATAATAGCACCACTTTGAAAGAATCATTCAACTTCATCTCTTCGACACTAAGTCATGAAGTATGATTTGAATTTCTTGCACTTAGCTGATCACCGTCTTGGTGTTAACCATCTTGAAGTCCAGAAATTTGCCGACAACAAATTTGTTTGTCTTTGGCATCTTCTATCTTGTACTTCTTCTCCAATGAATTTCAAAGAATTTGCCGACAACAAATTTGTTTGTCTTTGGCATCTTCTATCTAGGCATCCACAATAGTCCGATTTTAATTATCGGTCTCTTCTTGAAACTTGATGCGAGGGTATTTGTTCAGGAATCGAGATAGACTCAGGGTGGTCAAATAAGACAATATCTCCAGTTTCCACTTCTTGAAGTCAACACCGGAAAATTTCGCTAATTTTTCGCCATGTGCGACAACAACAACTATGGGAGTGAAACTGATTCTAGCCATTAAAAAAACAAAATTTCGTCTTGCGATTGTTATTTTTGGTGTTTAGTTTTCTTGAAAATTGGGTAGAATAACGGGATAGAAATTTAAGTCGAGGTGAGAATTAGATTCTCTCTCCACAGGATGAAATTACCGTATACAAAAGTGCTAACGATTCTAGGTAATCGTCTCTAAGATACAATGACTTTCTAGTTCGACTTAGCAGCACCTGCAAAATTCAAACTTACAGCGAACAAATTAGTATTTCCGAACTTTCTATTATAGAAGAAAGAAGTTTAGACATTATGTTGAAATGCATTACTGAATGGGATGAATAAAATGAACATTCTGGGAGTCTATTCATAGAATTTGAGGTACCCCTTCAGACTGGGTGCAACCCTTGGTCCATATTGATTTGGACCATCAGATCATACCTCCTGATAACAACCACTATCTAGTGGTCCATATTACATTCCTTCAAAGTTCCACAACCTTCTGCATGCACCCCTGTACATTGGACATACGTGTCTAGTCAGCACCACACGGCGCCATCTACACGATTCTACCAAGTCACCACACGTGAGTTGTCCTGCCACATCATAGAACTTTTGTTCGATTTTTCAAAATTTAAGGTTCCTCAAAGCTTGTCGCGATGACGTGCACATGTGAAGTGTAAAGTGCGCTTCTAAAAAGCCCAATGTGACTAAGTGCAACATGCGTGGGCTCAGGCTCGGGCTTCAACGGTGCTTTGGACCGTATCAGTGTTGTTTGAGATAGCTCAAAGCTAGTCAAAATTGACTTGGATCACTTAGGTGTACCACAAGGAACTCCACATGATTACTTGTTATTATTGGTGAAATTATATATAAACAAGTCAAACATTTGAAATGCTTTCCCTATGCAATGTGACTTTCCACATTCCCACCCTTTCATATTTCCATATATAAAAGGCATTTAAGTGACTTATTTATGCATTAATTTCTCATTCACCCGAAATTGGTCTTGAAAAATTCAAAATGCTAAATTCATCTACCTGCGGTATAGATTATGATTGTGTCATTTATTTTCCATAACTAATAAATGATCCCACTTAAATAATTGGTCAAAAGTGGGTCAAAATTCATTTTTAAAAAACCAATTTCCAATACAAAACGCCTCAGGTGACAACTCAATATATAGAATCTAGGGGCTACATATTTTATGGTATCAGCTAATCATATTTTGAATCAGAGAATATGAATCTAACAAAATATATACTATGAATAGTTGGATGAGGGACACTTGGCGCCATCTCCATAGGTTCAAGATAAGGCAATGCAGTGATCAATCTGTGCTCTTTCTCATCACTCATGATTATTCTTTTATTCATTCATCACATTCTTGCTATCTTTAACATGCCTCCTCAATTTAAGGGAGGCTCTTGAAAGAACCTGCAATTTCTTCTTGAGCTGAGTGCAGAATGTAGACTCAAAGGCTTGGTGAATATATCTGCAATCTGTTCAATAGAAGAAACATGGTGAACCTTTAATTTCCAAGTAGCAACTTTTTGTCTCACAAAGTGAGTGTCCAATTCAACATGCTTTGTTCAAGCATGTTAAATAGGATTAGATGCTAGAGCAATAATGCTAAGATTATCAACCCAAACTGCAGGGTTTTTTGAAGAATTAATCTGCAGCTCATGAAAAAGAGAACATGTCCAAGTGATTTCAACAGTAGTGTGTGCCAAACTTCTGTATTCAACTTATGTGCTCGGTCTTGATACCACAACTTGTTTATTTGAGCTCCAAGAAATGATGTTGTTGTCTAGATATGCACATGATCCAGTCACTGATCTTTTGTCATCAATGTGTATATTCAATTTGATTGTTCCCAGTAATTAATATATCATGAACATAAATCAAAACGTAGACACATCCTGTTTCAGACCATAAATGGCTTTGGTAAGCTTATATACCAATTTAACACTGTCATATGTTGCTCAAATCCACTAGGTTGTCTCATATCAATAATTTCTTGCAAATCACCACTAAGAAAAGCATTGTTGATTTCCAAATTCTTCATAGTCCAATCATGATACATGGCCTTTAGTTAGAACAATTCTAATGGTAGTAGGTTTCACCACTAGGCTAAAAGTTTCACAAAAATCAAAACATGTAGCCTGATATATATCAATGTGCACTTAATCTAGCTTTGTTCACATTTCTTTTCACCTTAAAAATCCATTTACATCCAATCAAGTTTTGGTCTTCACGAATAGGATCTGATGATACCCGAGCCGAGCTGTGAAAAATTAATCTACGTCATCAGTCTGACACATATCCGTATAGGCGACCTGCGGGTGACGTCAACAATGATGTACGACGACACGTCACGAATGAGGCTCGCCCGCAACCGAGCCCAACGGCTACCGAGCCTAACGGCTACCGAGCCCAACCGCAACACGACTCACAGGAGCCCCGAGCCAATTTCAATATGAAACGACGCGCGGCAAGCCTTCGTAAAAATAAACACATGCCCATGCTTAACACTTTATTGGTATCAGAAACTGCCACATGTCAGAGAATTATGAAGAGAAGTCGACAAGTGGCAAGTTTTGGCTGACATGCACAACTATAGAGGGACATGTGTCGTTTTTTAACTATTTTATTAATTAATGAATAGTTAGTGCAAAGATGACTATTGTAAACCCACTTACTCAAAGGGGTATAAAGAGTCTGAAAAGGAGAAAAACAAAGGAGGCAGTTGTAACAAATTATAAGAAAGACCGACCCCAATATTCCGGCTCGGCAAAATACAAAAAAGGCATAATTAGCCAGAAATAAACACACGTTACGCACGTTTTCATTTCCACGTGTTAAACCTTTTACATATTTCTGCTTGTTGACCAAAACGCACGTCAACAAATTGGCGCTAGAAGGAGGGCCCGTATTGGTCCAGTCCGAGTTCCAGTCAAAAAGCAAGTGAAATAAAAACCAGGTAAAGTTTGACACTTAACTTTTTGGTAATAGAAAAAATGAGTCAACTGTCGAGAAATGCCCGTTTGACTGAAGAGCAACATTTGAACAACCAACCTGGCCAAACTACGAATGGCCACAATATGCTCCAAACGGAAGCAGGGAGCACTACTTTATTTCCTTTTGCTCAGTTAATCGCCAACCCAACTTTTGTACAACAAATGAACCAACTTATATCGCAAACTCTCGCCACCACAAACTCTCAAGCACCTCCTCCACTCCTTGCAAATACTAACCCACTTAACCCACAACTAAATGTTAACATTAATCCTCAAATTCCCGGACTTCCTCGCCACGAAGCCCAAGAAGCCAGTTCGGGTAATGAACAACATGTCCGTCATGACAGAAGACGGCAGAGAGAAGATGAGGAGGAGCAAAGTCGCATAGCAGAGTCATTTCCGGAGCAAACGCGACATCGTCATGCCCACTCAGTGTTCGCCGGACGACTGGGAGTTGATCCCTTTCGCCCAGCTCGATCGATAAGTTCCCGGCTCAGGTTTCCGGATGAGCGGGAGCAACTCAGGGTCAATCAGGTCCAAGGCCCTAGCTTATGGCAGGAACGGGATGTAGAAATACACCGCCTACGTCGTCGTCTGAACGAATTGGAAGGCGGTCCGGATGGCGAACAGTCTCGAAGACCGCCCCAAGTAATGAGCCAGCCAGCTGTTCCGTCGCCATTTTCCCCTGGAATCCTGGCAATCCCGTTACCGCCAAAGTTGAAAATCCCCCAGGTCGGTCTCTATAATGGGGAAACCGACCCGACCACTCACGTTCACAAGTACTTAGCATGGATGGAACTATACAGTCCAAGCGATGCCATCCTCTGCAGGGCCTTCCCTCTGACTTTGGGCGACCGAGCCCACCGTTGGTTTAGGACCCTGCCACAGGGATCCATTCAAGCATGGGGGACCTGGCCTCCGCCTTTACGACACATTTCTTAAACCGTCCAAAGTCCGAGCCGCGCCTAAAGACTCCCTTGTAAACATCAAACAAGGAAAGGACGAGCCTCGAAAAGTTATATTTCTCGGTTCAATAAACAAGTTCGAGAGATGGAACCGGTGTCCGATGACGCCATTTTAATTGCAAACCATGGTGGACTAGCCCCGAGACTTGGTTCAATTACTCCATCCACGAATCGGGGCGACCTCGTATCAAGAATTTCTAATCCGCGCGAACGCCATATTTGTGCGGAAGAAGCCATGGCAAGTAACCGCCCGAGCACCGACAAAGGGGCGTAAGAAAGGACGGAAGGAAAGAACCGTGAGTTGGGCGGGTCGGGTTTCGGCGTTCTCGAAACCCGACCACCGGATTTAGAGCTCGCCAAGAGGCGAGAGCCAAGTCGCCGCGCTAAGGAGTACTTTGACCCACACTCCATCGGCCATATGGAATGAAGTACGTGGTCTGAATTTGTTGCCTCCGCTCGACCTCGAAAATTGAGCCATCAAAATTAGATTCGCGTCGATTCCCCGTGCCTATCATAAATCGATAGGTCACGATCATCGACGAGTGCCGAGATCTAATTAGGGAAATTATGCGGTTTGTTCGGCAGGCGGTCTTAAAAGGTACGTTCATGAGCTACCACCCCCACCTAAGATCGGCTCAAGCGCGTCAACCCGGAGCGAGTAATCAATCCGCCTCTCTCGCCGCCGCCACCTGAAAACTAGGGAGGGAAATCCTCATGATGTCAAATGTCAGTCGAATCAATACCAACACAATAGAGGATAGACGCTCCAACAGGAAAAGAAAAGCCGATGTTAGACGGGCAACCAATGCCGAAAGACAAGTTCGGGTGGCGGAAATCAAGGAAGGCCAACCCACCGGCCACTTTGTGTTCTCGGATGCGGATGCCGACCAGGTGGTTCATCCTCATTCTCGACCTCCGGTCATCATGCGCACCGATTTTGGGTATTAGGTTCCGCTCATTAATTTTAATTGACACCGGAAGCTATTCGATCATTTATGTCCGAGCATTTCGAAGATTAAACGTGGACGATAGTTATATCCGTCCAGTAACGATAGCATTCTGGGGTTTGGAGGAGGAAGGATAGTCCCGCTCGGAGAAGTTGATTTGCCCATCCAAATGGGACAAGGTTTGCATAAACGAACTGTCATGACAACATTCAAAATAATCAATGCCGATTCGGAGTACAATGCCATCATTGGGAGGCCATTACTTTATCATATAAAAGCGGCCCGTTTCAATATATCATTTTTGTATGAAATTCCCAACATCTGATGGCGAAGCTATACATAAAGGGAATCAAAGGGAGTCACGAGAGTGCTCTCTTAAACTCCGACCGGTAGAGATTAACGTGGCGGAACAAGGGCAAACCAGTGGAACCACACAAGATAATCCCTTACCCAAGGAGGAGTCCGAGAAAGTGGTGATCGCTCGGGGGGATAATCCGGTCGTCGGCCGGGAAGGAGCAATGATGGAAGAAGGCGAGCGACAATCAAAAACGAGCCGGCCGAAGACTAATTGCCCCCGCAAATCAAGGAGGGGCAAAGCAAGAAAAGAAAACGAGTGGAACCGAGAACAGGTTGATACAATCAATGTCGGAAGGCCAAGCGAGGGGCGCCAACTACGTATTGGTCATGATCTCCCGAGAACCATATCAAGTGAGTTGATCGAGTTTTGGGAAATAATCTTGACGTTTTTCGCATGGACTCACGCAGACATGCCAGGAATTGACCCCAAGTATGCGTGCCACCGCCTCAACATTGATCTAACGTTCCGCCAGTCATCCGAAAAGGCGCAAACTCGGCTACGATAGACAGCAAAGACTCGAGATCGAGGTTAACAAGCTACTAGACAATCAATTCATCCGGAAGCCCTCTATCCCGATGGGTCGCCAATCTGTTTTGGTAAAGAAAAGCAATGGCGTGGCGCCTGTCGCGTGGATTTTACCGACCTCAACAAAGCATGCCCCAGCGACGCTTATCCATTGCCAAATATCAATTACATGGTAGATGCCACGGCAGACACGAGCCGATGAGCTTCATGGATGCATACTCAGGTTACAACCAAATACGGATGCACCCAGGAAGATGAAGAAAATACCTCATTTTTCTCTCGCCGAGGAATTCACTGTTACAAGATGATGCCTTTCGGATTGAAGAATCTTTGGTGCGACCTATCAAAGGTTAGTAAATAAGATGTTTGAGAAAATGATAGGTCACACTATGGAAGTCTATGTAGATTACATGCTAGTAAAATCTTTGTACATGTCCGATCATCTAAACGATCTTAATAAAATGTTTTCTTTGTTTTGAGAGAGTACAAGATGATGTTAAACCCGAGAAAGTGCACATTTGGGGTCGGCTCGGGTAAATTTTGGGTATATGGTCACCAAAGGGGAATCGAAGCTAACCTGGACAAAATAAAAGCCATCACCGACCTAGAATCCCCAAACTCGTAAAAAGGTACAAAGCCTAACAGCCGATTGGCCGCCCTTAACCGATTTGTTTCTCGGTCCACGACAAGTGCAAACCTTTCTTTGAAATTATAAAGAAGAGCATTAATTTCGAGTGGACCGAGCAAGCACGATTGCCTTTGAATCCCTCAAACAACACCTATCTTCAATCCCTATATTACAAAACCGACCAAGGGAGGACTTGTATTTGTACTTGGCGGTATCCGAATACGCCATCGCCCGGTGTTAATCGGGCTAGATGGCTCTATTCAACATCCGATTTATTACACCAAGCGTTACATGATGCCGAGCTCCGTACCCACCGATGGAAAAGTTGGCTTATTCATTAATCGCGCCGAAACTCCGTCCATATTTCCTAGAACATAAGATTATAGTATTGACGAACTATCCGTTGAAACAAGTGTTACACAGACCTGATACTTCTGGTCGGATGATTAAGTGGGCCGTCGAACTCAGCCAATTTGACATTACATACGAACCACGATCGCGCGATAAAAGGACAGTGCTTTAGCCGATTTTGTGGCCGAATTCACGTCTTCCATACAATTGGAAGTCAAGGAAGACCAAGAATGGAAATTATTCGTTGACGGCTCTTCCACTGCAGGCCGAGCAGGGGGCGGAATCGTGATAATCGATCCAAATGAAAAATGCTACTGCTCGGCCGTACGATTTCAGTTCCCGCAACGAACAACGGCCGAATATGAGGCGCTCCTAGCAGCTTAGATATGGCGGCCTCTATGGGCCTAAAACAACTATTGGTGCACAAAGTAACTCTCGGTTTGGTCGCTCATCAAATCAACGGCGAGTACGGTTTAAAGAGCAAAAAATTGCACAATATTTGGATTTGGTCAAGAAGAGATTATCACACTTTAAGACAAAAGTCTTACATGTGCCCCGAGCCGAGAACATGCAAGCGGATGCCTTAGCTTAGCTCGGCTCGATCCAGGGACGGATGCCATCACGGATGTCATTGTCACACAATGTCTCGCCCGTCACTTGGTGCAAAGAAAATATATACAACCGAAACCGCCGAATGGACTTGGATGACCCCAATCATCCAATATTTAGAGAAAGGAGTTCAACCGAAAAACAAAGCCGAGGCCGTAACACTACGAACTTAAGCGGCTCGGTTTACACTAGTAGACGGCATCCTATACAAACGAGGGTACTCCATCCCACTTCTACGCCGCCTTTCCGAGACAGACGCAGATTATGCACTTCGAGAGGTTCATGAGGGAATATGCGGCAACCACGCCCTGGGGCCAAACGTTGGCCTATAAATTAATACGGCAAGGATACTACATCGCCATCCCTAAGAAAGGACGCAACCGACCTCGCCAAAAGATGTGAGAGGTGCGGAGATTTGCACCACAGTCGATATCATCCTCGAATGCGACTTACTTCCGTATTTAGCCCATGGCCGTTTGCCAAATGGGGAATGGACTCATCGGACCACTACCCACTGGCAAAGGGGGCATCAAGTATGCCATCGTGGCGGTGGATTATTTCACAAAATGGGCCGAGGCGGAGCCTCCGCAAAAATAGATGAAGAAAAGGTTGTGAGCTTTGTATGGAAATCTATTATCTCGTAGATTTGGGATACCACATTCGATTGTTACAGATAATGGGAAATAGTTCGACAACCGAAGGTTCAGAAATTTTGTGAAGGTTTCGCGTAAAAAACCATTTCTCAACTCCATACCACCCCCAGTCGAACGGACAAGTTGAGGCCGTTAATAAAATACTCAAGTATACCCTGAAGGCGAGATTGGAGGAGTCTAAAGGCAATTGGCCGAAGGAACTACCTGGCGTACTATGGTCATACGAACGACACATCGAAAGCGACCCACTGGAGAAACACCTTTTTCTTTAGCTTATGGAGCCGAGGCGGTGATTCTGTCGAGATTGGAGCCCCTACCTTAATTGCAAATTTTGAAGAAGACTCGTAATGAGGCGCGCTCCGAGCCGAACTAGACTGCTTTCGAAGAAAAAGGTGCGATCTTGAGATGAAAATGCGGTGTATAAACAAAGGAGTGAAATGTACTACAATTCGAAAGTAAAGGAAAGAAGATTTCGGTCGGCGATCTTGTATTGAAAAAGATAACGGGCATTCAACCGAGCCCATTGAAGCCAACTTGGGAGGGCCCATTTCGGTCACCACGTCTTATCTGGTGGGGCATACCAGTTAGAATATTTGAGTGGAGAAAAATTTATGCATCCATGGAATGTAGCATACCTGGCGGTATTATCAATAAAGATCTCGATCTATGATCCGGATAGGATTCCAAAGAATTATCCTTTCATCTGGTATTTCGTGAGCTCTCTAAAGGAAAACGAAGTTTTTACTCACCACGGCTAAAGACTCGGTTACGCACCGAGCACAAAATAAAGACTTGGTTACGCACCGAGCACAATATAAGACTTGGTTACGCACCGAGCACAAAATAAAGACTTGGTTACGTACCGAGCACAAAATAAAGACTTGGTTACGCACCGAGCACAATATAAGACTTGGTTACGCACCGAGCACAAAATAAAGACTTGGTTACGCACCGAGCACAATATAAGACTTGGTTACGCACCGAGCACAATATAAGACTTGGTTACGCACCGAGCACAAAATAAAGACTTGGTTACGCACCGAGCACAAAATAAAGACTTGGTTACGCACCGAGCACAAAATAAAGACTCGATTCACGCACCGAGCATAATATAAAGACTTGGTTACGCACGAGCACTAAAATAAAGACTTGGTTATGCACCAAGCAATGAAATCAAGGACTTGGTTACGCACCGAGCATAAAGTGAAGCTTGGCCACCTACCCAAGTACAAAGTAAGGACTTCGATTATGCGCCGAGCGCAATAAAGACTCGGTTCATAAACAAAATTTCAAAAAACAAAATAAAGGACAGGTTTATATACCGAGTACAAGAATCAATTAGGGCGAGCAGATCCCCTTATTCAGAAGTACTGAAAACCGAGCCCCATACTTGGGAATATAAAAGGAAAAAAGAAGACAGGCAACAATCTTACAAAAAGGAAAGAGCCGAGCATCCACGAAAAGCTTGAAACACATACACAGGTAAGGAAAATAACAATTCATTTCTACTTCAAAAATATTTACATAAGGGAGGCCGGAGCCCATTACATCTCGAGGCACGAAGCCAAATTACCTACCTAGGGGTACATATAAAAGCATCAAGACTGAGTAGGGGGCGGAATTTCGACGGCACCACTAGAGCAAACTTCTTCCACGTCCGGAGGAGGAGAGCCCTGCGCATTAGAAGCCTCGGCAAAGTTCGGCCGGAGGATATCGAGATCAGCCTCCAGGAGGGCCAGGTCTTCCTCAAGCTGAGCAGCAGTACGCCCGCCCTTGATCAAATCAAGAATTTCTCGGAAGCTGGTCGCATGGCCACAGGTTAACATGAATGCATACTCCTCGGAGTTTTTGTAAGCTTTAACGGCCTCTCTACGAACTTCCTCGGTTTCGGCGGGCGGTTTCTTGACCTCTGCGTACATCGGCTAGACGCCTCTCCATTTCCTCAGCCCGGGTAGTGGCAGCACGTTCCAGTTCGGCGACCTTAACTCTGAGCTCTTCTTCAGCCTTGCGGGCCCGATCTCGCTCTGCCTCGGCCCTCGCAGCAGTCCCTCTCTCGAGTTGGCCCGAGCTGTAGCCTCATCCGCTTGAGTCTTAAAAGATTCTTGTACCCCTTGGAGGGTAGCATAGGCCTCCTGCAGATCCCCGTGCCGCGTTTCCAGGTCGGCATATTTTTTCTCCAGCTCGCGAGTCCCCCCAACCGCATGCCATAAGAGCCCAATCATCCGCCGGACATGGCCATAGCATATTGAATTTGTTCTTGGCCTTTGTCTCCGAGCTGCAATTGCTCGATACCTTTTTGTCCGGCACGAGTGGAACACTCATCGCGGCCCGACTTGCCTCCCGGTAAAACTCTCGTTTGCTCCTCCGTCGGCGTGGCACATCGAACGAATTCCACAAACCATCGAGGGCGAGTCCGATCATCCCGCAATATTCATCCCTCACTTGACTTGGAGGGATGAAGTGACCTTCCTGCCGAGGTCATCCGAAAAGTCCGTGGACCTCCTCTTCGTGAGGTCATTCGTAATGTTCGGTACCGTTCGACCAACCCCTTCGGTTTGATCGGCTCCTCCATCATAATTCCTCCTCTTCTCCTCGAAGAGAGAGGCCGCACCGCCTCGGCACCCCGTCGCCAGGACGCGTTTACCGGCCGGATATCTTCTCTCCGAGCCGCCTCCACATCGGCGGGTTGATCGGCAGTGCCGAGGGTTCGCCGCGCGGCCGTGTTCCTCACGCGAAGACGTGCACGCAAGTCCAAGCCACGCCCGCACAAAGCAACCATCGTCGAGAAGATCAAAAGAAAACAAAGATGTTTCAAAAGGAAATGTTAAAAACATAAGTGTTTACCTTGGGCCGCCCCGCACTCGGCGCTCTGAGTCTGTGTTGGCCCTACAGCGCAGATGATCGCCTCTGGCTGGCCGTCGCAGGGACGGCGTAGCTTGTTCTGTTTCTCTGCCGCTCCCGGAGAATGGGGCCATACTTCATTCATTGCGGGAGGGTTCGATTGAGGCTCTCTCTCAACCTCTACCTCCCGCTCACCACCTCGTCCCGAGCCGCCCCTCGTCCTCGGGGTCGGCGGGTAAAGCAGCCTCAAACACCAATTGCGGCTAAGTTGGCCTCGGTAGCCAACCTCTCAATCCGCTTTATCCATTATGCCCCGAGCCCGGATGTTTTCCGACCTTCGAACAAAGGTGACCGGCAGAGGCCCCTTGACGCCGGTTCCCTATAAAGGTGAAAAGAAAAGACGATTCTGAAAGGAAACAATAAACAAAGAAAAAGCGAGAGGAAGGAAAAAGGTAAGACTTACTATAACCAAAAACAAAATTTGATGGAGGATGAAGAACGGTCTCCCTCTCTCCATCTCCCACGCGAGCTTGCCACTCGCCGCCCACCCAAAACCATTTATCCTTCCACTCCTTCAGAGAAGAAGGAGACCTTCTACTAAACCGTCCGGGTACCCTGATCAGTCTCAGTACATAATACCACCCGGACGGCTGGCCCCGAGATGAAGGAGTTGCTCGCCATACAAAGAGCTCGTTCATCTCCTTAAATTTGGGGCGAGGATACTTTTCCAGGTGAAACATCACCAGGAGGCCGATGATCCTGCCCCAAGAAATCGGGTGCACTGGGCGGATGCATGCCCCACTTACAAAACCACCGCGTAAAGAAAAGCGGGCGGTGGAAACCTCAAACCGTATAAAAGGTGGGGCAAATACAGCTATGCAACCGGCCTGGTGGGTCTTGGGAACTTCCCGTGCCCGCACCCAAAAATCGATACCACTTGGAATACGGTGCCTCTCCGGAACTCATCCACCTCCCGAATCATTAACATGCTCGGGATATCATTTATATCACTCGGCGTCCACCGAGGCTCGACACGGAGACGAGGGCCTCCTCCGTGCCGGCCGCCGCCATTACGATGGCCTATGGGCCCTAGCGGCCTTTCCGCCTGAATCGCGGATGGTTCATCTACCCGCTCCACGTTATCACGCTCCGGCTCTAATGGGTCCATATTTTCTTCTTGGCTGGTATCTTGTCTAAAATCAACACTCGGTGATTCCTCACCGAACTCTCTTGTACCAGGGGCCCCGGCCGATACACGCGTTCCTTCTTCGAAAATTGTCACCGGGCGTTGGATCGAAAATAGTGTGCGTCCGCTCTAAAGACGTTCCACCTCGATAAGAGTCTGGAGAAGATATCTGAATGACGCTCGGACTATGAGGCGGTGATGGCCGTGCTGGTGAGAAAGAAACAGAAGGTTCAGAGTGGGGATCTTCGATTTCAACCTCTACACTATAACTACGACTCCTACTATCCTCAAAAGAAGACATTTATAGGTAAAGGGAGAGTATTTGGAAAAATACCTAAGTTTGAAGTCTCGAACTTGGAAAGCCGACCAAATTTCGCTTCGGTTCTACTTGCTTTAGCTCAAAGGTTAATGGTTGCGAAAGTGAATGATGAAGGGAAACGAAGGTATTTATAGATAGGGTTCCTCGATAGGCGCGACGATTATTCGAAATAGACACGTCTTTTAAAAACTCAAAAGCCACCAAACATGTCAAAAAACGTCGCGTCCCCACGCCCGCCGACAGAATCGACGACCTTTTTGGTTCCTACGCAAGATTGGTCCAACCACAAGATGCCACGTGTCTATCATTATGGCACCCCAACGCGCCGTTTCAAGCATTAATTGCTACGCGACAGTGCCAGGAAAGAACAAAACCTTTGAGAAATCCGTTTCCCATTAATTGTTCATCATTAGCATTAAAGTTTAACTCGACTTGAAATTCTTCTCTCGGAATCAAACTTGGGGGCCTTTGATGATACCCGAGCCATTTGTGAAAAATTAATCTACGTCATCGATCGACACATATCCGTATAGCGACTGTGGGTGACGCGTCAACAATGATGTACGACGATACGTCACGAATAAGGCTCGCCCCAACCGAGCCCAACGGCTCACCGAGCCCAACCGCAACACGCTCACGAGCCCCGAGCCCAAATTTCAATATGAAACGACGCGCGCGCAAACCGTAAAAATAAACACATGCCCATGCTTAACACTTTATTGGTATCTGAAACTGCCACATGTCAGAGAATTATGAAGAGAAGTCGACAAGTGGCAAGTTTTGGCTGACATGCACAACTATAGAGGGACATGTGTCGTTTTTTAACTATTTTATTAATTAATGAATAGTTAGTGCAAAGATGACTATTGTAAACCCACTTACTCAAAGGGGTATAAAGAGTCTGAAAAGGAGAAAAACAAAGGAGGCAGTTGTAACAAATTATAAGAAAGACCGACCCCAATATTCCGGCTCGGCAAAATACAAAAAAGGCATAATTAGCCAGAAATAAACACACGTTACGCACGTTTTCATTTTCACGTGTTAAACCTTTTACATATTTCTCCTTGTTGACCAAAACGCACGTCAACAGGATCCAAAGTCCATGTATGATTTTTCAATAAAGCACTTTATTCAACTTCCATAACACTTTATTTTTGTTTCTTAAGAATTTTCATACATATACATATATATATATATATATCTTCCTCTTTTGGAATTATATAAATGTTATTTTAAGAGTTTATATGAAAACATTTTAAAGTATTTTATGACTTAACTACTAGTTTTGGACATTTCTGATCACCTTGACATTGAAATAAGAAATAGGCTGCACTCATAATACCTTATTTCGCTTCCATAAATATTTTATTTAACAAACATATTATATTCAAAGACATAGAGTCCTGCAGTGGTGCACAAGACCTAACTAAGGGTTCGGGGTGCTACATATGTTTTTCAGTTTGCAATTTAGAATTTTAATTTGAAAATTCGTCACATTGAGGACAATTTTGTCTAAAATTTTTAAAATATGACTTGATTCGACGTGGTTTCGCCACCTTACCACTAGTAATTGGGGATTTTCAATTTCTTGCTAAATAAGTTATTTTTGAATTTAATAATATAAAATAATAAACTTGTGGAAAATGCATGTCATATGTGTCCCGGCCCAAACAATATCCATGAAAATACCCAATTTCGGATAAGTGATAAATAATTATAAAATATCCGTAAAATCATTGTAGACAAAATCATTTTAGGTAAATATTTACCAACAAAATTCAAAACTGTTAGTAATATCTATAGTATTTTGGTGAAATTCGTTTATATAGAACTCTCAAATATTGATCAATTCGCATGAAATTTTCAAAATTGTTTTGACGATGAAATTAGATTTATCGATGATGTAGCTGTTGGGTAAGGAAACCCCAATATTTTGTTGGAAATTGACCGCACCTTGTTTTACAGTGAGATTTTGAAAATTCCCAAAATATTGGGGTTCACGTGGAACCCACATGAAACTTTTCGAGTAATTGTCAACTTTTTGTGTAATTTTACCAAACAAAAAGTAAAATAACCAATTTGCCATACCCTTATTGTTACAGGAATAAAACTTCAATTTACCCTCATTCGAGTTTGCCATGACTTGACTTGGAAGAACATTTTTCTCAAGGTAAGGCCCCTAGAGTTTTTGAGGTTCATGGAAAAATCAGTTCTCTCTCAGCTAACTAGACATGATAGTGACATCTGGAGGTTTCAAAATTGGCCCAACATGGTTATAAGGGCGGGTTGGGCTATAATTTTGTAGGCCCAAAAGGGACGGGGCCTATTTGGCCCAATTTGATTTTACTCTTTGGCCCGGTGGGCTGTAGTGCCCGATGCAGCTCATTTGACAACTGTAGTGACATCATACTATGCTGAACGGACATCCCTAGTGCATGAATTTCAAAACCATGAAAAGTGATTACATGCACTGCTGCAAATTGTCTGGTAGCATGTGGTAGCAAAAGGTTTTACTGAAACGTGGAATGCCTTTATCAATTTCAACACTACACTAGTTCAACGTCATCTATGTTTTTTTTTTTTAGACCACAACTTCATTCAAAAAGACTTCACTTGAACACAAATAAACTTTTAGGTATAAGACTACGGTTGCTAGCTATTATGGAGTCGACTCTGTCAATATTAATTAATTAGAATACAATTATCTTATAGACTACACACATTAAAGATTCTAGTTTGACTTTGTCAGAGTTCATGATCGATGTTTATCTTATACAATACGGTTTAACTTAGAGACTATGGTTATATACATTATGCTGGAAGGACGTGGCCTAGACTCATGTTAGACCACACTCTCTTTTAAAGTCTATGACCATTTAGATAATAATTTTGATTTTTGACCGATGTCCCATATATTCATTATGATGGTTGAAATTGAGACATTGACATTTTTTTGTAATAGTGACATTTTAGCATGGATGAAAACAAGTACTTTATTATTGCATGCATGTTTAACTTTCCAGTTGTACATCATTACATCTAGCCAATCAACTATTATTTGCGTCAATGTTAAAAATCACAAAACAATTTTAAATTATTAATTTCTCCACCTTCTACCGTTGATCGGTTTCTCATCTATCATTATATTTATTTTGGAGATTCATTCATTATGTTTACGTATCTTCTCCCTTAGCACGTGTTGCCATAGATACTTTGCAATTTCTATTGGCATTGGCTTTTTGATACATAAAAATGCTCCATCTTCTAAAGCCGTCCTTGCTAACACAACATCATTGTCATCTAACATCACTTCATTCAAAATTGTGCAATCCAAACAGAAATCATTAGTACATAAATAAAAAGAAATATATAAGTGATATAATTAATTTAGAATAACTTTTGTATGAAAATCAGTATATAATTTGAAAAGCATAAATTTGCAAGTAACACTCACAAATAACAAGCAAATTCATTTCCACAGCATGTTGTAAGAGTTTGTATCCACACGAGTCAGGTGAGTTAATATTTTCAATCAAAAGGTCAAATGTATCCTTTCCTTTTGATAGAATTGATAAAGCTGTGGAGGCAAGCTTGAGTTTAGTCACTGAAAGCAAACAAATCCAAGATTGAGTCAATTAATAATCAAAATATCAAGAGGTAATTCACAATAGCTTCATGGTTCGTAGAATTTCATAAAAGAAAGGTGAAAAGCATAATCAATATATATATATATATATATATATATAGGGAGAGGGTTATATGAGACCACCTCATAGGGTAAGTCCATAGGGACCAATCCTAGCCATATATCTAACTTTTTCAAGGGCTGCGATTTAAGAGGCAAAATTACAAATTACAAGCTTGTTAATTAAACACAGGGGTAAATTAGTCATCATCTCAAATCAATATTAATGGGATTCACGGTATTCATGGGATTCACGCAATCCTTCCAAATCTCAAAACAAAATCATGTAACAATCCCTCGCTTCTTCTTCAACGTACATAAACAAGTCATGAGAAATCATTCATCTTTCTTCTTCAACGCATTACAGAGAGAGGTGAAAAAAGTTGCGAAAATTCACCATAGTTGCTAGAAC
The DNA here is from genome assembly GCA_016081115.2 of Rehmannia glutinosa. Classification (NCBI taxonomy): domain Eukaryota; kingdom Viridiplantae; phylum Streptophyta; class Magnoliopsida; order Lamiales; family Orobanchaceae; genus Rehmannia; species Rehmannia glutinosa. Next base: position 49,470,337 of record CM071937.1, on the reverse strand, counting down.
TCGACTACAGTTCGAAGGTTGCTTATGAAGATGTAATTTGTTGCTTGTATAGATGTGTCATGATGCTTTTAGATATATTAACTACATAAACAAGTCATGAGCAACAAATCCATACTACATAAACAACAAGTCTATACTACATAAGCAACAAATATACACTACGTATGCACTACAGATATATTAACTACATAAGCAAGTCATAAGCAACAACCCCATATTACATAAGCAACAAGCCTATACTACATAAGCAACGAATATACACAACGTATGCACCATAATTACATTAACTACATAAGTAAGTCATAAGCAACAAACCCATATTACATAAGCAACAAGTCTATACTACATAAGCAATGAATATACACTACAAATGCACCACAAATACATTAACTACATAAGCAAGTAATAAGCAACAAACTCATACTACACAAGCAACAAATATACACTACATATGCAACACAAATACATTAACTACATAAGCAAGTAATAAGCAACAACTCTATACTACATAAGCAACAAATATACACTACATATGCAATACAAATATGATTAAATTACACATGCAATATGGTTATACTACACATGCAATATGATTATATTACATAAGCTGTTAACAACAGAATACGCTGGAGATAAAAAAAGTGAATATGAGGGATATGGGTTACTCAATAACTGAAACCACGTGCCGCGTGAAAGGGGGAAACAGATTGAACGTGATTGAGATCTTATCAAATCTCAATAACTGATTCTATATTATAAAATGACCATCCTACCCTTTTTAGTTGCTGAAACAAAAAAATAAATAAATATAAATCCCCCTAAAAATCTGGACCACCCAAAAATATTAATCTATGGTTAGGATTGGGTCCTATGGACTCACCCTAAATGGGAGGACCTATTTAATCCATATCCTATATATATATATATATATATATATATATATAGGTATTGGATCATATGTGGCAAGCCCCTTAATATGTGGCAGTGTGGACAGATCTAGACCACTAACATGTTTAATCCAAAGGCCTGATTTTTTTCCAATTTTTTTTAATAAAATCGAAACCAGCCCGTTTTAGGGCAAATTAGGCAATTTACAATTTGTGTGTAACGTTTAAAATGGTAACTGCAAACATTGTTCCTATTTTTTAGGGATTCAATCACCAAATAAGTCTCCCGCTTTTGTGCCCGTTTTTTTCTCACAATATTCTCAAAGATTTCGTCCACCCCCACAAACCCCACTATCACACGTTTCACTTTGTTCATCTCTCTCAAAATTACTTCTCCCAAACCGCCGGCCACAACATTTATTCTCTGGAAAAATCGACCCACAAACCGGGCCACAACACTTCTTCTCTCGAAAAAAGCGACCTGCAGAGGAGTCATCGATTCTGGGCGCAATTTTTTGGGCATAAACCCTCCAAAACTTTTCTCGCAAATCTTCAGAGGTATGCCTTGATTCCATTCTTTCGATTTATTTTGGGGGTGGACGAAGATAACAGTGCAAGGTCTTTTTTCCCCTATATCGACTACATGTTTTATACCATTTGAAGAGGTTTTGTTATGGGTTTTCTTTAGTTTTTGTGTGACCTAGTTCAATTTCATATATATATTTTTTTAATTTTCTAGGGTTCTTGCAATCAATTTTCTACACACGTCCTTTTATGCATTTTGGGTATGTGAAATTACAAAGAATGAATGTATTTGACCACTACTACAAAAAGTCGATAGACACCGGTTTTTAAACCGGTGTCTATTAGTAAACCAGCGGTGTTAAAGCCACTGGTGTTAAAAGTCTGAACTTTTTGACACCGGTTTAAAACCGTGTCTTTTTCTTCAAAGACACGGTTTTAAACCGGTGTCTATTAGTAAAACAACCGGTGTTAAAGCCACTGGTGTTAAAAGTCTGAACTTTTGACACGGTTTAAAACCGTGTCGTTTCTTTGAAAGACACTAGGTTTTAAACCGTGTCTATTAGTAAAACAATAGGTGTTAGAGCCATGGTGTTAAAAGTCTGAAATTTTGACACCGGTTTAAAACCGTGTCTTAGAGAAAAAATATCCGCTTTCTATGGCCCCGATGTTAAAAGTTTATGTATTTGACACGGTTTTAAACGGTGTCTTTTGATGAATACACACCGCATCAAAACCGGTGTCTTAATGTTTTTAGAAGCGGTTTTAAAAAAGTTGTTTATTTACGCAAAGGCACCGGCCCAAAGCTGCAAAAAAACCATATAAATAAACAATTCATTATGAACTCCAATTCTAGCAACCATCATAAGTTCACTACCAATTAAACATGAAATCCATTAACACTAAAGTCACCTCCAATAGCCAAAATCCAACAAAAAATACTAGTATCGAAGTTTCATTTCGATAAAACAACTATAAATTCATAATCCAATTCCATCAACCAACAAAAAGACTATATAATTCAACTAAAGACAACAAAATCCATATGATCAACATAGCTCATGTCATTCAAGCTTTCAAAAATGCTCAAGCTTCTCCTAGTCAGCCTTTAACCTTTGTTTCTCGTCACGAAGCTCATTCTTCTCAGCCTACAAACATACACACTTTTGAGTAAGCAAAATGTGCAAAGATACATATATCTTCAGAAATTAGATATTCATGCAAGTATAAATTAGATATTTCAATCACCACCATTGACGATGCAAAATTAAGAAGTAAAAGAGCAAAGTTAATACAAAAACCGCATTAATGAATGCCAAAGTGTATAAACCTCAATTCCCTATTTAATCCCATATCTTTGTTAATGAAAGGAAGAAACCAAAACAATTCACATCAATTGAAGTGCCCAAACTAATTAAAACATAGCAATTAATACAACATCGAATTTATTGTACCTAATGGTTGATAAATTTGAAATAACAAATCGAGGAGAGAATGCAATCCTCGAATTTATAACGTCACTAGTTATAAACATATGATAAGATGTCAAGGGCAAAAACTATAAGATAAGACATACTTGCGTGAAAGCATATCAAAAAGGCTAACCAATCTGCTTGTGATGCATATGAACTCGCCTATGAACATCCGTGCCATATTAGCCAAAGTTGCAAGACAGGTTTGTATGGAGATAGACATCCTGCTTCCATAAGAACATCAATGTCAAAACACTTATAACCAAATAATTTGTTCCAGTGTATCATAGTCCGCAATTCATATATTTGTGATATTTATGTTTGTTTAGAAAGAAACTTTAACAACAATCTTTTAGAGTTTTTAAGGAAAGAATTTGAACCAAGAGAAGTTTGATTAAGGAGACGTTCTTGGTACCATGGAACGTTGGGAAGCATTTGTAAGAATAAATTTAGATCACATTGCACCTTAAAATAAGTAACTACATGGACAAATTAAAACTATGTTTACCAGTTTGTGAACACTGGCATTGAAAGCGGAGTCTTGACTTAGTATAAGAAAGATAACAAGAACCATATAAATATGATTGGATGATGATGATTATGAGGGATTATTTTCCATCAGAAAGAAGCTCTAGAAATTATAATTATGCAATGATCCCTACTCACAATAATTAAATAATTAAAAACAAACTGCTTTAGGCTGTTCATTAAGTATATGTTATCCTCACTCTGTTCAAATATTTCTACATTTGGTGTTGCAAGTTTATACATTTCAAAATTTAGCTCATGAGACATCAATTCTGTTTTAGAAAGAACATATACTAAATTTCCCAGAAAACATATAGCAGACAGATTGAGTAGGCATTATATGTGGAAAAGAAGGATATAAGAACCTGAAAGGCTGTCCTTCAATGTGCCATTTGCAATATACTCGTATACCAGCAGTTGTTCACCCTGCTCGAAACAGAAACCAACTAGACTGACAACATTCTTGTGTTGAACCCTCGAGAGAAGCTCAATCTCAGTTTTGAACACCAGACCACCCTGCATAGATCCTTGCTGTGCTCTTTTAATGGCAACTAGTTGTCCCTTCGAAAAAGCCCTCTATATACCTGAGAAATTTGAAAAAAATTGAGAATGATGTAGCCAAAGATTGATTACGGCTGACTGCGTAGACGTCTAGACAATTGAGATACAAAAGGTAGTTAACAAGTTAACAAAGTAATTGAATAACTTCTGCAATAAGTTGAATGTATATAACGTATTATAAGTGCAAAAAGATAAAATATGTCTGAAAAGTTCCTAGTGTAAAAAGAAAAAAAGGAAAACAGAAAGCAAGAAAACAAAAAGGAGACAAGTCGATGCAATGGCATCCAAGTTAGGTATGTTTGCTACTTGCAGAGGAGTCTTATAACCAAATCTTGGCAATGATACATCTCCAAAACAATCGATTAGCACAAAAGCTACCCTTCTCTTTGGCTTCTATGAGTTAATCATTTCCTTTTGTTCTAACAGTTGTTCATTTCTGCCTTTTGAAATTGGTTGGAAATATTATTTGCAACAGAGACAGCAACAATCCTTTTAGTCTTGAGATTTTCAAAAAATATATTCAGTCTTTCATTGATAACAGAAAGGACCGTATTGCTGGCTTATATTTGATCTTGAAATGGAAAATACAAAGGAAAAATCCAAAAAAACATCTCCACAGAGAAAAATATTGTCAAAGATTTTCTTAAATTGCCAACTTCTATCATCATTGTATTAAACACTGAAACAATGGCATTTAAAACTTGCTGGGATTCTTGATCTCATATATCAACAGCACTAATCTACCAAAAGGCAGCGGGATAACAAACTTTCCTAGCAAAAACACAAATTGCATAAATTTACTAGAAAAGAGAAATCATAATCAAAGAAGTGGTAGTATTTGCTGAATAGAAACTTAAAATCCAACAAAAATGAAAGAAAACAGAAAAAAAGAACAGGGTTCTTTATCTTTCATTGTCAGGGAATAAATTCTTCACTAGCCAAACTATTTCACCCGGAAAATCCTTATCATACAGCTCAATATGAAAACATTAAGAACACTGTGATCAATCATCATTGTTTACCACTATCAATGTCATACCTGGCCGCGGACAATCTTAAAACATTTTACTCCGCAAAGAATATAATTATATCTATTGTCAAGAAGGGGTGTTTGTTCGGCCAATGGAACTTATGCCAATCGGAATTAAACCGATTCACTCAATCGGTTTCGGTCAGACTCAAAACTTATTAATCGAACTGAATTGAATAGAATAAAGCTGAATAAATCTACAAGTTAATAGATTGGGAAAGGTAAAAGGGATTTATGCAAAAAATGAAAAAGCCGCCCTACAGCAAACATGTTACTAGACTAATGAATCAACTTGGAACTTTCCACTCCTTTCCTATGGCATGGAAGTTGATAGTTGATACTTGGTATTTGAGCTATGTTCAGGATTTAGACATCAAGATTTAAGTCTATTCTCCTTAACTTGGTTTCTTTTTCTGACTAAAGAAGATGAAATTCGAGGGAATAAGTTCTCCAGAATTATTACTACTAACTTTACAGGAGCTACTTTACGTAATTCCGGGAATAAGGATATAAATGGTCGCACATGTAGGAATTAATTATCCGAACAAAAAAGATATTCGGCCCAAGAAATTGTGAAACCGAAACGTTGTCAAAGTATTTCCTTCAACAAGAGTATGAAAACATTTTTATGTCGGAAAAAATTTGAAATTGATTATATATAGGATGGCTAAAGATGCTAGCGGATTGATTATCAGGATAGTTAGAACAAATCTAATACAATACCGGTTAACACCAAATCCTCCATACTTTCCCTCAATGTACTCATTTACTCTTTTCTCACTCATCTTTGTAGGCCTCACAAACTGTAACAATAAGAACAGAAGCAGAGAAATATTATAAGTAACCACAAACAGTTTAGCCAACACATATGGATCTAAAGGCACAAAATCCTAGTCAAAAGGGAAGACAACAAATAACACAGACAACAAAATTACAAGATTCAAAGCAAGAATATTATAATCACCTGTGCAACCTGGATCAAGATAGGGGTTGCCTTCGTACCCTTTGTTACAACTGCACCGATACCCTACCAACCCCGGGTACGAATCAACACAGAAACTGTTACCTTTACAAGCATAATCCCCATAAGGGCCAGAATTCTCAACTTGTGCACAAGTCAGATTCCCAATCACCCAATCAAGCACGAGAGGCACCATAGTCTGTATCCGCTCCATGAAATTCGGGTCCGAAAGATCCGATTCCTTGTGGAAATCGACCTATCCGGGTCTCCCAAAAACGCATAGCTACATGGGTTGAACGACGAGACGGCCGTATGATTACCATAGGTGCTCAACTCCGTAGAGAAATATTTCTGGCCATTTGATGTGAAGTCCGGCAACAGCCTTTTCCCGAATAGAATCCAACGGTCACATCTTCGATCTCGAGCGGCGTGATTCACAAATTGATGAAGTTCGTGTCATTGTCGCTTGGCTAGTGACCACATCGAAATCGTCGCAGCCCAACAACGTGAAAATTGTAGCCGAGTGGTCGCCGGGATCTGCGAGAAACACGGTGGAGGCGGTGGTTATCCGGACCACCGAGCGGTTCTATCGTAGCAATTCGCCACGTCGTTTGAGATGCGGATGTGAGTGTCGGAGATTTCGTAGATTTGGATGTCGCCAAGTAGGATAGGAAGGGTAAACGGCATCGATGCGGGTGATTTGAACCATACGCCGATTGACGGCATTTTGCCTCGGCCGATCTTGCGAAGGGGTAGGGATTGTGAGGTTGCCGCATTTGCTAGGGCAACCTGGTTTGGTTATGATTGGGGCTTTTAAAATGTTTGAATGAATGAATGTGGTGGTGTTGGTGTTGGTGGTGTTGCTATTGGTGGGTCTTGATTGAAGATTATTTGATTTAATTGTTTAAATAATAATAAAAATAAAAATTATTTAAATAATTTAAAAAAATAAGTATGTAAATAGACACCGGTTTTTAGACCGGTGTCGAAAGATTTGGTTTCTAAAATATTATAGACACCGATTTTGGAATGATGTCAAAACAACTGGTGTCTAATCTCAAATAATTTATATAAATAGACACCGGTTTCGAAATCCGATGCCAAAACCGGTGTCTATTTGGGCAATTGTTTCCAATAGACAGCGGTTCTAGGAAACCGCTGTTGTTTATCAAATGACATCACTAATTAGACACCGGTTTCTTACAAAACCGCTGTTATATGGGAAAAGACACCAGTAAAATCTTAAAACCGGTGTCTTTTTAGTGGTGTCTATCAGCAGTTTTCTTGTAGTGACTGCAATACATATAGTATAAGTTTATGACAAAATGATATACACATAGATAACGAATTGTATAATCCATCCGTTAATTTGTGCTTTTTCATTCATATTTTTGGTGTAATCTTACGCAAGCATGACATTTTTCTTTGTGCTTTTGGTATATACATAACCAATTTGATGTGCATATTTTTGCATAATGTATGAAGTGTGTATTTTTTCATTCATATTTTGGTGTGTTGTTTGTTAATTTTGGTGTATATATACATAGGGTATTGTGGTTTTTGCACTAGTATGGTGAACTGTGCATAGGGGTAATGTGGTTCAGGTACTACTGTGCATCTTTTTGCACAATGTATGAAGTTTGTTTTTTTCATTCATATTTTGGTATTTTGTTTGTTAATTTTGGTCTATATATACATAGGTTATTGTGGTTTTTGCGCTAGTATGGTGAACTGTGCATGGGGGTATTGTGGTTCAGGAATATAATATGCCATTTCAGAAAGCATGGCTTATTATGTGCTTGGTTGGTAATCTTGTGTTTATGGCATAACTATGAATAAGAGGAAATAATATTTCAAAAAGGCCCAATGATCAAGTTCTGTGCCTCAGGACTCTTTAATTTCATGGATTCACTCTCACAATTCTATATGGAATAACATTTTCCTTCATGAAAATAACTTGAAAGTTCAAAAAAACTTAATATTGGTCCAATAGAGAATATTTTCTCCGAATTTAATTTGAAACAGCAACCAATTAAACTCACCAGCAGAGTTATGGTTTGAAATCAGAGATGCATATTTTTGTAGAATGCATAGGGATGTCGACGGGGCGGGGCGGGGCCGGGGGAGCCATCCCCATCCCCGTCCGCGACCGCGGGGAATCCCCGTCCCCGTCCCCGTGAGACAAACGGGGAAAAAATTCCCCCCATCCCCGCCCCCGCGGGGATTCCCCGTCCCCGTTTCAATTTATTTTTTTTTTGGAAAAAAATAATATTTTTTTAAAAAATAACCATTTTTAAATATTTAAAATATATAAATTATATAAAATAACTAATAAAACACTAATTAATAAAATAAATTAAAGATTTTTGTCATTTTATTATATTTAATGTGTATATATTTATAATATATTATATATATTTAAAATATTATATTATATATAATATTCGATTCCCTCATGGGGAACAGGCGCGGGGATCCCGTGTAGGCGGGAGTATGATCCCCGCCCCCCCACCCCGTCCCGCCAACGGGGAAAAGTTCTCGTCCCGTCCCCACGGGGGAAAATTTTGGGGAATCCCCGTCCCGTTCGGGGCGGATCCCCGCGGGAAACGGGGATTCCCCGCCCCACTGCCATCTCTAAGAATGCATGAAGTTTGTGTTTTTTCATTCAACTTTGGTGTTTTGTTTATTAAGTTTGGTGTATATATACATATGTTATTGTGTTTTTTGCACTAGTATGGTGAACGGTGCATAGGGTATTGTGGTTTTTTTTTGTTTTTTAACAGTGTTTTTGCACAATGTATGAATTTTGTGTTTTCGTGCCCTGCCATTTTCTCCATTTTCGTATTATGTACGTAATGTGATGTTATTTGTCTTTTCTAAATTCCAGGTTAAATGGCAAGAGGTAATAGGAAGAGACCTGCTTCCCCAGTCCCAAGCGAGGGTCCGAGTGACGTTAACCCCAGGAGAAAGAGCGCTAAATCTGTGATCAAAGCCGTTGCCCAAACTCAGGACCAGATCCGTCCGCAATGTTTTATCCGACGCATTGGTTCGGCTCAATAATCACCAGACAAGAGCTGTTGTTGAAATGGGATTCGGGAGCTTGCTCGGGATAAACATTGAAGAACTCCCGGGGAGATTTATCTATTGGTTGGTGGATAACTTCAACTCTCTCAGATGTGAGTTGATTCTGTCAGACGGGAGGTCAATTCGTGTTGGTGAAAAGGATGTCGAGCATGTTTTGGGGTTCCCTAGAGGTGGAATTAGAGTCCAGAAAAAAACAAAATCCGAAACAAGCCAAGCATATGTTGAATGGCAGTCCCAGTTTGAGCCTAATCCGGATGATTCATATTCAATTACGGCAGCCGAGGTGTCCGAAAAGATGTTGGAGGACGTGGAAGGTGGTATATGGTTCAGGATGAACTTTATTGCATTGGTGGATGCGCAAATTATCGGGAATATGCAGGGCGGATACGTAAACGCGATTGTAATGAAAAGCCTGGAGAATGTCGACGACATTCCGAAAATGAACTGGTGCGAGCACACCTTGATGACATTGCTAGAGAGCAAAGAGAGATGAACGTCAACAAAGAAGAAGAGTTTTAACGGCCCCCTCATTTTTTTGATTGTAAGTACATATCAATTATGTTCGGCTTAATCAAAATCAACAAATAATTAACCTTTTTTTTTGTATCCCAGGGTTTATACATGGACCGAGTTGTATTGGCCATTCGTGCCTTCCCAAGGGTGGTCCCGTGTGTGCGTTCGCTTACCACTGAAAATATCCGAGACAGGAATAACAACGAAATGAAGCGCGGCGGATATGGGCTTGGCTGGATTGATTGCCCAATTGATGAGGCCGCATCTACGGTTGGTTCGCACAATACACAAAGACACGCCATCCGTCAATTAATCCTGTTGTTATGCACCACATGGGGAGCAAAACATTCCCAGTGCGTGCCCCGACGTTCATTCTTTGGTGGTGTGCAAAGTGCAATTCCTTTTTCGATTTTAGTTTTTTTTTCATTTTATACATGTAGAGGTAGGTTTATGGGATAGGTTATCATGACAGTTTTTAATATTTAGAGTACTGTATGGTCTTGTTTGGCATAATATGATAACAAAGGTGCATAATATTAGTTATTAAATGGTATGTTGATTAACTAATTAATTTTTGGGTTTTAGTTTCATAACATCTGTCCTGATTTTTTGTTTTTGCAAATGGTATAAAATTAGTGATGAGATAGGTGTTGGATAGTTATATTTTGGCATCATATTAGTCTCCAATATCGTTTGTAATAGGAAGGCCACAAACAAACATAGTATGTGGTAGTTTGTAGGGGACATGTTATAATGTTAGTTTTTAATATTCAGTGTAATGTATCATTTTGTTTGGTATAACATGACAAAAAAGGTGCATAATATTACTTGTTAAATGGTATGTTGATTAACTAATTAATTTTTTGTTCTAGTCCATAAAAGCTGTCATGATTTTTGGGTTTGAAAAATAGTATAAAAGTAGTGAAAGATAAATGTTCAGATAGATACAATTTGGCATCATATTAATCCCAAATACATATCATGCACAATTTTTTACTGTCTTAATTATTTTGATAGTTATTTTTTAAGCTCAAAGATTCATTGAAATGAGTATGAAACATTTGACAAATGCTTATGCTTTTTTGGTGCAGGGTATTGTTGGGAGTGTTCGCCAAGTCGCATCATTTGTAAATCGAAGTTATGGATATCCTTGCACTGCTTGACAATGTACCAAGGGAGTTGGCTTGAACCCGATTTTGGGAAAATCCAAGAATCGGCTAGGAAGTTCATATGTTTTCCCGGGGACAAGCCGGGGAAGACACCATAATCGGGGACACTATTGTCGGCCGAATCGCGCAAAGAGATGAACGCATTGCTGAGTAACCCGGAAAAACATAGCCGCTCTTGAGAAGGTTGAAGAGGCTACACGTCGCCGAGAGGAGTTCGAAAGTATCCGAGGATATGTCAATTTCGTATTGGGTTGACGCAGATCCCAATGTTGCGAAGTGGACAGACGTTCTTGAGACATCACATCAATACTCAGAGGAACACCCGGTGGGGGGGGGGAGCCGCAGGAAGAGGGTGTAAGAATACTCACTTTTTAGTTTGTAATATTTACGGTATTGTATCATTTTGTTTGGTATAACATGACAACAAAGGTGCATAATATTAGCTATTAAATGGTATATTGATTAACTTATTAATTTTTTGTTTTAGTTCATAAAAGCTGTCATGATTTTCTTGTTTGCAAAATGGTATAACAGTAGTGAAAGATAAATGTTCAGATAGTTACAATTTGGCATATTTTGTATTGGTTACATGTGTGTGGTAGATTTGACACTCTTTTTTTATTTTTCACGGGTTTTTGTCAGGGGCATGTTGGCGTGGGGCAAGGTGTTGAAGGGCAGGAGGATGTGATTGGGGTTGGCACAGGTGACGATGTTGTGGGGGCTGAGGAGCCGGTGGAAGGATATGCGACCGGCGGCATCGCTGCACTACTCAAACGCGTAAGAGCACTAGGAAGCAGCGTAAAATAGTCAAGTTGTCTTCTCCATTCCATTTGAGACGGTCGACTTCGCCCCGAGGAAGATGAATAAGATCCACAATCTTTGTCGAAGTGGGTTTTTGACAAAGTCGGGCGCTACAAGGTTAAGCATTTCTTTAATATGTGGTTTTCAACAAGATTTCTCTATAATCTTTTGTTATTATTAATTGTGTTTATTTTTTTCATTCAATGTACACAGAACCGATGTTTTATTTAGGATAGTAGACAATATCTTGACGAGAGAAGATTTGGAGACCCTGAGGCCTGGGGAGTACATTTCTGGAAACGTCATTGACGTGTGGGCCAAAATGTTGAATGAAATGGAGGAATCAAGGGATGCCAATTCCCCGAGGGTTTTTTCTGACGAATTTGGTGACGGTATGACCCATCTTTTTAATTGTGGTGTTGAACACCATGACGCCTATTTATTTACATTACCACGCATAATTAACTGCAGGGGTGTTTTGGATAATGATTCTAGATGTGTTCTTGAATATTTGTCATTGAGTTTAGTGGGGACTAGTCATTGCCATTCAATTTTTATTAATGTGAAGCTAATTTATTACATTTTTGGCATACATAAAATTATGGAATGTCATAATATTTTATAAGCATTGATGTAAACGTGTCTTTGTGTGGAATTTGTTAAAAATATTTTTTAACGACATACAGTTATACTCTATTGCCGGAAGAAAGGAGGTGGGCGTTATTTTCGGAAGCTTTTGACCGGAGATTGTGGACCCAACTCCAGTAATCTATGAGCCATTGAGATTGTATAACCTTTGTAGAATATATACGTCGTGTTTGTTGTTCCTATCTAAATTTTAACGTGTATACATTTTCTTGCTACCTAGTTCTTCTTTCCTATTATAAACGGATGGCACTTGATCGTGATTTGCGTCAACATAAAGAAGAATCTTGTCACATTTTAGAACTGACTCTTGGATGGTGGTAGGTTGCAGCAAGCACGCAAGGATGCCCGAGAAATTGGTAAAACACATTTACATTTTTAATTTTCCTGTATATTTTTTGTTCTTACATGTGGATAATATATGGTGATAGAATACTATTAACTTTGTATACAGATAGAAATTACTTGATATATGGTTAGTTTAATTTTTACATTTTTTAAATTGGCATGTTATTTTGATGAAAACATAGATATGAATTGGTGCACACATACGTTTTGTGTGGTGTACAATTAGTAGTAGTATAACATACAGACGGACATGATTGAAACCTGTTTGCTATTTATTTTGGTTGTCTTAGTTGATGGTAAGATTTATTGATTTGGTGATTTAATTCTTTTTTTTTTCATTTTTCATCTTGTAGTTGGAGCTGTTTTCTAGATACCTCCAAGCATGTGGGTGCCACCAGTCAGCTGTCAATGTTGAAAAATGTCGCCCAATAAGACTCGCCATGCCGTGGAGGGTGGCGGAAAACACAGTCGACTGTGGGGCGTCACATGGAGACCTACATGGGGGGACCATTGAAGAAATGGAACTGTGGATTTGACAAGGCCGACGCCTCGGAGTTTGCACATTTGAGGACGCTGTACTGCCACGAAATCCTGATGCATGACTTGAACCAAGAGAAGAACAAGGTGCTTGGTTTGGCCAAAACGTTTGTTAGGGGAAAGTAGTTGGTTTATCGATTGAGGAGTTCATTTAGACGGAGCTTCTAAGTACACTTTATTTATTACTTCAGAGTAGAACCTTTTTTTTCACCCCGTGCATTTCTATCAACATTATGTGTTACTTATTTATGAACAATATTCAAGCAAACATGTTTCCGTGTGTTATGCGTATTGTTAGTGTGTTAAAAGTGCACATTTCGTCAATATGCAAAATATGTTCCTTCCGCTTTGGTATATGCACGTTCATAAGCAAAATCTTTGGTTTTTTCCGTTTTTGAAGATGTTTTTAACGAATCACGTGTATGCACAATACCTAAGCAGTTTGTGTTTAGGTACTAGTATTGCTTTTTATTTTTTGGAACTTCATGTAAGAAATGTATTACTGAATATTATACTAATCACGAAACGACAGGTAAATGTGTACCAAAAATAATAGATGAAGATACTAAAATATAATTATTTAAACATCATTATATACTGAGTATAAACCACCAAAGTATTGATATATATACACCACAATAATCCCCAAATTCACTATATTTTTTCGATTTTTTGTTGAAGTACTACAATTATTTTTACTCATTCAAGTCATCCTAAGTTTGTGTTCGGGTTACACTAAATTTTTTTAAGTAATAGTCGAATGACTAAAAACGATGTAAGATTACAATACAAATGGCATTTAGTTATAATGCAAATGACATTCAATTATAATATAAATGATGTTTAATTTAACAAAAACCAACATTCGACAACGCGTTTGCGTTGGATCGGGTGAAATTTGGAAATGACTTAGAAAGTGTAGTCGAATGACTAAAAAAACGATGTAAGATTACAATACAAATGGCATTCAGTTATAATGCAAATGACATTCAATTATAATATAAATGATGTTTAATTTAACAAAAACCAACATTCTGACAACCGCGTTGTTCGGGTAAATTTGGAAATGATTGAGAAAGTGTATTTGAATTATGTAGGTTGATCGGGACATGTTCGGCTATTGTGAGATGCAATTTTTCCACATGTGCCACACTTCCTCTTGGGCCGTGCTTGCACGACGATTGCTTCTCCTTTGGCTTTGTAGCCTGCTTTTAATCCGCACCACGCCTTTGTTACGAGCTTGTTGTGGTGGCACATCGAGATCTCCAATTGAGAAGTAGAGCCGCAATAATTCTCAAATAGTTCTTCAACGCCCCCGTCAAGCCGTCCGTCTTTTTCGTGGCCTAACTTGTTCTTATGTTCCGACAATAAGCGTGCTAAGTCAGCCAATTTTTCCACTTTACCGTTAGTAGTCGTATGCGGTTGTGGAAGGTGGACCACAATTCATTTAGGGTTGTGGTTGCTTCTTGGCCGCCGTTGAATTCGTACAGTTTGCCGCTTGTTGTTGACGGATGTATGGATGATAGCCTCATCCATCGATTAGGCACGTATTTCCTGGGAATATGATTGAGGTCCTTGAATACAACAAAAATGTGTTGACACAAAATACCGTGCATTTCAAACATTTTGCAAGCGCACATTGCAAATGTCTCTTCCTTGCAAAGAATGTACTTTGAATTCATCATCAAATTCGTCCTTTATTGAGTAGGAACATGTACTACCATCATACCGGGCCACCATGTGCACTGAACATTTGTAACACGCATTTGCAATCTCCAGGCTTATTTTCTTGAAAACAAAGAAAGGCGTGTACAATGTTGAAGCATGTTTCTCAACCCCAATGGTGTTTGGCAATGAGGAACAAGAGTGTCACCGCCGTTGTTTAGTTTGTGTACGGCGTGTCGTTGCGACTCCATTGCGCTATCAAAATGCATGAAGAACTCGACCAAATTTACTTGTGGATTCGTATAACCGCCAAACCAACCGTTTTGTGCTCTCGGACCGTGATGTAGTACGCATCAAACCTCCCATGGAACATCCCGAAAATAAGCGAGGATTCACTCTCTCGAATTTCAAACATTTTAGTAAACCACGGATGATTTTCTAGTTTGAAATCTTTCATAAGAGAATGCCATAAATTTTCAAACTCATCGAGTTCATGTTTTTCATCCCAAACCGCTGCGTTAAGACGACGCAAGAAATCCTCATTCTTGAACAATGCGTGCTCCACTTTTGTGCTAACTTTTTCCATTATGTGCCACATGCATAAGTGGTGTCTTGCGGTATTAAAAACTACCTGAAATGCGTTCTTCATCGCGGATCCCGACGGTCACAATGCAGTACGGTTCCTTGCCCATGGTATCCAAAAATTGTCTGAATAACCACACATATGATTCCTCATCCTCCTTCAATAGCAATCCACAACCAAATGTTACACACCGCTGATGGTTGTCAATGCCCGTGAATGGCGCAAACACCATTTTGTACCTGTGCCAGAATGTTTTTGTAGATACATCATTATTGCATTAAATGTACACCATGTAATGCATCAATAACTACCAAACGTATTTTATGTGTATACTACAATCATTAAATGCAGAGTACATTCTTTCAAACAGGTTTAAGCAGAAAGTTAATTAAAAAATTCACAATTACTACTCTATTTGAACACATACATATTTATATATTTATACCACAATAGTACTATTTCTTTCACTTATTATAAGAATACATTCGTCCATACATGCCAAATGCATACCAAAAAAGCTAACCTGTTTGTGTTGTAAGTAGCATCGAATGATACAACGTCCCCGAACATTGTGTAATTTCTCACTGAAATAGGGTCCGCCCAGAAAAGTCTTGTTAATTGGTCTTGTTCGTCAACGGCATAACTGAAGGCCATTCCTGGACATGTCTCCTTTTTTTTCAAGTACCGGTCTATTATTAACTGTGCGTCTGCACCTCGTATGTATGCCTTTAAATCTCTCTTGAAATTCTTGAAATCGATTGGCAACGCCCCCGCTTGAGAAAAACCACCAACCATTTCTCTGTACATGTGGTGTGTCTTTGAACTGCCGATGTTGGCCTTCGAACAATTGAAGATGAATTGTTTGTGCCCAAAATTCAAATTCCGATTCACCTTAAGAAAATGTCTGCAAGATTCTGAATTGAATGAATGTGTGTGGCGCTCTTCGAAATTTTTTATAGCATATGCACCGTTCGTCGTGTATTCTAGTATGCAGTGGGCGTTGCATCCACAACGGTTCGACACTCTTGTTCGTCGTTTGGTGTGTGAATTGCTTGCTTCGACACCTACCACAAACGATGTTTGTTTGTGACCTTCCCTGTTACAAACAATATATTGGAGACGGATCTCTTTGTTCCTAAATTTCCTTGACGTGCTTATTCGTATGTCAAAGCCGCATTGTTTACCATACTCCCTATAAAACTCCACACCCTTGTCCAAACTCCCAAAATGCATGCCCACCCGCGGTATTTTATCCTGTTCAACTTCAGGTATCCAATATTTGGTGTTTTCGGGTGATATTACCAGACGCTCTCGTATTTCGACGTGCTGGATTGTTTCATCACTACTATCTGTACACACATGTACACAAAAATAAGTGAAAGTGTTACATTCATGTCAACAATTTTCGGGCAAATATATACCAAAATGAAACGTTGGTATACTATTATTCAACTATTTGAACACCATTGTTGTTCACAATCTAAATCACCAAAGTATTCGCATATATACACCATAATATGTTGCAAAAACACAAGTTTATCGAATCGTATACAACTATACGTTTTAATGTATCGCTTCAAATAAACATTCTAACACATAATTTCACATTTTAAATTAACACAATAATATACATATCTATACACGAAAAATTGCTTTTACAAATACATATATTGCACTACTTGTATACAACGATTTCACATAAAACATTCATAATTACCCCCAAACCCCACAACATATAATGCATGCTTACATGTACACAATCGAATATAAGTGTATACCAACCTAATGATAATGTATACTTTCCGGTATATATATTTCATTAACGCAAACATCAATTATGATTCCACGTTCCGTAACAAAAACACCAACAGGATGAATAAGGATATTGGGCGATTTTAGAAAAAACACACATACCATGGAAAAAGCGCTCAAACACGATTTCGTTATGTTTGTCCGCCAAATATTCTTCATGTTGTCCATCGTCGATCTCATCGCCCATTCTTCAAGAGTTTTTGTGATCTTTTTTTCGATCGTAGCTTTTTTTTTTTCGTGTTTTTTGACGCAAGCTCGTTATTTTTTCAAGAATTCTCGGATGGATGAACAATGGAGAAGATGACAGGAAACGTTTCTTTTTGGTTGCCAAATTAAAGAGTATTCTGTTATGGTAAGATTGCAATCAAAAAGGATCCCTTGATTTTAGGTGGTTCATTATGGTATTGAATCAGGTGATTTTAGTGGATTACTGAAATGCCCTTTTCGAATTAAAAATAATTAAAAAATGGTGTTTTGCAAGACCAATCTAGACCATTGATTGTTTCGAATGTAGGGATGGGATCTGTCCACACTGCCACATGGTAAGAGGCTGCCACATGAGATCTCATCCCTATATATATATATATATATATATATATATATAATAAGAGACTATTCTGGGAATAGTAACTCTTCTTTTTTTTTTTTATTTTGGCTTCTCATATTTACTAAAACAAGTTTTCTGCTATTAACGTTAACTATCTGATATTAAAATCCATATTCCAATCAAAGTTAAACTTGGTAAAACAATGTCATAATTATTTATGGAAAACTAATCAATTTATTTTCGGTCATGTATTAATTGCTTATTACAATTATAGGAAAATTTCAATAATTATGGTAAATTGAACAATTATTTGACAAAATTTGAATTAATCAACAATCAATTTTATAAATAATAAAATATAGAAAACTGAACTATTAATTAAATCAAGCTATTTTTTATGTAACAATGTTGCCGATATTGTCAAACATTCCAAAAAATATAAGAAAGAGATCATCTCAATTATATATCGCAAATCTCACTAAATAAATGCAGTATATTAAACATAAGATTCTTAAAGTAAATAAAGAAACTTAAAATTTGCTATTACTGGTACAATACATATCAATAATTTATATAAGAACTTTTTCATAAATATATTCCTTTGTTCTCCTATAAATATGTATTCTCAAAGCAGTCATTCTTACTGGAATTTTTTTTTGCATTTCAAAACAACATACTCATAAATTCCGTCAATCTTCTTTTTCATTAGAAAAAATAACACCATTTATGACAATGAATAAGATATCAACTTGAGCAAGCAAAAGTGGTCCATTTCCAATATTGATATATAGATTCAAAATAGCACAAAATTGTCTACTGTGGAGGGTATTGACGAGGGTATTTTTTTTTGGTATCAGACATGATTTTTAGTTTGTCACATTTAGAAACATGATAGATACATACAATATTGGTGTTTTTTGTAAACACAAGAAACACCAATATTGTTATGGGATGTAAACACAATAGAGATATCATGAGTCACGACAATAATTTATTTTTTCAATGTATAGTATAATATATATATATATATTATATTCTTACTTATATTATCTTTGAAAAAACTGTTATTCTTAATGCCGTTGTTTTTCAACGATGAATATGTATGCAGATAATGGATTGTGTGTGACTTATATGTAAATGGTTTATTCCATTATTGTTATTCTGTTACTTGGAGGATCGTACTGCAAAACCCTGGAACACAAGATATTAACAAATTAATTTTGATTGAAACAAAAGTACACAGTTGTCTAATGTTTGTAATAGAATAAGACAAATTGAGACTTATCTGTATATGTGCTTGTGTCTGTATTTCTTGCAGTATCATTGATCATAACCTGCAACCAATATATAAAGTTACATATGTAAATTCATATATATTTACATAGACTGATTCTAATAAAAATCCAAATTGAAAAGTGTTTTTAGAAAGAGTACATTTAAACAAATTATAATCCTAGATGCAAGTAAAAAAAGTATATATAGGTTGAAATATTCTATTACAAATAAAAGTGTATTTATGTTAGAGCACGTATGAAAATAATAAAATAAAAAGATGATTTTGTTAACTTATCATGCAAACAAATTGTACACTGAGTATTTTGCGTGTCAATAACCTATTCAAAAATTACAATAGCAAGTCAACACTAATAAACTATTTATACAAAAAATATATTTATTCAAATAAAACTTACATCTATCAACATGAAACTCAAATCTTCATAGTCTAGAAAACTGATCAAATCTACATATTTCCACTACATACATGGATTTATCATTTACATGCATTCTTATAATGAGTGATGTACAGTACGTAAATTTATAAAATAAATAGTGTAAGTCAAAATATTTAAAAAATTACACAAAATATCTTAATGCAGAAATAAGAATTGGAAACTAATATGGTTATCATTTGCAATGAATTCAAATATGAAGATGTATACAAATCAATAAACGTTTTTCTTCAAAAAATTGACAAATCAAAAGTATTGTCGCTTGAATACAAAAAAAAATCATATATTTTCATATAAAAACTAAAAAGTCAGAAAACATAAAATCATGAAAAGTCAGAAATAATATAAATTAAAAAACAATTCAGATTGTATCGTTCAAGTAGTCGACATTATTTAATTATTTGTGGATATAGGCTTTAGTTGTCGGATTTGTGTGAATATGCAACACAAGTCACAAATTTGCATAGTCGAAAGAAGATCTAGCGCTACACAATGAAAATGCTGGAAATATAACTTTTAGATGAAGTAAAAATCTAAGGTGGAGTATGTATATTTTTTCACTCCTAAAAAAGTGTAAAAACAATATCAATTAAAAGAATCGGATCTTACCATTGAATTAGTCGCGACGTTCAATTCTTGGTCGATCTAGGCTTAGGATGTCAGATTTGCATGAATATGCAACATAAGTTAAATTTTTATAATCGAATGGAAATTTATGGCTATACAAAGTTGGAGGGTTTGAATTTTACGGCTAAAAATGTTGAAGGTTGGCGTGGAGAGTCGTCATATCTATGAAAGATCTGAATACCGGAGATATAACCGGTGAACTTGAGAGTCTCGAGATTTTGAGCTTCCGTGATTGTCGTCACTTTTTTCGAACATGAACTGGGAAGAGCATTTAGGATCTTAGTGACCTTATCTTCTTCGGATATAACTTTCCTCTCCTTAAGATATACTTCATAGATGAGAAGATTTCTAACTAGCTCATCAAACTTGAGAGTCTCGAGATTTTGAGCTTCCGTGATTGCCGTCACTTTTTCCGACCATGAACCGGGAAGAGCATTTAGGACCTTACGGATATAACTTTTCCAAGTGCCAAAAGAGGATTGACAATGTTGTCAAGCCTTTTCACAATTTTTGAAATATTTTCACCATCAAGCATAATGAAGTTTTCAAAATCTTTAACAAGCATAGTTTTTCTAGCTTGTTTAACTTTCTTTGTACCTTCATAAATAGTTTCTAATTTTTCCCAAACTTCATGTGCCGACCTTATACCTCTTATGCGATTATATTCTGTGGCGAAAGAGAACAATGCAAAATATTTAATGCCTTACCATTTAGTGAGAATGACTTCTTCTCGTTTTCATCAAATTCCTTGAGACTTTTGGGAGCCAAGGTGCCATCTTCTAGTTTCTTGGTTGGTTGATCTATTCCTTCAATGACCGTATTCCAAAGATTGAACCCGCATCCTTGTAAGAAGCACTCCATTCGGTCTTTCCAAAAGGCATAGTTGTTGGCATCGAAAAGTAGTGGCTTGTTGGTGGAGGCGCCGGAGGTGAGGTAGCTTTCGTTCGTAGCCATGGATCTTTTCCTCTTTACTCGCGGTGTGGAAGGAGCTTGCCAAAGAGTTTGGCTCTGATACCACTTGTTAGTCCAAGTGGCTACGATAATCTAGAGGGGGGTGAATAGATTATGCCAATTTTCCAAGTTTCGCCCTCTTTTCCGAAAGCAAAACTACGAGTAAGAATGAAGATGCGGAAAATAAACAACACACGTCGATTTATAGAGCTTCACCCCACCTAGAGACTACATGTTCTACCACCTAGTATCTCCGGGATGGATTTCGAAAATAAAAAGAATTTTATTAATAGTTACCAAAACCATTACACCATCACCTTGAAGAGCACCACACTCTTCTTACAACGACACCAATGAAGATTACAACAATCTTCCAACTTGAAGAGCACCAAACTCTCCAACAAGAAGATTACCACAGTCTTCTTCACTTATGAAGAGTACCACACTCTTCAACATCTAAGATCATCCAAGTGTGCTCTTACCACAAGAACACTCACAAGGATATCTTGTGTTTGAATGACGAACACAAATTCAAGATTACAACTCGATAATGAAGTATACAACTTTGAAGTGCAAGTGTAATCAAGAATCAAGCCTAGACCTCAAGATGTGAAAGTGAAAGACCTTAGGCTATTACAACAAGAATGTTGAAATGTGAAAGCTTAGAGAAATTTGCAAATTTTCTTGTTGTGTTGTTTGCTTGTGTTGTTGTATTGTTCCTTCAAAGCCTTCATCTATTTATAGGAGAGTCTTCAAGATTGGATTCTCCAACATAGTCTCCTCCATCTTCACTTTTTTCTACAAAAAGAAGATCACAAGATCCACAAATAATGTACAAAATGATAAAGTAAATCTTGCTGATAATGGCTTGTTAACGGTTTGAAATTGCTGTCAAGGTCGACCTTAAGAAATTTCGAATGTTGAAAAGTAAATCAGAGGTTCAGATACATGATGAAAGGGGGGTTGGACCGATCGAAGGGGGGTTGGACCGATCGAAGTCATGTTCGACCGGTCACCCTCACCTTGGACCGGTCCAACATGACAAAAAATGAACCAGAAGAGTTTTCTGTAAAAACTTGGTTGCCCAGACACCGGTCGACCGGGTTGTCGATGTCGACAAAGACTGCTCGACCCAGTCGAGTCGATGGTCGACCCCACCGAAAAATTTCATATTTCGTTTATGTTTCAAGTTTCGACTTTCAGGCACGGGTTGCCCTCTAGGGCGACCGATTGACCTCAAAACAGAAGTGTTGTCCAATTTTTGTCGAAAATAAACTTCAAGAAATACTCCGAAAAATTAGTAAAAATAATTTAAATCTATTACGAGTATTTGGACAACAATTAGGAATATTGTTTTGGTGTAAAATCTCAGTTAAACAAAATCATCAAAATCATGATAAAAACATTTATCTAACAGACCGTTGGTGACATGTGTCGAAATCCAGATGAACCTAATCAAAGACTTACTCTAGAAGCTTCAAATCAGTGGGTAGGGCTCTTTAATGGGTTTTGACAAAAAAATTCATATTGGATTCATTTTTTGTTTGGGCTCCAAAAATAAAGTCAATTTTATTTGGTTGGGTCGAAATGTGATACATGTAGGAGCTTTTGTTTTCATTTTTGCAACTTAATTGAATTATATCTTTCAATTATTCTACATATATTAAATTTTTTTATTTAATTTTTCAGAAAATTTAATTCGTGTTGTAAAATATGTGGATTAGTGAATAATATTGTGGGATTTATATTTAGATTATATTGAAATTTAAGACTTTAATTAAAGTTATAAAAATATAACCTACTTTTCTGAAATGGCGCTTTTATTCATAAATAAATAAATAAATATTATTTTACTATGTTAATTAATATTTGTGAAATGATTAAATTCTATTTATTTAAAAATTATTAAAAGTATCACATTAAATTCATGTTTTTTTAAACAATATGATAATGTTGCTTTTGAATTATTTTTTTTATGTTTTAGTAGATATTAAGCTTAATAGGCTAAATATATTTTATTGCTGATTTTCCTTTTTAATCTAATAAAATTGATTGAATATTTTAATTTTAAAAACCAGAATATAGTATTTAACATTCAATGTAATTATCTAGCTTGATTTGTCACAAGTTTGTACTGTACAATTTTATATTCTTTAATATTATAATTTTTAGATATGTGTAATTTACATCCAACAACAAAACCCAACTCAACCCATCCTGTGCATCGCACGGGTGAAATACTAGTGTATTTAAATACAGAGCATGGAACACTTTTCTTAAAAACTTCGAAAAATAATGAATTATTATTGCCAAGATTCTCATTACATTATCTTCTTAATTCATCCTTTCATGACCTAGATCTTTTGTATAAAATAAAGAACTACTTCCTAATTAACATTTACATCATCTACACTACTACAAAACAGCACTTTAACATCGGTTCTGGGACGCTTTTTACATCGGTTTTCTAACCGATGTGGAATAGCGATGTTAAAAGTTGGACATTTCTACAACGGGCATAGAACATATGTAGAAAATGATATTCTACATCGTTTTATTGAATAACCGATGTAAAAAGTGAAATTTCTACATCGGTTGCTTGGAACAACAGATGCAGAAGACTTACATTCCACATCGGTTTCTCTGAAAAACTGATGTTGTATACCAAACATTCTACATCGGTTGTTTTAACAACCGATGTCAAATTAGTTTATAATTTTTTTTACCAAATCTGATTGTGCCTACACAGCCAAAACCTATACAATATATAACAATACGCCATCCCAAGCATAAGAACAAAAATAATACGATAGCAATAAAATCAAAAATACTATATACCATCAACAATTAAACCAAAATACTAATACACCAACAATACAACGACATTCTCCTAAATACCATATACCAATTACAATACAACAAATTATAATATTAAGTCGATCATTCAACAATAAAACGGCTCATCATCCTACAACATAATATATAAGATCCTTTCAAGACAACACATAGAGTAATCTAAACAGTAATGCATAATTTTTGTGATTTGGTTATCATGAAAAAATTTCAGATATCTTTTTCACCTAACAAAATTTCAACTCAATATAATTTAAAAAAGAAAATGAAGCTATCATTCACCATCTTCCTACTTGTATTGTATAGTTAATTAAATATGATTTCTCTATGCTTTTGTAGGAGACGTACTCCAATATCTGTATCGTTGGCGAGTGATGGTCAACATCATGATCTACAAGTAACACATGGATCTTATATGGCATGCTTTGCGCCCATGAAATAGTTGGAGCTTTGAAATTTTGATGATTCATTTCCAACATATGTTCACCCATGCAGTAGACTCATATGCATATATAATAAGGTAATTAAACTTTGAGGACAACAACTAGAAAGAAACGCGAACAATAAACAATGTATTAAGTGAAAATTATCAATAAAAGTTTAATGTTTGGTGCACATCTCTCAAATAGGGGAGCTGGGGGGTATATATAGTCATATGGAATTTTGGGATTGGTTTTTTCTTATTAAATATATTATAACTTTTTACATAGTCATTTAATCAACTTGTAACGCTTAGCATTGTAATCAGGTCTTCTCTCTGTTGTTGTAATCAGATCTTACATGGATGTATTCAAATGTTTCTTAAGGTGTTACTTCAGGTGTTACAACATCTGGAATAATTGCAGATGTTATTGCAGATATTCTTGGAGGTGTTACTGGAGGTGTTGCTTTGGGTGTTATAACACCTGAAATGACACTTGGTATAAGTCCTGTTGTCACACTTGACAGAACAGTTAGTTCAACACCGAAAGGTGAAGAACTAAGACGAAGTAAGAGGCCTAAGGTGGATAGATCCTTATGACCTGAGTTCGTAACATTTGTGTTAGATGGTGAGCCGAACTCGATTAAAGAGGCTTTAAGTAGTCTAGATGCTCCGCTCTGGAAAGAAGCTATCAATAGTGAAATCGAATCCATTATGCAAAATCATACGTGAGAGTTGGTTGATCTCCCTGTTGGTCATAAACCTTTAGGATGTAAGTGGATCCTAAAGAAGAAGTATAAAGCAGATGGAACTATTGATAAGTATAAAGCACGACTTGTAGCCAAAGGCTTTAAACAAAAAGAAGGGTATGATTTCTTTGACACCTATTCTCCAGTAACAAGGATTGCATCTCTTCGGGTGCTTCTCACGATTGTTGCTCTGCACAATCTAGAGATTCATCAGATGGATGTCAAGACGACGTTTCTGAATGGAGAGATAGATGCTGAAATCCACATGGAACAACCTGAAGGGTTTGTTGCACCTGGTCAAGAAAAGAAGGTGTGCAAGTTACTAAGATCCTTATACGGACTAGAACAAGCTCCAAAATAATGGCATCTTATGTTTGTCAATACGATGTTGTCAAACGGATTTAATATCAACTAGTGTGATAAATGCGTATATGTCAAAGGGACATCAGAAGCATTTTTCATAGTTTGTCTATACGTAGACGATTTGTTAATCATGGGCAGTAGTCATGATACTATCAAGGAGACTAAAATAATGTTAAAGAGGGACTTTGACATGAAGGATATGAGGATTGCTAATGTAATCCTAGGGATAAAAATCTGCAGGACTCCTGATAGAATTATTTTGTCACAATCCCACTATGTGGAGAAAGTGCTCAAGAAATTCAATGCTTTTGACGGTTCATCGTCAAAAACGCCCATTGATTTAAGCGTAAATTTGTCTGCTAATAACGCAGTGGCTCAGATGGAATACTCACGTATAATTGGAGCCTGATGTACATCACAAACTGTACACGTCCAGACTTAGCCTACCTTGTAAATATGTTGAGTAGGTTCATGAGCAATCCAAGCCATGAGTATTGGAAAGTGTTAACCATGGTGTTAAAATGCTTGAATTATACCATGGATTATGGGATATATATACTACTCGAGATATCCAGTTGTACTTGAAGGATATAGTGATGCTAATTGTATTTCAGATTCGAATGAATCTTATTCAACTAGTGGGTACATATTCACCATTGGAGGTGGTGTGGTATATGGAAGTCCACGAAGCAAACGTGTATGGCTCGGTCCACCATGGAATCTGAGTTTATAGCTTTGGATAAAGCTGGTGAAGAAGCAAAGTGACTTCAAAACGTTTTGGAAGATATTCCATGTTGGAGGAAGCCCATGCCTTCTGTGATAGTCAAACGGTTATAGGAAGGGCACAGAGCAATATGTATAACGGTAACACTACTACAAAAAAGCGATAGACACCGGTTTTAAACCGGTGTCTATTAATAAACCAATAGGTGTTAAAGCCACTTTGGTGTTAAAAGTTCGGACCTTTTGACACGGTTTAAAACCGGTGTTGTTTCTTCAACAACACGGTTTTAAACCGGTGTTGTTTCTTCAACAACACCGGTTTTAAACGGTGTCTATTAGTAAAATAACTTAGGTGTTAAAGCCTTTGGTGTTAAAAGTCTCGAACTTTTTGACACATAGGTTTTAAACGTGTCTTTTCTTCAACGACACGGTTTTAAACCGGTGTCGTAAAGATAAAATATCCGCTTTCTAAGGCCCGATGTTAAAAGTTTTGTATTTGACACCGGTTTAGAACCGCTGTCTTTGAAGGAATACACATTGGTTTTACACACCGGTTTTAAACTGATGTCTTTTGTATGAAATAAAATTTGTAAGCTCTCGATATAATACAAATTAAAGCAGCAAAAATTCTATGTTAATAAGCAATTCATTATGAAATCTAATTCCACCAATCAACAAAAATGAATTAATACTAAAATCACAAAGATCCATAATCCAACAAAAGTACTTGTCGCGAAGTTTCCTTTCGATAAAGCTACTACAAATTCATAACCCAATTTTATCATCAACAAAAAGGCTATATACATTCAACTAAAGGCATGATCAATATTGCTCTGTCATTCCGGCTCTATCATTACAAAAAAAAAAAAAAAAAAAAAAAACAATAATTATACCCTTTTGATCCTATACTTGATCATTAAGCCTACGATTTTCCAATCGCCCCAAGCATCGTACATGCCATTTCCAACAACTTCCCGCACAATATTACATATAACAATCAAAAAGGGTAGCAAAAATGAAAAAGAAACAAAATAAGATGTCAACAATACTTAAATTTCTTTAACAATTAAATGATCTTGAAAGCAAAATAAGATGCATATTTCAGAATTAAACCTCTGATATCGACAGCCAACAAAATGCCATCTTTGTACTTGATGCCAACCACTAAGGTACTTGTAACATAAGAATACCTACACCAAAACCCAACTAATCACAAACTCCATCATATCCACCCATTCACATGAAAATAAATAAATAAGCAAAAATAAAAATAATATTTTCATCGCTAGAAAAGCACGTTTTTGTGACAACAATTTTTCATCGCAAAAGCATCTTTGTCGTCGCAAATAATACTTTTGCGACAACATGTTGTCACAAAAATATTGATATCAGTATTAATATCAAAATTTACCTAAATGATATCAATATTTACCCAACACTATCAACACCAAAATGCATTCATTCAATCAATAATATCAACCCAAATTAAAAAAAAACAATAATTTCAATATAATATTAAATACCAAAAACTCAATTATCTTCATATAAAACTAGAAACTTTATTAGAATAGACAATGTAAGAAGTAAGATAATTACTAGATGAAATTCCTCACAACAAAGTTCAAACTGGAAAATGTGCAAGAATTTAACCTACAAACCGACATCTCTGAGAACTAAGGTTGGACGAATCAATATTTGTTGTGGACAACATATACCCCTCTTGAGGGTCGATTTTTTTTAAAATAGAAACAAAGATCAACGAAGTATTTGTAATTTTGAAAGCTAACTAGGTTTAGTTGTAATTAGCCTGAAACCTCAAGGGTATTTTTTTATAATTATCCCTAAAATTAACATCAGGAATTCTGCAATATTCTATTGCAGGAATCAACTTAACATTACCTAAGATGCATAGCCAGGAGTTGCACCTGCTATGGGCCTTGTAAAAGAACTAACAGGTGGACTTCTCTCGAAGGATAAATCACGAAAGAAAAGCCATTTGCTACATACCACCGTTGGAGGTTCAATTCTCTCAGTAAATTCAGCATAACATTATCCACCATGACCAAACAATTTGGATTCTCGCAGAATCGAATATGCGCATGCAAGGTAAGATAATGAATATGCAATGAGAAGACGCCCAAATGTTTAATTTAGACAAATAGCTTGTTAAGTTTCTCTTCACATATGCAAGATGTCAGCAAGCAAAATCATACTTACAAAGCAAAATTATTATTTGTCTAGCAAAAACACAAGCATGGCTTATACCAGGTGAACGTATAAACCAAGACCTCAACAATTAGATCCCCTTTGGAGATTGGATAAGAAATGTGAATATATGCACCAGCCCAAAATTCACTTCGTGTGCGTGTGTGTGCGTGCACTCGCACATCCGCATGCGGTATATATGTATGCGACAATGCGTGCGGGGTTTATGTATGCCAAGTACATCTAGGAGTGTACATGCACAAATTCAATAATTTAAGACTTGGATCAATTTGAAGCTATGAGATACTCTCTTCGGGTAAAGTCCGATTTGGCTTGAAAGATGGCATAAAATTTAAAGTATGGGATATAGGAATTGTTTCTTCACATTGATCATTTTTTTCCTTTTAACGATTGGATTTTCACATTCGAGAACAACCCCTAGTAATTCTAGCCACTTTCTTTCTTGAATCATATTACTTACTAATTCTATGACATGAGAAAATAGCAAAAAATTCAACATTCAATTTGAAAAAAATTGATTCTATGAACAGGACAATATGAATCCAAGTAAAGATTATGACTGCAAGCAAAGCAGGCAAGATCTTGAAAGAAGTATGCCACCTTCAGGTGATTCAAACAACTCTTTTTATATCTAGATTACTTATAACATATGCATGGACAAATGATCTATTTTAATTTTCGGCATTCACCTTTTATATAACTTAGAGTGATAACGTAAAATCAAGTAAAATGAGCAAGAAGGCGCATATTGACAACTTGAAACAAATACACTCACATGCATTCATTCAAGAAGCACAAGATCCGACTAGAAAGAATCATAGCAGACAATTATTTCACACTTGTACTATCAAATCGTCAAATACACTCACATAAAAACATGAAGCGATAAAAGGAAACTTGATTAAGCGGCGGGCAACTATCCAAAACACGGTATATACCTGGAAATTAAAATCATAGCATTTGAAAGGACAATACACTTGCTGCGTATAAGACATAAAAACAAATGAAACAATATGAGTATACCTCGACTTCCATAACCATCTGATCAACATAACCTCTGAGCTTAGTGATAATATAACCCTGTGAAAAAGAAAAACACCATGAGAATTAGAAAAGAAACAACTTTTTGTTCAAATCAATATTGGCTATTTTTCATGTATAGAGCTTGATCATTTCACCTTCAAACAAATGACACAAACATAATGAACCGAGCACCAATACTCGAAATCACCGCTAAATCTAGAGAAACTGGTGCGCAAACTCTAATTGCTCTGAGTCAACTCAATCCGAGTTCAGATTCAGCATTTTCAGATTGATTCTAGATTCCACAAGAGGAATTAAATATTGTTGGCACAAATCTCCAACAAAACAAAGGAAACAAGGGAAAGGAAAAAGGAGCAAGACTTCTCTACTATTTCCATAAACCTATCTGATGAAAAGCACAACTCAAGAAAATGTATAGCCCGGAGTTCCTATACATGGAAAAATAGTATACATATGACCATAAACGATCATGATCTAAGCTCATAGCCGTAAAACTACCTAGAATTTATAATCTCTTGCAACAAGCCCATTGTAATGGCAAAAAATAATGAGTGAACATGCAATTCCCCTTGCGAGGCTCTTTTCTTGATTTCTAACTCTTTCAACATCAAATCAAATCAAATGATTCGACAAATTTACAACACCAATATCGTTCTACTAATTGAGAAAACCAAACCAAATGAGAAAAAAATGCTCACCGAGGCAGAATAATCTAAAATATCTTGAATCGTGGGCTAAATAAGAAGTAGAAAAAAATAACAACCTGGTATGCACAATGGAGCCCATTTTTGTAGCTTCCAACTATTTTAGACTCTCTTTGCAACATAAGTCTGGTTTTAACCATATCAATAGGTGCGATCATGATGGTACTCTTGCTTTTTTGTGGGGACATCTTTGTTTTGGAATCAAATCAAATTAATAACAATGCAAAATTTAAATTATACCTACGAGAACGACAATCCGACTACGTGTTACGGCAATCCGTCGAACAACTACAGATGCGAACTCGAGGATCCACTTATTTGTGGCGCACTATTCGTTCGCCCTCCGCCAACGCATTCATCTGCTACACCTCCTTCTCGCAACTCAGAAACCCTAAGCACCACCGCCTTATTCGCCTCCACATCCGCCACATGCTCCTCCTTAGCCCACCCGACCTTCTTTTTTTTAAGCTCCGCATTACTCGCCACCTCGGCCTCCTTCGATTCTCGTACACCATAACATCGCCCTCACCTTAATATCCTCTTTCCCTTCTCCCGGTATTTGTGTGGATATAATCTTCGTCTCGCGTCAATTTTCGCCGCCATTGAAATCGTGATTCGTCCTCTAAGAAATGGGAAATTATCAAAAAATGCCGGTTGAAATAGCAGTGAGGCTAACAGAGCCGAGAAGCGGGAAACTTGCGGTAGTTGGCGGCTCGTGCGACGAGGAGATGAGTGTATTTAGGAGCTTAGGGAAGATGATGATGTTTGGAGTTTGAATGTGCGACGGGATGGACTTTGAGTTTGAAACCCAGTTCAGCTAGCTAGGGTTTGGAAATAATTAGCTTAAAGACTCTTTTCACTATAAAGAAAAAATAAAGACACCGATTTTAGAACCGGTGTCGAAAAATCTGGTTTCAAAAATATTATAGACAGGTTCTAGGTCTATAACCTGTCGAAAAGATCCGATGTCTAATCTAAAATAATTTATATAAATATACACGGTTTTGAAATCCGATGCAAAAACCGGTGTCTATTTGGGATTTTGTTTTACAATAGACACCGGTTCTAGGAAACCGGTGTTGTTTATCAAAAGACAACACTAATAAGACACCGGTTTCTTACAAAACCGGTGTTAAAAAGGAAAAGACACCAGTAAAGTCATAAAACCGGTGTCTTTTTGGTGGTGTCTATCTGCAGTTTTCTTGTAGTGTAAGTCTCTATATATTCATCGGAGATATAACCGTTAGACAGTTGATCTCAAATGGTGTGATTTCAGTTGACTATGTAAAGTCAAAAGATAATTTGCAAGAGGGAATGGGCTCGGGTTCAGGTCCAGTTAGTTTTGTCACTTAAAAATGGGATTGACCCAGATTCAAGTTTTTAAAATACTCAAAGCGGCTAAATAAAGAATTTAAATGTAGAAAACATTTGAGTAAATAAGGTGTTTTGAAATTAAATATGGTCTTTAAAAAATGGAGAAAATTAAGTTATTTGAAATAAACGCACTTGTTCATATATAAAATCTTTCATAGAGTTACAATATAGAAGTCCTAAATTGTCATCACCCCAAAGTTATAGGACCAATTTTTCAATTAATCCTTCTGTACCCGACCAATACTACATCTATAACATGATTTTTCTGTTTATGTTTTCCCTTAAAATTGTTATGAAAACTGCTCCAAGTTTACACCTAATTAATATAGTTTACATTAAGTTCTGAATATTTTACTATCACTTACTTTTTTTTTGAATCTTTTTGATCTCATTCAGTTACTACAGTTAAGCTTGCATCCACAACTTTATCAATCTTATCAAAAGGGAAGGTTCTATTGGATCTTGTGTTAGTAAATATGAAACCACCATCCTGACTCGTGTCGATTCCAACTTCTACAATAGATTTGTTAAATTGAACTTGTGATTTTTGTTTGATGATTGCTTGACATTATTTATTCTTTATCGAAATATTGATTTATTTATTTCTTTTCCGCAATAACAATGCAAATAATGGGGTACCTATAGCAGCATGTGGTAAAGGAAAAAGCTGGTAGACTTGAACCAAACAACCAATTTAGAGAAGAAAATTTTATATTGAAGGTAAACCAAATGATACGCACAATGCAGAGAAAAAGTAAAAATCAAAGAAAAAGATGAACAGAGGAACTTCACAATAATATAGTGTTATGTTCAATAACAAGGTTTGGACCAAATGGCCTGAGGAATTTCATGAGAAATTTATTGATGCCATCAAACAACTTGGAGAAGGAAGTATGTCTCTTTTACATGAGTTTTACATCTTAATAGTTATAAATTTTATGATTCAAAATTAATGGACTAGTAAAATTTTATAGATTTATAAGAATGTGCGTTTTTTTCATGTGTCCAAAAAAATTAACTAAATGCTTCATTTGAAAATAGGATGTTATCCAAAAGACATCCTTCAATTAATGAATGTACCAGGCCTTACGAGAATGTAAGCGGCGAGTCATCTTCATGTTTGTTTTGAAATCTATGCATGACAATAGTAAATTAAGCTTTAGTTTTCTTAATTTCTTTTTGGAATAGCATAAGTACATAATACCGAGGCCAAAAAGTCATATATAACCCAAGGATAAATTATTATATTTGTTATTTTGACATGACATTTTTTAACATATCATTAGTTAATATACATGGATTCAAGATCTTTGAAATGCGGATGAGATATTCTATTCCAAAATTATGTTTTAATCTCTTTTTCCAACCACATGATTGTCACATGTGTAACAATTACCATGTTAATTTTCAAGCATAAATTGTGTTTTTTTAATATGGTAAGTGCAATACATATATCAATCATCCATGCGGTGAAATATGAAATGAAACACGAATTTAGAATATAAGATCCCATCCGGTGAAAATGAGAAAGAGTATCAATTAAAATAGTTCACAAAAGGAGTTACCAAAATTGCTTGTGACTAGTAGAACAACAATTTACACTCATAATGATTAATTCGATACGATATACTAAATAAACATCTTTGTTATCTATATATGTTCTATTTGATTAGTCTACATGTCAATTCCATAAAGGTTTTTCCTCTTCATGATCTAGGGAACTTTATAATTCACTAGTGTATACTCTTTTATATTTTGTATAGAAATGTCTGTTGGATTTACAATGGTTACAGAAATGGGAAAAGCCTTCAAGATGGCTTACAAGACAGAACATAAAATTATAATTGAAGTAAAACCTAACTATTACAAGTCTTGTATGCATTCCAACTCACGGTACGACGTAATGTCGCCAAAGATAAAATGGCTTTACCTCTTTTGTGTACAGTAGCACCACTGACACAAAAGCACCTTTCGAACTTGAAGGAGCAAGAACTGGTTAGTGGACACGAATGCACAATGAAGTGTTCTTGGAAGTGTTCTTCGAAATGTTATAACACTTTTACCGACACCTTCGAAATATGCACAGAGATATGTGATTTTATGTGTATTCTGACTTGCACTCTTCCTTCTAACTCCCTCAATGCAGCAACACCTTAGACTTATATAGGTCATCATTTCCAACATTTGTAGGGAATAAAAGATAAATAGAGTGGGCATTAAAACCATATGTAACTCCCATGAGTTACAAAACTCATCTTATGACCACTACTTGAGGAGTTACAAACTCCAAAAGACACGTGAACCTGGACACATCTAATATCTAGATTCATAGACACAAGAACCTGGACACCTCCAATGTCAGATTCATCGAGGCCCAACAATTACTTGAATCGGGTCAATCCCATTTTTAAGTGACAAAACTAACTAGACCTGAACCCGAGCCCATTCCCTCTAGCATTTTTTTAATTCTAGAATCATGTTGTATGTTAGAATAATATGTTAGAGATATGATATGATGATAGAACTTTGGAAAAAACGATGAAAATCATACTCCCCATTTTTGGACTCCTTGGAGAATGTTAGGAGATTAATTTTGATCCATAAAAAGCTATGTTAATTTATTATTTATGTTCAGAATTTCATATTGATTTAGAAAAATAGCATGTTAAGAAAAATATGTATCTTGCTTATCTCTCATTCATAGACAACAACTAAGCTTTGTAAAATTTATTGTTTAGTGAATATTGAAATCTTTTGAACAAAAAAGGACTTAGATACTTGTAGATATGTCTTAAGTTCGATTTGCCACTCGAATCACTTTGATTGAAAATTTGTAGACCAATATATGATGAAAATACTAAACTATGTCAAAATAAAACCACTAGTCACTTCTGAAATTTAAAGTTGTCATATCACCTTTCTATACTTTGCTTTTTAATTTGTTATGAACATGAAAGTTACATATTACAATGTCTACTTAGTCGTCGTAAAATAGTTTGAAAACTATGAATCACTTTAAGAGTTCGAGACAAAATCTTTTTGAACTATGCCAAACCTTGTGCTTTTAAGAGTGTTGTAACTTCATTCCATGTAACTTCATACAATCGTCTCACCTTTATAACTCTTTAATTTGAGATAGACACAACATGAAAGTTATAAGTTAGGATATCTTGTATCTCACTATAAAATAGATTTAAAAATAGTGAACCATTCGATATTTATGGCCGAAATACTGAAATATGTCAAAACTGGAAAAGTGTGTGTTCTTGATGTTGTTGGTGAAATTATGAATATTTAAAGTTGTAAACATAAGTGTGTGCTTAATGTTGTAAGTGTGTAAGGAATGTTGGTTAGTGCGATGGATTAAGAGATGACATAAAGTTAACGAGTTCAAGCATAAATGTGTTATATACATGATATAAAAAGTGATGATCATTGTCGACTTGGATGACTAATGTAACGTCTTGTGTCGATTGAGGTGATGACTAATGTAATCGTCTTGGAATTGATTAGTTTATATTATACGGACTTAGAAATTTGAATACCGAATACGACTTATTATTCCGATTACTAGGAATAGATCTAATTGATATTTTATACTATGTAGGTCCCAGGGGATGCAAAATAAAGTCTAAAGAGGGGGAGGGAGGAGATTGGATAGACTTTACCAAAATTTTCAATCTTTAAAATCTCAGTTACAAGAAAAACAACTAAGTAAATTAAGACAGTTGTGTTAAACTTCAACCAGAGAATTAACCACTCAACAGTTCTCTGAAAGAGTGTTTGATAGAGTAGCTCAGCTGAGTGAAGTTAACTTTTTAGAAAATCAGTTTTTCTTGTTAAACAACGTTAGTCTTGCACCCTTTTAAAGATTGGGTTTTCAACACTTATACATTTTGAATACTTATTAACGTGGTAGTTAGAAAATGTAAAGCGATCAAATGAAATGCAAAAATAAAGTGCAGTAATATAAATAACACAAAATCTTTATAGTGATTCAAGGATGGGTTAATTCATCCACTCCACTCTTCTCCTTCTCCACGAGGAATACACTAATGCAAAAATTCTTAGTTACAAAATTACAGTCCAAGATTTTCTTCAATCACATAGCTAGCTAATCTTCTGGGACACAACTCTTTGCAAGGCAGCTGCCAAGCTACTTCAGCTCTTCGAATCTTCAAGATTTGATCACACAACCCTCCTTCAGATTCAAACCAGGTTCGAACTTAAACCTCACTATACCTCCTTCAATCCTTGGAAATATAGACCCTGTTTATCTTCACAAAAGTTTTTCCTCTTCAACTTTAATGAACAACTTTGATCATTTCACTTGAGAGTGTTGGATGAAGTGTATTGATTTAGCTTGAGGATTTTTGTGTTAAGCTCGAGAGAGAGAGAGTATTTGCAATTCTTGCTTTTAGTGGAATATTGCTTCTTAGTTCTGTGTCTTATTTTTCTCTCTGAAAGATTCCTCAGCTTTTATAATAGGAGTTTAAATTTCGTCCGTTGAAGAGATAGGCAAAAAATTCAAACTCTTACTTAGTATTCATTGGCTTGTCTTGTTTTGCGACTTTTGATGTTGACCCAACCTTGTGTACCGGCCTTCTTGAAGGATCTTTTAAAATGTGTCACCTTCCGCAAGCTTCCATTTGATCATTCATCTTGCACTCTTTCAGCGTGAGAACCTTAAGGTTACAAGTCTATCTTCAATACCAAAATAGGTAATTTCCTCGATTTCAATGCAACGGACTCTTTGTAGTTGTCTCTGAGTCTTTCAGCTACTTTACCCCTTTAACTTAGACTTTAGTCATATCAATCATTTCTTGGTTGACTCTGCTGTAAGTCTTCTGATAAACTTAGCTGATGTACCTGAATGAAAGACTTCGATTACTCGATTGCAACTCATCCGATTCTTTCTCGCATTGTTGACAAGTCTTTTGCAAATCTACTTAGTTCTTTATTTGACACAACTAATTCTATTTATTACAAAATAGAATTACATAGAAAAAATGGGGTATGCCAATTTCCTAATACTTCAAGAAAAGTTATCAGGGGTCGTGAATAGGTCCAGGATAGAAATTGGATCATTGGTTTTAATACCATAGTGCACATTGATTAAGTGAAAGATATGTGAACGTTTAACTGTTTCAAGATAGTATAATTTACGTTATTGTCAAAACTCACGCGTTCAAAAAGTTATATATATATTTTTTTGAGATCTTCGACGAAGGAGCGGCGTAGGGGATTGCGCGTGACATCGCTATCTCTCACCTTGGACATTTAATAAACTTCATATTTTGTACTTATTAAGAACTTGAAACGATGCTTAAATTTTTGCATGTCTTTACTTTTCGCACTTTATGACTTAGCTACTATCTCGAATTGTTTAATTGATGTCATGTTATTTAAAAAAATGTTAGATTCCTTTTTATTTAAACTCGATTTTTAATAGAAAGCTTTTTTTTTTGTATATATATATACATATATATATAGGGAGGGGGTTATATGAGACCACCTCATAGGGTAGTAGGGACCAATCCAGCCACATATCTAGATTTTTCAATGGTTGTGATTTTAGATGTAAAGATTATGAAAAATAGGGGGAGGGGCAAATTTGTAATCCCACAAAATTCCCAACAAAAACGGATTCATTACCTTTTATAATCATCTTTCCAAATCGATCCACCAAAATCGGCGTGACATACTTTTTCTTCAACGCACTATTGTGTGTGAAAAAGTTGGGACAATTTGTCATTCAAGTTCAACTTCAGTTCAAAGTTTGCTTATGAAGATGTAGTTTGTTGCTTGTGTAGATATGTCATGGTGCTTTTATATACCATTAACTACATAAGCAAGTCATAAGCAAAAATTCCATACTACATAAGCAAAACTATATTTAAGCAATAAATAAACTTGCACCACAAATACATTTTGCAACAAACCCATACTTAAGCAACAAGCCTATACTTAAGAATATACACTACGTATGCACCACGGATACATTAACTATGCAAGTCATAAGCAACAAACTCATACTACATAAGCAAAAGTCTATATTACATAAGCAACGAATTTACGTATGCACTATTATGAATACATTTACATAAGCAAGTCATAAGCAACAAACCCATATTACATAAGCAATAAGCCTATACTACATAAGCAACGAATATACACTACACATGCATTAGCATTAACTATCAAGTCATAAGCAACAACCCTATACTTATAAGCAACAGAGATTTTTTTTTTTGAAATTGATGAGAGAGTGTGCATGAAGATTTGAAAGATGGAATGAAATCTTATGATTTAAAGTGCCAAATTTACCCTTTTTAATTGAAACAAAAAAATAAACATAAAAAAGATTTTTAACCCAAAATTGTTGATCTATGGTTAGGATGTGTCCCCATGGACTTACCCAAGTAGGAGACCTTTTTCCATATATATATATATATATATATATATATATATCTTCTCTTTTGGAATTATAAAAATATTATTTTAAGATTTTATATGAAAACATTTTAAAATATTTTATGACTTACCTACTTGTTTTGGACATTTCTGATCACTTTGAGATTGAAATAAAAAATATGTTGCGCTCATAATACCTTATTTCGCTTCCATAAATATTTTATTCAATAAACATATTATATTCAAAGACATATAGTCCCGCAGTGGTGCACCGAACCTAACTAAGGGTTCGGGTGCTACATATGTTTTTCAGTTTGCAATTTAGGATTTTAATTTGAAAAATTCGGTACATTGAGGACAATTTTTTTCTAAAAATTTTAAAATATGACTTGATTGCTGACGTGGTTGCCACCTCACCACCCGTAATTGGGGATTTTCAATTTCTTGCTAAATAAGTTATTTTTGAATTTAATAATATAAAATAATAAACATGTGGAAAATGCAAGTCATATGTGTCCTGGCCCAAACAATATCCAAATCAACAATTCCACCGAAAAATTGAAAATTTCCAATTTCGGGTAAGTATTAAATAATTATAAAATATCCGTAAAATCATTGTAGGCAAAATCATTTTAGATAAATATTTACCAATAAAATTCAAAAATGTTAGTAATATCTACAGTATTTTGGTGAAATTCATTTATATAGAAATCTCAAATATTCATCAATTCGCATGAAATTTTCAAAATTGTTTCGATGATGAAATTAGAGTTATCGATGATGTAGATGTTGGGTAAGGAAACCCCAATGTTTTGCTGGAAATTGATCGCACCCTTGTTTTTTAGTGAGATTTCGAAAATTCCCAAATTTTGGAGTTCACGCAGAACGCACATGAAACTTTTCGAGCAATTGTCAACGTTTTGTGTAATTTTACCAAACAAAAAGTAAAAAAAACCAATTTGCCATATTGTTACAGGAATAAAACTTCAATTTACCCTCATTCGATTTTGCTATGACTTAACTTGGAAGAACATTTTTCTCAAGGTAAGGCCCATAGAGTTTTTGATATTCATGAAAAAAATCAACTCTCCCTCAGCTAACAAGACATGATAGTGATATCTAGAGGTTTCAAAATTGGCCCGGCATGGTTATAAGGGCGGTCCGGGCTATAATTTTGTAGGCCAAAAAGGACGCTATTTGGCCCAATTTGATTTTACTCTTTGGCTTGGTGGGCTGAATTGCCTGACGCAACTCATTTGACAACTGAGTGACATTATACTATGCTGAACGAACATCCCTAGTGAATGAATTTCAAAACCATAAAAGGTGATTACATGCACTGCTGCAAATTGTCTGGTGGCATGTGGTAGCAAAAGGTTTTACTGAAACGTGGAATGCCTTTATCAATTTCAACACTACATTACTTCAACGTCATCTATGATTTTTTTTAGACCACAACTTCATTTAGAAAGACTTCACTTGAACGCAAATAAACTTTTAGGTATAAGACTACGGTTGCGAGCTATTATGGAGTCGACTTTGTCAATATTAATTAATTAGATTACGGTTATCTTATAGACTACACACATTAAAGACTCTAGTTTGACTTTGTCAGAGTTGTGATCGATGTTTATCTTATACAATACGGTTTAACTTAGAGACTATGTTTATATACCTTATGCTGGAAGGACGTGGCCTAGACTCATGTTAGACCACACTCTCTTTTAAAGTCTATGACCATTTAGATAATAATTTTGACCGATGTCCCATATATTCATTACGACGGTTGAAAACCATGATCATTGAGACATTGACATTTTTTTGTAATAGTGACATTTTAGCATGGATGAAAACAAGTACTTTATTATTGCATACATGTTCAACTTTCCAGTTGTACATCGTTACATCTAGCCAATCAACTATTATTTGCGTCAATGTTAAAAATCACAAAACAATTTTAAATTATTAATTTCTCCACCTTCTACCATTGATCAGTTTCTCATCTATCATTATATGATTTTGGAGATTCATTCATTATATTTACGTATCTTCTCCCTTAGCACGTGTTGCCATAGATACTTTGCTATTTCTATTGGCATTGGCTTTTGATACATAAAAATGCTCCATCTTCTAAAGCCCTCCTTGCTAACACAACATCATTGTCATCTAACATCACTTCATTCAAAATTGTGCAATCCAAACAGAAATCATTAGTACATAACTAAATAGAAATATATAAGTGACATAATTAATTTGGAATAACTTTTGGATGAAAATCAGTATATAATTTGAAAAACATAAATTTGCAAGTAACACTCACAAATAACAAGCAAATTCATTATTTCCACAGCATGTTGTAAGAGTTTGTATCCACACGAGTCAGGTGAGTTAATATTTTCAATCAAAAGGTCAAATGTATCATTTCCTTTTGATAGAATTGATAAAGCTGTGGAGGCAAGCTTGACTTTAGTCACTGAAAGCAAACAAATACAAGATTGAGTCAATTAATAATCAAAATATCAAGAGGTAATTCACAATAGCTTCATGGTTCGTAGAATTTCATAAAAGAAAAGGTCAAAAGCATAATGTATTTAAATACAGAGCATGGAACACTTTTCTTAAAAACTTCAAAAAATAATGAATTATTATTGCCAAGATTCTCATTACATTATCTTCTTAATTCATCCTTTCATGACCTAGATCTTTTGTATAAAATAAAGAACTTCCTAATTAACATTTACATTACCTAGTGTAGCAAAATATTGAAAGTAGACATGAGTATATGGATGCAATTCTTTCTTGTTTCTTGTATGTGCAACATAAATTTTCAATGAAATTTATATAAAATAAGTATAAAATGTACTAAAAAGAGTATGTCAGATAGAAAAGGAAATGCAAAAAATGAAAAACTGAAATTAAATAATTAAGTTTAGAAATAATAGATCAGGCATATATTTTTATTGTCTATTTAACACCAGCAATCCTAAGGACATATATATACGGTTATTCCTACAAGTCAAACAAATAGAAATGGTGATTTGCATTGGGCATAAATTGATAATATAACTAAAAAAAAGACAAACACAATGATCAAAATTAGAGAATAGATTTAACCTATTTCAACTTACTTTAGAACAACATGTGTAATCTAAGACCATTTAATTGCGCTCTATTATATGTCGCAACAACATAAATGATATTAGGTAACACCCAAAAATTGTTACCTAATGGCCATAAAATGTACTATAGACAATAGGTAGGACTTTTATGGTGTTGCACTTGTCCGTGCTACCTATAGTCTAAGGTATCACTTTTATTAGCTTTTAGTGATACTTTTTCTAAGTGTTACATTAAGTTCTCTATT
The DNA here is from genome assembly GCA_016081115.2 of Rehmannia glutinosa. Taxonomy (NCBI): domain Eukaryota; kingdom Viridiplantae; phylum Streptophyta; class Magnoliopsida; order Lamiales; family Orobanchaceae; genus Rehmannia; species Rehmannia glutinosa. Next base: position 49,429,129 of record CM071937.1, on the reverse strand, counting down.
GGTAATACTCTGAAGCAATATTTCTAAAGTGTTACATATGAATCTTATGTAACACTTTTTGTAACATTTTTTCTATTTGTAACACTTTAAAAAAATACTTCTACAATATTACATATGAATCTTATGTAACACTTTTTTTGTAGCACTTCATAGAAATACTATTTTTTTGGTACCAAGTAGATTCGAACCCACGACCTGTTATGTGTGGAAGAGACATTTTGCCACTAATCTAAGTTGATTCTTATTACATCTTTTGCATTGTTTTACATATATACATACACACGCGCACACACACACACACAGAGATATATATATATATATATATTAAAATTGTATAAAAATTATATTATATGTATATATATTATATTTTGTATAATAAAGATTATATTATATAATATATGTATTAAATTATATTATACACTATATATATATCAAATTTTATATTATATAGTATATAGTTTGAAAATCATATTATGTTATATACTAAAGGACATAAAAAATAAAAAATATCAAAATATATAAAATAAATTTATCGACTGGTCAATATTCAATCGGTAAAAATAAAAAATATATAAAAATATAAATATAATATACCAACAAATTGAAAAGTTCAAACAGTAAAAAAATTAAATAATAAATAAATAATGAAAAAATAATTACCGACGGAAAAATTTCCTAATTAATTACCGACAACATCAATTTTCATTGGTAATTTTTTTTAAAAAGTAAAAAATACAAAAAAAAAGGTTATTGATGAAATTGGTCTCCGTTAGTAAAATCTAAAATAAATAAATAATAATAATAAAATATATACATGCGCATTTTCCATCGGTGTTACGACGGAATTAATTACCTCCGTAAAAAATAAAAAAATAAAAGCAAAACTAAAATAATTTATAAAAAGAAAACAAAAATTCAGTAAAAAGAACCAGAGTATGTGATGTCTATAATTTTTAGGTTTGGTGAATTTTTTTTGTCTTCACCTATTTTGTGGCATCAATTAATTAAATAAATCGTTGACATGATTTAATGATAGTAATATAATTTTGTGTTACTAAAATATAGCCTAAAAAGTGTTACAATTAATATAATATATTATTTGCCAAGAGTGCTTCTTAAATAAAGTAATACTTATTTGCGTTACATAAGAAATAACAAGAAAAAGTGATACTTAAAAAGTGTTAGTACTTATTTAAAATTGTTACATATAAGCGTTACATATTGATAAAGTGCTACAAAAGTGTTACATAAATATTGTAATGTAAAAAGTGTTACAAACACGTGTTACATATGTACCATATGTAAAAAATGCTACAAAAGTTGTGTTACCTAATGTCATTTATGTTGGAGTGTGTGTATATTGTTTTTCTTTTTTCATTTATTTCTTTTTTTTTTTCTGCTGTTGTTGAGAACATAGAGTAATCTAAACAGTAATGCAGAATTTTTGTGATTTGGTTATCATGAAAAAATTTCAGATATCTTTTTTATAACCTAACAAAATTTCAACTCAATATAATTTAAAAAAGAAAATGAAGCTATCATTCATCATCTTCCTACTTGTATTGTATGGTTTAAATATGAGTTCTCTATACCTTTATAAGAGACGTACTCCAATATCTGTATCGTTGGCGAGTGATGGTCAACATCATGATCAACAAGTAACACATGGATCTTATATGGCATGCTTTGAGCCCATGAAATAGTTGGAGCTTTGACATTTTGATGATTCATTTCCAACATATGTTCACCCATGCAGTAGACTCATATGCATATATAATAAGGTAATTAAACTTTGAGAACAACAACAAGAAAGAAACGCGAACAATAAACAATGTATTAAGTGAAAATTATCGATAAAAGTTTAATATTTGGTGCGCATCTCTCAAATAGGGGAGATGGGGGGGTATATATAGTCATATGGAATTTTGCGATTGGTTTTTCTTATTAAATATATTATAACTTTTTACACAGTCATGTAATCAACTCGTAACGCTTAGCATTGTAATCATATCTTCTCATTGTTGTTATTCTTGAGGTTGACTAATTTGAGCAAAATCTTATTATATGAGTAAGTAATTTAATTTCAAGTCCAATACAAGAAAATTGTGTGAAATATTTACATAATTGCGTAATGCTCATTAGCAATTAAAGGTGACTTGTTCACACTTCACATAACTAATAAGGTTTCCTATGTTGAATGGACCAACTTTCTTTTACATCTATTTTTTTTTGAAGTTTTTTAGAAGTTACTAGATATGCACGAATGAAAAGAAATGATATTCTTAAAAAAAAAAAGCTTATTTAGGATAAGAAAAAGAAGATAGAAAAAATATAAAGACCAATTGAGCTCAACTTGTACTTTTGCTATAAAAAAATGTTACAACATAAAATAAGCTACGTACACATTCTAAGTAAATATGTTCAAACAATTAGTGAAATTGAAGTTATTTTTTATGAGGCATGCAATGCAATAGTTTGTATGGTGTCATTTATGAAATTACATTTCTAAATTAAATATAATTTTAAGTCATAAATTTGTTAGAGAATCTAATATCAACTTATAGTATTTAATAATATAACCAAAATATTTACATGGTTTACTTTGTCATCGTGTTTTTTATTTTAAATTCAGCCTCTGTCATTGCAGAGACTCGAACCCAGACCCCTTGACTGAAGAGTAATACCCGTGGCCACTGAGCTAACCCTAGTGGTTTACTTTGTCGTCGTGTTGTTTCACCAATTTGTTTATTTTCAATATAATCATATTAAATGAGAAACTAAATTAACTTTTTTATTTACTTGAATTTAAAAAGTCAAATAAATAATCATTTATCGAGTAGAACTAGATTCGCTTGATCTAAAAGACCAAATTAAGACAATAAGATTTTACATATATGATCCATGTTGGGATCTAAAAGACCAAATTAAGACAATAAGATTTTACATATATGATTCATGTTGGAATGTAATCTGATTATCATAAAAACACCCTATAGTTTCACACTATTAAAGGATGCTTAGTATAAGTTGAAGTTAATGTGCATAAATTGCAAGCAACTTTATATGCTTCCAAAAACATGCGTAAAATTGACTTTACCTTCTTGTATTATTCATTTTGTTTCAAATACTCCATCTACAATTAAAACATTAATCAAATACCCCCAAAAATATAAAAATATTCTAGATGGACAAAGATACCCTTGATTTAAACAAAATGTTAAATTTACTGTACACCCTAAATTATCAATGAATTTGATCTCAAACGCAACCCTAATTTATTACATAAAAATAGTTGTAGTTTAAATTTCAAATATATATATGACTAAATATAAATTTAATATTATATAGAAGCGACTTTAATATTTTTAGTTTTCTTTTTGCGTGAATCTTCATTACTATTACTTTAAATGCATGATTTAATAACTAAATCATAAATTTAGACTCAAATTAGTATATATTATTTGTTAATGCTTATAATTTTATATGTATGCTAAAGAGGTCTAATTCGAATATACTAACAAATCAAGTCACATGTGTAGTTATTTGTTACGCACGAAGCTTAAAATAATATAGGTTATATAGAAAAGATCTTGTACAATATTATTGTAACTAAGAACTTTATAATGATGAAATAAAAAAAAAGATAAAAATTTAAAATATATTCTTAAAACAAAATATAAATTTATATGAGTTATTTTTTTCATTTAATATTATTACTATTATATTAGCTATTTCTTCATTTTAAATTGAAATAAGATTTACTTCTTTCAAAAACTAGTCTTAAATATAAAATAAATCAAATTCTTAATAAAGAAATGATCTTGTACAATAATATAGGTTATAAAGAAAAGATCTTGTACAATATTATTGTAACTAAGAACTATATAATGATGAAATAAAAAAAATGATAAAAATTTAAAATATATTGTTAAAACAAAATATAAATTTATATGAGTTATTTTTTTAATTTAATATTATTACTAATATATTTAGCTATTTCTTCATTTTAAATTGAATTAAGATTTACTTCTTTCAAAAACTAGTCTTAAATATAAAATAAATCAAATTCTTAATATTTGTCTATAGTATTTAAAAGATATATTGTTGTAGGTCCCAAGGGGTGTGAGTAAGGTTTAGAAGGGAGGGGTTGAATAAACCTTACCAACTTTTCAATTTTAGTCCTTTTAAAAATAACAGAGTTAACTCAAACAGTTGTGTCCTTGAGGGACAACTAAGTTGGTTATTCAGCTAAGTTAGCCACTCAACAGACTCGATAAAGTTGTTGATAGAATAACTCCCTTGATTTGTTTTAAGTTTCTTTTAATACTTGATTTTTAGCACTTGGTTATTAATCAGTTGGATAACAAATATGAGTTTTATCAACATATATGATGTAAGTATGCAAAAATGTAAATGTGCAGAAAAATAAATGACACAAGTAATTTTTATAGAGGTTCGAAGATGGGGTAATTCTTCTAATCCTCTCTTCTCTAACTCCTGGAGGAATCCACTATGTAACAGATCAGTTTACAACGTGGTGAACAGTCTAGAGACAACCTTGGTCACACAGCTGGCTTCTCTTGTGACTCAGCTTCTTCACAGGGCAGTTGCCTTGCTACTTCAGCTCACTTCTCAAGCTCTTGGATTTGATCACGAGGCCCTCCAATAACTTGATACTGGTTCGACCTTGAACCTTCCTACAATCCTCCTTGGAAAGTAGACCCCTTTTGATTCTTCAAAAGTTTCCTCTTCAACAGATTTGAAGTTGTCTTTCCTTCACAGTTTGTGTTGGATCGATTTCCTTTGAGTTTCAGGATTGAGAATTTGCTTGAATATACTTGAGAATATTGCAGGTTAATTGCTTGAATATTGCTTGCTTGTTCGTGGTTCATGTAACCTTTTCTCAGTAAATTCCTCAGCCTTTTATAGTGAACATTTGAAATTTTGCCCGTTGAAGAGATAGGTTAATTTCAAAAGTCACTTTGGTTCGTTGTCTTGTCTTGTCTGCATTCCTTGATGTTGACATTTCCTCGTATTAAATATCTTGCAGCATTGCAGATTTTCTGACACATGGTGCAGTGCTTCCCATCAGTTGTCTTGACTTGACTGCTGTCTTTTAATCCCCAGGTGACTTGAGTCTGCTTCAGACATTGGATGACTTAACTGTCACTTCAACTTGAGACTTGGCTTCCATGAGTTGACTTGACTGACTCTTCTCATAGCTGTTCTATAGTTGATACTCCTTCAGTCGAGTTCTCGATCTTCTTCTTGGCCATACTCAGCTGATATACAACGGAGTCTTCAATTTAGTCTTCAGTTGACTTCTTGTATTTCTTGGCATATCTGACTTGACTACAGCTCTCTCACCCCTATCTATTACAATACAAATTACAAGGAAAAAGGGGAGCTAGCTTCCTAGTTTAAGTTTTACATGGTATCATCAAAATCTACAAAATAAATTTCCTAACAATTTCTCCATTTTTGATGATGGCAAAACTTAAAAACATTCAACAAAATATAAAAAACAAAATACATACGACAATGCAAAGAACAAAGAATGTATGCTTAAAATAGATCGTTTTATTGATCATAGCATTCTTGTCCTTTACACAGCTGTTTACATTTGGTATCAGAGCATTCTTTATCAGAGCAAAATACATCCCTAAGCTAAGATACAAAAGCTCATACAAAATGAAAAAAATACACAAAAGTTCACTAAGTATATTACAGAAGACTTACATGAGTGTATTTACATAAAAATACATGAAGGGGTTTGCAAAGAACACTTCAACGTCTTTCGCCGCTTCCTTCTTGACTCTTCTTCTTCTCTAATTTTGTCTTCTTGAGGTCTTTTCCTCTTCTTCTCTTCTTTTTCCTTCTTTTCTTCTTCTTTTTATAGGCCCGTTTGGAAGCATCATCCCTTTGCTTCCTCTCGAGCCATTGACAAGTTTGTCTTGCATTCTCTCTCTTCTTGTCGTCTCACCGCCTCAACGTTCTTCCTTGCCACTTCCCGGTTGGCTAGGTGATCATATCCGCCTAGTAGATCAGCCCTTTCTTGTCGGGATCTACAAATTCAACGTCATTGGGTTTTGGTCGAGGTTGCTGACCTCTTTCACCACCACTTCTTCCTCTGCCTGACTCAGCTCTACCTCTACCTGACTCAGCTCTTCCTCTACCTCCGGGGAGTATCTCGCACTAGAGTCTTCTCGCTTTTTCGGTGAGTGGTCTGGCTGGAAGACTACGCGCTTTCGACTTCTTGACATAATGCCAGACCTTTTTACCTGTACAAATCCCATGCTTGAGCTACCTTCTGATTCGAGCGTTTTGAATTCTTCGACTGATCTAGGCTCAGATCCATTATTAGGTATAGCATCTTGATCTTTTCCTGCTGGAATACCACCATATTGCTTCAACACTTCCTGAACACGAGCATCTTGCTTTTTAGAGAACGCCTCAAACACATCTTCAATAATCATCCTTTTCTATGACATTGGAAAAACAGAGTGCTCAATTGGTGGGTTACAAGGAGTTTGCTCAGGATGGAGCCAGTAACATGGCCTTGCTGGGGGGTTTCAGCTATCATCAAAGTTAGATCCTTTGAACTTTCCCCCTCAGCTGTTTTACCCTTCTTCTCAGCTGAACTTTTCTTACCTGCATTTTTCTTCAGCTGTTCTTCTTTTGATCCCTTGAGGAGCTCCTCTTCCCCCTTTTTGGCATCATCAAAGGTGAGAGGGACTCCAGGGAACATGCTTTCGAGCATGAAATCTAATCTTCGTATAGCTGAGTTCTGTTTGGAGTCGGCTGCGTCATAAGCTACTCGAAATTGTGAGCGAGTTGCCTTGGACTCGGCCGTCACTAACTTCATCTCAACCATGAGTAGGCTGAATTTGTCATTCATAGCATTCTCAAGTCGCATAATTTCTCTCTTTTGAAATTGTTAAAAGCAACTCCATTCGATTTTGTGAGACTCGTGTAACCTTTCGATGTATTCCTGCATCCATTGCCTGATCAAGGTGTTGTCAGCACTCCAGACAAGTATTCATCCATATAATGCCTTGAATAACGAACTTGCTCGAGTCACATGGCAGTGTGCTGTTGAGACCACTCCCTGATCCATACCATGATCCCTCTCAAGTCTACTGTGAGAGTGGCATCCCTATTGTCCAGTCTTAAGTCCAGTGAGGCCTGGTGATGTTCGATCTTCTCAATCTCCTCACAGATCTTCTTGAAGACCTCATGGACAGCAGCTATATCACTTGATTCAGTTGCGGGCCATTCTGCATCGAAGTCAAAGTCTGCTGGTACAATAGTGTCGGTAGGAATTATGGGATCTTCTCTTACAGTGAACCTTCTTTGTTCAACAGATGTCTCTTCTTCCAACTCAGGCATGATTTTTGTAAATGGAAACATCTCTTGAAAGGCATCATTGCGCACATAACGGATGGTCTGCGAAGTTTGTGCCTACGATGACTCAACTTGGTTTGCCTCGTTGCGGGAGCTTCATCGCGTCTGTCGTCATATTTGTGGGAGCTGCGCGACAGAGTGGTGGAGGTCGTTCTTCGCTGCAGCTATGGGAGCCTGCGCAGATGACTCGGTTCAGCTGGGACTTGTGGAATGTGTTGCCCAGCTGACTGAGCCTAAATTGTCTTAACAACTTTCTCGGTCTCAGTAGATTTCTCTAAATGAATTACCTGTTCCTCTGCTGTATCATCAGCATCATCGGATGATGATGAGACTTGTGGAGTTGGCTCATCATCAAAGTTGAATATCATAGGAGCCGTCTTTTCACTGACGTGGCTCTGAGATTTTTGAACATCCTCTTTGACTGGAGTAGACTCAGCTTCATCTTCGGATCCCAAGAAGGATGTGTCTAAGTTTTCCTGGGAATCATGAAGTGCACTTATTTCCTGTTCTGCATCAGCGCTGTCCGGATGAGGAATGTTCTGAGCTTCTTGACTAGTACCCAGGGAAGTCTCAACCTCCCTTGGGCCTTCAATACCCCCAGCAGACTCAACTACTGCGAGTCCTTCAGTTGTCCCTTCGACAGTCTCAACTGTCTTAGAGTCTTCTACATTCTCTTCAACAGTCGCAGTTGTCTTAGGGTCTTCGACTATGGCATCCATAGGAGTCTCAACTCCTTGGATTATACTTTCACTTCCCAGAGTGTTAACTCCCAGGGCATCACCATCCTGTGCCTCGCCTCGATTATAAGAACAATGTCATTGGCTTCAAAGCGGTGACACTTGCTAGGGTAGACTCAACGCGTCAAGCTTCGTCTATGTCACTCGATCGGTTCATTTTCTTTTTCTACTTCGCCTCCTTGCTTCATGGTTGAGTCTTCCATAGCAACCTCCAACCCTGCTGTAGTAGAGAGAGCTTCCCACTCAACTGGCTTACCAGCTGAGTGACTGACAATGGGGTCACTCGGCTCCTGACTCGCGGCTTTTTCCATTGAGTGCTCAGCCGCTGGGGTAGGTGGTAGAACACCTTCTTCAGGGGTTGGCTCAGTTTGGGTGCCCAAGTTCCCAATTTCATCGCCATTACGCTTGGATCCATTCTCTGATTACACAGGGGACGTGGCTGCAGCAATAAATGAAGCAAGGATGATTCTCCTGGTCCTTCTAACAACTGCTGCTCATGGATTGCTCTGGATTCCCTCATAGCCTACTGCATATCTGACTTCTCGGCTGCAGTAGTGGGATCCTCATCACTTTCAGAGAACACATCAAGATGTGTATGAGTGTGACCTAGAGAACCTGTAAATTCGTATATTTTTGACTTTTCCAATGCTCGGGCTCGCTCCTTAGCTTTATCCTTTTCATCTGCCTTTATGATGCGGAGAATATCCATACAGTTTTCTTCGTTGAGAGCTTGGCTGACAGTTGCCACTCCAAGAAATCGGAGCAGTTCTTCTTCTTCTTCTATATACTCAGGGTGGGTGAACTACACCCTTGAGTGATCCAGCTTCCATGCTCTCCATTCTCGTAGACGTCGCTGGATGTTTGGATAAAGTGGAGAATACATGATTACATCGTCATCATATTCTTCCCCTTCTCCACCAATTTATGGAATTTGAGGCAAGAGACCTTGCTCTTCCTCAGAAGCAACAACATCAGTTGCAGGGGGAGAGACAATCTTTTCAATAGAAGGCTCGGTTGTCTCTGCTGCTTCACTCTCCTCAGCTGTTTGTCGCACAGCTGGGTCTTCAACAGGTCTCTGCTGATCGCCCTCAGCAGACTTTGCGGATTCATCAATGACTTGAGACTCGCTTCTTCCGAATATCACAGATTTCAACTTCTTTTTTCTGGTGGGTAGAAGATTCAGCTTTCTTCTTCTCAAGTTCAGATCGCTTGAACAATCTTTTCTTCCTTAGAGGAATTTCTGGTTCGACATCCTCTGGTTCTTCAACAGTAAACGCTTTTGGGTTTTTCTTAGAGGCAACTGCCTTTCTCGTCTTGGCAGTCCTCTTCTTTCTTATCACTGGAGAAGGGAGAGAGGGTTCCTTCTCGAGTCTGCGCTAGGCGGGGAGTCTGCCATTTTGCAGGCGGGGACTCGGCTACATGGGCGGGGGACTGCGCAGGGTAGGTGCTTTCTTTTTCTTAGCTGCAGGGGCAACTTTCTTCGTCTGAGCTGCAGGGGCAGCTTTAATTTCTTCTTCGGGGGAGGGGTAGCAACTATGTCTTCGGGGTCAGCTGATTCCCCCTCACTTGTATCAGTTTTCTTAGCATGGGCTCTCTTCTGGGCACCGGAGAGGTTTGCCCCGAACATCTTATTGTTAAAGTGGAAGAGTTTGCCATGATGAAGTGCAACACTTTTCACTTCCAGCAAATGGCCAATCACAAGGCCATATCCTAGTAAGCATCCAAAAGACCCATCCTCTTTAAAGGTCTTGTTCATCACGTTCTGGCAGAGTCTGCTGTAGACGAACTCAGCCCAATTGACTTTCTTTCCTTGCATGATCGCAGCCATGATGATCAACTTTGTCTTGGACAGCTAATTGAAGCTGTCAAACTTCATGTCGACACATTTCGAGATGATATCCATCAACTTGTGATAGTCGTCCTTCAGCAACTTCTTGTCTGCTGTGTAAACCACTTTAGCAGCACACTCAGGTTTGGCTAATTCCTCCCATGCAACAGCTAAGTCGACATTAGCTTCTAATATCTCCTTCATGCCTTCCGACGGCAATAAGCAGTGCTTAGCAAGGTCCTTCGCACTGATTTTTATGTCCTTGTTGTGGATAGAAGACTTGATTCCTTCGTCCTGCACTTCTGCGTTAACATAAAACATCGCTAACTCCTCGAGATAGGTATGTGAGTACTCCATGGTCAGAAAATCCTTGAGACCTGACTTTTCTAACATCTCCGCTATTTTCAGAACAAGGGTCTCATCAGCACCCTGTTTTATCATTCCATCGAAATCCACAGAAGCACCTGAGTGGATTTGCTTAGAGAGCTTAACATAATCTAACTTTGGTGCCATTTTCAGAGAATTTCACCGAACGAAAAGTTAGGAACTTGCTTGAGAAAACTTAGGGTTTCAGAGAGAAAAACTTTGCTTTTGCTTGAAGATGAACAGTTCGCGTAAGTGAGAGAAATGCAAACTTCCGTATATAAGGGACGTGAAAGGACACATTTCGGATTTTGAAATTTTGATCGAAATCAATGGCTTAGATTAGAACGTCAAAACCGCATTTAATGCAACAGCATTTATATCCAATCATATGCTTACTGTGTAGCTTTTACTGTGACCGTCATTATTACTCTGACGTCATCCTTAAAAACATTCCCGCTCATTTAAAACGACTGCGTTTTTGTCACTTAGCTCATAAATGACTCAACTTATATCCAATGTGACTTAACTCTGCTTCCCTCTTCTCATGAAGTGACTCAGCTGTCAGCTAACTCGATACAGCTGACTTCTCGATAAAACTATTTCACTTGGCTAAAGTGTGAAACTTGCTCTGCTCTTATTTTCTCATCTTCTTTCTCTGCTGATTGAGTCTTCTGAGTTTCAACTCAGCTCAGTTAACCCTAGCTCATTCTTGAGCTCTTCAAATCTTGATTCACATAGAGGCTTTGTGAATATGTCAGCTAACTGCTTATCAGTTGAGATGTATTCGAAGGTGATGTCTTTCTTTTCAACATGATCTCTTATGAAATGATACCTGACATCAATATGTTTTGTTCTTGAATGCAACACAGGATTTTGAGTGATTGCAATAGCACTAGTGTTATCACACATAATTGGAATCTCTCTTTCTTCAATCTCATAATCTCTCAGCTGATGTCTCATCCATACGACTTGGGCACTGTGATTTGCCCGCAGACTATGTACTCTACTTCTTTGTGGATGTGGCTATTGAATTTTGTTTCTTCTTGAACCAAGAAACCAATCTATTTCAAGCATTTGGCATGTACGAGGTACTCTTCTGTCAACTCTACATCCAAAGATAGTCCGAGTCCGAGTAACCAATAAGCTTGAATCCACCTTCCTTTGGATACCATAAGCCAACTTCTTGGCATCCGTTCAAATATCTTAAGATTCTCTTAGTCAAATCATGTTGCTCTCCTTTGGTGCAGATTAAAATTTTGCACATACACCACAAACAAAGGTGATGTCCGGCTCGCTTCTTTGTTAGGTAGAGCAATGATCCAATGAGTGCTCTATATCCTGGGTTTGATCTACATCCTTGCCATCGCATCCATGTCCATCTTGGATCGATGTGTTCATTGGTACTTCCACGGAAGACTTCTCTTCCATACAAAATTTCTTCATTAAATCTTTGGTATACTTTGTTTGACTTATGAAGGTTCCATCCTTCAATTGCTTGACTTGATGTCCTAGGAAGAAAGTCAGCTCTCCCTTCATGCTCATCTCAAATTTACCTTGCATGAGGTTTGAGAACTTATCTCACATGACTCTTTGTTTATGGATACAAAAATAATATCATCCACTTAAATTTGAACAAGCAAAGATACTCTCTTCATCTTGAATTTTGTAGAGTGTTCATTAACTTTGCCTTTGGTGAATCCATTGTCGTTAGAAATTGAGACAATGTATCATACCATTCTCTTGGTGCTTGTTTCAATCCATATAATGCTTTCTTGAGCTTATATACCTTATCTCCAATAGTTTTCTCGCTCAAAACCTGGAGGTTGTTCCACATGGACTTCTTCCTCTAATAGTCCATTTAGAAATGCACTCTTCACATCCATTTAATATAAAAGTGAAGTCCTTATGTGCAAGATAAGCGAGAAACTATTGCTTCCAATCTTGCAACAAGAGCAAAGGTTTCATCAAAATCAATACCTCTTCTTGGCAATACTCTTTTGGCTACCAATCTTGCTTTGTTTCTCACAACAAATCCTTCTTCATTCATCTTGTTCCGAAAACCCATTTTATGCCAATTACATTTTGATGGGTTGGTCTCTCGCACCAATTCCCATACTTTGTTTCTTTTTCACACCGATTCAACTCTTCTTGCATGGCTTGAATCTAATGTGTCTCATCCAATGCTTGAGACACATCTTTAGGCTCTATTTGGAAAATAAAACAAGTGAACATTGCTTCATGATGTGCTCGTGGATGGTCTCTCGGCCATCTTTATGCCATCTCTAACATCTCCAATAACTAACTCGGTGGATGGTCTCTCACCATCTCAAATCGAGTTAGAGTAAGTCTCTTTGGATTCAGTAGTCTCAGCCCAAGTTGTCTTGAACAACTCTTTCATCTTAATTTAGTGTAAACTTTCCAAATTGTCTTTGAGATTCAACTATCTCATCTTCATCCGGGTTGCTTGCTCTCACTTGACTTCAACATAATGACTCTTCAGTATAGTTGGTTGATTTAGCTTATCGCCTAACTCTTCAATGTCTTCTCCATTTACATTAGGTTCATCAAAACCACATGGATAGACTCTTTTGTGACCATAGTCCTCTTATTCAACACTTTATAGGCTTTGCTCTGTTGAGTATCCCAAAAAGATACCTTCATCGCCTTTAGCATCAAAAGCCTTCAAATTATCTTTGCCATTGTTATGGATGAAACATTTACATCCAAATATTCTAAAGTATCCAATATTTGGCTTTCTCTCTATCCAAATCTCATAGGGAGTCTTGGTCAATTGCACGTTGATCATGCATCTATTTTGAGTATAGCATGTTGTGTTAATGGCTTGACCAAAATCACTTAAGCAATCCGATTTTCTTGACTAACATGGTCCTTGCAACTTCCTTGAGAGTTATATTCCTTCTTTTAGCTACTCCATTCTCACTTTGTGGAGTTCTTTGCAGAGATAACTCTTGAGCAATACCATTTTCAACACAATCGAGTTATTATCCCGTTGACAAACTCGGTTCTCTGTCGACCTTATCTTTATAATGGTTTGACTCTTTTCATTTTGAGCTCTTTTCATTAGCCGAGGTAACTTCGCAAAGTTTCATTCTTTTTGCACATGAAGATTGTCTATGTATATCTTGAATAGTCATCTACCACCACCAGGGTGTATTTCCTTTCACTTATATCTTTGGTGGTTCAATGGACCAAATAAATCCATATGCAAACGGATGTAATATCCTTGTTGAAGAAGGACTTGGCTTGTCTTGAATGAGGATTTTATTTGCTTTCCCATCCGCATGCATCACATACACTTTCTTTCTTGTACACCGAGTCCGCAATCCTTCTACAAGATGACTCCTTGCTAGCTTGTTGATTGTCTTGAAGTTCGTGTGGCTCGGCTTCTTGTGCCACAACCAACTTGATTTGATTTGTGCTCTTTTGCTGCGAGGCAAGTGCTTGGTGTAGAAGAGACCAATCTACCACATACATATTCTTCTTTCTTCATCCTTGCAACACTATTTCATTTGATTCAATATCTTTGATCTGACACACTCCCATATTGAATCCAACATTGTAGCCCTTGTCACAGAGTTGGCTGATGCTTAACAAGTTGAAGTTGAGACCTTCAACATAAGCAACATCGTGATTTCTAATCCATTCTTCTTGATAGATCATGTGCCCTTAATTTCCCCCTGGAGCTTCATTTCCTCCAAATATGACTTTTGCACCTTTAATCTCATTCAATCTGACATGATTTTTCTTGTTTCCTGTCATATGTCTGGAACAACTATTATCCATGTACCAGGTTTCTTGGCACTCAGCTGTTCCTTGAACCTGCAATCAAGGAAATTAGTTTTTAGGTCCCCATACTTGCCTGGGTCCTGAGGGGTTAGTGCTATAAGATGATCCAACCAACCTATAGCGGAAGGACTTGACTCTAAGATGTTGCCATCTATCAGTGCCATAATCATAGTGCACATTAATAAATTGCTTGGGGGTTTTAGGTTCATACAACTGTCTCTTTTGTCTGTATGTCTGTGTGTTTGTTTTAGCAATTGCTTTCTTTGGATAATTGTGATAATTCGAGTGTAGTGCTTGGGTGCATATGTGTCCGATAATAGCTCTTTTGCCTTTGGAATGACCTTTGCTTTGAGTTTTAGGTCTTTGCCATCTGTGCTTGTTTTCCATAGGTCTTTCTTTGATGTTTCACATTATTCCAATCAACATAGTTTGGATAGTTTCTACCATTCCCATCATGTGTGTTTCTCTCGATGAAATTTCGGGGTTTTTGGTTGCTCTGTTTGCTTTTAATAGAGTATTTTCTGTTTTGGAGTTTCTTTGAGGAACTCATTGGATTTCTTCTCATTTGTCCTCAAAAGATACTCAATATGTTGTTTTCCTTTCCCTTTATATCCAAGTCCAATTTATTTGTGATTGTTCTTAGGAGTGAATGTGGGTGCAACATTTGGTGTTTTGGATTTTTGAGATGCTTCGTTGCTTAAAGATCCTTTTTCCAAAATTACACTTGGAGTTTGACTGTGCACAAAGGAATTAAATCCTATGCCTGTCTTATCTCCACATTCTTTTTGACTCATGATAAGATCATCCAATGATTTGGATGCCTTTGTAAATGAGGCAATCACATTTTTTAGATCTTTTTTCCTCTTTTCTATAGCAGCTAACTCTGCTATGATCTTGGCATTCTCAGCCTTCAGCTTAGTGTTCTCATCAGCTATGTGACTCAGAGTACTCAGCTCGTTAGTCAGCTGTGAGTTTTGGCTATTGTCGGGCATTGTTTTCCTCATTTAGAATTATGTGTGAGGATTTTATGTGTTCAAAATCTTTCATCATTTTGCCTAATGAATCATAAAGATCAGTGGGTGATGAAGTGTGTGTATCACAATCACTATCACTTGAATCTGAATGAGATGAGTTAGAGTGTACCTCATCTTCTTGATCTGGTTGATCTTGTTCTTTACCCATAAGGCAGATCATAACCTCTTCCTCGAGTCACTGAGTAGTCATCTTCACTACTTTTTGAGTCCGCTTCTTTAGGCTTATTTGTCTCGGCAAAGATCTTCAGCCACCAACATGGCTTTCTTCTTTTCTGTATTCTTTCATTCCTATATTTGTGAGTGGATAGGAACAATCAACTGCAAAATGTCCTGGTTGTCTGCAGTTCCAACACAGGTTCTCAGCTCTTTGATCAGCTCTTTCTGTTCTTGGGTTATCAGCTCTCTGATATTCAACCCTTTGATGCACAACTCTCTTGGGTGGCCTATCTTCCCTTGACTTAGAGGGAGTTGAATGTCTCCCGGAGGTTTCACCATTGTTTCTTTTATAGTTCTTATTGAAGAACTTGTTGAATCTTTTAACCAATAGGGCATTCTCCTCCGGTGTATGGCTTCCTCGAGTTGACTCTCTTTCCATCCTTGGCTATCGAGCGGTTGTCTTGGGAATAACTGTCTCATTTTATTCTTTTCTTCTCGGCTCGAACTCATAGGCTTTGAGGTCCGAGAATATCTCGTGGTTAGATGTTTTTAGAGGTCCATTGAATGTCTCGGGGCCATAGTCTTTATTTCCCATTTAGTTAGGAGGCTCCTTAAGATCTTCATACACATTTCCTTTTGTGTATATTCTTTCCCAAGAGCCGAAAGCTCATTTGTGAGTTCGATGAATCGACATCCGGTGATCCATGGTTCCACCGCAAGCATTTTGAAATTTTCAAATTTTTGAACAACAACAGACAATTTATTTTCTTTACTTTGTTCGATCCTTCACAAATTAAAGTCGGGTTTATTCAGATTTCATTTCAGATTTGCAAGATTTGACTTTATTGAACATTGCTTTGTCCAAAGTCATGTAGAGTATGTCCTTGGCCACATTGTCCAAGTTGTCTCTCTTCCTATCTTCATTTGTCCACTCGGCCCTTGATTTTTCAACCATGGTGGTCTTTCTTTGAGAGACTTTTTTCTCCTTGACAATCGAAAAAAACAAATACGCTTCTTCTTACGGCCGTGTTCACTTTCAATATTTCAAGTGGCCCATCAACTATGACAAGCCACTTTAACTTGGCTGTATTGATTTGTTTTAAATTTGTTTTAATACTTGATTTTTAGCACTTGGTTATTAATCGGTTGGATAGCTCAAATATGAGTTCTATCAAAAAAATATGATGTAAGTATGCATAAATGTAAATGTCTTTGAAAAATAAATGACACAAGTAATTTTATAGAGGTTCAAGATGGGGTAATTCTTCTAATCCTCTCTTCTCCAACTCCGGGAGGAATCCACTATTTGATTAGTTTAAAACGTGGTGAGAGTCTCGAGAAGACCTTGGTCACACGGTCTTCTTGTTGGGAAATCATTTTTAGATTTTGATGAATGCCATGTAAAACTTAGAATAGAGAGTTGGCACCCCATTTTTGTTGTAAATTGCAATGTAATAGATAGGGATGGTCGAGATGAGTTAAAACATATGTCAAGATATGCGATAAGTCAATTTGGAGACTAGAAGGAAGACTCCACTTTGTGAGGCAAATAGTTGAGTGTGGCAAAGAAGAGAAGACAGGAACTCGATCAAGGTGCGGTGAGATGCGGTGAGTGAAGTATCGGTCAAGTCAACTCAAGATAGCCAAGTCTCAAGTTGAAGTGACCGATGAGTCATCCATGATTGGAACTCGACTTGGGAAGTCACCTGGAGAAGTCAAAGAAATGCGTCAAGTCGAGGCAATGAAAGAGATCCGTTTTCAAAGTCAAGAGAATTACTTAAACAAGTAATACTTCCATATCTGTCTTTCTTAAAGTGCTCGATCCCTATGCGTGCAAGATTTGAGGAATTTGATGATTGGAAAATTCGTATGCAGGCTCATCTATCAAAGATTACACGATGAAATGTGGATAGTAATATAAGATGGGCCACCGCAAATCTTAAAAGTGAACACAAGTGCAAAGAGAGAGCTGCTGAATTGAAGAGAAGAAGAGGATGTTGCTCCTGGACCATCGATGGTTGAAAAACCAAGAATCGAATGGACAAATGATGACGAGAAAAAGATATAACTTGGACAATGTGGCCAAGGACATTCTTTACAAAACGCGTTGGACAAAGCCATGTTAAACAAAGTCAAATCATGCAAAACGGCAAAAGAAACCGGACAAGCTAACCTTGATTTGTGAAGGCTCGGAGCAAATCAAGGAAAATAAACTATCTGTTGTTGTACAAAAAATTGAAAACTTTAAGATGCTTGCAGGAGAAACCTTGGATCATTTGGATGCTCGGTTCATAGAAATTACCAATAAACTATCTCGCCTTGGAAAAGAATATACACGAGAAGGAAATGTGTATGAAGATTCTAAGAAGTCTCCCAATTGAGTGAGATATGAAAGTCATGGCCATGAGACACTCCATGGACCTATCAAAGACATCCAACCATGAGCTATTCTCATATCTCAAATCCTACGAATTTGAGTTGAGAAGAAAAGACCAAGAGAGACAATTTTGTGCCCAAAAAACCGCTTTAATAGTTAATGATGGTAAAGAGCCGAGGTCAAAGAAGTCATTGACCAAGAGGAGATAGCCCTAATGGTTAAAAGGTTTAATAAGTTCTTCAACAAGAATTACAAGAGAGGCAAAAGTGAATCCTCCGAAGACACTCGGCTCCTCCAAGTCAAGGGAAGATAGGCCAAGCAAGATAGCAGAGTATCAAAAGGTTGAGTATCAAAGAGCCGACAACAAGGATGGAAAGAATCGATCAAAAAGTTGAAAATCTATCTTTGGAAGGCTGCAGTAACCCGGTCACTATGCCATTGATTGCCCATATCCCGTAGTCAACAAATACATGAATGAAGAGGAAAGAAAAGTCTTGAGAGAAAGAAGACAAGAAAAGAGAAAGGAAATGTTGGTGCAGAGATCGGCCGAGATAGCCAAGTCAAAAGACGCAGAGACTCGGAGAGTAGTGAAGCGGACTACTCAAGTGGCTCTGAAGAAGAAGCCTTGATCCATTTAATGGCCAAAGAGGAAAACCAACCTCGACCAAGAAGATGAGGTACACTCTAACTCATCACACTCGGATACTAGTGATAGTGATTGTGACATACACACTTCATCACCCATTGATCTTTATGATTCATTAGGCAAAATGATGAAAGACTTTGAACACATTAAATCCTCACACACACTACTAAATGAGGAAAACAACCTACTCAAAAGCCAAAACTCACAACCTAACTAAGGAGCCGAGTACTCTAAGTCACATAGCCGATGAGAATAAAAGTTTAAAAGTGAAAATGCTAAGTTAATAGCAGAGATAGCTGCTATAGAAAAGAGGGAGAATGACCTCAAAAATGTGATTGCCTCATTCACTAAGGCATCTAAATCCTTGGATGATCTTACTAAGAGTCAAAGAGAATGCGGAGATAAAATAGGCTTAGGATTTAATTTCTCTATGCTATGTCAAGCTCCAAAAATGATTTTGGAAAAAGGATCTTCAAGTAATGAAGCATCTCAAAAATCCAAAACTCCAAATGGTGCACACACATTTATTCCAAAGCACAATCACAAGCAAGCGGCCTTGGTTATAAAGGTAAAGGAAAAAATTGATTGAGTGTCTTTGAGAGGACAAACTAAGAGAAGAAATCCACCAAGTTCCTCAGCAAACTCCAAACAAGGGAAGTACTGTAAAGAAGAAACAGAGCTACCAAAAGCCCCAAAATTCTATAAAAGGAATACATATGATGGGAATGGTAAAAGTACCCAAGCCAAGTGATTGGAATAATGTGAACTATCGCCAGGACATATGGAATATAAACCTAAATGGCAAAGGCCAGAACTCAAAGAAAGGCCATTCCAAAGGCATAAGAGCTATCATCACACACATATGCACCTAGGCACTACACTAAGAGATATCACAACTACCCAAGGAAGACAATTGCTAAAACACATACACAGGCATACAGACAAAAGAGACAGCTGTATGAACCTAAAATCCCCAAGCAATTTGCTAAAATTAATTATGATTATGGCAATCGATAGATGGCAACCTCTTAGATTCAAATCATTTGGCTATAGGTTGGTTGGATCATCTTACAATACTAACCCCTCAGGACCTAGACAAATATGGGTACCTAAAACCTAATTTCCTTGTTTGCAGGTTCAAGGAGCAGCTGAGTGCCAAGGAACCTGGTACATGGATAATGGCCGCATTCGGACACATGACAGAAACAAGAAAAATCTATCAAAATTCAAGGAGGTTAGAGGTGCAAAAGTCATACTTGGAGGAAATGAAGCTCCAGGAGAAATAAAAGGCATTGGATCCATCAAGAAAAATGGATTAGAAATTACGGATGTTGCATATGTTGAAGGCCTCAATTTCAACTTACAAGCATAAGTCAACTCTGTGACAAGGGCTACAATGTTGGATTCAATATGGGTGTATGCCAAATCAAGAACATCAATCTAATGAAGTAGTGTTGCAAGGATGCGAGACAAAAGAACATGTATGTGGTAGATTGGTCAATCGCAACACCAAGCACTTGTCTGCTAGCAAAGAGCCCATTGAATCAAGTTGGTTGTGTACAAGAAGGTGAGTCACCTGAATTTCAAAACTATTAACAAACTTGCAAGAAGTAATCTTGTGGAAGGACTTCCGGACTCGATTATACAAGAAGAAGAGTATATGTGATGCATGCCGGATGGGAAAACAGATCAAATTATTATTCAAAGAAAAGACATGAACATCTTCAATAAGAATATTGCACCACTCTTTGCATATGGATCTATTTGGTCTAGTTGAACCACCATCATAAGTGGGAAGAAATACACCTTGGTGGTAGTAGATGACTACTCAAGATACACATGGACAATATTTATGTGTAAGAAGAAAGAAACTCTGCAGAAACTACCTCGGATGATGAAGAGAATCCAAAAATGAGAAGAGTCAAACCATTATCAAAATAAGATCGTGAGAGGAACCGAATTTGTCAATAGTATAATAACTCGATTGTGTTGAAAATGGTATTGGTCATGAATTATCGGTGACAAGGACTCCACAAACAAAATGGAGTCGTAGAAAGAAGGAATAGGACTCTCAAAGAAGCATCAAGGACCATGTTGGTTGAAACAGTGGTCGCCTAAAAGATTTTCGGGGTCAAGCAATAAATACAACATGCTATACTCAAAATAGATGCATGATAAAATGACAACCGACAAAGACTCCTTATGAGATTTGGATGGGAGAAAGCCAAATGTTGCATACTTTAGAATATTTGGATGCAAATGCTTCATCCACAACAATGGCAAAGATAATTTAAAGGCTTTTGATGCTAAAGGTGATGAAGGTAACTTCTTAGGATACTCAACAAAGCAAAGCCTACTGAGTGCTCAACAAGAGGACAATGGTAACAAAAAAAGAATCCATTCATGTGGTGTTTGATGAACCCAATGTAAATGGAGAAGACATTGAAGAGTCGGTTGATAAGTTTGAATCACCAACCATGCGAAGAGTCCCTATGTTGAAGCGAAGTTGCAATTATAAACCCAGATGAAGATGACATAGTTGAGTCTCAAAGACAATTTGGGACATATGCAGCTAAGTGATGATGAGAGTGATCAAAATAACACACTGCAAGCAAGACAAGGCAATTTGAATCGGTGACTTACTCCAACCCGATTTAGGGAAGGCCGAGAGACCATCCACCGAACTAATCATTGGAGATGTAAGAGAAGGTGTAAAAACCAGATCGAACTCAACAAGAAGCTATGTTCACTTGCTTCATCTCACAAATAGAGCCAAAAGATGTGTCACAAGCATTGGATGACACACATTGGATTCAAGCCATGCAAGGAGAGTCGAATCGTTTGAAAGAAACAAAGTGTGGGAATTGGTTCAAAGACCTACCCATCAAAATGTTATTGGCACTAAATGGGTGTTCGAAACAAGATGAATGAGGAAGGTTCTGTGGTAAGAAACAAAGCAAGATTGGTAGCCAAAGGGTATTGCCAAGAAGAAGGAATAGATTTTGATGAAACTTTTGCTCTGTGGCAAGATTGGAAGCCATAAGGATGTTTCTTGCCTATCTTTCTCACAAAACTTCTTTCAGTATATCAAATGGATGTAATGAGTGCATTCCTTAATGGGTTATTGGAGGAAGAAGTATATGTTGAGCAACCTCCAGGATTTGAGCGAGAAGACTCTTGGAGATAAAGTATACAAACTCAAGAAAGCTTTATATGGATTGAAACAGGCACCAAGAGCATGGTATGACACTTTATCACAATTCCGATTGAGAACGGATTTACAAAAGGCAAAGTGGATAGAACACTCTTGAGAATTCAAGATGGGAATAGTATCTTGCTTGTTCAAATATATGTGGATGACATCATCTTTGGATCCACAAACAAAGAGTCATGTGTGATAAATTCTCAAATCTTATGCAAAGCAAATTTGAAATGAGCATGATGGGAGAGCCGACATTCTTCCTTGGACTCCAAGTAAAACAGTGAAGGATGGAACCTTCATAAGTCGACAAAATACACAAGAGATTTAATGAAGAAATTTGGCATGGAAGAGAAGTCTTATGTGAAAATACCAATGAATACATCGGTCAAAATAGATATGGATGCGGATGGAAAGCCTGTGGATCAAACAAAATCTGAGCACTTATTGGATCATTGCTCTATCTCACAAAGCAAAGGCCAAACATCACCTTTTTTGTAGGTGTATGTGCAAGATTTCAATCTGCTCCAAAAGAAAGCCACATGATGACCAAGAGAAACATGAGATATTTGAAAGGAAGCCAAGAAGTTGGCTTATGGTGTTCAAAGGAAGGTGAATTCAAGCTAATTGGGTATTCGACTCGACTATCTTTGGATGTAGAGTTGACGGAAGAGTACCTCGAGGCACATGTCAAATGCTTGGAAATAGGCTAATTTCTGGTTTAGCAAGAAGCAAAATTCAATAGCTACCTCCACGGTGAAAGCGAGAATACATAGTCTGCGGGCGTTGTTGTGCCAAGTCTTATGGATGAGACAACAAGCGAGAGATTATGAAGTTGAAGAAAAGGAAATTCCAATTATGAGTAATAACACAAGTGCAATTGCAATCACTCAAAATCTGTGTTGCACTCAAGAAAAAGCACATTGATGTCGAGATATCACTTCATAAGAGATCATGTTGAAAAGAAGGACATCACCTTGGAATATATCTCATTGTTAAGCGGTTAATGACATATTCACAAAACCGTTATGTGAATCAAGATTTGATGAACTCAAACATGAATTGGGGTTAATTGAGTGAGTTGACAATCGAAGACTCAAAGAAAAGAGATGAAACACGAAAAAGATGAAAAAGAGTGAACTCTTAAATCGGCTAAGTGAATCGGTATCAGAGGAGAATCAATTTTGCATCGAGTTAGTTAAGTTGAGTACCTATTTGCAAAGAGAGAAGAGTCAAATCAGCTAAGGAATAAGTTTGAGTCATTTACGAGCAAAGTGACAAAAATGCGATCGTTTTACTAAGCGGGAATGTTTTTAAGAATGACGTCCAAAGATAATTATGACATGTACAGTCATAAGTCGCACACAAAGTTTATGATTGGATATAAATCTTTGCCGCATTAAATACGAGAAATTAAGTGTTAATCGGCATGCAAAATCGAGCCGTTGATCTTGATCAAATTTCAAAAACCACCCACACGTCTTTTTCATAACCCTTACTTATACCGTTTCGTCCGATTTTCTCTCACTTTACCAAAACTGTTCATCTCTCTCTCTCGAAGGCAAAGAAAGAAATATTCTCTCAAAACCCTACAAATCATCAAGTTCATTTTCAAAGCTTCATTCGGTAAAACATTGAGAAATGGCATCTACTCGTGATTTCGTCAAGTTTGGAAAGCAAATCCTCACCGGGTCTCTTTTGTGGATTTCGACGGCATGATCAAACAGGGGTCTGACGACACCCTCGTGAAGAAGATTGCAGAGAAGCTGGAAAAGTCTGGATTAAAACCGTTTTTGACGATGGAATTTCCGATGACCTACATGGAAGAGGTCGCACAGTTCTACGTGAACGCTGAAGTTCACGATGAGGGCATCAAGTCCTCTGTTCACGAAAAAGCTTTCACCATCACTGCCAATGATCGCTAGAACAATGTTTGTTCTTGCCGGCGGAAGGAGTGCAGGAGATTTATGAAGCTGATGTTAACCTCGCTGCCATTCTTTGCTTGGAAGGAAGTAGCCAAGCCCGACGTGTCTTGCGAAGATTGTCTACACGGTGAGAAGAAGGCATTGAAGGAAGACTACCACAAGTCTTGGATATTGTTGCCAAGTGCATTGATATCAAATTT
Organism: Rehmannia glutinosa; assembly: GCA_016081115.2. Lineage (NCBI taxonomy): Eukaryota > Viridiplantae > Streptophyta > Magnoliopsida > Lamiales > Orobanchaceae > Rehmannia > Rehmannia glutinosa. The sequence continues at coordinate 49,405,450 of CM071937.1, read as the reverse complement.
GGAAGTTATAATCAGTTGTCCAAAACTAAGCGATCGTGATGGTGCGATAATAGAAGAAAAGAAGGTGAATCTGGGCTGAGTTTGTATACAACAGACTCTGCGCGAGAATATTGGGAATAAATCCTTCAAGGAGGATGGTACGTTTGGAGGATCGGAGTGCGGCCTGGTGATTGGCGGATGATGGAAGTAAAAGAGTCCCTCTTTGACATGGAAAGGCATTCCATGTAAACAAGAAGATGTTCGGTCTAATCTCTCGGAGCACAGAGGAGAGCTTATGCCAAGAGGCGACACGAGTGAGGGGAATCATTTGGTCTGAAGAAACAACTGTCTCCTCCTCTCCCGGAAGAAAAGTCGCCCTGCACTTGGTGCAAAGAAGATTGCGCCTGCAAAGCAAAGAAGAAGAAAACAAAAGATGCCCTGCCCCTGCGGCCAAGTCACCGCCCCCCATTTGTGTCTCTGCCCCTCAGTGAGCCGCGGCGGAGAAGGAACCTCAAATACCTTCTCCGGTTATCAAGAAAAGGAGGACGATAAGCCGAGACAACCAGCTCCTCGAGAAAAAGACAACAACACTGGCCCCGCCGCCCAGGACTCAAGTAACCATATCAGAGCGGAAATCCCTCCGGTAAGGACTAAAAGAAGAAGAATTTTCAAGCGTTCGAGCTTGAGAAACCGAGTCGCCCACTCGCGAGAAATAGATCTGGAGACTATTTGGACAAGTAGAGTCTCCAGAAATCATTGATGAAACATCTAAGTCTGCTGAAGCCGATCAGCAGAGGCACATTGAAGACACATCTATTGTCTATTGAACAATTTGAGACACAAAAGGGTGAGAAAGCAAACTCTCCTGTTGACGAGGGTTGTATCCCCTCCCCGCAACGGACGCCACGAGGTTGTGGAGCACCAAAGTTTGCTACCTTCAATCCCCGAGAACGAGGGACGGCGGGGAGAAGATGACAAAGATGATGATGATGTGATGATCCTATCCCCACCATATCCAGACATCCAAAATCGTCTTCGAGAGTGGAGGAAGTGGAAGCTGAGTCGATCCAGGGAACGGTTCCAAAGACCGGAATTTATTGAAGAAGAAGACGAACTGTTGAACTTTCTCGGATTGACCAATGTGGTGAATCGATGAAGAAAAGCGCACGGATATCTTGCAGATCTTCAAAGACAAGGAGAAGAAAAGATCGCGTAGAGGAAGTCAAGCTCGTGAAAAGGCGATTTGTCCCTTTACCGGAACCACTGATCATACACGCCCTCATCTTTCTTTTGCTGCTACATGAGCAATGATTATTGGAAGGACCAGGGAGTCTTCCACATCACAGTACGGAGATTGATCCGATGGGAGTGGTGCGCAAAGATATCCCACAGATGTTCTTGCCACCACTTCTCCTCACTCACTCGAGAAGAAGGTGTTAAGGAGGCTGGCGATGAACGGGATTGTGCGGAGACGAGTGACCCCATTCCAAGTCACTCACCTGGTGTGCCACCGGGAGGGGAAACTCCCTCCACCGCTGCAAGGTCGGAGGATCTGCGGTGACTCCACAACGAATCTTGGAGGCGAAGTAGAGAAGGAACAACAAATGGATACACGGCAAGTTGTCATCGCGAGGCTCGGACATTTAAGACATGTCTGGTGAAGTGCCAATCGCTCTACAGGCAATGACATTGCTTGATGCGATCGAGGCATAGGAAGGAAGCGCCCGGGAGTTAACACTGCGGGCAATGAAAGTGCAATCCATGGAGTTGAGACTCTAGTGGATGCCACCTCGAGAAGACCCATGACGGTGACACCGACTGTCGAAGGGAAGGGATCTAAGGCCCTGCTGCGAGTTGAGACTACGGGAGGTAGTGAAGGCCAACGGGAGGTTGAGACTTCCCGGGGTAACGAGACGGAAAACACGAACATCCCTCCTACTATCATTGATCCATCCGAAAAGGAGATAAGTGCTCTTCACGATTCCCAAGAAAATCCTAATGTAACTTTTCTCGGGATCCGAAGGTGAAGACGAAGGTCGAGTCATCCCCTATTGCCAATCCAAAAGACTCGGTGAGGATGTTCTCCCAAGCACGAGTAAGTCCGACCTTAAGGCTACTCGCCAAATCTCATCATCGTCGATGACGCTTCCGATATAGCCGAGGACCGTCAACTCATGTGGAAAAACCAATTTGAGAGAGCGGGCGTTAAGATATTTGAGGCTCAAAAAGTCGGGTCAACTTCACAATAGACCATAGTGAAACAGTCAGTCAATGCGCGAGGCTCCCAAGCAGCAGCAGATTGACTCCACCGAGAACTTCACGAGCACAAGTGGTCATTAAGCGATTCCGTTGCCGTGATGATTCGATTGAATAATCGTTTCCCTTCTCTCTAGAAGTACGACCTTCCGAAGAATAAACTCGAGATCAAGAACGTTTCCATAAACCCGATCCCGTTATTCCAACAGACACCATCATCCCAAGAGACTTTGACTTTGACGCTGCTTGCGCATGCCTAAGCACAAGTGACGGTGAGGTTCGAGAAGTTTTCAAGGCCATATTTGCGAGAGATAGAAAAGATGGAGAGGCACCAGGCCTCACTTTGGACATGAGGCCGATAACCGAGACGCAAATCTTTCTTGCCGATCCGTGAGGAATAATTGTCAGGATCCGAAAATGGTGGCAACAACAAAGAACAATGCGCGTAGAACAAGCTCGATATTTCAGGACATTGTTCAATAAATTGCTAGTCTAGGCGGGCTGAGAATGCGTCGAAGACAAGAACACAAGAGAACATCGAGCGAATGCATGAATCTCACCACACGAGAGATTCGAGCTGCTACGTGAATACAATAAGAAAGAGCTCCTGCGCGTAGAGGAGAACATGGATCGAAGTTCAGCCTCCTCATGGCTGAAATGAAGCTGGTGACAGCTGAATCCAACGCCACCCTCTCCGAATTCCGTGTAGCATACTCCGCAGCAGATTCGAAGCATAACTCAGCTATCAGCCGCTTAGACTTCATGATTGCTAGCTTGTTTCTGGGGTTCTCTCTCCTTTGATGATGCCAAAAAGGGGAAGAGGAATACCTAAAGGCGTTGAAAGGATCCGGAAAGGCGAAAAGGAGGACGCAATGCAGTGAAGGGAAAAACAGCTAAAGGAAGAGAGAAAGAGAGAAGAAAGGAAAAACTGTTCATGGGGAAGGTTCGAAAGATATGACTTTGATGATTGCTAAAACCCCCAACAAGGTCTTGTCACAGCTGATATCATTAGCAAACTCCCGGTGACTCGCCACTCCAACACTCTGCGGTACCCATTTAAAAAGAGAAAGATAGTTGAAGCGGGGATGAATGAAGTGGAAGGAAATAAGGATGCCCGAGTTATGGATATTATGAAACAACATGGAGGTATTCCAAAGACAGAGACACCTAAGCCATTTTAGACGTTGGAACCGCAAGGCAAGATCTGTTGATGAATTCAAGACCTCGCATCCGAGGGTTACTTCGCAAATATGTCCATGGTCAAGCACGGGATTTGTCTTGGGAAAAAGGTCTCAAGCTATGTGAAGAAGGCGACAGGGCAGACTCATCGCACTCACTCTGCTGGTCACTCTGCTAGTCACTGTTGGGAAAAAGAAGGCCCCTGAGTACAATACACGCCCGAGAGGAAGAGGAAGAAGCGTGGTGGAGGAAGAGGTTTGGACCTAGACCTCGCCCAAAAACATTGAGTACATAGATCCAGTCAAGAAAGGAGGGATCTATTGGGCCGGATTCGACGAAGTAGCCAACCTGCAAGTGGCTAAGAACAATCTTGAGTATGTGAAGAGGATTGAAGAAGAAAATAGAAGACAAACTCATTTTGTGGGAGGAAAGACAAGAAAGAAAAAGAAGAGATGAAACCGCGTAAAGAAAAAGAAAAAGAAGTAATTTGAAGATGAGAAAAGAAGAGAAAAAGGTCGAAGATGACAGAGCTAAAGAAGAGGAAAGAAGGAGGCGTGCGAAGGAGACGAAGTGTTGTTGTCCACCCTTCATATATTTTACTATGTAAATACATCTTTATGTAAGTCTTACGTACATCGAATAAAATTGTATAATTTCTATACTTGAGTAGATATAGAACAACATGGTTACCTTAAGTTCTGTTTAAGCTCTGATACACTCTGTAAACAGCTGTGTAAAGAACAAGAATGTTATGATCAATAAAAGATTGATTCTACGCATACGTTCGTGATTCTACATTGTCCATGACGTATCTTTTTGTTAATTATTGTATGAATGTTTTAAGTTTTGGCATCATCAAAAAGGGGTAAATTGTTGGGAAATCATTTTTAGATTTTGATGAATGCCATGTAAAACTTAGAATAGAGAGTTGGCACCCCATTTTTGTTGTAAATTACATCGTAATAGATAAAGGTCGAGTCGGTGAGTTAAAGTCGACTATGTCAAGATATGCAAGAAGTTTGGAGACTAGAAGAAAGACTCATTGTGAGGCGGTGAGTGTGGCAAAGAAGAGAAGACAGAACTCGATGAAGGTGCGGTGAGATGCGGTGAGTGAAGTATCAGTCAAGTCAACTCAAGATAGCCAAGTCTCAAGTTGAACCGACGGATGAGTCATCCAATGATTGGAAAGTCGACTCAAGTCACCAGGGGAAGTCAAGGAAATGCGGTCAAGTCGAGGCAATCAAAGAGATCCGTTGCCGTAAGTCAAGAGAATTACTTAAACAAGTAATACTTCCATCTTGCCTTTCTTAAAGTGCTCATCCCCGAAGCGTGCAAAAGGAATAAACCAATGGGAAGCACCGCACACTGTGTCGAACTACGAAAAGTCAAGAATCATTCATACGAGGAAATGTCAATTCCAAGGATCGCAACAAGACAAGCCAATGACCACAAGTGTCTTTTGAAAATTAGCCTATCTCTTCAACGGGCAAAATTTTCTAAAGAACACTATAAAAAGGCTGAGTAATCTATTTGAGAGAATGTTGGTTACCTTGACAATCGAGAAAAAACAAATACGAGCAAGAAAAGCAATATTTGTAACCTAAAATATTCTCAAGTCATTCAAGTTCAATCCTCAAGCCTACACTACGAAGGAAATCAATCCAACACTCACCTATGAAGGAAAGACGACTTGAATCGGTTGAAGAGGAAACATTTGAAGAATCAAGGGGTCTACATTCCACGGAGGATTGTAGGAAGGTTCAAGGTCGAACCGGTCTCAAGTTTTTGGATGGCTTCGTGATCAAATCCAAGAAGCTTGAGCAAGTGGAAATGTAGTAGCAAGGCAACCTGTCGTGTGAAGAAGCCGAGTCGCACAGTAGCCAATTTGTGTGACCAAGGCATCTCGCATGAGTCCCAAAGGATCAAGTCGTGTGTGATCAAGACTTGCATCGGACTGTTAACCACTTTGTATATTGATCAATACTTAGTGGATTCCTCCAGGAGTTGGAGAAGAGAGGAGTAGAAGAATTACCCCATCTTGAACCTCTATAAAAACTTATTGTATCATTTATATTTCAAAGACTTTAATTTTTGCACATTATTTTAATATATCTTTGATAAATTCGCTATCAAATTGATAATCAACAAGGTGCTAAAACCAAGCATTAAAACATATTTAAACAAAATTCAAGGATGTTAAGTCTTCCATTTGAAAACATATCACGGTCGAGTTAAGTCTTTTGTCAAAACAGTGAGTTATTCTATCAATAGCTCGTTCAAGTCTCATTGAGTGACTAACTCTGCCTGATTAACTAACTTAGTTGTCCACCAAGGACTCAATTGTGAAGTATTAACTCGAACGTTTTAAAAGGACTAAATCCAAAAGTTGGTAAGGTTTATTAAACCCCCCTTCTAAACCTTACACTCACACCCTCGGGACCTACACTTCTCTTGCGACTCGGCTTCTTCACTAGTAGCTTTGCCTTTCACTCACTTCTCAAGCTCTTGGATTTGATCACAAATCCCTCCAATAACTTGATACTAGTTCGACCTTGGAAAGTAGACCCTTTTTGATTCTTCAAAAGTTTCCTCTTCAACAGATTTAAAGTAGTCTTTCCTTCACGACTTGTGTTGGATCGATTTCCTTCGAGTTTGAGGCTTGAGGATTTGCTTGAATATACTTGAGAATATTGTTGTTAATTGCTTGATTATTGCTTGCTTGTTCGTGGTTGAGTAACCTTTTCTCGATAAATTCCTCGGCCTTTTTTATAGTGAACTTTTGAAATTTTGCCCGTTGAAGAGATAGGTTAATTTCAAAAGTCACTTTGGTTCGTTGGCTTGTCTTGTCTGTGAGGCCTTGATGTTGACATTTCCTCGTATTAAATGTCTTGCACCATTGCAGATTTTTTCGAGTGCGCATCCCATCCCGTTGGTTTATTCTTTTGCACAAAATCGGACTAACACTTTACTTCGACAACTCTGGCATGTTACTATTCTGAGTAACATTCTTGACTTTCATCAACGGATCTAACTCAATTGTCTTGACTGGACTGATGTCTTTTAATCCCCAGGTTACTTGAGTCTGCTCCAGACATTGGATGACTTAACTGTCACTTCAACTTGAGATTTGGCTTCCTTGAGTTGACTTGGTGACTCTTCCGATAGTTGTTCCACAGTGATACTCCTTGATCGACTTCTTGATCTTCTTCTTGGCCATACTCGGTGATATACAATGAGTCTTCAATTTAGTCTTCAGTTGACTTCTTGTATTTCTTGGCATAACTGACTTGACTCCAGCTCTCTCAGCCCTATCTATTACAATACAAATTAGAAAGAAAAAGGGGAGACAACTTCCTAGTTTAAGTTTTACATGGTATCATCAAAATCTACAAAATGAATTTCCTAACAATTGTTGTATAATTTAAAATACTTAATTTTTGTTTGACAAATTAATTTCTAAACTAGTTAATATGTTTGACCTATACAAGCACATCTTATATGATTAAATATGTTAGGAACTTTATTTGTATATATTTTTAGGATGCTTAGAAAACTAGTATTAGAAAGTTGGCACCCCAAAATATTATGATTTATGTTTTTGTAATAGATAGAATATTCATTTATTGTTTAAAGAGTCTCAAAACACATGCCTAAGAATCTCGAGGAAGAGTTCCCAACCAAGTTGTACAAATTTGAGAAGACTTTCAACTTAGTAGTGATGTAACACCCCAAAACTTTTTATATATGAACATGTGCATTTATTTCAAATGATTTAATTTTCTCTATTTTTTTAAATACCATATTTAATTTCAAAGCGCCATATTTATTCCAATGTTCTCTACATTTAAATTTTTTATTTAGCCACTTTGAGTATTTTAAAATTTTGATAATCGAGTTTAATTGTGCCCTAACTTGATAAAATGGACGATTATAATTCTTGTCAATGGAGTTAAAATTTAGTAATGTATCGAGATTTCTTATTTTAATGATGAAATTAGAAAATTTTGGGATATGCATTTGATGATCGCAAAAAGGCTTAAGATATAAAATATCGCATTGTGGATTATAAATTTAATAAGCATGGATTTTAGACTAATTTTATTTCTTTTTGCATGGATTTAAGGGATATTTATACAAATATTACTGAATTTAGTTGGGATTATTGAGCAAATTTTCAATTTTTCTTGGGGCAATTATGCAATTAGCAAAGTATTGAGAGACTAAATTGCAAATTCCAAAAATTGAAATGGATGATTTTTGGGAGAAACTACATCAGATTAGACTAACATCTAGTAATTAACCCTATGTAAAGCCCTTAACCCTTATGTAAACCTCTTGACCCCTAAGTAAAGTCTTTACCCCTAAGTAAATTCTTTAACACATATACATTCTTTAAAGATAAATGCCCAACAATCCTTCATTGGACCTCAAGCACTTTACTAGATTGACGATTGTCACCACAAACCAACACGAGTCTTTAGTAGCACGCTTTATCCTCACTCACACGCTTCCTAAAAATTTCTTCCCATGAGGTCACCCATCCCATGTCTACTCTCACAGACCAAGCACCCTTCACCTCGAGTTTCTATGTAATGGGTACGAGAAAAGAATATGAATATATTGGTATAGGTAGTCAATATCAAATCCTTTAAGCTCTCCTTTAACTTAATGTGCAATCCGGCGCCGATCGAAGTTTGAATCACGGGCGCGTCTCGCGCCTCTTTTAAAGCCCATTGCGGGCGGATGATCTTTGGACCAAAGCCCAACAATCCCCCTTCAAGACTGCTAGCATCTCGGCTCTAGTGTTTGGCGGCCCTCATCGCCCACCAAACTTCATCGGTTCAAACACCAAACTTGTTCAAGCATCGCGTTACACCACCTCTCGATTCGCTCCGGCCACCCAAAGAACCTACAACTTGATTCTAGTCTGCTTTACCTCGATTCCGCCACCTCGGGTAACCTATCTTGATTCCTGGTTCGTTTACCTCCAATGCACCAAAGATCTCGGTTCCACCGCTCCAAGCAACCTCTACCGCAACATGCTTTCAAGGGAATTCAAACCCGTGACTGCTCCGATACAGCTATTGGACCCCAAGTGCTTTTTGGATTGACGATAGTCCTCACAAACCAATACGAGTGTTTCTAGCATACTCTGTCCTCACTCACGTGCTCCCGAAAATTTCTTCCCAGAGGTCACCCATCCCATGTCTACTCCAGGCCAAGCACGCTTTACCTCGAGTTTCTATGTAATGGGCACCAAAAAGAAGATGCATCTGTTGGTATAGGTAGTCAATATCAAATCCTTTAATCTCTCCTTTAACTATACAATCCAGCGCTCACGATCGAGTTCGAAGTGCGGGCCACACCTCGCGCCTCTTTTTAAAGCCCATTGCAGGCGAGAATCTTTGGACCAAAGCCCAACAATCCTCATGTCCTAATCACTCTTTCTTCTTACACTCTTGAGGGAAGTCTTCATCTCCTTCATCTTCTTTAATTTTTTTCTTAAGCATTTTTTTATTCTAGAATCATTTTGTTTGTTATAATAATAAGTTAGAGATATGATTATTTGATGATAGAACTTTGGAAAAAACTATGAAAATCATACTCCCCGTTTTTGGACCCCTTGGAGAATCTTAGGAGATTAATTTTGATCCATCAAAATGCTATATTAATTTATTATTTATGCTTTAGGATTTCATATTGGCTTAGAAAATAACATGTTAAGGAAAATATATATCCTGTTTATCTCTCATTCACGAACATCAACTATGCTCTATAAAAACAACTGGTGAATATTGAAACCTTTATAGAAAAAGGGACTTACATACTTGTATATATGTGTGTTATCTTCGATTTTCCTCTTGAACCACATTGATTGGAGGTTTGTAGACGAAGATATACCCAAAATTCTAAACTATGTCGAAATAGAACCACTAGTCATTCTTTGAAACTTGAAGCTATCATAACACCCTTGTAGATTTTGATTTTTATATTGTCATGAACATGAAAGTTATAACATAGAATGTCTTATAACTCCCCAAAATGAGTGTCAAAAGCGGAACCTTTTCACTGTGACAGAAGCTTCGCCACTAGTGTTACCCTAGGTCTTGTTGAATTTAGAGTTTATTAGATATTTTTCATAGCTTTCTAATGGTGTAAAAATCTTATTGGTGTTTTTAATGTTGTAATTGTGTAAGGAATATTGGTTAGTGCGATGGATTAAGAAATGACATAGAGTTGAGGAGTGAAAGCATAATTTTTTTATGTATGATATAAAAAGTGATGAGTTGTCTACTTGGATGACTAATGTAACGTCTTGTGTCGATTGAGGTGATGTTTTAAGTCAAAATCTATCCGAGGTTGATTCGTTTATATTTGTCCGGACTTACAAATTTAAATACCAAATACGAAGTATTATTTGGATTAAAATTTTATTCGGAATAGATCTAATTGATATTTTATACTAAATTAGAAATTTATATTTATAAGCTTAAAACTTATTTAGCGATAATCGTTTTTGAATAATTATTTGCTTGATAGACTTAAGGAGACTATTGTATAAAATACTAAGACATTTTCCCTACTCATAGAAATCAAGATTTAAGTTATTATTTACTTGTATGATGATCATTAATCCTTTAAGAAATGATGTATTAGATGCGGCACAATCAAACTCGAATATTTCAGACAAAGCAAATTTGCATCACTAGAAACTTTTAAACTTCACAGATTGGTAACTACGAACTATAAATGTGTAGAACTATTATGCTATTATTTGAACTTTAAATTGTAATATGTCACGAAAGTTGTCTGGGACAGTGAATAGGTTCAGGATCGAATGATTTCCTTGTTTTAATACCATGATACGAAGAATGAAAGGAAAGTGCGTGGGTCATGTGAATAAGTTCGAATTTAAATTGGGTTCTTGGTTTGAATACCATAGTGCACATTGAGTATGTGAAAGATGTGTGAAAGTTTAACTGTTTCATTTGATAGAATAGCTTCTTACGTTACCCACCGAGTGTTAAATCTCACGCCTTCAAAATTTGTTCTTTTTGGATGATGACAAAAGAGCCGAGGCATTGGGTATTACCTCGTGACTTTGCTATTTCTCATCTTGGACATTTAATAAACTTTATTAGGAAATTTACTAGATAGATTTTGGTGATGCTTAGAAAACTTTGTATTAGGATGTTGACACCCTATTTTCTTTGTAATTTCTACTTTGAAATAGTTAGGAATTAGGAGACTTGAGAAGCATCCATGTAGAATTGCATAAAACTTTTTGAAGAAATCATCAAAAGACTTGCAATCGAGTGGTGAGAAGAATCGGTGACTTACGGTGGTGAGTAAGTATCAGAAGACTCTCAACAGTTTGCGCCAGCCAAGTCTTTTAGAAGGCGCGGCAGAGTCCATCAAGAACACAAGACTCAAGTTAAAGTCAAAAAGTGGTAAAATAATGAAGGACTAAGACATTTGAAGAATCCGTTGCACCGAGAACGAGGAAGTTACTTATTTTAGTAATAAGGACATGTTTCTAACCTTAAAGTACTCAAGCACTAAACATGCAAGCGAAATTAACAAATAGGAAGCAAGCAGTCTTGATAACTTCATGAGAAAACTGCGGCAAAGGTGAGTACGAGGATGGGTCAAAATCAAAAGCTACAAATCAAGACAAGCCAATGAACACAAAGTAGGGTTTGAATGTTGTCTACCTCTTCAATGGACAAATTTCAAAATTCTACTATAAAAGCGATAAAGCGTTTGAGAGATAAGAAAAAAACATGACATAGTCATAGAGCATTCTAGCAAGAAATATTCTAATTCTCTCTCGAGCCAAATTTGGAAAATCCTCAAGCACATACAAGACACTTTATCCAACACGCACTGTGAAAGATTGAAGTTGTTCAACAGTTGAAGAGGAAACTATTTTGTGAAAGCAAAACAAGGGTCTACACTACCAAGAATTGAAGGAAGGGTTTTAAGGTTCAAGGTTGAACCAAATTCATAATCAAAGGAGGGTTGTGTGAACAAATCCTAAGATATTTGGACTGAAGAAGAGAGTCAAGTAACTAAGCGGTTTCGGCGAAAAGATAAGTCCCCGGCAGAGCTAGCTATGTGACCAAGGCTATTTGGATTTGTATTTTGTTACTAAAGTTACCATTACATTAGTGGATTCTTCTCGGAGTAGGAGAAGAGTGGAGTAGAGAAATTATTCCATCCTCGAACCACTATAAAATTGTTGTGTGTTTACATTATTTCTTTATATTTCTCGCACTTTATTAATGTCAATCACTTGCTATCTAAACAACTTATAACTCTCTAAAAATCACAAGTGTTGATAAACAAACTCAAAAGGGTGTAAGTCTTCCATTGACTTAAAAACAAAAGCGGTTTTATAAACAATTAACTTTCCTCGGTGAGTTACTCTATCAACGGATGTTTTAGAGAACTATTGAGAGATTAACTCTTCTCACGAGTCTCAACCAAATTGTCTTAAGGATTGAAAACTATTAGAGCATGGAAATATTTTATGACTTAACTTCTATTTTTGGATATTTGTGATCGCCTTGAAATCAAAGAAACAAAAATGTTTTATATTCTAAGGCATATAGTCCTGTAGTGGTGCGGGACCTAATTAGGGCTTCAGGGCACTACAAGTGAAGTTGTCAAGACTCTTAGTTGTTGAGATCATGTTAGTTGAATCAAAATCAATATAGGTGCCGATTAGCGAAGAGAGAAGACCTCGATGACTTGATATCGAAGTCTATGAAAGACCAAGTGAGGAAAAAACGGTTGCATGTCTCAAGTCAACTTGACTTATTTACGTTGCATTGAGATCAAGAAAGATGTTCATTGAAATCAAAAGTACAATGTTTGACCATAAAGAGCATTTAATAAGGACCAAACGGATATAGCCAATGAGAAATATTTGCGGTGCTACCGGTTTCTTTGTGAATCGGAAAAGTAACATGAAAGGTCGACATCAAGCGGCAAGAAACGATATGAAATCTACCTCTTTCTTCAATAGGCAAAATTCAAATCACTAGTATAAAAAGATGAGGAAAAATTAGAGAGAGACGCGAGACAAAAGACACAAAGCCAAAAACTAAGAAATGAGAAGCAAGAGAAATTTTCTCGAGCAAGAAGTTCAAATCCTCAAGCTAAACTAAGAACACATGGATCTAACACAATTGAAGATCAAGGATGCCAAATCAGTTGAAGATGAGCAAGTTATGAAGAACAAAATCGCGGTTCACATTTCCTTGAAGTGAAGGATCGGGGTTAGGTTCGTGATAAACAAGGAACAAAGCTACAAGAGGGGCTGTGTGAACAAATCTTGTGGTGCTTGTTGAGCAAAGTAGCTAGAGGGTTGTGTGAGCAAATCTAGTATAGAATCGTAATCTAGGCGGTGAGTGTGAACAAAGCTTCTCAGTTGGTCGTACTTTGTATTGAGAAGCCACGTCATACTTTGTGAACTTCTACTGAAGTAGGAGAAGAGTGGAGTAGAGGGATTACCCCACCATTGAACCCGTATAAAATTTATGTGTCTTATTTAATTTTAGCACTTTACATTCCGCAATTTATTTGATATTGTGTAGGCTAAATAACCTCTAATACTTACTTTGCTTTGATTGTCACCTTAAAGATGCAAGTCTTACATTTGTACTTAACTAAACACATAGTTTTGTAAAGGTTATAACTTTTCAACTAAGTTACTCTATCAACAGCTCGTCGAGAGTTCTCTTTGAGTGGTTAATACTCCCGCTTTGTTTTAACTTAAGCGCAAAGAGTTAAGCTGTTTTGAGGTTCTAAAATGAAAATCGAGTTTAAAATTTTCAAAAGTTGTAAAGTTTATTCAACCCCCTTCTAGACTTGGCCTTGACACATTTGGGACCTACAAGTGGTATCAAAGTAGTAGGTTCAAAGAACCTTCCACATAAGTTAATGAGCTAGATCTCTTACTTTTAAAAAAACCATCAACACGAGTTGTTTTTAAAGTTTTATTAGACTATTTTCATCCAAAGATAGAAGTCAATCTATCTCACATTCCTATGAAGAATTTGATGTTTGAAATTTTCATATACGGGCTTCTATCGCTCTTCGTGATTAAATATGATTCGTCATTGAACATGGTCCAATCAAAATTAAGAAAGTGAATAAAATTGATGATTCTGGTGGAGAACAGCTAGTGATGCAAGTGAAGTTGTTGCTACAGGTGAAGCTAATGATTCTGCAACTGAGATAGAGAAACCTATAAACGAGTAGACTACTGAAGACAGCAAAATACACAACCTGGACAATATGGCCAAGGATATCTTGTATAAAACATTAGACAAATCCATGTTCAATAGAGTTAAATACTTCAAAACTGCTAAAGAGATATGGGATGAGCTCACATGGATTTATGAAGGTACAAAGCATTTTAAGGAGAACAAGCTCACTGTGGATGTTAAGAATTAAAAAAATTCAAGATGAGGGCAAGTGAGTCACTTGATCAGTTGGATGCCAGGTTTACAGAAATAACGAATGAGCTGTCAGCCCTAGAGAAAAAATATACCCATAAGAAAATGTGTATTAGGATACTTCGATCCTTACCATCTGAATGGTAGATGAAGGTCATAGCCATGTGACATTCCATGGACCTCACAAAGATATCCAACCATGAGCTATTCTCATATTTGAAAGCTTATGAATTTGATCTCAAAATGAAAGACTTGGATAAAACAATTACTCCCAAGACAACTACATTGGTTGCAGGTGAGCTGAAGTCATCAAAGTACAAAGACATAGTTGACAAATAACTACTCGCACTAATGAATAGAAGATTCAATAAGTTATAAAGAAAAACTATTAAAAGACTAAGGGTGAGCTTTCCGAAGACACCCGGTTCTAACCAAAGGAAGAGAAACAAGACCTTAAAAGAAGATTGAGGATCTTGGTTGGAACTAGATAACCTGGTTACTTTGCGGTTGATTTGTCCACATCTACCAATCAACAAGTATATGAATGTAAAACAACAAAAAGTTTTTAGAGAAAGAAAAAAAGAAAGAAGAAAAGTCATGCTTGCATAAGAAGAAAACTATCAAAAGGAAAATATGCAAATGAGTCAGCGCAAGAGTGAAGCACCTACTCATCCGATGAGAAGAAGAGACATTCATCCGTTTAATTGCTAAAAACAAGAATATGAGGTAATTCCTAATACTTTTGATTCGAATGTGGTGATAGTGATAATGACACTAACACATCAACATCCACGGATCTTTATGATTTATTGGTAAAATGATGAAAGACTTTGAGCACATAAAGTCCTCCCACACACTTCTAATGGAGGAAAACAACATACCAGAAAGTAAGAGCTCACACTTATCGATAAATCAATGTTCCGAGTCACATAGTTGATGTGAACAAAAAAGTTAAAGGATGAATATGAGCTAATTAAAGATGAATGCTCTTTCAAGAGAAAAGAGAGCATGAACTTAAAAGTGTATTGCATAACTCAACAAGTCATCCAAAATACTAGATGAATTTATGATGATTCAAAAAGAAAAAGGAGATACAGATGGACATAGCTTTTATTTTTTTGTAAGTGCACAAACTCCAGGAGTGATCTTAGAGAAAGGCTCCCCAAGCAATGAGCGAAGCAATAAATCTAAGGCACCATATTTTCACCCACACACCACCAAAATCACTCACAGGCCGGTTATGATATTAACGCAAATGAAATAAACCAACTGAGTATACATGTAAGAATGTTGAACCTAAACTCAGAAGAGTGAACCAACAATCTCCAAACAGAAGATATTTTGTGAAGAACAAATAAAATTACCAAATGTTAGGAAATTTATTTGTTAGATTTTGATGATACCATGTAAAACTTAGACTAGGAAGTTGACACTGCATTTTCCTTGTAATTCTGTATTGTAATATATAGGACTGAAAGAGCTAAGTGAAGTCAGCTAAGTCAAGAATGTAAGAAGTCAACTACAGACTAGAGTGAAGACTGTTGTGTGTCGGTGAGTATGGCCAAGAAGGAAGATAAGGACTCAATCGAAGGAGAGCCAAGCGAGGAACAAGTGTGAAGTTTGAGGAAGTGTGAGTCAAGTCAATGAAATAAGCCAAGTCTATCGGTTGAAGTGATAGTCGAGTGAATCTTATGATTGGAGCAAACTCGGTGACAAGGGTAAAGCGGCGTGATCAAGTTAAGACAAGCGACATTGATCCGTTGGAAGGAAGTCAAGAATATTACTCGAATAGTAATTTGTCCAAGCTGCCATGTCTTAAAGTGTTTGGCGAGAAACATGCAAAAGGAATAAGCCAATGAGAAACATTTGAGAAAGACATTTAACCTATCTCTTCAACGGGCAAATTTCAAATGAGCACTATAAAAGATTGAGGAAGCATTTGAGAAAAGGTTGCCTTGCATACATGAGAAATTGATCTTACAAGCAATATTCAAGCAAGCATAACCGACAATACTCTCAAAGCTTATCATAGAATTCCTCAAGCCTAAAACTCGAAGAAACTTGATCCAACACACTGTTTGTGAAGGAAAGATAACTTCAACCAGTTGAAGATGAAACATTTGAAGAACAAAAAAGGGGTTTACTCTCCAAGTTGAAGGAGTTGTAGAAAGGTTCAAGGTCGAACGAGAAGATTCAAGTTTGTTGGAGGGTGTGTGAACAATTCCAAGGACTTGAAGAGAGTTGAAGTAGCCAGGCAGAGTCTTGTAAAGAAGATGAGTCGCAGGAGAAGCAAGATGTGTGATCAAGGCTGTCTCTAGACTGAGAACTGCTTTGTAACTTGATCTATTACGTAGTGGATTCCTCCAAGAGTTGGAGAAGAATGGATTAGAGGAATTACCCCATCCTCGAACCACTATAAAAATTACTTATGTTATTTTACTTTCAGCACTTACTTTCTTGCATATATTTTTATATATGTTGTTAGTTAATTTTCTTATCCAACTGATAAATAACAAGTGCTAAAACAAGTGTTAAAAATAAGCTTTAATCAATCTAAAGGGTGTTAAGTCTTCCATTTTGTTAAAAACCAAAATCAACTAAAGTTAAGTGTTAGATTAAGCGGCCAAGTTATACTATCAACGACTCTATCGAGTGCGTTGAGTGGGTAACTTAGCTGAATATAGCCAACCTATTTGTCCCCCAATGACACAAGCTGATTTGAGTCAACTCTGTTGAAAATCATAAAAAGACTAAAAGTGAAAATTTGGTAAGGTTTATTCAACCCCCTTCTAAACCTTACACCATACCCCTTGGGACCTACACCAAACACCCAGAGCTTTCAAAGAAAACAAAACTAATGATGGGAATGGTAGAAAATACCCAACTTTTGTTGATTGGAATACACCAATGAAATATCAACATATTCCAAGAAGGAAACATGCCTTAATGGCAAAAGACCAAGAACCAATTTAGAGCATTCACAAAATATGCACATAAGCACACTTATACACGTAGACATACTATTCACAAATACAATGCATCGGGACACAAAACAAAGTTTCATCACATGAATGCCAATATGATCCCTAACTCGTACATACAAAAAGAGACAATTGTATGATTTGAGGGCTCTAAGAAATTTGCTAGCATTCATTATGATTATGGAACAAAGAGGTGGAAACCCCTTATAGTCAGTCGTTTAGCAATAATTTAGTTGGATCACCCTACAATGCTAAACCCTAAGGACCCCACAGAGATATGGATACCTAAAGTTTAACTTATTTGATGCGGAGTTCACAAAACAACCGAGTGCCAAAAACCTGGTACATGGGTAATGGTACATTCTAGACACATAACTAGAAACATAAGTCATATGTCAAATTTCAAAAGAAGAAAAAGGAGCAAAAGTCATATTTGGAGGAAATGAAGCTCAAGGGGAAATAAAGGGGATTGGATCATTATTGATCACTATTGCGACTTACAATAACTAAAAGCTGAATAACACGCACATGTCACTTGCACAACCTTACTGTAAACATTATAGACTCGACACCATACTTCATATAAGAGATACAACCTTGCATTTGTTTAGCGAGTTTATTTGACTATAGTAGTTTCTTGTGTGATTGAAAATAAAGCGAAGAAAACTACACATGTTTCTAATGTTTAGGAAACATTAAAAAGTTGTATGATTTATTTCTAGTGCAATAAAAAAATGGGCTTCCTATATGTCCCCTGTTTCGTATACAAAGAACGAACAAATTTTATTTCACAACACGGATAAGCAAAACACTCATATAAGAAATGGTTGTAATATTCAACAATATCATTGTCTATGCCATTATATTCTTCCACTACTCAACAACTTATTTCATCGATTAAAGAAAAAAACGGTTAGCGAAATATTTGAAAGTTATCACTGCAAACCGGAAACACTCTCAAATAACTACATAAGGAGAATGCGAGAGGATTACTATCTCAATTTTCTTCGATTGTGAGAGAGGAAATACTAACGTTAAGTTGTTATCATCAACTTTAAACTGGGTTCAATTCAGTTCAAATCGGAATACTCTAATTTGTAATAATTTGGGAATAAAATTTCTCATTTGAGAAACTGGCCTATGGTTATTTTATAATAATCCAGGGACCTGGTCAATAGATACCGATCAAAAAGGTCGACACCTCTAATCCCAAAAGAAATCCCTTGAGAGAAAAGTGGAGAAGTTTTGGGTGCACTTGCCGTGCTCATATTGGGACACTTCTCTAATCCATTAGTTAGTTTGAATCCCCTTCGCTCAATTTTATTTTTTACACACCTTTTTACTCTTGCCTTTTCGATGTCGAATGATGGTTTATTTCTCTGTTTATTTTCTAACTGGGTGGCAAACCATCGATTCTCTTCCCGTGAACCTATAAGATAAATCGTCGGTGCTTGAGAATATCCTTCTACAATATGCCAATTGATAAGTAAAACATCTAATACAATCCGAGGAAAGTCATTGAACAATGTGTTTCTACTTTTGTAGCTAACGAGAAAACTTGAGCAAGGTATCTAGGTTCTAATTTATTTCATTAAATCATGTACGTCCCAAGGGTGATAAAGTAAAGTCTAGAATGGGAGGGGATTTGAATAGACTTTACTAAGCTGTTTGATTTAGTCCTTTTAAAGTCGAGTTTTTACCATAAGTCGGTTGGGTCCTTGGTGGGAATGACTTAGTTTACTTGCACAATTGAGTTAGTCACTCAACGGACTCGATTGAGTTGTTGATAAGATAACTTAGTTGATTCAATTAACTCTTTAAATAGTTAGTAGACTTGGTTTTTATAGTGGAAGACTTTCACCCTTATTTGAAATATGTTTTTCAACACGTGTTTTAAGCTTAGTTACTATCAGTTGACTTAGTAAACTAAACAAACAGCGAGTATAGATATGCAAGAATATAAGTGTGCTAAATGTAAATGACACAAGAAATTTTCTAGTGGTTCGAGGATGGGGTATTTCCTCTATTCCGCTCTTCTCCAACCTCTCGGAGGAATCTACTAATGTAATTTTGACTTTGTTACAAAATGATGACATCCAAGCTTGGCCTTGATCGCGACTTCGTTGGCTTTGCTTCAAGGACTCGACTTCTTCACAAAGCATCTTTCTTGCTACTTGACTCCCAAACTCTTGGATTTGTTCACACAGCCCCTAACGAGTCCAAAGCTTTTGGTTTGAACAAGATCCTCACTACACCTCCTTCAACCTTGGGTGGGGGACCCCTTGTTCTTTAAAACAAGTTTTCCTCTTCAACGAGTTTATCTTTCCTTTCTTGAGTGTGTTGGATTGATTTCCTTCGAGTTTAGGCTTGAGGATTTGAATAGAATGCTTGAGAGATATTTGCTCTTGCTTTGAAGGTTAGGGTCTATTACTTGCTTGCATGCGTTAAGTAACCTTCTCTCTGTATATTCCTCGGCCTTTTATAGTGCTTATTTGAAAAATATATCCGTTGAAGAGATAGATGTATTTTTCAAACTACACTTTGAGGTTGTTGGCTTGTCTTGTCTTGTAGCTTTGATGTAGACTGTTCCTTGAAGTTAATGCTATGCAGCATTTCCTTAAACTCTCCAGGTTTTCAGGTACATGTCATTGGTTCCTTACTTTTTGCACTCATTGAAAAAACAACTTTAAGGTTGGCGATCGACACATGCCTAATTTCAGCAAACAATTGACTTTGCTTTGACAACGGATCTCTTCAGCTTTCTTTGATCCTTTCTGTTGCATAACCCCTTTGTGAGTCAACTCCACTTATCTTGAAGTGACTCATTTGTCGATCATTGACCGAGACGACTTTTTTGTCACTTGACTGAGACTTATCTTCAATTTACTCAGCTGCCACACAGCTGATTCTTCATCTTGATCTTCAGTCGAGTCCTGCATTCTTCAACTTGGATGCTTCCTCAGCTTATAGAGCCCTATCTATTACAAGTTGATTTACGTAGAATTGGGGTGCCAACTTCGTAATCTAAGTTTTACATGGTATCATCAAAATATATTACATAAATTTCCCAACAAATATTCCAATAACTACTTGGTTTGCCATAATATTAAAAAGAACTACTTGAAGAAAGAAAAACATACTGATAAATACCTTGCAGCAGAACCCAAAAAAAAAGAGTTCTAGTGTCTTAATCGCTGTCGATCCAATCAAATCTTCCTGGCCTCCCCAACACACTCTTGATACTGAAAGAAACCTCCTTGAGAGAACCCTCAAAACCTTTTTCATATATAAAAGTTCAGTATCTTCTCACGAATTAGTGAATTAGGGCATGGATGTTCTTATTTGGACATATTGTGTTATCTAGAAAACATGTCAATAGGTTTGCAAATATAATCCTATGAAGAAAATATATCGTAAACTTCATCTATATGTTAAAAAAGTCTATGCAATAAACATGTCATTGGATGTTTATCACACATGTGAGACTTTAAAGCAATCCCTGCAAGAAAAATCCGTAATTACATTGTAGAAAGCAACTTAGATTGTCTTATAGTTTCCAACACTGGACAACCTTGAGCATAACATTTTTATTCATTGATGTAATAACAAATAAATCTCAAAGAAGAAAATAATTTTCTTGATTATTAGTTCGAAATAATGTGAAAAAAGTAGTTCACTTACAATGGCAAGCACAATACCAATTCAAACAAAATTTTGTAAGTAAAAAAAAAAAAGTGAAGACAAGTACAATGGTGAAGTTTGATCATATATAATGCCAATTGAAATGCCCGTCTAAGGAAAATCCCCTCATTAAATTATTAATGTTACTAAATTAACGTGGAACCGGGTAATTATGCCTCTAACAAAGAATGGATTATCGAAACTTGCTTAAATGTTTACAAGCACACCACTCACTATATTATATATAACCACATATGAAGGCTGGAAGAATCTCAAACATTATAAGTGCATAGGATTTATCGGTCTCTGGGAATAAAAATAATGATAATCTCTAAAAGAATATTCAAGGTTAAGTTTGCAAAAATAATGTTACATAATTGAATCATCTTTTCCATATAATCATATGTTTTATCCAAAGTGCATAATCATAACACAAATGGACATGTACATTTAAAAAGGATCTTCCACGTTCTTAAGTTGGTATATATGTTAACTTCTAAAGGAGGAAGCATATCTCACTTCCCATACGATTTAATAGATCTTCATATGCACATTAGTCAAATGGTATCCATGTATAATATATTTGAGGTTATATTCGATAGGACCTTTCTAATGGTAGTCACTTCCAAATTCCTTAGAGCTAGAACTTTACCAGTCGATAACTTTTGTCGTGTTGCTTTCAACCTGGTGCAAACACTACCATAATCATTCACCCCTATAGCAAGAATTTTGTTAATTCTAAAAGGCTATTTTATCCTAATATGTGAATTACCTTGCTCGATTTGAAACCTCGCGGGCAAATCTGAATATTCTCTAAAGAGGCGAGAGAATCGAGTCAGTTCTACTTTGTTGAATGAAGAGACACAAAAGAGATGGAAATATTAGGCGTCTACACTATAATAGAATTCCGATTTTACATTTGAATAGCATTAAAATTTGTAGGCTGCAGGGATATTTTAGGCAATCAATTTTTCTACAGAATTATTCCCCCTTTTATAATAATATAATAGTAATAGTAAATAGTAAATAGTAGATAATATTGAATTGGTGCTTAGTAAATTTAGTAAAGAGAAAGATAAAATTTACGGCATTTAATTTTTGGATTTGTTCCACGTAAACGTGTTCTTTCCCGCATTCCCAAATACGAATGTCTTGAAAAAAATACTAAAGCAGGAAGTGGAGGTAGAAGTAAGCATTCATGGAGACACATAAAAGGGGGAAATTGCTAACTATGGCAAAATTGAAACAAATTTCTTTGAATTGGGGTATTTTTTTTATGGAGTTGCGATTTTACTTGTTGGCGCACATGGGATGTGCGCCAAAACTATTATTGGCGCACATACCTTGTGCGCCAACCTTAAAATTATTTTGTTTTCATTTCGATTTGGGTGGCAGATTGACAAGCTGCGCCAATAACTATTAAAAAAATAAAAAAGTCTTTGCGCGCCTTGTGTGCGCCATCCATTAAGAACAATAAATTAAAAAAAAAGGCATGCTAATTAAAAAAAAAAAAAAAAAAAAAAAAAAGTCTTTGGCGCACCTTGTAGGTGCGCCATCGAAGAACAATAAATTAAAAAGAAAAGGTATGCTAATTAATTATATTAGTCTAACTAATTAATTACAATTTAAGTCAATAGATATATATGCTCTTCTTGTGATAATTTGATTATGGGATGACACATTTAAATACTATACCGGTGATCAAACCGGCTAAGCCAACAGTAAGTGGTTCAACCGGTCGGACGATTCAATTTGGTCCAGGATATCGGTTCGATTCACACATATTAAGAAAATATAATCAATATAATTGGGATCATTATTTTTATATTTTCCGAGATTATATCATTGTTAGTCTCAAGCAAAATGAATTAAATGAGAGTAATTTATTCTATTGTTGTGTAATTAATACTCTTAATAAAGAAACAAGCCTATAATTTGAAATTGGCAAAAAAAAACCCTAATTTATGTTAATGGGACGGGGAATATTAAATATGCTAATGCTACATAGAGCTCATTAAGGGGTTTTTTTAGTTTATGAAATAATTTTTTTTTTTGAGGAAATTTGAAATAAAATTAGAATATACATGTAACTAATAGTCTAATAATGCGAAAATATGATTAGAGCCATAATAACTATGGTTTGTCTAAACTTTCTCTTGAAATAACCAAACCGACCCAATTTCTGGTGCCTCTGTCTCCTTGCCTGTTGGACGGCTCTAAGAGTAAGAGGGTTCCAAAAAGTATTTTTGTATTTTTTTAATTTTTGGGATTCATGGTTGGCGCACCTTGTAGGTGCGCCTAAAAGTGTGTTTTTATTTTTAATAGTGGCGCGATTGTCAATCTGCGCCCACCCAAATCGGAAATAAAAAAAAAAATTTAAAGTTGGCGCACAATGTATGTGCGCCAATAGTTTTAGCGCACATCTCATGTGCGCCAACAAGTAAAATCGCAATTCCGTCAAAAAAACACCTCAATTCAGCAAATTTGTTTCAATTTTGCCATAGTTAGGCAATTTCCCCATAAAAGTCTGGTTGTGTCAAAGTTGGTAAAGAGAAACCTCACGAAAGAATTGGGGTGGTTTTTGATCAGCGATAAGTGTTACATGTACATTTACTACTTATTTCCTCATCAAATAAGTTTCTATATGCATTATAGTTCATATCTTGATAGCAAATGAAGTCCAGGCTAGTTGCACAAGAGTTACCAATTAGGTAAGTGTCCAAGTTATTGCTTGAGAAAAAAGCATTTTATACCACACGAGTTTGATGTCTAGAGGACTTGAAAGCCAAACTTGTACAAAAGCTTATTGATAATTAACATTGGAAGTAGTAACAAAATAAGTTTTTGGTTTTCTAGGAAAGATGTGTTAGATTTCCGATCTCTTGGTGTGAACCGAATGGAACGTGTTGTTGCACTTGAGTGTATTCTATCCATGTCCATTAGTAATTAGATCCGATAGGAAAGCTAGAGGGGAGGTGAAAGAGAGAATAGCTTGGACATATTTGAAAGGGAAATTTTTTAAGTATCCACTATGGATAGTGGGTACTTTTTATATCCACCAACATAAGAAAACTCTTTTCTATCCAAATTGTGAAATTGCCCTTCCTTTAAGTTGGGGTTTTTAAAATTTTTAAATCAAGTAATGATTAGACCCATTGAAAACCGTATAACCCCCATTGGAAACCGTATACAACCCCACCCCATGTATATATACACGCACTCCAAGACAAGAAAAAGTAATAAAGCAAAAGAAAAAAAAAAAAAGAAAACAATACTAAAGAAGAAGACATACCCATATCGTGTATATCGCCCCATGGCATCCACCGAAGAGTCCATCGCCGGCTAACTGCCGCCTTTGCCATCGCCGCCATGAAATGAAACCGATGCACCCTCCTCCTCGCTCCCGAACATGTTAGGGTTTCTTTCTCCTTTTTAGAAGTTTGATAATCTTTGGATATAATGTTGGGTTTTAGTTCGAAATGATTGTTCATGACTATATATGTTAGTTTTCGGTAAATTTACTTGATAATGAGCACGAGTGGTGTTTTGTTGAAGTTTGGGTGTGCGGTTTGTGTTTTGGTTAGGGAGTCAAAAATGGGTTTGCTTGGTCATGTTCTCACTATATGAGGAAGAAGACGAACAACCACGATTGGCACGATATTGGCACGATATGCGATATCGTGCCAATATTGTGCTTTATGGGCACGATTGTGGTTTAATATCAGCCACGTCATTAACCTATACTTTGCCATATCGTGCCAATATGCACACGATATAGATTGTGACATGGCATACATTTCAAATCTATATCGTGCATCTTGAGCACGCGATATGGCCCGATATAGGTTTATACACGTGTCCTTTTAGTATCGTGCCACTATATGTACATGATATAGTTTATTATGTGCCACAAATATTAACACGATATAGTATTACCCGCCACATATCGTGTCATATCGCGGTCGTATCATGCCTAATCGTGTCCCTTAGTCCATGTCGTGCCACTTACTATTTGTGTTGCTTAATTGTTGTCCTATGAGTTTATTACTACATTTCTTGACTTTTTCACCAATTCCTCTTGTTAAATTGCTATTAATTTTTGTTGTAGGTTGGTCCTTCATGGAGGAGACTCTCTTATCATCGAGAGAGGGCCCAAATTATAGGGTACATTCGATCGAGTATAATTCAAGATATCAAAGATCAATTGCAAGAGACCGGTGGTGGTGTATATAAGAAGTTTAGAGACTCGATTTTTGGTCATTTTTGGATTTCGGGTATGACGGATGTAGTTGTAATGATGCCCTCCATGCATTGGTAGTGATGGAGGTGCGTTTGTCGGATGCTCCAGGAACCGAGTGTTGGTTCCACGTCGGAGAGCATAGTATTAGATTCTCCGGAGTGAGTTGGCCATGGTCTGTATTGAGGTTTTCGGGGTCCACATTTGATCCTAACCTTGTTGTTGAGTCACCCGAGGCCGATTTTCGGAGTGAGTGTTGGCCTTTTGGAGAGCCGCATAGAGGATCGGTTCTCTCGATTCGAGTCACATATTGTTCGAGCTATTTATCAATTGGATGACCATATGACTCGATTAGAGTGTCTTATTTCAGAGAAGGGTTCTCGATTAAATAGATGTCTAGATCAGGAGATAGGTCGGGATCCGGACCTTATTTAGGAGGAGATTAGGCATCTTTTCCCGTATATTGATCAGTATGAAGACTTCATGCAAGATCGTGTAGTGGGCAGTCATAGATTTGCTAGTCAGTCATCTAAGCAGACGCCATCGTCGATCTTTGCATCGATAGTGGTGATCAACCCTCGAGAGAGAGGACTCCTCTTCCGACATTGTCGACTCCTCTTCCGCCTGTGTCGACTACTCTTCTGCCATCGTCGACTCCTCTTCCGCCATCATTTACCACTCCTCCACGAGAGTTAGTACATGCTCCGCCCTCACGAGTGTCGGTCCCTATTCCGAGGCCATTGGTCCATCCACGAACGCCCTCTCCAACACCATTGGTCCTGGTCGCGAGCGGTCTCTCCGCCTACTCATTTTATCCAGGTTTGGGATATGCATCCGTCGCATCTCATTTGCAGCCCATTCCGACCTCATCGATACTCGCAGGTCGGACGCGACCGATGTGAAGTATACGCACTTCTTAAGGTCTAAAGAGGAGTAAGTATTAAATATTAGTGCATTTGTCTTGTCTCGATATTAGTGTTGATGATTTTTCTAACCGCAAGTCTACGGTGTCAAGTTTTAATATAGAGAAGTAATGTTGTCGAATCCACAGGAATAATTATCAAATTATCGCTAAGTACTATATTATAGTAGTCTAACTTTATTTAGAAATTCAATAATTGATGGAGTTGATTATACTAAAAATACTAAAAATAAATTAAGACTATGAAAATATAAATGAGTTTATCCAAATGATTAAATGAATTCTAGAGGTATGATGAATCTAGTTATCCCTTATGTTGTCAATATGGTTTATCAATCATCAATTATCAATTTATAAGTCAAGATTTCTACAATAATCATTCCCTTTCTCAAGTGCCAATGATTTTAGATTCAATTGGGAAATCAATATCTCTATAAAAATCACCAATCAAAATCTCAATAAAAGCTATGAATCTTGATAAATGACTTCAAAGGATTCACAAATCTCCCAATTCTATGAAATCCAGGTTATGCTATTCCAAGGTCATGTATTCAATTACCTCTCTCAAGTGTCAAATCAAATACACCAAACAATCTAAAGTATTGATCAAATAATTTAGAAGCAATAGATCCAAATAGCACAAATAAATTGATAGATCTAGATTGACAAACCACAATCTCAAAACATAAGTTCAAACATAGATTACATCAATCCTCTAGAATTATAGAGTTTAGCTCATGATTAAAGAAAATGAATCCATGAAAATACAATAATACATCTTACAAGATATGAAGAAAAGCAACAAAATAAGAACAAGAGTAGAGGATCTTCTCTATTTCTAGATGATAGAAGCCTCAAATCTTCTTCTCCAAATTCTTCTCAAGATGCTCAAATCCTTCTTCCTTGTCTTGTAGCTGTTTTTATTCTCTTCCCAAGGGTTCCAAGATGCCCTCATTTCAAGCCCCAAGGATGTTATTTATAGTACACAAAAGTCAAGAAGGGGTAGGTGAACATAGGTTTTCGCGCCCCGCCGCGGGCGCCCGCACATCGCCCGCCAACTCTCACCAGGCGCCTGCGCGCCATCATTTCTTCCGCACAATTGCCGCCGGGCGCTAGGGCGCCGGGCGTTGGCGTCGTAGCGCCACCCGCATCAACAATGTCTTCCGCCGGGCGCTGCACGCGGGGCGTTGGGCACTGCAGCGCCCACATGCTCGCTTCCGAACTCTCATTCCCCGTCACGGGCGGTCCTTGGCCAAAGTGCGATTTTTCCTTCTTTCTACGCGATTTCTTCTTTTTTTCAAGCCGTTTTTCACCGTTTTCTTCATTTCTCGACTATCAAATCTGTATTGACTCTACATCGACTCTAATTGAAATAAATAGGACTCTAACGACTCTAAAAACACCCAAAATAAAACCGAATTCTACTCTAAAATATCAAATAAGTTGGTAAAATACCAACTTAACAAATACCCCAAACTTAAGCTATTGTTTGTCCTCAAACAATTATAACTCCAAAATGAAAGACAAACAAAACAACAACACAAGCAACTACAAAACTCCATATACCAATAAAATTTGTCTAAAAACTCATTTCACTATCAATCAAGCATGCATTTTATCATTGTGATCAAAAGTGTTGAATATTCATGAAAATTCCATTTACATTATTCAAATTGATTTACGCAATCAAATGTTATCAAGATGATCCACCGCTAAGTATCAAAATATAATGACTACCAGATTCCATAGGCTTGTTATTCCCACTAATCTCCACTAATGTAGGCTAATATAACACATGGATCAATAGGACTTCCAAAGCTTGTAATGTGGCTTAGGTTTGGGTATGAAAATTTAGGATTAAGTGGCTCAACTCACCCAAACACACAATTACCTCTTCAAATCACCAATTGCCAAACAAAATGGCTACTTTCACTCTTTGTTGAATTTTCAATTATTCTCCTTTACGAGCCTCCATTTTCAACAAATTTTTTTTTTGAAACCCCCAAACTTAATCTTTTGCATATTTTAACAAATGGGGTTTCATATTTTCTTGTTCTCGGCAATTTCATGCGAGTGAACATCTACCTTACTTATCACATCCTCCTCAACCTTCAATCATTTTGTGTGTATGAGTGATGGGTAATTAGGATTTTCACATGTAAGCTCAAGGTAAAAACATTGGTTGCCAAAGAACAGGTTTAATAGGCTCAAAAGGGGACACTAGTGAAATTATATCGTACAAAGGTAGTCATTTTGGCTCAAGCTTTTATTCAAAGATGGCCTAAATCATTTCCTTCGTTATTTCACCTAGGATTTCGCCTCGATTAGTGATCAAACAAGTTCTAGAATCCGGTGGGATCATACAAGCAACACTCGACTTCATTAATCATTTTCAAATAAGTTAACGAGAATTATGCATGAATACGAAATCAATGAAGCAAAATATAGATCACCACTTAAAAGCATACTTTCGTGATAGTTCAACTCGTGATCAACAAATCTACTTAGTCATGTAGTTCTATAGTTCAACAAACTACCCGACTCGACTCAACTCGATATTTTTTTTTTAATACGACTCAAAAGACACAAATACTGATTACACCCCCAAACTTAAATTGAACATTGTCCTCAATGGAGAGTGAGAAAACTTTCCGGATAGCAGGGAGTGCCTAGGACTCCTCATCGAGTCGTGTGGTGAAAAATGAGAAATAGGACCGGTGGTGGTGGTATTGGAAACCGGAACTACGGGTGTGTCTGGCTATATATCCGGGCAAGTACTCGGTTGTGCTCATTCTCATATTCTTCTCGTGTCGCTCGTGACGTTGCTCCTACAAAAGCCCTTCTCAATTCTCTCGCTTCGCGAACTAGTGCGCCTCGAAGGGTTGTTATCGTGATGTGAACGTCTAGAACGAGCGTCTTGCTTTGCCGAATGGATGGAGTGTCTACATTACGTGGTTGGGCATGAGTGTCATGCTCAATAGCTGGTAGGGCAAATTCGGGATCAAGAATATATCCCGCACCCTTCGGATTAGGCACACCGCCTGCCCACTCGTCATAAGAAGCAATAGTAGCCGAATCTATGGGTCCCTTAGGATTTTCCAATGGCTCGGAGCTATCCCATGTAACACCCTCCTCTTTACATAACCCACAAATTAAACTCGGTAAGATTAGTCCCCCTGTTTTGGGTTGTAGCATTTTGTTATGAAGGGACGTTGCAATAATTACCACTGGGTCGAATTGTATGCCAAAGAACTATGGCATATAGAAGATGAGCTCGTTCTTAGTTACATCACTAACATGCTTGGTTGGTATCAAGTTGTTGCATATGAAGTGGTACCAAGCTCGCCCATATCGACTAAGACTCGTGTGCGGAAAAGCAAGTAGCACCTCCCACTACTTTTATATGACGTACCACGTTCCAGGCCGACATAAGGTATTACAAATCTCCTCCATACTTGGTGGTTGCGAGATAAATTCAACGTACGGTGAGTGATCCACCTCCGGGAGTCCATAATATTCTCTTATCGCTATTGAATGAGTGTATACCTTGTTTACATCACGTACGAAAACCTCTGAGTTATAGCCATTTTTGGTCTTTGCATTTGCATAAAACTCTTTGACTATATTCGGTGCGAATGGTCTAGGTTGTGCACAAAGTTTTTTCCATTGCTTCTGATGTATCATTTGTGCAAGTTCACCATCATTCGGCCCCGGTTGTAACCCCCGTTCCGCGGTTATGCTCTTTGTGCTTAATTTCTCATAAAAAGATTTTGTGCCTCTAAGCTTACGAAATGACTAGTATCATATTCCTCGGAAGTACTCGCCACCTTTTCGCCCTTGCTTGCATTCTTTGTTCTTGGCATTTTAATTGATCTGGAAATCACCTGAAAAATAACACAAGCAAAATACACATAGAACGCACAATAAGAGTTAGGGGTTAGGAATTAGGCAACAACTCAACAATTATGCATTTTTGTCATCAATTCATGATCAATTAACCTTTAGTACACAATGATGACAAGAATCAAATGCCTAGGTGTAATAATTTTCATTGAGACATTTTAACAAACACCTTGTAGGCATATATGCAAAGAAGAGATGAACACCAACTTTGAAATTCAATTCATGCCCAATTTTTTAACACCAATCCATTCAAGCACACTATTATTCATATATCATCACAATTTATCAAGAAGTGATCAAGAATTTCGAAATTATAATGATATGGAAAATTCTCACATTTCAACCCTAGGCAAGAAAAATGAAGAAAATTAGTGTATAATTGAAGCTCACTTACCCAATAGAGAAGAAGAAGATGATTTTGATGATCCACTTGTTCAATAGCCCACTTGAATGATGTCAATTGGAAGAGTGAGTGGGATTTTTATAGAAGATAATGAAATAGCTTGAGGGTTTGTGTGTGATGTGTTTTAAAAAAACACAAGATTCAGCCTTTAATATTGCCCCCACCCCGGGCGCTGCAGGCGGCTCTTAGGCTTAAAATGCAGCGCCCGTATGCCCAAAATTTTTTTCCTGTTGTCTCGGGGCTGCATTTATTTCCGCCCGTATTTTTTTTTTTTTTTTAATTTTAAATTTAAAAATCACAATTTAACTAAAAATTTAAAAATCACACACAAATTAATTCACACAAAAATCACACCAAAATTCAAATAAACACCCAACAAACTTAAAAAAATAAAATCACACAAAAATTCGATCACACGAAAATCACTTGGGTTGCCTCCCAAGAAGCGCTAAATTTATAGTCGTTAGCCAGGACTCAACTATTCGGGCTCAAGAAATTTCATCACCAAGCGGAAGATTTAAGACCTTCCTTACTTCATTCGAGAAATAATGTTTCAATCGTTGTCTGCATTTACTTGGAACGAATTCCCATCGTTTCTCTCAACTCAACGGCACCATAAGGAAATACACGTTCAACCACAAATGGTCCGGTCCATCGCGACTTGAGTTTACCTCCGGGAAAGAGTTTCAATCGAGAATTGAACAATAACACTGTTGGCGAGTAAGAATTCACGTCGCAGAATCATTTGATCATGCCATTTTTTCGTTTTTTTCTTTATACATTTTGGCATTTTCATATGATTCTTGACGAAATTCTTCCATTTCGTTTAATTGAAGTAATCGTTTTTCACCGCCTCTTTCAAGTTAAAATTCAATTTCTTAATTGCCCAATACAAATGGCACGCTTTACAAACACCAATCGATATGGTGACATACCAATTGGTGTTTTATAAGCCGCGGCGATAAGCCCACAAAGCATCATCGAGCTTTTGTGCCCAATCCTTTCGATTAAAACTCACCGTTTTTCAAGAATTTGTTTCACTTCACGATTGGAAATTTCGGCTTGACCATTAGATTGAGGATGGTAACCAAGCGCAATTTTATAGCGCACACCAAATTTAGCAAGAAGGTTATTAAATAATTTATTACAAAAATGCGTACCTTCATCACTTACAATAGCTCGAGGTGTACCGAACCGAGTGAAAATATGCTTGTGCAAGAATTTGAGTACTACCTTAGCATCATTCGTTGGTGTTGCAATCGCCTCAACCCATTTGGAGACGTAATCAACCGCAAGCAAAATGTACAAATTTCCATAAGATGCGGGAAATGGCCCCATAAAGTCAATACCCCATACATCAAATAACTCCACCTCCATTATGTTTGTCAAAGGAAGCTCATGACGCCGTGAAATATTACCAACCCTTTGGCATCGATCACAAGTTTTCACAAAGGCATAACAATCCTTGAATAATGTTGGCCAATAAAAACCAGATTGTAATACCTTTGCAGCTGTTCGGGTTGGCCCGAAATGTCCCCCATAAGATGATGAATGACAATGTTGAAGAATCTCTCCAATTTCTTCCTTAGGAACACAACGGCGAATGATAGAATCCGCGCATCTCTTGAACAGTAACGGATCATCCCACAAATAAGACTTAACATCATGTAGGAATTTTTTCTTTTGGTGTGAAGTCAAGTCCGGTGGCAAAACTCCTCCCCGCGAGGTAATTAACAAAATCTGCGTACCAAGGTAATGATGTCTCGGCACGCATAATTTGTTCATCAGGAAATGATTCTTTTATTAGACTCTCAATCACCTCGTAAGGTTGCTCAAGGCGGGATAGATGATCGGCAACCACATTCTCGCTTCCTTTTTTATCTCGAATCTCAATATCAAATTCTTGCAAGAGCAAAATCCATCGAATTAATCGAGGTTTTGCATCCTTTTGGAGAAAAGATATCGGATTGCCGCATGATCGAGTATAAACAATCACCTTTGTACCCACCAAGTAAGCTCGAATTTATCAAATGCAAAAACTACCGCCAACATCTCTTTTTCTCGTGGTGGTGTAGTTTTGTTGGGCGTTGTCCATGGTCCTACTTGCGTAGTAAATAGCTTTAAAAATTCCGTCTCGCCTTTGACCAAGAACGGCACCCACTTTGCATAATCACTTGCATCGCACATGAGTGAAATGGTTGAGTCCAATCCAAGCACTAACATAATCGAGTGAAATGAGTGCCTTTTTTATCTGTTCAAATGCCCGCAAACACAACTCATCAAAGCAAAAGATAACATCTTTTTCAAGGAGATTACAAAGTGGTTTAACAATTTTTGAAAAATCTTTTATGAATCTCCTATAAAATCCTCGCATGCCCTAAAAAGCTTCTTATGCCTTTCGCATTTGAAGGTGGGGGTAGCTTTTCAATAGCAACAACCTTCGCCCTGTCAACTTCCAAACATGTACAAGAAATACGATGTCCAAGTACAATCCCTTCTTTGACCATAAAGTGACATTTTTCCCAATTAAGTACAAGATTAGTTTCCTCACAACGTTGCAAAACCATAGATAAGTTATGCAAACAATGGTCAAAAGAAGTACAAAAACAGAAAAATCGTCCATAAAAATTTCCATGATTTCCTCAACCATACCATGAAAAATCGCCATCATACACTACGAAAAGTAGCGGTGCATTACATAATCCAAATGGCATCCTGCGAAATGCAAAAGTACCATATGGACATGTAAACGTAGTCTTTTCTTGGTCTTCGGGGCAATGGCGATTTGATTGTATTCTCGAATAGCCATCAAGAAAACAATAATATTCGTAACACCGCCTTTGTCCAACATTTGATCAATAAAGGGGAGGGGAAAGTGATCCTTACGAGTATCTTTATTCAATTTTCTATAGTCAATACATACTCGCCATCCCGTGATGAGTTCGTGTAGAAATTAATTCATTGTTATCATTTTTTCACAACATTGTCATACCTCCTTTTTAGGGACAACCTGTCTAGGACTCACCCATGAACTATCAAAAATGGCATAAATAATACCGCCATTAGCCACTTTAAAACCTCATTTCTCACGACTTCTTTCGTTGCGGGATTAGGTCGTCTTTGGTGTTCAATAGATGGTTTATAAGATTCTTCCATTAAAATTTTGTGCATTACAATGGAAGGACTTATACCTTTCAAATCGAAATATACCAACCCAAGGCCGACTTATGTTCACGAAGCACACGCAACAACTTATCCAATTCGGATGAAGATAATGAAGTAGAAACAATTACCGGGTAAGTTTTATATTTTCCCAAAAATGCATATTGAAGATGTTCAAAGTTCCTTTAGTTCTAAAGTACCTTTCGGAATATTTTCAATATTGGCATTTTCTAATGCTTCCTTTTGTTTTTCTTTTACAATTTCTTTAGCCTCAAGGAAAGAATAAACTCAAGCAAATCAATATCATCACTATCTTCCTCATCACATTTCATTATTGAATTAAATAAACAATGTTCTAACGGATCTCTTAAATCTTGTTTTATAACTTCCGTTTGATCATATTGTTCGATCTTATCAATAAAATGACATGTGTGAGGTTCCTCTTGAAATTTCATTGCTTTATAAATGTTAAATAGTACCTCATCATCATTTACCCGTAATGTTAACTCTCCTCATTGCACGTCAATTAAAGCTCGTCCGTTGCTAGAAAAGGTCTCCCAAGAATCAATGGCATTTCATGATCTTCCTCCATATCCAACACCACAAAGTCCGCCGGAAATATGAATTTATCTACTTTGATCAACACATCTTCAATCACTCCTCTTGGGTAGGTGAGTGATCTATCGGCTAATTGCAATGTGATGGTGGATGGCGTTATTTCTCAAGGCCAAGTTTCAAAGCAGGACAACGGCATAAGATTAATGCTAGCACCTAAATCACAAAGAGCTTTATTAAAATAAGAATCACCAATAGCGCAAGGGATAGTGAAACTCCCGGATCTCTTAATTTTTGTGGTAGCTTCCTTTGCAAAATGGCGCTACACTCTTCCGTGAGATTGACCTGTCTCATATGCTTCGGCCTTCTCTTTCTTGACATCACATCCTTCATGAATTTTGCATAGTTTGGCATTTGCTCAAGTGCATCGGCAAAAGGGATGTTGATGTGAATTTTCTTGAATATTTCCAAAAACTTGGAAAATTGAGCGTCAACTTTTTCTTCGAAATCTCCGTGGAAAAGGAAGAGCATTTGGTAACACATTATCGAATTGGAAATTGGTTTTACCAATTTTTGCCTTTTTCGATTGCTTATCAATGCCCTCTTCATTTTGGAGTATTTGAGCTTGCTCTGGTTCTTTGGTGGCATGAGGCATCTTTGGTTCATCATATTCCGTCCCACTTCTCAACTTAATGTCCTTGCAATGTTCCGTGGGTTTACCTCGGTGTTACTTGGAAACGTATCAACTTTCTGCATTTGTGAATTAATAGCCGTGGCCAATTGACCCACATGTGTCCCCAAAGATTTGAGATGACTTTCAATTGTTGTAACCCTTGAACCCAGATTTTCTATGTTAGAATCGGCTTTGTTCATCCTTGCTCTTGATTCTACAAGGAATGAACTAAGTAATTCCTCCAAAGATGGCTTTTGTTCTCCCACATATGTGCTCGTACTTGCTTGATTCTCGATATCCCGGAGGTGGTTGCAACACATTTTCGTATTGCTATACGAGAAGTTTTCATGATTGCGAAGTCCAGGATGATAATGTGTCGGCAATTGATTCCCTCTATTGTTGTAACCCCGATTATTCACATAATTCGCTTGTTCTCGTATCGGGATTCACAATTTCTTGACTTATCTCCATGATCGCCTCACGATTGTTGTTTTCCACTGGACTTAGTGTAGCAATTTGCTTTGACAAGGCGGAAATTTGAGAGGCCAATGCGGACATAGTATCAAGTTCAAGAACACCGACAACTTTTCTTGGCGTAGATCTTTCAGACGGCCATTGATAACTATTGGCAGCCATTTCTTGAGTAAAAGCATGGCTTCACTTGGAGTTTTAGCCATCAATGTACCTCCACTGCAAAGATCTATAATAGTTCTTGAATGCCCATTCATACAATTGTAGAAATATTGAACCTTTTGCCAATATGCGTACCCGTGTTGTGGACACCTCCTCAATAATTCTTTGAATCGCTCCCAAGCTTCGTAGAGTGGCTCAAAGTCGAGTTGATGAAATTGAGCAATCTCACTTTTTCGGTTGAAGTGTCTTACTAGGTGGAAAGAATTTTGCCATGAATTTTTCAAAGTGAGATCATTCCAACTAGTGATACTTCCGGTGGAAAGGTTTGAAGCAATTGTCTAGCTTTATCACGAAGTGAAAACGGAAATAACCTCAACCGAATAGCTTCATCGGGGACCCCATTCATTTTGATAGTATCACATATCTCGAGAAAAATAGCCAAATGAGCATTCGGTCGTCACGGCACTACCCCAAACTGATTTTGTTGCACCATATTTATTAGGGTCGGCTTCAATTCAAATTATTCGCATTGATAGGTTGGCGAACAATGCCCGAATAGTTTTGATTTGTGGTTGGTCGAAAATAGTCCCGAATGGCCCTTTCCGGTGGTGCAACAATAGGTATGCGGTCTTCATCATCACCGATTCCTGCCATTTTTGTGAATTCGATTCTTCGTGCGGCTCTAATCTTTCAAGCGTTCTTTCAATTTCTGGATCAAATAAGATTAAATTAGCACTTTTATTTTTTCGCATCAACAAGAAAACACAAAAATGACAATGACCCTATTGTAACAAAAAAAATCAATCTAAATTAAAGTAAAACTACTAAGTAATAATATTAGCACAAATAAGATGAATTATTCCCGCAACGGCGCAAAAACTTGTTGATGATTTTTCTAACCGCAAGTCTACGGTGTCAAGTTTTAATATAGAGAAGTAAGGTTGTCGAATCCACAGGGAATAATTATCAAATTATCGCTAAGTACTATATTATAGTAGTCTAACTTTATCTAGAAATTCAATAATTGATGGAGTTGATTATACTAAAAATACTAAAAATAAATTAAGACTATGAAAATATCAATGAGTTTATCCAAATGATTAAATGAATTCTAGAGGTATGATGAATCTAGTTATCCCTTATGTTGTCAATATGGTTTATCAATCATCAATTATCAATTTATAAGTCAAGATTTCTACAATAATCATTCCCTTTCTCAAGTGCCAATGATTTTAGATTCAATTGGGAAATCAATATCTCTATAAAAATCACCAATCAAAATCTCAATAAAAGGTATGAATCTTGATAAATGACTTCAAATGATTCACAAATCTCTCAATTCTATGAAATCCTAGGTTATGCTATTCCAAGGTCATGTATTCAATTACCTCTCTCAAGTGTCAAATCAAATACACCAAACAATCTAAATTATTGATCAAATAATTTAGAAGCAATAGATCCAAATAGCACAAATAAATTGATAGATCTAGATTGACAAACCACAATCTCAAAACATAAGTTCAAACATAGATTACACCAATCCTCTAGAATTATATAGTTTAGCTCATGATTAAAGAAAATGAATCCATGAAAATACAATAATACATCTTACAAGATATGAAGAAAAGCAACAAAATAAGAACATGAGTAGAGGATCTTCTCTATTTCTAGATGATAGAAGCCTCAAATCTTCTTTTCCAAATTCTTCTCAAGATGCTCAAATCCTTCTTCCTTGTCTTGTAGCTGTTTTTATTCTCTTCCCAAGGGTTCCAAGATGCCCTCATTTCAAGCCCCAAGGATGGTATTTATAGTACACAAAAGTCCAAGAAGGGTAGGTGAACATAGGTTTTTCCGCCCCGGTGGCGGCGCCCAACAATCTCGTCCCGATTTATCGCACGGGGCTGCGGCGCGCCCGACATCGCGCCTGCCAACTCTCGCACGGACGGCTGCGGCACCATCATTTCTTCCGCACAATTGCCGCACGGCGCGGCGCTAGTTGGCCGGGCGTTAAGCTGCAGCCGCCACCCGCATCAACAATGTCTTCCGCCGAGCTGCAGCGCCACATGCCTTCTTCCGAACTCTCTTTCCTGTCCACGAGGCGTAGGAGGCCGGGCGCAGCAGCCCGCCCGCCTCCCTGGCCAAAGTGCAATTTTTTCCTTCTTTCTACACGATTTCTTCTTTCTTCAAGCCGTTTTTCTCCGTTTTCTTCATTTTCGGCTATCAAATATGTATTGACTCTACATCGACTCTAATTGAAATAAATATGACTCTAACGACTCTAAAAACACCCAAAATAAAACCGAATTCTACTCTAAAATATCAAATAAGTTGGTAAAATACCAACTTAACAATTAGCATCTTATATTAGTGCATTGTCTTAATATTTCGAGGATCTAATTGTAATCGTGGGGCTTATATACTATGTTGGGCCTCAATTTTTCAAGGAAATGGAGGATCCAATGACAGAGATGGAGAATGATGTAAGTTTCAGATTATTGTATTATTTATTTGAAAATTTTATAATTTTTATTTATTTTATATTGATTAATATTGATTTCTTTCATTTCGTAAAACATATAAATACATACATGGCCTTACGATAGTCCGATCCCCAGTATTTGGGTTTGTACCTAATCCCAAGATGGTGGGAACTTACATGATTATATCTACGAAATTCTCGGTAAGTTTATTTATTATGCGTCTTGCATTTTGATGAGTGTAAAATATACGTGCATTTGAGGGATTAAAATGATATATATTTGATGCATTTGCACGCATATTTGGTGTATTTTACTTGGTCTCCTTTATTAGTCGTGATATACTACGAACTCTTGTGAATTTTGCAGAAAATAGAGCTAAATTGGACAAAAAGTGATATCACGTTTCAAAGTATAGGTCAAGAGCTAATGTATGAGCAAGAATATGAAGGAGAGAAGCATGGAATGTCAAACAAAAGGAAATTTCCCTCAAAAACATCCAAATGCGCTAACAGTTTCTGACACTGGCAAGGTCTAGTATTTTGGTCATACTTTTCTCTACAAAATTGCTATTGAGATAATTCAAGTGCATATGGAATGATAAGAGAAAAGGGTACAACTTTCATGAAGACCCCGGCAGCCAATTTGGATGTTAACATGGACAACAATACGTCACACGGCCGGACCGTGTGGTATCACACGGCCGTGGGAAAATGCCAGTGTGGAATGACACAACCATGTGAAAAAGGGACGAAAACAGGGGAAGGAACCATGGCCGCACAACCCAACCGTGTGAGACTACACGTGCGTGTAGGAAAGGGTGAAATCCACACAACCATGTGGTTCCATACGCCAAGCCGTGTGGGATTCTCACGGACGCATTTTCGAGGATTACATTCTTTGTTCAAACTCTACAAGTGACGTCTCCAAGCATCTATATAAAGGGGACCAAGGCTTTAACGAATTTTCATCATCATACATCATTCAATACAATAAAAACACATCAATTAACACGGAACGAAGGAATCAAGAACTTCGAGAGCAAAAGGCTAGGTCGCGAAGGACACCACAGGGATTTCTCATCTAGGAGCACAAGAGCTTTGAGGGCTTAGGAGGGGAATCCATCCCGACAAGAAGGGGTTTTCTTTCTATGTCTCGAGAACTCTTGTCCGAGCTTAAACGATGTCTTAATGTTGATTCGAATTTGTCCATGAGTTTGTAATCAATGTTTGGCATATCTTTCGGATCATAGGGGCATAATCAAAAAACTGTTGATGTGTATTAAATATGATTATTTGTTTTCTTCATTAATTCATGCGTTCTATTTTATGAATTCGAAAGTGCTTATTCTTAATTGCTTTTTATTTGGCCAATAATTTGCATGTCATACTTCTAGTCCATAATCCGGGAGGTGAGTTCTAGTAAGACGAAAAATCGATTCAGACATAAATGAGAGTAATGTATCGGAGACTACTTCTATTTGTGGGGAGTACTTCAATTCAAAGATCTTTTGGGAGTTAGTAATAATTGTGATGGATCGGGAGACCTCAATTATTATTAATCTCTTGTTTATGTGCACAATAAACTATTTTAGGAATTGAACCAATGAAATTGCTTGAATTGATTTTTAAAACTTCATTCGCATTTAATATTGAAGAAGCATGTTGAGATTATGTGCCTAAGGTTGCTCCTAAAGATGTTGAAAATACTTGTGGGGTTCACAAATTTATTTTATTTATTTTTCTTTATTTTTTATTTTTCCTATTTAAAATAACTTGATTTTCGGTCGCTTCAATAAAATTGCAATACGATGTTATTATAGCGTAAGTGTTTCGAGATTCAATCCCGAGGAATACGACCTTGCTTGCTATTATTCTATAAACTCGCATTTGTACACTTGTAGTTGTATGAACCAAAATAGTTTTGGCGAACAAGTTTTGCGCCGTTGTGGGGATTGATTAGATTCTAGTTAGATATAGTAATAAGTAGTCCAATCTTAATTGAAAAATATTTTTGTAAATATTTTATTTTGATCTTTTTCGATTTTTTATTTATTTTTATCTTCTTCGTTTCTAACATCATTTTTGTTTATTGCGAGATCGCAATCGTTGGAGATACAAGAAGCCAAAATCGCAATCGCAGTGGGAGGCCAACATCAAAAAGGGCAAATTCCAAGCGATACCGAACATAATCCGAGAAAATAGTGCAATGTCATTCGTGTGATGGATGGTACAAAACATGAGGGCTCATGGATTTTAACCAACGCGTTCAACAAAAGTGATGTTAGAAATCAAGTCTAATCAAGACGTAAAACTTAGCGCTTTGTGGGAGGCAACCCAAGAGACATCGCGACAAACACCGGAGTAAAAAAAAAGCTGATAAAAATATCACGTTTCAAAGTATAGGTCAGAGCTAATGTACAAGCAAAAATATGAAGGAGAGAAGCATGGAAGGTCAAAAAGGAAATTTTCCTCAAAAACGTCCAAATGCAATGACAGTTTCTGACACTGGTAGGGTCTAGTATTTTTGCCATAACTTTCTCTACAAAATTGCTATTGAGGTGAATCAAGTGCCTATGAAAATCTATGAGAAAAGGATACAACTTATATGAAGACCCCGGGAGCCAATTAGGAAGATAACATGGACAAAAACACGTCACATGGCCGGACCATGTGGTATCACACGGCCATGTGAAAATGCCGGTGTGGAATGACACAACCATGTGAAAAAGGGACGAAAACAGGGGACGGAACCTGAGCCGCACGACCCAACCATGTGAGACTACACGGGCGTGTGGGAAAGGGATGAAATCCACACAACTGTGTGGTTCCACACGGTGAGGCTATGTGGGACTCTGTCGGGCGCGTTTTTCGGAGTTTTGTTTCTGTTCAAACTCTACAAGTGACCTCTCCAAGCATCTATATAAAGGGAACCAAGGCTTGAACGAATTTTCATCATCATACATCATTCCATACAGCAAAAACACATCAATGAACACATGAACGAAGGAATCGAAGAACTTCTGAGAGAAAAAGGCTAGGTCGCGAAGGACACCACAGGGCTTTCGCATCTAGGGAGCACAAGAGCTTCGAGGGCTTAGGAGCGGAATCCATGCTGACAAGAAGGGGTTTTCTTTCTATGTCTAAGAACTCTTGTCTCCGACTTAAAAGGTTTTCTTAATGTTGATTCAAATTTGTCTATGAGTTTGTAATCAATGTTTGTCATATCTTTCGGATCTTAGGGCATAATCGAAACTGTTGATTTGTATTAAATATGATTATTTGTTTTCTTAATTAATTCGTATGCGTTCTATTTTATGAATTCGAGTGCTTATTCTTAATTGCTTTTTATCTTATCAATAATTTGCATGTCATACTTCTAGTCCATAATCCAGGAGGTGAGTTCAAATAAGACGAAAATTGAATTCAGACATAAATAGAGTAATGTATCAGGAGACTACTTCTATTTGTGGGGAGTACTTCAATGCAAAAATCTTTTGGGAGTTAGTAATAATTGTGATGGATCGGGAGACCTCAATTATTATTAATCTACTGTTTATGTGCACAATAAACTATTTTAGGAATTGAACTCATAGAATTGCATTAATTGGTTTTTAAAACTTTATTCGCGTTTAATATTGAAGAAGCATGTTGAGATTATGTGCCTAAGGTTGCTACTAAAGATGTTGAAAATACTTGTGGGGTTCACAAATTTATTTTTTTTTCTTTCTTTATTTTCGATTTTTCCTTAGATAAAATAATTGATTTTCGGTCGCTTCAATAAAATTGGAATACAATGTTATTATAGCCTAAGTGTTTCGAGCTTGATCAGCCGAGAATACGACCTTGTTTGTCATTATTCTATAAACTACACTGTACACTTGCAGTTGTATGAACCAAACAATTTTTGGCGAACAAGTTTTTGTAATTCATGCTTTCTATTTTATGAATTCGAGTGCTTATTCTTAATTTCTTTTTATTTGACCAATAATTTGCATGTCAAACTTCTAGTCTATAATCCCGGAGGTGTGTTCTAGTAATTCAAAAATCAAATTCGACATAAATAGAGTAATGTATCGGAGACTACTTCTATTTGTGGGGAGTACTTCAATTCAAAGATCTTTTGGGAGTTAGTAATAATTATGATGGATCGGGAGAAATCAATACCACACAGTCCGGCCGTGTGATGTGTTTTTGTCCATGTCGCATTTACTTTAAATTTAATAAATAATACTTGTTAATTCATAAATATTTCTATATGTAGGATTCGATACATCATATATGGACTCGTATGCATGGTGCTAATTCGATGACACATTATATGACCCATCGACCATGGAGAGTATTCATCCCGGATAGGAGCCGGATCGGTTGGCTCGTCTTTGTCGAAGACGGACTCAGCCGAGGTAATCCTGGTTCATGGAGTGCATGTACGCAGGTACACTTTAATGTTTTTTTTGGGCTAATTTATGTTTTTTTGTAAAATTTTTAGATTAATTAATGATTTGTTTTTTTCCCCAGGTGTTCATGATCTGCAATTTATCGGGACATTTTGTCGTATGCAAGTTGGATCTCCCTAGAGCCAGAGTGATTATGTACGACTCTATATATTAGTGATACAATGATGACATATATGCTACGAGGGTTGCCGCCACACGTCCACT
Source organism: Rehmannia glutinosa (assembly GCA_016081115.2). Classification (NCBI taxonomy): domain Eukaryota; kingdom Viridiplantae; phylum Streptophyta; class Magnoliopsida; order Lamiales; family Orobanchaceae; genus Rehmannia; species Rehmannia glutinosa. Next base: position 49,363,280 of record CM071937.1, on the reverse strand, counting down.
TCGTCGCATCCTCCCAACAGTATTGGTGCACGTCGGCTTCTACAATGCCTTTCCACAGCTTGAGCCCGTCCGTCGCGAGTGGGAGCTTATTGTTGCGCCGGAGAGAGATTGTTATGTGCGTAAAGACAAGATGCAGTGTGGCTTATTTGCATTGTTTTGCATTGTTGCTTGCATAACAAGGAAGATTAATAGGGCTCGGTGCAAGATAGATCCCGAGCTAAGGAGGAGGATGGCTTGGCGTATTTACAAAAAAAAGTACAGATAGTAGTACACTTCAGTAGTAGTAAACTTCGTTGATTGTATATCTTGTAAATATTTTTGAATTATGTAAATATTCATTTTGCATGAGTTATGGCCTTTTATTAGTATATCAGAGTGTATTACACTTGCAATTGGTAAACAAAATCAAGTAATCTTGTAACAAAACTAAGTAGAGAGTGGCATGACATGCAACCGAGTGGCACGATATGCTCGATATGGCACGATATGGTATATGATATGCAAAGACGACATTGACACGTCATCATTTTTATCGCCATATCGTGCCTCATTGTGGCATGATATGGCACGATATGAACAAAAAATTAAAACATTATCGTGTCAATTTATGCACGATATTGTGACATATCGAGCACATATCATGCCATATATCATGTCGTATCGCAATATCGTTGCTCAATTGTGATACACCTATTTGTAAATTGTGAACATAGGACTATTAGACAATTTTCTCTTAGTGTTATTTGGTAACATAGTATTACAGTTGAAATAAAATTTGCCTAATTTTAATCATCCAGACGTCTCGGGCATCTTCTATGGGTATGATCATCTGCTAGGCATATTCCATATTTTTTTACTAGGCAGCTGTCTTGAAGGACCCGGTTGTGTCACTGAGGCACTTCCGTGCTCATCAAGCGGCGATGACATAGTGCATTTGACGCAATTGTGGCCAACACCCCGCACCTTGAACAAACTTGACTCTTACATGAACGATTACTTGATGACTCAACAGTAGAATGAACTCTACTTTGTCTAGGACGACCAGCTTCTCTCGGGTTATTTTGAGGGTTGCATACTGATTCTCGCACCTCTTGTGGTTGAACCCATTCATTCGTATCAGGAACTGGTAGAACTTCACCCGCCCACATTTGTTGAAGATTTTCATTTTTATAATAATGTGCAACAAATGAATAAATATTAAGGTTCACCTTTCGCACAAAAAAAAAAAAATAATAATTATGTGAAAATATTGAACAAATTAAGTGAAAATAATGATATAAATTTATTTATACCAAATTTTGCAGATGCATGGGAGCAAGGCTTCAATTCATATTCAAATTCTCGACAGCTGCACGTTCTTTGGAATAAGTCAACCAAATAAGTCTTTGTTCTATCTTTCACTTTGTACTTCACATTCAAGACATTGAACTTCCATTCTACGCCCTATCTCAATTGCATCACTTAATCTTTTGGTTGCTTCATGTGTAAACACTTTATCTTTTTCATTAAAGAATGCGTCGTTCATAAAACCACTTTTCAATAATAGTCCCAGCGCACTCAAGCCACAGAACAAACATGCAACTTTTTGGTCCATAATAACCAACTATTGAAGCTCTCACCGAGTTTGATGTCATGAACCCATAACGCCTGGCAGACACTTACATCGCGACCATTTGTCTTCCCGCATGTTCTAACTTCTTAAATGTACCCGTCTCACTAACAAATTTTATGTTTTCAAAATACTTGTCATAATCTTCATGACGGTATGAATATATTGCATTCCTAAACATTCTTACTATATCCGACCGTATTGGGCCAAATTACTCGCAAATGATAAGTGCAAAGCCCATGTAATGCTTCTTGGTATACTACTTTTATGACATTATCGATACTCTTGTGTTGATCGAAACAATCGTAGATCATGAGGGCATGTATAATCATCTCTTAACTATCTCAAAACCATGTCCAAGATTCGTCATTCTCAACATCCCTAATTCCAACTGCAAGTGGGAAAATTTGTTCATTACCATCTTTTGTTACGGCAACAAACAATATTCCCCGGTACTTGCCTTTAAGGTGTGTTCCATCAATCACAAAATAGGCCGGGCATGGTTTTGGAATCCAGTGATTGATGCATACAAAGCAAAAAACTCGTACTTGAATCTATTAACATGATCTGACTTCCATCTAGTTACCGATCGAGATTCGTTAAAGTCAATATGTGTAAGTAAATCTTTGGAAGTAGATTGAATGACTTGTTGTTATCTCCATATATCAACCCAAAAGCATGATGCTTAGTACTCAACGCAACATTATAACTCATTTTAAGCCCATGTCGTGATTCCAACTCTGCCATCATATCTCTTAGCACGAGGGTAGAATGTTCCACTAGTAATCTAGATGCAAAATATGCACCTGCTACTTTAAAATGCACCTACCTAGATGCATTGTCGTTCAAATTTAACCCACATCTATGGTGCTTGTCAAACTTTCCTACTCTCTAAATACCATCATTTCCATATGCAGGCATTCGAAAAGGGCATCGTTCATACTTGCATGACGCATAAAAATGAGTCTTATTCGAGCATTCAACTCGATACTCGACTTGATTTTTAAGGTGATACATGCCTAGTGCCATCTCTAATTCGGTTTTGCTCATATATATTGCTCTTTGGCACAATATACCACCGTGATGTTTCCAATCGCCAGGTTCTTCAGAGGAAGGGAAACGTGCGAGAGTGCACTAGGAATTACCCAATTTTGTCCTGTGGGCACTATTGTTTCATCCCTATTGTAATTCAATTCATTGTCTCTATGGATATCTGGATGTATGTTAGCACCTCATTCTTCTAGTGCATTCTGGTTTTGGTTTTCTGAAAATACTTATCTCCGCTCTCACGTCTCCACTCATAAAATTTCTCAAATTCAGACATTGCTGGTCATTTTTAAATTGATTATTAGAATCAAGTACCAACATAACCAGCAATGTAATTCTCACCAAAATCATCGCATTATTATCACAACCAAAGATCAAGATATCAAGATTATCACAATTAGCATCGTATTATCACAACCATCGCCAGAAAGATCACCACAACCTCATGTATCAGGATAATAGCCATCTTGAGTGCTTGGCCTTATACTAGATCCCGGGACAATCGATATTTAGAACATTAATCGTAGGTGAGCATAGACCGGATGATCAATACTTGGGACATTGTTCATATGCATAAAAGGTGCTCCACTAGTCGTAATATGCAAAAATAAATGAAGTAAAAAATGAGTAAATTGTGAGAATAACATATTAATTTAATATAAGGTCTTTAATATTAAATTCTGCCACTATTTTATTCAAATTCCATCAACCCTAAATTGAAAATCGAGAAATCCAATTTCCTAGTGGGCTTGAGGCCTAATAGAAATATTTCATCCCCCAATTTTATGAGCCCATGGGATATATCTTATGGTAGTCAACTCTTTAACAATTGTATTGATATACAACCCTCAAGTTTGTTTTGCCTCACCCTTTCCCGTATACCCCAATTTTATGAGCCTATGCGGTAATAAGTGCCAAACAAACCCATCAAACCTTCGTGCAAATGGAGCATCAAAATGTTCCACGACTCATCGCCAACATAAGAATGAGTTCATTCCACGAACATCTCTATGTTTGGTAGAGATCACAACTTTCAAATACTAAGTCACTCCACGACTCATGCCCAGTGACCAAGTGCGGTAGCATCGTCATGTCATCTACCTTTGATGGAAGGCATGGAACAATAGATCCAACCTATCTTGTCCATTTTGTTTGATATAAAATTAATTTAAAAATTAAATTCTTTTAAGTTTCAAAAACTTGGGGTTTTTGATTTTTCAAGACCTCATCATAATCTTATTTACTATGTGAGTTTTTATTTAATGCAACATATCAATATATGAATTGCGCAAGTAAAAAGCATTAAATAAATTCTAACATGCATCCTATGCTAAAAGCGGTGGGATGACTATGGTCACTTATGCGACTCATTTGAGCCAAAATGGGTCTTTGGTCAATCTAAGGGACAAAATAATTATTACATTTTATTATTGTAGTCATACATGCATGGGCCTTGAATCTTCAATTCTATTACATTTGTAAAATCTACCCACACACGCGCGTGTGGGTCTTTAGCATCGAACGCCCTCCAAACTACAATAAATGGAAAACCTCACCATCTAATATACTCTCAATCCGAAAATTGAAAGAACATACAAATAATAGAATAAAGAGGTCGGGCAGCCCCAAAACCAAAGAAATTAAAACACATCCAATCATATTTGTCATAGGCCCATGATCATCCCTAAATAAATCATGCTAAAACATCTATCACATGAATTTAAAGCATTTAAATTTACCAAGTTCTATGTGCCGATTTAATTTTGGTATAAATATTTCATGAATATTCATAAAACTAATTTTATTAATTTTAAAATAAATCCTTTCATTTTAAAAACCGAATATTCAAGAAACAAAACTAAACAAAAATAAATAAATAAATAAAAATAAATCATAGTTCGTGATTTGTGGTCAAGCCACAATTCACAAAAGGTTTTTTTTTGATTAATTTAACTGTGCGCCACGCACGACGCACATGTTATGTATTTTTGTTTATTTTTTAATTTATCTCAACTATAAATCGAATGAAATAATTACATCGCACATAAAATAATCATTTTAAACACATCTCAACAATTAAAACATGTTTAAAAACAAAACATAAACTTGTATAAATGTGAAATGCGACTACGATACCATTTGTTGGGTTCGTTATTCAAGGGCTTAACGCAACGGAAATTAAAAACTAAAAATATGCATGCAATTATACATAAAATAAAAGCCCCTGGTTCCCGTAAAGGATTTAACGATCGCGAGAATTATACAAGCGGTAAAAATCATGGTTTTTTTTTTTTCTAAATAGCTACCTTTTGAAGAAAATGTAGAAGGAATCCAAATTTCTCGCAAAGACACGGTAAATCCTCGAATCACGATCTCGCGGAGGTCCAAGCGTCTCTCCTCTAAATATAGTCCACACAATAGATGGAAGCACACGTATTATTAATTTCACTAGTAATTAATAATTCGTTTCTTTATTCAATCTAAAATATGGAGTGAACATCAATCCTTAATTCAACCGGTGAAATAAGAATTGTTGTTATGTAGTAAAATCAAGAAGGGTTCTTGATTTTTCCTACGAAGAAGAAAGAAGAAGAAAACTTGGAGAGAGAATAAGGGGTAGACGTTTTTCTTAGAGAGAAGACGTCTTATTTTTTTATCTGTTTTGTCTCTCTTATTATTCTATTGATTGTTAAAGATACTTATATGATACATCCAATGTTCATAAAAGTGTCCAGGTTCAAAACCTAAAATCAGTAGGAGAATATTATAGGATAATCTCAATTGATCTTACGATATCTTGCCATATCCGGATAACCCTTATCCGGATATTCACAAGAAAATCTCTCCATCTTTTTCTTTCTTTCAATTAGCCAGATGGGCCTATCCTTGTGGGCTTATTAAATATTGGATTGGACATTTAATTAAAAAAAAGTCCATCAATTAATTGATCGAGTCCACATATTTAATTAATTTGATCAAATCAATTCCATCTAGCCCAAATAAATAGTCCAATTATTTATTTGGCTATATTTAATTATTAAATATAGTCTTTCATAAAATTAATTAATCTCATCAGTTAAATTATTTTTCACTCTAAATACTTCCTAATCTAATTAGATTTAATTAAATAATCCAATTGTTTAATTAAATATTTAATTCAATCATTGAATTAAAATCAAGCCAAAATTAATTAATCTCTACCAATTAATTGTATCCAACCATTTGGACTATTTTTGATTGAAGAAAATGACACTAACCATTTTGTGTGTGACCCTTTAGGTTCACAACTAATGCTAGCGAGAGTTTACAACGTTTGTAAAATATGAATAACAGCTTACTCAATTAATTAATAGGTTTTGAAATTAATTCTTTAATTCCAAAAATCTACAAATCATGGGAACATCTAGAAAGTAGCATGATCGCCTAGAAATAGGTGAAATAGCGAGTAAACTTATTTCAATTATTGTTGCATACATGTACAAATCGTTTCGACAACTAATCTCCCGATTAACTCTTGGGCATGGATTATAAGTCGAAATCCACTTGATTTAATAGTTGTGATTCCATTTCAAGTTCTAGTGATTTCTTTATGAATCAATATTCATCATGCCTCGCCAATGTCTTTATGAATCAATATTCATCACGCTTGGCAAGCGTTCAATCTCGGAAATCTAAAGTTTACTTTGGCTCCAGGTCTCATCGCATATCCGTGGGGAGTGCAAACTATCATGGGGATTCAGCCTGGAACGTTTCCTATCGTATACCCCAGGCGCACCGATCTTCAAGGGTGCCCCCAGGGTTGCGAATTCTGCTTTTTGATAAGATCATCCTCAAATTCGAGGAAGATGGAAAGGTTCATCGCTTTCCCTTGCTGGTAGAGTTTGTCTTGTTAATTCGGTGATTACTAGTTCCTTCGTGCACACCATGATGGTTTACAAGTGGCCCTGCACCTTGCTCAAGAAAATGGAAAGGGCCATGCGTAATTTCATCCTGACCGGGATGTGAATACTAAGGGTTCGGTGGTGGTTAGTTGGCATAGGTTTTGCACGCCTCGGGCTAAAGAGGGATTGGGCGTGCAATCAATTGTGGCGACTAATACGACTTTCTTGATGAAATTGGGCTGGAAGGTCATGAACTCGGACTCAGTGATCTTCAGCACCCTAAGGCAACGTTACTTGACAGCAGAAAGGACGATTTGGAGGTCGTTTATCCCTTCTTCTATCTGGACCAGGATTAAACCTTGCATTTTGGCTTGCTTGGAGGACTCTCGTTGGATCCCAGGGCCAATTCCGAGGTATTATTTTGGATTGATAATCGGATGGGTTATTCGATAGTAGATAAAATTGGTATCCCATAGGAATATATATACTTATTTCATCATCGCATTTCGGACTACTTTTATGATGGGTCCCGCACTTCACCTTCTCGCTTGTGGAGGATTATTTAGATCTGGTCCGGGCTATCATACGCGTCCCTATTTCCCCTAATTTAAGGGATACACGTGTTTGGTTGAACTCGACAGATGGTTTGGTTACCTCGAAGGCGGCATATGATCATGTGCGTCCCAATTACCCGGCGGTTAATTGGGGTTCTTGGATTTGGCCCATCGGTTTGCTCTCTTTGTCATAGATGTGCGTAATCAGTTGACCATTTATTTGTCTCTTGTGTCTTTGCGGGGATCTCTGGCGATGGATTTTGAGTCGTTCAACGTTCACCCATTTGAGGCTAATAGCTTTAATGAATTCATGTTGCGGCTTGCGAACTTTCATTTCGGTGAGCGGAGTTACTTTTCCTCGGGCGTGTGGCTATCCTTTCCGCATCCGGCTTATTTGGCATATTCGAATGAGTTGGTCTTTCACAACAAAACTGACAGCGGATGCGGTGACTCTCCATCTTTGGGTACTCATTGTAGAATCGTCATCATTGGATCGGGATGTATTCACAACGACCAACAGGACCTTCTTATCATCCGTAGGTCTGCGTGTTCTGGGCGGGCTAGACAAGCACCGAAGATTGTTGAAGTTAATCGGCAAAAACCCTCCCAGGCCGGGATCAAGGTTAATATGGACGGCATGACTCTTTGGGGCGCCATGCCATCTTATCGCTTAGGGGTGTTCGGAATTGTAGAAGTTTTTTGGGGGTGTTTCGTGAATCATTGTGGATCGAGCTATGTGTTTGAAGTCTGAATTGGTCGCGCAATGTGGGCGATTCATTATGCTTTTGTCAAAGGATGGACACAACTTTGGCTGGAGTCGGATTCGATGTATGTGGTGAACTTGCTGGAGAAGAGGTCGGCGGAGGTCCCGTGTCGCCACCTTAGTACTAGTAGATACACGTTGCATCTTCTTGCTCATATGGATTTTGTGGTCTCACATATTTTTTCGGGAAGGCAATAGGGTGGCGACATGTTGAGCAAGAAGACGGAATACGGTACATGGTAGGGCATCCCGCTGCGGAGCTCGCCCATTTTCTCATCGATGACTATGTTGGGCAATCCAACTATAGGTTTGTTACTTAGTGTGTCACCGCTTCAGGTTTCTTTTCCCATTTTTGGACGCTTTTTCCATTCATGGGGGTACTCTTTTTCCTACCAAGGGTGGGTTTTACCTTGGAGGTTTTAACGAGGCCCCAACCATTCATCCATCGGGAATGCTCTATTTTTTTAAGTTTTTTTATATATAATCGAATTTATTCAGATAAAAAAAACTTGTCAACAAACAAATGTCGAATTCTATGTTGGTCATTTGATTAACCTCTATGTAAACAAAGTGTAACATCCAAAATATCCCCTTTATGATTGTCAAGCAACCAGAAGATAAATCAAAATATTACAGGATGTACATAAGGCTACTATCGTGCCTCAAGTCTAAGGACTAATCATTTACTATTGCAATATGGAAATTATTAATTCGACAACAAATATTCCAGTTAAGAATTTTCCATTGGGTCATGTTCAGTGTACTTGTTCTCTAACAAGCACCCGCATATATGCATTTGCGTCACTACGCTAATGTTAATGGAATACAACATCCTCGTCATACGAGCATACATCATATGCACAAGTCTTGCTGGGCTATTCAATGTCCTATCTTGCAAAGACCATTGACTTGGAACTAATTTAAAATCAAAGCCTTAGAGACATGTTCCTTAATCGCCATCAAATGCTCGTCCATGTCCCCGTAGCTTAATATGATCTAAGGACTTTATCAAACTCACAATTAATAGTATTAAATGCAAAACAAATAATGAAAAATGCCTTTATTAATATGATTCTCAATAAAAGTGCCTTTACAAGTAGAATAAACTTCAATCTAATTGGAGCGCTGGGCACCCTATTCTAACAATTTCGCCTTGTTGCAATGCATTCAGAGCTTTCAACATCGGTTGCACCTGTTCCGAGATCATAACTAATAATGTATCGATATCACCGGATTTTGCATTAGTCGTATGTCCGTTGTTGCACAACTATGCCAAATTACTCTTCCCAAGGATTGGAATGCCTAGGTATGTATATATATTAACTAATAAGATGTGCTTGCAATTAGATTATTATATATGTACTACCAAAGTCGGTTTTAGGTTTTTGGGGCCCGAATCGGAAAAATAAAATGGGGCCGCCCTTGTGTTTACATAAAAAAATTAAAAATAATAAAATCAATGTCAGAAATACATATTTTTTTATTTTACGTAAATAATAGAATATGTAATAACAAAAATATGATGCTCCAACTTTAATATTTCAGTCTTATTAAAATAAATTACGAAAAAGATTGTTCATTATAATTGACCATAGAAAAACAACAAAAAAATAAAAAACTAATAAATTAGCTACAAAATAAAAAAATTGATCTTTTTGCATTTTTAAATTCTTCAATTCTGTTTTCTGGTTTTGCAAAATGAAAAAAAAGGCAAATATAAATGATAGAATAGAAAGGCAAAAAGAAAATTTTCAATTATGTTTTTAGGTTTGCAAAACGGACAACAAAATAGCTAGGTAGAAAGGCAAAAAAAAAAATATAGATTTTTGCTTCCATTGGGAGTAGAACTTGAGACTTAGAGGATATACATGGCACATTAGTTGCTTTGTCACGCAAACTCATTCCTTTCTCATTTTTTTCAACTTTTTTATATTCCCAATATATACATATAAAATAATTAAAAAAAAAATGGGGCCCCTGTGCGGCGGCACCACGTTGGCCGCCCCAGGGCCGCCCCTGTGTACTACTATGCATGCATGCATGTACATATATGTTAAATAAAAATTTCTAACTATATTATAGGATTTGGATCCGGTGAGTCCTTATATTTTAAATAAGTACGTAAGACCAAATCGAGCGTTGACCTCTTCTTTTTAACGATGCGATTTAATTAATTTTTATTTTAGTTTATATTTAATTAATATTTGTTAAGGATAAGTAGGTAATTTTGTTTGAATATCGTAAAAAATGGGAGTTATTTTTTGTAGTGCCCGCTCACATTTGGGATTTTTGGGATTTGTTTGAAACCGTATCTCCGACCTTATCCGCTATGAGAAATATGTTGCTTATTGAAGACAAATATGTTGCTTTTTTTTGGATATATTTGAAATCGTATCTCCGAAATTCTCTTTCCTTTCACAAATCAAACTTGCAATTAATATTGGCACATTCACATTTGTGCGAAATATGATGCTTATTGAGGACAAATATGTTGCTTATTTTGGCAAACAATGTTGTAACTACAAACTATTCCCTTCGATTTGTCTTTTAATATATATGTAATTATGTTGCTTATTTATGTCAACTATGTTGCTTATCAAGGACAAATATGTTGCTTATTTAAAGGCATACAATGTTGCTAAGTATGTCGCTTTTTTTGTGGACTCGTGTTGCTTATTGATGATAATTATTTTGCTTACTTAAGTAGACAACGTTGCTAAGATGTGTGCAAATCTGTTGATTTAAATAGGTCATGTCTTGTATATATGTATTTTTGTTGCTTTTGTATGTCAACCGTGTTGCTTATTGATGACAAATATGTTGCTTAGACATTGTACATTTATTGCTTACAAATATTACGTAATTTTGCTATGGTTTTAGAATGTAAGATAACATCTATGTTTGTCAGCTCGTATTTCTAGATTTGGAACTCCAATTGCAAGAATCACTGTAGACCGTCTAGCTTCAGAAATATGGTTAGAGTTTATATATATATATATATAGTCAGCTAGGTTTCATGTACCAATACAAGAAAATTAATAGCTCCTACTCAAAACTATTTTCAAACTAAGATCCTGCTAATTTCAGCCTTGCAATTTCTTTCTGGTCAGTGTATTGGGGTAGTTCATGTCTCGCAGGTCATTCTAAGGTACCACCCAATCCACTCATATGCAATGAATTGCTTGGGTGGGTGAAACCACCCATTCCATCCAGTTTAATGGTTTGTACCCTGAGCAATTTTGGAAATATTAGTCAGGTTTGTACCCTGAGCAATTTTCAGTTCAGTCATTTTTATTTATTTTTTAAAATAAAAAACCATAATGTAGTCATCATATAAGTTGACAAATGTATAAAATACTAGCCATTTTATAATTAATGCTATGATTTTGATGTTAAATGTGTTTTGGACTCTGCAATTTTAAACTTAATTGTATTGCACCTACCTTTCTTTGCTTAATATTTATCTTTTTTGGATTTTCTTGTAGGATCATTATAAAGAAGAATCCAAACATTGATTATCAAGTTGGCATACGATGTTTTGAAGCAACCAAGTAATCTTGTGTTGATCACCTAGTGTAATGTGTTGGAAAGATCTTTATATATTGTATTGCATAATATGATGATCCATTTTTTGTTAAACTATCGATTTAGTATTGCAATGTTGTATTGTTGGTATATAGTATTTAGATTAAAGTGGTTGTATTGTTGGTTTTTTGGTTTAATTATTGTCGTATTGTTGGTATATAATACTTTGTTTTAATTATTGTTGTATTGTTATTGCATTGGGACAACGTATTATTTTATAATTATAAGGTACTAGCTGTGTAGGGAGCAAATGTAAATCTAGAAAAAAACAATTTTACATCGGTTGGTGTAGTAACCGATGTAGAATGTCAGTCTTCTACATCGGTTATTCAAATAAAACGATGTAGTAGTGACACGTTAAACATCGGTTCATTAGTAAACCGATGTAAACAGTGAGAATCTACATAGGTTCAGCAACCAATGTAAAATTGTGCAATTTTCCACAATGTTGGATTCGACATCAGTTGTAAAACCGATGTAGAAAGTGTTCCAGAACAGATGTGAAATAGCTATTTTGTAGTAGTGATGATTTATTGGTTTGGACCAATGTATCCCCTTTATAAATTTAATTAGGTATTTTATATATTTTAAGCATATTTATTATTAGTCATTGAAATTTGTTGATATGTGGTCCATATTTATTATTAGTTATTCTTCTTAATTTTATTCAGTTCAATGAAAGAGAGATGTTGATGGAAGACGGCGTAGTTCGAGCGATCGGACCTCCCTGTGTGTGTGTGTGTGTGTGCGTGGTAAAATAAATTGTTCTAAGTTTTTATTTGCGTTAGTACGTGCTATATAAATTAAGTTTGGTGTACTGATTTCGTTGTTTCTTTGATTTTGATATTTATTCGGTTGTGGCATGCTTACATGCCTTATTCATGTCTCCATGTAATAGTTGTATATATCGTTGTGTTTATTTATCTCCACATGTATTATTATTATTATTATTAATACATATTTCTTTTTCCTTCAATTTGTTCATTTTCTTAAAAACAACATGGAAATCTCAAAAACCAAAATGGTTTAAAGATAAAAAGTAAAATTAGTAAAATATTATTTTGATCAATTTGTACAACTACATAGAGACATGTATAATAATTTGATAATATATTAACTTGTACAAGGATATAACTATATTGTAGTGGAATTGATCGAAATGAAAAATGTTACGTATCACAACTGATTAAGTCAAAATAGCGGGTGTTAAATTTTTCCATCAATATTTTGTTGTTTCTCCAATGATTGTGGGGGAAGTCATTGTCGATATCTAGCTAGCATACAACCAACCACAATACAGCACCCGAGCCTACTCAAATCTTTCATAATTAATAGAGGTGCAGCCAAGTAGGTTACTGATCACCAGGTTAAATGTACAATTAGTTTACTTTTTTTAAGAGATAAAGTTGATCAAAAGAAAAAAAGAAACATAAAATTTAGAGGTAAATGAAAGCAAGAACGATAAAAAAGTTTAACACAAAATGATATTTGTTCCAATATGCATTCAACTCGTCTGTACCTGTGATATAGCCAATAACACTACACATGCACTCGTGCTCCAAAATTCTAACCCATGGCATGTCACATTTTTTTTTTTAGTCATTCCCTTCAAACCAACATGTTTTTAGCAATATTTTTCAAACACATTTTTTTAGCCATTTTGGGGTGTGAAAAACCCAATTTGCCCTTGAGTCTATTTAATCGCACAAACCACACATCCTCGTGACTTGGCATCGTGAGTTTTTGACTTTACATCATCCGATTCTCTCACTTATTATATTAACTCAATTATTTTTTCCAAAAAACTTTGAATTCACATAACTTTTTGGTTTTAAACCGCGTTTTGTATGTGTAATATATCAAATTAATTCTCTTTTCGATATCTATAATTCAACACCAATATTGCATATTTAAAAACAAAAATACGGTTCGATTTTTAAAAAATTTTGAAAGAAAGAGTAAGAGGAGACATAGAGATAGGTGAAAGAATTCTTAACCGCCGTATGGATTGAGGGGACCGTGCCTAATAATATTATGCCCGGTACTTCAATCATGTTTCTGATGTACAGGATCCTCAAAGAAGCAAGTACAGAGCAAACTTCATGAAGAAGATCAAGAATTTGAAAGATAATTGCAGATTAGCTAAGAGGCTTTTGAGGAGACAAAAAGAAAGGACTAGTTTTTTCTCTCCTCTCTTTTGCACATGGTTTGGACGGCCAACCCTTCTCTCGGCGCGCCGGCGTCGGTCATGGCCTCACGGAGTCTTTGGCTTTCTTCGGTCTAACTTCGAACTTTGAACCATACCATGCACGTTCTTCTCCAACGCAAATTGCCAAATCCATTAACGGTAACCCACCACCATCGGGTTGCGTCTCCTTCTATGGGGTGCCATGGAAATTCCTATCGCGCAAGGCTTGCCACGCCCAAAGCAAAGATTCATCATCGCCTCCTCAAAGATCGGGTGTGGTCCCCACACGCCTACCGCAACAAACGCCATCAACATCGCATCGATTTGTCGCCATCATCACAAGAAGAAGAATAACATAGTACCCGGCACAAGAAGAAGAACATCCTTGTACCACCAGCGGTCCCGCACAACTACAACAACCTCGTACCACCGCTTTCCCCACGCGCGTGAGTCCTCTCGCCCCAAGGCTGCTGCAGCTCGCCAAGCGGACAAAGTGGCGAGGTGAGCGGGGGATGCGCCTCATCATGACATGGTGTCCTCGCCTCCTTTACCCCCATGGCCGCCAACCATGGGGGCCCGCCCTCCCATCTATCTATGGGGGCCGGCGGTAACTCACCCTCCATCCGGCGGCCCTCTCCCGGGAGTGATGACCCCGGGCCCGGCCCCGACCTCCGCAGGCATTCTTCTTGCATGTCCATCCATGAACTCTCTCAACTTGTTGGATGCTCGCCACCACGGGCCACCCGGTCGCCAAACCCCAACATTGGCTTATAATATTGGTCATCAAGTTAATTCTTATGCCAAAGTGGTTTTTGGAAATCCCCATCCTATGAATTCAATTTTCTCAAAGGCCTCATTGCAGTACCAATCATCCTGGATTCCACACCTCAGGTTTTAGGTAATCCTACTTTGTTTTCCACAAGTTGTTTTTGGTAAAACTCATTCTATCCCAAAACCGGTTCGTAAAGGTGATTATTACTCTGTTACCATTGATGACAATGTTTATCAAAGAACGTCTCGCTGAATTTTCCTACTTGTTGATTGGAAGGGTTATTTTAGGAAAAGCAACAAGCCATGGGCGACTATGCCTTTGCATAAACGCTATCTCGAATTATGGGTTATTAAAAATGAATGGAAATTAATTCCCTTGGGGAAAGGGATTCTTTTGTGTCAAATTGTTTAGTGCGCAGGATCGTGTCGGGCTCGAGCTCAAGAATGCACTAATCGAACGCTTAACCCTGGTACTATCCGATTGTCTCCATGGGTGCCTCGACTTCAACCCTTACAAGGTCCAATCTTGATGGCAGCGTTTGGGTACGCATTTTTGAACTCGTTTGGAATACGGGACCCTAATAACATCATGGGAATTGCCGTGCACTTGGAAATCCAATTGATTGATCTGCGTTCCTTCGATGGTTCTTTGGATCATTTTATTCGGGTTCGTGGATATTGACCTCTCCAAGCCTTTGGAGGAACATATTATGGTTGAGCGCACCGCAAGTGCTCTTTTTGTTTCCGTCACTTATGAAAAGCTACCCGCATTTTGCTCGAGGTGTAGTGTTATGGGGCATTCCAACATCATGTCGTTTTAACAATGTGGGGAATCCAGCGATGGAAGGGCGCGCTTCACCAGCCCAGGGACGTTCGTGGGCGCCGGTACTCGTCGAGAATTCTCTGCAGTAGCGGCGCCGATCCAGGTTCGTAACGTTTACCGTCCGTCGTCCGCTGAGAACAAGGGCGTCAGTAGATGACTCAATGGGAACTATGGGTTCGACTATGCACACAGGATCTCCACCTCGTGCAATAGTCATTTGCCCTTCAGCGCCCATCTTGGTAATACCTTTGAGGTTCTTGGTTGATCGATTCCCGTGCCCAAAGAACCAGATTATCAAGCAGATTACCCGGCCCAGGAGCCGTCTCCCAAAGCCGCACTTCCAATAAGGAGCCGGTTTCTACCATTATTCCCATTACGGTTCAAGATCCTTTGGGGAAGCCTATTCATACGCCGAGCCATGCTTTTGGGATAGCTCTTTGGACTTGGCAAAAGATAGAATTCTCCGGGGTTACATCGGCCGTCCCCCAGCTCATGACGTCACTATCGAGCCGTAACGCCCTTCACCATACGAGATGAATTTCGCAGCCTTCCAAGAGATCGATTACGTAGATGAGGTGGGTTAGTCTCAATCGCCGATTCTCAAAGACAACACACACCTGTTTTTACCGTGCGTTCGTCACGGGCGCCTCCCCTCACTTCATCTCAATGAATTGCATCTTCTAGAACATCCGGGGGATTGGGAATGTTGCATCTCGCAATGTTCTTAAGGCTTTATGTCAAAAGCATAAGCATTCGATTTTGGCTATTTGTGAACCTAAGGTGGACATTTCGACTATTTCCGATTCATATTGGCATAGCCTGGGTTTGATTCTGGTGGGTCAAAGTTTTCGAGGCAATGGACGGCCAAACATTTGGGTTCTTCACGACACCACAATCTCAATCCTTAACCAGGTTTGGTCTTCTACTCAATGTATCATTTTCGAAGTTCAATTTGGTGCTTTGATTTTTCATGTTGGCTTCACTCATGGGTTTGTGTGATTACATTTCACGACGTGAGCTCTGGCTGGATTTGAGGAATTTGGGCCTTACTGATCTGTTACTTGTTGGGGATTTTAATGCGGTTTTGGGACATCATGAGCGCTCGTGCAATGATACTCTTTCCCAAGCCTCGTGTCAGGATTTCAGGGATTTCATGGAGGACGCTGGATTGTTTGCGGTGTCCACTACGGGGAATTCATTTACTTGGTGCTCACCCCATAGGCCTCTATCTTTACTTCAGGCGAAGTTGGACAGAGCCCTCGCAACTTGTCCATTTTTTGCGCTTTGGCAGGATGTAAAGGGTTTAGTTCTTCCTCGCATCGGTTAGATCACTACCCTATTTTGGTTTCATGCACTTCGCCATTAGCAGGGGTCCGGTTCCATTTCGTTTTCAGCGTATGTGGGTTCATCACGATTCATTCCGGGATTTGGTTACAACCTCTTGGGTCTCTCCATGTGACGCGCCCAATCCTTTATTGCGTGTCATGAATAAGCTCAAGCGGTTGAGACAAGTTATTAAAGATTGGAACAGGGATGTGTTTGGGGATGTTAACTGTAAGGTGGATAGTCAGTTGGAGCATCTTCGTCAGATTCAGGCAGACATTGAGGCATTGGGTTATACCGCCTCTCTCCGAGATAGCGAGCTGGACGCCCAATTGAAGCTCTCGTAGACGCTGCAGTTACAATCCGAATTCCTTACGCAAAAGGCTCGATCGCTTGGCTTAAGGATGGGGATCGTAACACAACATTTTTTTCCGGCGAGCTGCATTCGTAAGGGGCGTGCATGTCTTCGGGGGCTTATGGTAGATGGCGATTACACTAATAATGTTGCTATCCTTGGGGACCACATCGTTTCCTTTTACATGGATCTCTTCGGATACCGGAGTTTCATCTTGGATTTCTCGTTAGTCGACCAGGTTATTACTCCAATGGTTGGAGCGCGGCGAATGCCACCCTTACTATCATTCCATCGATTTAGAAGTTAAGAAAGCGATTTTGATATGGATTCTCGATAGTTCTCCGGGCTAGATGGGTTTAATGGGAATTTTTATCGTCATTTTTGGGATGTAATCTCCACCGAGGTAATCACGCCGTTCGCTTTTTCTTGCATTCGTCACTTCATCACTACTCGGGATTGAATGCAAGTTTCATGGCGCTCATCCCAAATACTAAGGATGCGAGCGTCATTGAAAACTTTCGTCCGATTGTTATGAGCAATTTCATTTTCAATATCATCACGAAGATATTGGCTACACGCTTGGGTTTGATTATTGCGGATTATCTATCTCCGACGCAGTTTGGTTTTATCCCTGGAAGACAAATTCATGATTGTATTGCCATAGTTTCTGAATGGTTCAATGTCTTATCGGGTCGCACGGATTCGAATATGATCCTGAAAATATATATCCGCAAGGCCTTTAACACATTGAGGTGGGATTTCTTGCTACACGTCTTGCGCCATTTCGGTTTCTCAGAGATCTTTGTGCATTGGGTGGAGGTGATTCTTCGGTCATCCAGGATATCTGTGTTGTTAAATGGGACTCCATTGGGTTATTTTCCCCTTTTCAGAGGAGTCAGACAAGGGGATCCTTTATCACCACTATTGTTTTGCATTGCGGAGGAAGTCCTGTGGCGGCTTATTGCAATGGCGATGGAACAGTCTCGGTTATCTTCCTTCATGGCGCCAAGGGGGATAATTTTTCCTTTGTCCATCTTATATGCAGACAATATTGTCATCATGTGTGGGGCGTCTTCTACTAATGCCCGGGTCTTGCTTCAGATTCTTAATCATTATACAGATATCTCGGGCCAAGTGTTTAACCCACGTAAATCAAGTTTTACTTTGGTTCGCAGGTTTCGTCATATGTCCGTGGAAGAGTGCAACACATTTTGGGGATCCATCCAGGGGCGTTCCCCACTGTGTATTTGGGTGCTCCAATCTTTAAGGGCGCTCCAAAGGTTGCGGATTTACAACCTGTCTTTGATAAGATAATCCTCAAATTCAGACGATGGAAAGGTTCATCTTTTTCTCTTGCTGGTAGAGTTTGCCTGGTTAACTCGGTGATCACTAGCTCTTTTGTGCACACCATGATGGTTTATAAATGGCTGGCTACGCTGCTAAAACAAATGGAAAAGGCCATGCACAACTTCATTTGGACGGGGGATGTGAATTCTAAGGGAAAGGTGGTGGTCAATTGGGACAGATGCGGCACGCCCAGGCAGAAGGGGGACTGGGCGTGCGATCTATTGTGGTTGCCAACAAGGCCTTCTTGATGAAATTGGGTTGGAAGGTTTTGAACTCAGACTCGGTGGTTTACAGAACCCTCCGACAACGGTACTTTACAAGGAATGGGGAAATTCGGCAGTCCTTTATTCCTTCTTCCATCTGGGCTGGGATTAAACCCTGCATTTCCGATTGCTTGGATAATGCTCGCTGGATCCCAGGGGCTAATTCCAAGGTATTATTCTGGATTGACAATTGGTTGGGATATTCTATAGCAGACAGAATTGGTATTCCAGAGGACTATAGATACTTATTTCATCAGCGCATTTATGACTATTTTTATGATAGAACCTGGCACTTCACCTTCGCTTTCATAGAGGCCTATTTGGATATGGTCCGTGACATTGTGCGCGTCCCGATTGCGCCAGCCACCCGAGATACACATGTTTGGTTGAACTTGGAGGATGGCTCGGTTACCTCAAGGCGGCTTACAATCATCTTCGCCCAAAGACCGGCGATCATATGGGGCTCTTGGATTTGTCGCAACATATCCGGAACGGGAGATCGGTGGTTGCATGGAGGGCCATACACAACCGACTGGCTGTCCAGGATTCTTTATGAGCTAGGGGGAGTTTTACTGGTCCTTTGGTTTGTGTTCTTTGTAGGGAATCGGAGGAATCGGTTGATCATTTATTTGTCGCTTGTGCTTTTGCAGACATATATGGCGATGGATCTTCCACACTTTTCAAGTTCACCCTTTTCGGACATATAGCCTTAAGGAGTTGGTGCGGCTAATGACTTTTCATTTTAGTGACGATTGCTTTCCTCTAGCGGGTGGCGATACTTTCTTGCATCGGCTCATATGGCATATCCAAAACGAATTGATTTTTCACAACAAAATCAATACCCTGGAGATGGCGATCATTCATCTACAAGTTCTCATTGTAGAATCATCATCATTGGATCAGGTTGCATGAACAATGATCAACAATACTTATTTATCTTGCACGGATTGCGAGTTCATGGTAGGGCTAGACAAGCACCGAGGATCGTCGGGTTCTTTGGCAAAAGCCCTTCGGGCCGGATGAAGGTGAATACAGATGGCGCGTCTCAGGGGCGTCGGGAAGGCTAATCGCATCCGGTGTTTTTTCGAAATCAGAGGCTTCTTTCGAGGGTGCTTTGTTCACCACTGTGGATCAGGGTATGCGTTTGAAGCTAAATTGATGGCAGCAATGTGGGCGATCCAGTATGCGTTTGCTAAGGGTTGGACACAACTTTGGCTGGAGTCGTATTCAATGTATGTGGTGAATTTGCTGGAGAAAAGATCGACGGAGGTTCAGTGGCGCCATCTGAGCTACTGGCGCCACACACTACACCTCCTAAGCCAAATGGATCTCGTAGTATCACATATTTTTCGGGATGGCAATCGGGTTGCGGACATTCTGAGCAAGAAGACGGACAGCGGCACATGGTGGGGCGTCCCGCCCACGGCTCACTGACGACTATGTTGGCCAATCCAACTATAGGTTTACTACTTAGTGCGCTACTGCTTCAGGATTCTTTCCCATTTTTAGGCGCCTATTGTTTCCTGGGGGGTACTCTTTTTCCTTCCAAGGGTTTTTCCCACAAGGGTGGGTTTTACCTTGGAAGGTTTTAACGAGGCCCCAACCATTCAGCCATTTGGTCGGCTTGTGACCGTTTATTTTGGATTTTGATATTATTTCCGGTGGTTCTTTTGGTTACTTGATCACTTGTGATCGGACTACTATTTTTATTTTTATATATATATTCGAACTTATTCAAAAAAATAGAGATAGGTGAAAGAGAGATAAATAATCCAAATATCAAACAAACATGCTAGAAGGGTATGGATGTCATTTTACACCCCAAAATAGCTAAAAAGATGTGTGTACAAAAGATGGTTATTTTTAATCTTTACATTTTGTAAATCAGTATTTTGTATCATTTCCACTATAAAGATTATCTGGTTATACAACTTGAATCCAACTCCATCACTCAACTAATTAACCATTACCAAATGCACGCAAAACATGAATCCAGTTACAGAAATAGCCATGGAACAGAGATAAGGAGAATGAGGTGGGGTGTAAACATGTCAATTTGATTCCAACGGGATTGAGATTGTTTCTTGCTCGTCTCTACTATAAGTAAACCGTCCGAAACTTATATTTCAGAAATCAAAATTAAACAAGCAGTCACTTGATGAGTGACAAGTAACAAGGATAAAAGTATTGATTCAATCACCTCCTACAATGACTACTCATTTAAAGAAAATTAATGTAGCCAAATGTATTGAGCTTTATTTTTTATCTTGTATCACTATAAGAAAAAATTGAAATTCCAACGGTAAAAATTCATTGGAATTTAGCTAATTTCATATGTAATTTACGATTGTAATGGAAAATGCGCCATTGAAAAATCGGTTGTACGTTGTTATAAAAAAATTCCAAAAAAAAAATATTCCAACAGTACTTCCAATGATATTTATCCCTTAGAATATTCAATCATTAGAAAAAACTTCAATGGTTATTCCGAATTTAGTTATAACGTTGGAATCTAATCCATGTAAATTCCAACTATTTTATTAATTACCATTGGAATTTTAAAAATTCCAAAAGAAGTTTCAATGGTTTATTCCAACGGTTTTATTTGTCAATGGAATTTCTGTTAGAATTTTAAAAAAAAAATCCAACGTGTTATTTTATGCATTTAATTAATTTCGAGTTATTTAATTAATTGTTCAATATAATCAATTATTATTGGGTAACATTTATAAGCTATACGGCCCAAACACATTCAAATCCACCAATGGAGGTTACAAGGTTAATTCTTACTCATTTATAATCAATTTTACGTGCTCTAAATTCTTTGTCCTTTGCTCTAGAATATTTCTCCTACATATGCGGACTTGAGCATCATAGGGACCTCCCGTGACAACCCCAATGCTAGTTAGGCAAGTCCTCATTGGAAGATTTACGAGCTCGGAGAGGATGTTGGACCGATTAATTAGAAACCTTGACTCGAAGAGGATATGTATTTTTTAGCATTATGATTTTGGCGATGTCTTTGAGAACTTCTAAAAAACAAGGATGCGACAAGAGCTAGAGCGCATGGAACTAACTCTCAAAACGTGATCGTGAAATTTTTTCTAATCGCAAGTGTGCACGTGTAGCTAGCACATAGCACGAGCAAAGTCCTATTCCTCGGGATTGAATAAGAAACACGAGAGTACAATAAATATCGTATCTCAATTTTATTGAAGCGGTCAGTCAAAAATCAAGAAGTTTGTTTATCTAAACTAAATTCTAAGTTATCAACTAAAATATATATAAATTTTTAAAGACCCGAACTCACGAGTTTTCAACAAATACTTAAAGCAACCCTTGGAAAATAATCTCAACATGCTTCTTCAATATTAATTCCAATTAATGTTTCATCAAAACTAGTTTATGTATATCTATGGTTCAATTCCTAAAGTAGTTTATTCCCCTCCCGAAGCAAATAAACAGTTGATTAATATCAATTGCTAGTTTCCCCAAGCAACAATTAGTATTAACTCCCAAAATATCTTAAAATTGAAGTACTTCCCACAATGAGTTATAAGCATCTCGACTTATACCCGTTTGTGTTATGAATCCATTTTTCGTAAGCTAGAACTCATCTCCGAATTAAGAACTAATAAATATGACTTGTAAATTATTGATCAGATAATTTACACGAAACAAGCACTCAAATTCATAAATAGAATACAAGAAACCAATTAAGAAAAACAATCAAATTAGGATTGACTTAGATCCACGATTTTGATTATGCCTCGGATCGAGAAAGTTTAACCTAACATATTTGACAACAAAATTCATAGACAAACTTGAAATTAAATAAGTTGACATCGAATTAAGTACTAAAAAAGATCTAAACTAAGAAGATATAACCCTTCTTGTCGGGATGGATCCTTCTTCAAAGTCTTGAACTCTTGTGTTTTCGTAGATGTGAAAGGTCTTGTGTCATTCTTTATTAAATTATGTTTCTCTCTCAGAAGGGTGTGTAATTGTGTGTTTCCAAATGTAAAAATTTGTCCCCTGAAGTGTAGGGCTTGGTCTTTCTTTTATAGATGATTTGAGAGATCACTGGTAGAGTCCTGACGAAATTAGGAAATAAAATACACCGCCAGACAAGACACACGACAGTGTATTATTACATGGTCAGGTCATGTTTTTGGTTTCTATCTATGTTTTTTCCACGAACAACATACACGACGATGTATTAATTCACGGTTGGATCGTGTATTTCGTCTCTGAAATTCTTCCCTCGAACAAGTCGCACGGGCGTGTAAAATGACACGGTTGCAAGATACACGGCCGTGTAATAGTACACGGGCAGACCGTGTTTTATGTTCTTCATTGTTATTTCCCATATTTGATCATCTCTTCGCATTCAGAATTTTTGTCCGGGTCGTCCTACTGATATCTTTGCAAATTAAGCTTCGTTTCCTGTAAAAATCACAAGAATACGTAGCAACACGCCCAACAAAGTAAACCAACTATAACACACTAAAAATACATGCAAATGTATCAAATATAAACCAAAATAGGTCCCTAAATGCACATATAATTTACACGTATCAAATCCTCCTAAACTTAAGTCATTTCTCGTCCTCGAGCAAACTAAGAAAAATAACCACATGCAATGGGGTAGATGAAACAACACAAGAACTCTATAAACACTCAATCTCAATCATATCCATACCTTAGCAAACTCGTAACTCATTCTCAAAAAGTCATCAACTACAAATTTAGCACAATCAATACTCATTCGGGTATTCGACATTGCGACTCACAAAATAAAGCATATCACTCAACTCTCAAAGTAAATAGGAAGTGTATACGCTCAAATCGATTCAATTCAGTAGAACTACCATATGTTTACAAATTATCTAACATCTCTACCAATCAAGTGTGCACAATTCAAGAATCAAAAGGACTTTTTTTTTTGTCGTAACCTAGGCTCTTTGGTTAGGGTAGGAAAAGTGTGGATTAAGTGACTTGACTTGAGCAAGTAGAATTCAAATACACATACTTCAACTCACAAACCCAATTTCATCTTAAGAAGCATTCTTTTATTTGTTTTCTTTTTTAACTCATTCTTCTTATTCCACCCTCTTTTTCTTCTTTTTCGTACTTAGGCCATTGCCTTCTTTTTCTTTTGCCTTAAATTATCAATTCTCAATTTTTTAGAATTTCTTTTCAATTGCTCAATTTTTTTCATTTTTTTCTTTTCATTCATTTTTTTCCGATCTTTATCTTTCACCTATTCACTGTTCATCCCTATTTTTAACAATATCTTTCAAATTTTAAACCACATTTCCCTAAAAATAAACATCTATATAAGCTCAAGTTTTGAGATAAAGAATATGTTAAGTTAAAAGCTCAAAATGTGGCTAACAATATGTAGCAACCACCTTAGAATTTGTCATAATATATTTTGTGTTATTAGTATAATTAGTATTTTAAGATATTTACCATTTTTTAAGTTAATTTTCATCAAGCTCTAACTATTAATACTATTATTTAAAATACACATATTTATTGATTTTCTTATTCTATCAATGACGAATGATATTTTTTGGGCTGCTAAAACAATTTAGTTCAAACCTCTTTTCTAGTTTTTAGCCCAATCTCTTATTTTATTTTTTTAAGGTCTAACCCAATTTTCAAGCCCTTAAAGTTAGTAAACTCAAGTCCATTTGATGATCAATTTAACATATCCAAATTAAGAAATTTCTACAAGAATTACGCTTTTTCTCTAGATAACCCACGTTCCTAAAACTTGCACTCCACTACTATGGTTATATGCCAACTTCCCTCAACAATAAGGAGTTACTGACCGAGTTTTCAAAACACGATGATATTAGAAGTTGCATTTATGGAGTTATAAATGAGAAATCACAAAGACATAAGCGAGATATTTTTTTTATGCTTCTGCAAATTTTGAAAGAGAAGGTCAATTGATTTATTCTTTTCTTACAATTTATCAACATTCACAGTATTTTCTTCCCAACTTGTCTTCCCTCATTCCTCCAACCCGATACACCAAGCCTACCTATGTACATTTCTCATTCACCGTCAAAACCCAAATTTCGCAAATCGGGCTGTCATGGCTATCACGAATTCTACGCCGCCGCCGCCAATATATGCGTCCAACAATGCATGTGTGTCGGGAGAGGATGTGTTATGGGTGGTGGTGTAGATAAGTGAAGAAGAAAAATGAGAAGGGAGAATGAATGAAAAAAAAAGGGAAAGAAGAAGATAGAGAGAGAGAGAGAGAGAGAGAGAGAGAGAGAGAAGAAAGAAGAAGAAGAAGAAGAAGAAGAAGAAGAAGAAGATTGAGGGCTCTACAGATAAGATTTGGGAAGAAAGGAAGAAAAAGAAATAAAAGTGGAAAAAAGAAGTCTAGAAGATAAAGGAAAGAAAGAATGTTTGGTGGTTGATATGAGACCGCATTTGACCAATGTCATTTGTCCTCGGGCCAAATTATTAAGTCTCCAATTTTCAAAATCAACTCAAAAATATTCCAGAACCCTTTTTCTTGTTTTATATCCAGATTTTACTTTTTTGATTTGTAAATCTAATGCACACACACGCGCCCATATATGATGTATATGTATTATATATATAATTATTGGTATAATTATTATAAGTTAAATTCTAAGAGTAGACCATTGTTTTTTTATAATTAGGAGTCGAGTTCGTTGAGAATCAAGGATATTAAGGACGCAGAGCGCACCACTTTATTTGTTCATTTCAAAGCATTTCAAGGTGGGGTTTTTATTTCTATGCATCCGTATTGCTTGATTGTTACATGTTTTATTTACGAGTTAATCGCGTTATGATACATTATACATGATGCTTAGCCTACGGGCTCATGATATTTCGTGGAGAATTCTACGTTAAACACATTCAATACTTCATGGAGCAATCCACGTTAAACAAGTCGTGGGTCAATCCACGTTAAACAAGTTACATGTTACCTCTATTTGTTTATATAATTTTATATTTTTTTGATTGCTAAGATAAATTAGTCCCCATGAGTTTGTTACTCACCCCTTATTTTAACCATTCTTGCAGTGATAGAGTTTGGTGATTTGATGGGGAAGGGTGCTTAAGCTTAAAAGTAATTTAACTTAATTATTTTAAATTCCAAGTTTAGAGATTAATTATATTTTAACGTCGGACATGTCCTATTTGATTCACTTTTAGGGATATTACAACTAGTTGGTTTGCTTGTATTTACTTTCGGTCTTACTAAGTGCTTCCGCAAAATTTTTGTTAAGTATTTATAATATTTTATTAATCATGTTTTGCAAACTTTTATTACCGAGAAATTTGGGTCGTTACATAGTGGTATCAAAGCAAGGCTTATGATTTTGTAGACTTGTTTTTTTCTAAAAAAATCTCATTAATAATAAATAATAAATAGGCATCCACCCCTCAAAGACAATGCCAACTCCAATAGGTAAATTTTATATAGATATTTTGAAATGCGATTATGTATATTGTATATGTGATGATGCATGTGTTCTTTATATTTTATAATTCTAATCATAAATAAACATATTCACATACTTAGAACCATTCATGATAGTAGATGGACCGCATGCGTAAGACTGCTAGGAAGTCTGTACCATTTCCTCTCGCCGCACTCGTAATAGAGTGAGAGATTTTCTTGGTTATCAAAGGGTTGACCATCATGATGTCGGTGACCATATGACGACTATGGTAAGGATGTATGCAAGAGTTAAACAAGATGGAGTGACCGATTATTTTTCTACTTGTGAAGCTAATGAAAACCATACCATTTGAATGACATGGTCGAGTAGGGACATTAATTCATGGTATAATGATTCTCACCACGGATCCTCGTGATCGATATGCGGATTATTCGGATTGTACTCTATCAAATGTGGCTCACAGAAAGCGGATAGAATCGGAGGACGAGGAGGAGGACCCAATTGATGATCCTATTGTCGAGCCGTAATCAGTTGGGGAAATCGATACTTGATAGGGTTATCGACAAGTAGATGTAGAAGTCCATTAGTCTATAGTACTTGTTCATTTGTTTAGTTTGATTTTATTGTGGTTGATTTTCTTTTATGTATCCTCTAGAAGGACTTCATATATATATATATATATATATAATAGTGGAATTTCTCTATCTATTGCATGAGTTCATTCATTTATTATTGATAATTATCGACTGAACGTTATATAGTATGTAGTTATCTTCATATTTCCAACTTCGTAATAACGACTTTAATTTTCTGATAAAGGAAATGCCACCTAGAAGAGAACTTCTAGATAGAAGTCAAGTTCCGACAGGACATCGAACGCCAACTGCTAGTGGTGCTGGAAATGTCACACATCATTTAAACCACGAAATGGAGTACACTAATAACCAGTCCCATATGGTGGAATAGTTTTGTCGATACTCACCACCAAGGTTCACAGGTCGTGCAGATCCTTCTTATATAGAAGGATGGTTCTGAACTTTAGAGCGAATCTTCCGACTCATTGGTTGCACCGATACACAAAGTGTTATTTGCGCAGAATATCAACTTGCTGAAGACACGGACCGGTGGTGGGAAGGTTATTGGAGGACGAGACCAATTAAAGAAAGCGGATTCTTTATCTTGGAATTTTTTAAAGACATTGTCAAGGGACAATATTACCCCAATTTTATCGAGAACAAAAGGAGCACGAGTTCTAGAACCAAGCAAGAAGGGTTGATCGTAACAAAGTATGAAAGGAAATTCAACGACCTAAGTTTCTTTGCAACACACTTGGTGGATTGATTCTAAGAAAGCTCGGAGGTTTCGACAGATTTATGGCCAAGGATCCGTTATATCCTTACCAGTCATGGAGACTTGTTGTATGTCGAGTTTGTGAAACGGGCTTAATAAATAGCTACAAGTCACGACATGGAAACCAAATAGGTGGAAATCTCGGGAAAAAGGAAATGGCAAGGACAAAGCCAAAATAAGGTGGAAATCGTAACATAAACCGGAAGTTTAAAAATACGGAAAAATCAAGTAACGATAGAACCTAACAATTAGTCCAACAAGCCTATGTGTGAGAACGTGAAAGAATCACGGTGGAGAGTGTCTAGCTGGATAGCGAAGATGTTTTCGATGCAAAGCCAGGACATAAAGTCTCATGAGTGCCCCTTAACAACTTTGAGCGGGGGAAACAAAGGTCGACATCATGAGGAAATGATCGGGTATTTCCAATGAGGCGAGAAGGAGGCCGAGGAAAACCCAGGCACCATGACAGGTATGTTATCAGTGTTTAATGTACCCGCATTAGTGCTTTTTGACACAGGAGCTACGCATTCATTCATGTCTAAGAAATTTCATGCTCTAACTGGAAGTAGAGACGTTAGAGTAGAAGAACCTCTTAAGATTAGTATACCTTCTTGAGAGAGAATTTATACTAAGTCATTGATTAGAAATATGCACATATAGATGTGAATGGACATAACCTAGAAGCCGAACTGTATGTGATTGACATGAAAGATTTTGATATAATTCTGGGAATGGTTTGGTTGACGAGGCATCGAGCGAATATTAGATGTCAGGAGAGAGAGATAACTTTGAAATTGTTTGAG
This sequence comes from Rehmannia glutinosa, assembly GCA_016081115.2. Taxonomy (NCBI): domain Eukaryota; kingdom Viridiplantae; phylum Streptophyta; class Magnoliopsida; order Lamiales; family Orobanchaceae; genus Rehmannia; species Rehmannia glutinosa. Next base: position 49,335,155 of record CM071937.1, on the reverse strand, counting down.
GATAAAATGACAATTCTCTATGGAGTAAAGCCTGGTAAGGTACCGCGAGTCATATGAGCAATGAAGGCATTGAAAATTCTTAAGAAAGCGGTGTCGGATACCTGGTCAATATGGTTGGTAATCAATCAAACGAATTATTGATTGAAGATGTACCAATTGTGAATGAGTTTTTGGATGTATTTCCACAAGATTTACCAAGAGTGCCACCAGCATGACAAGTGGAGTTTACAATTGACTTGAGCACTGGGCAAAGAGACAGATCAAAGTCTCCTTATAGGATGGCGCCAAAAGAACTACAAGAGCTGGAAAGTTCAACTACAAGAGTTGTTGGACTTGAAATTTATTCGCCCTAGCGTGTCTCCATGTGGAGCACCAATCCTATTTGTTAAGAAGAAAGATGGCACCTTGAGGATGTGCATTGATTAGCGAGAACTCAACCAACTCACAAAGAAAGAATAAATACCCATTGCCATGAATTGAAGATTTATTCGACCAATTGAGAGGAGCGGGTATCGTTTCAAAGATTGATTTGAGATCCGGTATCATCGATTGAAGATAAAACAGAGGATATTACGAAAAAAAGATTCATATCGAGATATGGACATTACGAGTTTGTGGTGATGCCCTTTGGATTAAGTAACGCTCCAGCAGTGTTTATGGATTTAATGAATCGGATATTCCATCCATATCTAGATCAATTTGTTATTGTGTTTATCGATGATATTATTGTATACTCACGAGACAAGGAGCAACATGAGGAACACTTGAGAATTGTACTGGAGACTCTTCGAAAGGAGAAGTTATATGTGAAGTTCAAGAAATGTGAATTCTGGATAGATCGAGTTGTATTTCTTGGGCATGTAGTAACGGCTCAAGGAGTTGAAGTTAATCCAACAAAAAATGAGGCAGTGATTGAGTGGAATGCACCTAGAAATGCGAATGAAGTACGCAGTTTCTTAGGTTTAGTTGGCTATTACCGGAGATTTATTGAAGGATTTTCCAAGATAGCAGCACCAATGACAAGATTGACAAGAAAGGGAGAGAAATTCTTGTGGAATGAAAAATGTGAAACAAGCTTCGAAGAGTTAAAGAAGAGATTGACATCAGCACCTGTGTTGACAATTTCAAATCCTACAAAAGAATTTGTTGTTTACAGCGATGCATCAAAGCAAGGTCCGGGTTGTGTTTTAATGCAACATGGCAAAGTAATTGCATATGCTTCAGGCAATTAAAACCACATGAGTTAAACTACCCCACACATGATTCGGATTTAGCGGCGTGAGTTCATGCACTTAAGATTTGGCGACATCATTTATATGGAGGAAAGTACGAGATTTTCACAGATCACAAAAGCCTCGAAATATTTGTTTACTAAGAAAGAGTTAAACATGAGGTAAAAGAAGATGGCTTGAATTGGTGAAGGACTATGATTGCACTATTCAATATCATCCGAGAAAAGCTAATTTGGAATGCCTTAAGCTAAAACAAGAGCGAGAATTAGCCATTACATTGACCACTCGGGAGAAAAATGATCGAGATTTCTCAAAGATGAGAATTGAGGTGGTTAAACCGCCAAAAATCACTAAGGTAATTTTAATGCCTTTTGTAGGTCCCAAGGGGGTGTAAGTAAGGTTTAGAAAGGTGAGGGTTGAATAAACCTTATCAACTTTTCGATTTAAGTCCTTTTAAAATATTACAGAGTTAATACAAACAACTATGTCCTTGAGGGACAGCTAAGTTGATTATTCAGCAGAGTTAGCCACTCAACAGACTCGATAGAGCTGTTGATAGAATAACTCAACTGTTTAACCTGAAACTTAACTTGGCTGTGTTGAGTTTTTCAGTGGAAGACTTAACACCCTTTGATTCGTTTTAAACTTGTTTTAACACTAGATTTTAGCACTTGGTTAATTATCGGTTGGATAGCAAATTATCGTGAGATATAAGTAAGTGTGCGTAAATAAAGGTGTCTTTGAAATCTAAATGACACAAATGATTTTTATAGAGGTTCGAAGATGGGGTAATTCTTCTAATCCTCTCTTCTCCAACTTCTGGAGGAATCCACTAAGTAATGATCAGTTCACAAAGTGGTTATCAGTCTAGAGACAAGTCTTGATCACTTAGCTGACTTGCTCTTTGGACTTAGTTTGGAGATGCCTTGGTCACACACCGGTGGCTTCTCGTCCGACTAGGAACCTTTTCTTTGCAGGTGCCATTTGCTACTTTGACTCACTTTCTTCAAGATTCTTGGATTTGATCACAAAGCCCTCTAATAACTTGAGATTTGGTTTGACCTTGAACCTTCCTACAATCCTCCTTGAAAGTAGACCCTTTTGATTCTTCAAAAGTTTCCTCTTCAATAGTTTGAAGTTATCTTTCCTTCACAGGTTTGTGTTGATTTATTTCCTTCGAGATTTAGGCTTGAGGATTTGACTTGAAAATCTTGAGAATATTTTGCAAAGTTATAGTTTGAATATATCTTGCTTGTTCGTGGTTCAAGTAACCTTTTCTCAATGAGAATCCTCGGCCTTTTATAGTGAACTTTCAAAAATCGCCGTTGAAGAGATAGGCTGATTTTCAAAAGTCACTAGTGTTCGTTGGCTTGTCTTTTCTTGGTCGTCAATCTTGAGATGTAGACCTTTTCTCGTATTAAATGAATGTTCACTTTTCGTGTTCTCAAACAAGGTGCGACTCTTCCCATTGGTTTATTCCTTTTGCACTCTTCCGGGGACTAACACTTTAAGACTGGCAAAGCATGGAAGTATTACTTATTTAAGTAATGTTCTTGACTTTACGGCAACGGATTCTTTTTAGTTGACTTTTCTTGGTTCTTTGCCTATTTCCCTGTGTGACAGGTTTGCTCCAATCATTTGAAGACTCAACCGTCACTTTCAACTTGTGACTTGGCCTCTTGAGATGACTTAGACTTACACTTCACACACTGTTCCTCACGGTGATACATCTTCGATCAAGTTCTTGATCTTCCTTCTTGGCCATACTCACTGCTCCACAATGGAGTCTTCACTTGATCGTCGTTGACTTCTTGTACTTCCAGGCTTAGCTTATCCAGCCTTATCTATTACAATGAAAGTTACAAGAAAAATGGGGTGCCAACATTCTAATCTAAGTTTTACATGGCATTCATCAAAATCGCAAAATAATTTCCCAACAATTTCCCCTTTTGATGATGCCAAAACTTACAAACATTAAACAAAATGTAAACTACATGATACATACGGACAATGCAAAAGAACGAAGAATGTATGCGCAGAATCAATCATTTTATTGATCATATCATTCTTGTCCTTTACATAGTTTTACAAAGTGTATCGTGAGCATATTTAAATCTAAGCAATTTACAAGCGTCTATGCAAAGATACAAATACAAAATATTTTATTGAAAATATAGATGACTTACACAACAATGTATTTACAAAAGTAAAATACATGAAGGGTTCACAAAAGAACACTTCATCTCCTTTATCTCCTTCTTTCTTCTTCTTCTGTCATCATCGGCTCCTTTTCTTTTTTCTTACATGTTCACCGCTTTCTTTCTTTTCATAAGCTCTTTTGCAAAGATCGTCTTTTCGCTTCCTCTTTGCCTCTCTTGCCATGGTCGGTCTTGTCTTCTCTTTTTTCTCTTCTATTCTTTTCACATAATCAACATTTTTTCTAGCTACTTCAAGATTCGCTACTTCATCGTACCCGGCCCATAAAAGAGATCCGTCTATTCTTACCCGGATCTACATATTCGATATTTTTGGGTAGAGGTCTAGGTCAAAACCTCTTCCTCCACCACTTCTTCCTTCTCCTCTCGGTTTGTCACGGGAGTCTTTCGCTACCAATTTAATGGTCGCGTAGTCTCATCGCCTATCGCCTTCTTCGCATAACTTCGGACCCTTTCTCCCAAGATAGATCTCAGGCTTGGGCAAATGGACATATTCTTGAAATAGCATTCGGATTTGAGCGTCTTAAATTCTTCAACAGATCTTGGCTTGATCCGCTCATCCGAATAGCATCTTGATCCTTCCTGCCGAATGCCGCCGAATTGTTTCATCACGCTTCAACGCGGGCATCCATCTTTTTATCGAACCCCAATCGATCCGCTATTACAATCTTTCTTTTCTCGACATAGGCACGAGAGAGTGTTCGATGGGCAGAGTTACTTGAAGTTTGCTGATTATTGAGGCTCGACATGACCTTCCGAGGGGTTTTAGCAATCATTAGTGTCAAATCCTTTGACTTTTCCCCTCAACTTTTCCCCTTCCTTCTTCTTCAACAACTTTGCTTCTTCCTTTTGCTTCTCATTTGTTTCCTCCTTCAATTTCCTTAGGTATTTCTCTTCCCCCTTTTTGGCATCATCAAAGGAGAGAGGAACCCGTGGAACATTCCTCGAGCATGAAGTCCATCTTTGTCAGAGAGCCGAGTTCTCGCTGGAGTCCTGCGGCATGTCTTTGTTCAAAATTTCGAGCGAGTGGCTTTTGATTCACTGCCATCGGTTTCATTTCAGCCATGAGAAGGTTGAACTTTGTATTCATGTTCTCTCAACACGAGAATTTCTTTTCGATGAAATTCACGCAGAACTCCTTTCAAATTGTATGGGAGGCGTGCAATCTTTCCATATATGCCGCATCATCGCTTCATATCGGATTGTCGACTCCAAACAAGCATCTTATTGTACAATGCCTTAAAATATTGAACTTGTTCGAATCGCATTGCACTCTCAGCCGACACCACTCCCCGATCCTTACCATAATCCCTCTTAAGTCGATGTGAGGTGGCATCTCTATTGTTGAGACGCATATCTAATGAGGCTTGGTGTCGTTCGATCTTCTCAATCTCTGCACAGATCGTCTTGACGACTTCACGGATCTCGCTTGTCACACTTGATTCAGTGGCGGCCATTCAACATCGAAATCAAAGTCTCCGGGTACAATGGAGTCGTAGGGAATGACTGGATCTTCTCGAACGGTGTATCATCGCTTCTCTTTAGTCAGTTTCTTCCTCTAGCTCCTATTTCAAGTGAAAAGGGAAATAATTGCTCAAAGATATCATCTCGCATATAAGGGATTGAAATTTCAAAGGCTCGTGATGATCCCGCGGAGCCCAGATCTGGCATACTTGTTGGAGAGCATGCGCAGATGACTCGGTTCCAGCTGGGCCTTATTGAGTAGGTTGGGCAGGTGACCGAGCCTCACTATCTTAATGGCTTCTTTCGGCCTCGGGTGAGATTTTTCTAAATGAATTACCTGCTCCTCGGCCGCAACATCAGTTCATCTAAGATGAAGAAACCTGGGGCTTGGTTCATCATCAAAGTTAAAAGTTTGACGAGCTGTTAGCTTTTAAAACTTGATCGACTCGCTTATGGAGAACATCCTCACCGGGTCCTTTGATGTTCAACAGTGTGGACTCGCCTTTCGTCTTCGATCCCAAAGGCTATGTCGATTGTCTGGGAGTCATGAAGAGCACTAATCTCCATTTTATTCAACAATGTTAACAGGAGGGATGTTCGAACTTCTTGAGCTTTACCTAGGGAAGTCTCAACCTCCCTTGGGCCTTCAACACCTCCGTAAGTCTCAACCGCAATGAGGCTCTTCAACATTCCTTCACGCAATTGCCTTGGGGTCTTAAAGCGGGCATCCATAGGAGTCTCAACCCTCGATTGCACTTTCATCGCCTGCAGTGTTAACTCCGGGGCATTTTCCATCCCGCCTCAACTCGCACAATAATGTCCTACCGCAACGCAGCTTGACACTTGCCGGGACAGACTCAATCGTCCGAGCTTCATCAATGTCAATTTGTTGTGGTACTTTTTCTTTTTCCACTTCACCTCCTTCCTTCATCAGGAGTCATCTGCAGATCCTCCGACCTCGCTACAATGGAGTGAGTTCCCCTCGGCACACTAGCCGAGTGACTAACAATGGGGTCACTCTTCTCTAGACTCGGCTGCTTCCATTGAGTGCTCACCATGGGGGCAGGTGGTAAAACACCTTCAATGCGGGGTTGGCTCAACTTGGGTTCCCAAATTCCAAGCCTCATCGCCAAATCCCTTGGACCCATCTTCGTGAGTGTACGGGATGTAGTTGCAGCTATAACTATGGAATTTGTTGCACTACTCCCAAGTGGGTCTATCTCAGAGAGATTGTGAGGACTCTCCGGTCCTTCAAACATGTGTTGCTCATTCATCATTCTCGATTCCTCATAGCTGCTTGTTGCATGTCTGACTTTTCTTTTGCAGCAATGGGGTCCAAGTCTTCATCAGTCTCTGAAAATACGTCCAGATGAGGGTGAGTGTGTTCCAGAGTTCCAGTGAGAGGACATATACTGGCTTTCTCGTGAGCTCAGCCTTCCTCACAAGCCCGATTTGATCCTTCTCCTTGAAGATTTGTAAGATGTTCAGCAGCAGTTGTCTTCATCAAGTGGCCCGAACCACTTTGGTGATGCCGAGGAATTCGAACAACTCCTCCTCTTTTGTATAAACTCGTATGCCTCAAACTGCTCCCTTGAGTGACTTAGCTTCCATGCCCTCCATTCACGTAGACGGCGCTGGATGTCTGGATATACAGGAGAGTACATGATGACATCATCATCTTCATTCTCATCTTCTTGTCCTTCCTTTTCTTGGATGGAAGGTAGCATACTTTGCTGCTCTTCACCTTCAGCAGCGTCAGTAGCAGGCGGAGAGACAACTTTCTCAGGTGAAGATTCAGTTGTCTCAGCTGCTTCTTTTTCCTAAGTTGTCCTCTACATAGCTGGGTCTTCTTGGGGCCTCTGCTGATCACCCTCAGCAGACTTGGCAGTTTCATCAACTATTTCAGGAGACTGCACTTCCTCAGTGTCAGCAATCTCAGATGTTTTCTCCAGCGGAGTAGCAGACTCAGCTGTCTTTTCAAGCTCTGAAAGCTTGTAGATTCTTTTACTTCTCTTGGTTTTAACCAGAGGAATTTCTCTGTTCTGCTTGGCTGGTTCCCTCACACGTAAAGGCCTTCCGAGTTTCCCCAGAGGCATCCGACTTTCTAGCTTGGCGGTCCTCTTCTTCCAAATGGTCGAGAAGGTATTTGACTTCCTTCTCAACCTCTCTAGGGGGGCGTGGGCAGAGACACGGTCGCTCGGGCAGTGACTCCAGGGGCAGGTGCATCCTGTTTCCTTTTTTTGTGGAGGCGCCTCTTCTCTTCTTTGGTTTTCTTCTTATGCATATAGGAGGTAATACTGTGTCTTTGGGTTTAGCTGATTCCCCCTCACCGTAGATTCCGCCTCTTCGTGATGGGCTCTCTTCGGGCTCCCAAAGATTAGCCATGAACATCATTTTGTTTACATGGAAAGACTTTCCATGTTGAAGGCGGAATGCCCTTCACTTCATTACGCCAATTACTGTGCCATAGC